>JAPQRN010000005.1:5071615-5095573 GCA_037367275.1 Coranthus polyacanthus | reverse complement strand
TTGGTGTCATTTTTTTACATCACAAAAACCTGGCATTTGAACAGGGGTGTGTAGACTTTTTATATCCACTGTATATGCTCGCTCTCTCACACACACACACACACACACACACACACACCACAAGCATGCAGACACACATCAAGTGTGCACCCGCATGCACAGGTGTCACTACATTGCTATGCTATCCTGGGGCCAAAATGACTGTGGGAAAAGAGAGCAGGCATGATTTCTTTAAGACCAGATGCTTGGTGAGTGATGGCTCATCTTCATCCTTATCTAACTGTATGTGTGCGTATTTGTATCTGCTATTGTGTCTGCTCAGACTGCCATGGGAATCAACTACAAAATGAGTCATGGACACTGAAAGCTGGCTTTACAGGTTACAAACAGGCTTTTTTAAAGCTCTTCCAAAAACCAGGGCCCACTACTCCCAATTTACCTTTGGCAATTTAACTTACACATGAACAATGTGGAAAATTCTCAGTATAAATCAATAAAACAAACGTTTCTAAATCATTAACTACTGTATGATGTAGTTCTTAATGTATGGCAACAAATGGCACACAACTGTTTTTATTCTGATTTATAGATCTTGGCTGATAATTCTTAATATTTATTGCCAGTGTAAATGTATTGACAGTATTTAAAATGTTCCATTACACTACATGTGGTAATAAATAGAAAGAGTTCAGTACTTTTGCACGCAGACTGAGAATAAATGAGACTTTTCATTTTTCATATGACTTCATTAGCGTGTCTTTGGTTTACTTCTGCTGTCAGTTCCAGTTTAGCAACCAGTAATGTTTTTAAGACTGATTTCTAACAAATAAAGACATTCACTTCTCATTCCAGGAAAGAAGGCAACTCCCAGTGATCGTTACTGTTGAGTAGTGAGGTGAAAGATGGATATTTTCAGTCATGTCTTACTTTCTCACTCATTCATAATTTTGGAGTGACAAAACAATCACTATGGCCTTTCCTGATTGGGCTCCCCAGCAGACAGACACAGTGACAGCAAGTCGCCCTCAAGACAAAAAAAACAGACAAAGAAGATGTACAAGCAAACGGCCCATCAGTCTTTCAGAACTGCAGAAGTTCACCCATTAACTATGTACATGTGTCTATGCCACGAAGAGTGATTTTGAGTGACCTGTGTTAAGTGTGGGTTTTCGTGTGTACATTCACTTTCAGCACTTTCTCAAGCTGTATTTGCATGTGTGTAACAGGAGATGCGAAACCCTCGCCACACACAGTGGGAAATATTTGGGATGGTTTTCCTAGGAATGTCTTGGCGTGCCTATGGAATGCCCCCTCCCCATCATCTCCTCCTCCCCTTTCTCGTTGTCACTCCCTGTCGTCTCTGTGGAGGGGAGAGAGTGGGAAAACGGCGGGACACACAAATTCGCCCCCTGTTCTGTCACCACGTTGAACAATATAATCACAGGGACAGCACACAAATGTAGACAAAGCCACAGAGTTCGAACATACTTGAATACATAAACAAGATTCACACAGATTTTGTGAAAATGTCACACTGCATGTTTTGGTTTCACAGCTTGTGTGCGACCAGAGTGAGACACTGCATATTTGTGGTTTTCTACAAAAGCTATGCGCATGTGTGTTTACAAATACCAAGCAAAAATAATTTAAAAAGGTATAAGAAAAGCCAATTTACTTTCTCTAAGTACAATTCTAAGGCATATGCACAGGAAAATACTGTACTTTTTACTGCACACTATTTTTATACATTTTAATAAAAAGTAAAAATACAACATATTGCTGACAGTTACTCTATACAGTAGTATTTGAGTAAAAATTAACTCCAACTCAAGTTTATTTGATTTTTATATCGCGCTATTGCTACTTCTACAAAAAAGTACAGGCTCTGAATATACCTTCCATCACTGGTGGTATACAGAGTCAAGTATCGCCTGATTTCAACCACATTTTAACACATATGCACATTCTAAAAATGACAAACCCTCTTTCACACATGCACAAATATACACACAGGCAGTGAAGGGTAACTCTAAACGTGTCTCAACCTCTCACATTCCTCCTGGTTCTCAGCCCGCGGCTTTCTTTGTAGATCAAAGGACAGACAACAAGTCTTTCTATCGCCTCGCCCTCCTCCACCGTTCCTCTTCCTTCAATGCCACCTTTCTCAGACACTCTCTCTTCCTCACTCAACAAACGATGCAGGCATTGATTATTTCTGATTTTGTTTCACAGTCTTAGCAATTTTAATGTCTTTCTTTGTCGTCACCACAAACTTATTTATTCCTTTACATTTGCTTTCGCTGCCATTCCTTTTCTCGCTCAGTCTTTTTACTTCCCTACCATCACCTCTGTCCTCACTTCTCTCCCCTCCCTCCCTCCTCTTTTCCTCTCCCCTAACCCCCCATCTCTCCCACCCCTCCCTCTCACGGTGTGGCAGTTCCTGTTGCTCTTGTTTTCACTTCCCCAGTAGTCTGGTGCGTGGGAACCAGCGTTTCTGCTGCAATAGTGTCTAACACTGAGTCTGTGTGTATGTGTGTACATATGTTCCTTGTTCTTCTATCCTGGTGGGGACTTGAATGCACACTGGCCCATGGGGACTCGTGTCACTGTGGGGACCACAATTAAGGTTGTCATGGATAAAGCAGACTTTTTGAGGGTTAGAACTTAGTTTTAGTGTTAAATTTGAATGAGGTTAGGGCTAGAGGTTAGGACTGTCAATGAGTGTTCTTACCCAAATAGTGAAACAAACTTGTGTGTGTCTGTAAGTTTGTGTAACAACTTCTGTGTAAGTGTGTAAAGGCGCTAAGGTGTGAGACAGTGTCAGTATGTGTCTCTCAGCTTTGGCTTTTGAATGTGTGTGCGTATCACTGTATCTGTGAGTGTGTGTGTTTGGTTGGTTTGAAGTCTATCTTTCAGACAATCTCTGCTATCTCAACATGTCTATAAAAGGCCAGTATGGGACATCTGATGGAACTGTGCAACCCAACGGAAGTGTGTGTGTGTGAGTACGGAAAGTATAGACACAGCAGGCATTAGTGGTAGGGATAGGATATAGCTGAATAAGGAAACCGCAATGGACCAATTGCCAACTCCACCCTTTAACCTAACCCCTTGCAGGAATCCACTGAGATGAAATTTAAAGAAGGTTGACTGATGTTGATAGTCGATACAGTTACCATAATCTTTAGTCACAAATTTGGGGTGATTTTGGCATTAAAATGATATAAAATGACAAAGCTATCACCAAATTCTGAATATAATAGTGTAGACAGTCTTTTGTTATGTGTGCGAGAAAAACGTAAACTGTGATATTTTAACTTCACATTGATTGGGAGGAACCAAACGATTTCTATTGTTAGTGTACAGAACTGAAGTGTACACTTTTTCCTGAACTCTTGAGCTTGTTTACTTTGCATTATTGAAAACGCTGCATTTTATTTTCTGCACATATATGTTCTGAACGACATTTTTAAATTTAGAATTTGGGGGAATATATAAACTCAAATATATGCCTATACATAGTAAAACTAATGGTCTCTTTTTCCTGAGCTGAATGTGTATTTTCCTTCATAATGTAATGGCACTATTGATAATTATTTGAGATTTCTCCTCATGCTTTTTTCTTCCAATGTGCATCTTTCTATGGGTTATCTACAGTCATCTTTCCAGGACCCTCTGTCCTCTTTTCCTAAATACGTCTTTAAAGCTAAAGCTGCACAATTAATTGAATTGCTATTAAAAAAGGTCCAGATTTTTGAGGATTTAAGATGATCCAATTGCAGAAATGGGGAAAAAAATATACGCAACCTCTGTTGTATGGTAATAATGTGGATTCAGTGACACTGTGCAAAATCTGCAAACATTTTTTTTTAATAGTAGTTTAAGTTTATATGTTGGAGTTGAAAATAAAATGCACATTTCAGAATTAGTAATCATCGCATTTTCCCTGATAACCAAATCGAAATCACAATTGTAAATTTAACACAATAATAACAATATGACTTTTTCATCAAATCGTGCAAGCCTGCATTGCATGCATTTTTTAAATAACTTAATGGCTTTGCTCAGACCAGCATTGTGTGGGTAGAATTGCAGCCAAATCTCTAAAATGCCATTAATGACATTTAAAAAAAAAGAGAAGTCATTTTCATGTTTTTCTCTTCTCCATCATGGTTCAAGTACAGACAAGGACACACATGAGGCCCTTCTACATCTCACTTCTCCTCTTGGGGTCTCCCTGGTGGAGACACATTCCTAAGCTTCTAAAATCTGTGTGGCCTATTGATATACAGACACAAACATTAACCCTTTCCATGCACAATCTTTGCACGTACACAAGCCAGTTGTTAATCTCCTCTCCTCTGTCTTTTTTTACTTCTTTCCTCATTCATCAGTGTGCATGAGGTAGAGCCACAGAGAGACAAAGAGAGAGAAACTAACCCATCCATTGCTAATCAGAGAGCTTTACAATCAGATAACAAAGGGGTTAACTTCGCCTGGGTGGGCCATAGAGCAGCCCCCAGTGTAAAACTCTTTCTCAAACCCACACATACACAAATCAGGTCCCCTTACATTTACTATTAATTAGGATTTTCCTTTGACTATAACAAAGAAATATTTATCCGTTGGAAACCCACAGTTACAGTTACCTACACTACAATAAGGAAACAATGAATCACACTGGAAAAAATCAAAACCAGCATTGACCTGATCCTACAGCCAAGTATGGGCTATTCCTCTGTGCCACATAAACCTTGAGGCAAAGTTACAGCTTTTGGTGTGACACACTAAATTATTTTAGGGTTCACATTTGGCCTTCCTTTGACAATATTAAATCAAAGTGACCCATTGACACAGACTCAAGAATGACCAATAAACATTTTAAGGGTCACTACCATTTGGCCACTAGTCGTTCAGGCCTCTAGTCATCCGTATTTTCCTGGTGGATGTGTGTGTTTTTGTGTCGTCATTCCAATAAGACAGGAGGTACATTCAAGGTGGTCCAACTTTTAACATTTTGGGTTTGAGACAAATGTACCTCAGGTCTTGACATATTTGAGGCACTCCTGCTAGGAGCAGACCAGAACACCCAAGTTTATTAGCTGCCCTACAGAGATAGTCTCCACTGCCACACACAAACACAAACAAGCTGTCGTAGCACACACAGGTTTCCCTAAACAGCCACCCATGGAGATATCTACAGGTCAGGGACCGTAAATTCTACAGTGATTGATGTCTGACAAACATCTTTTCCAGACTTCACAAGTATTAAAAAGAAAAAGTAGATAAATGCAGTGCAGAGCACAGTAGATATTCCTGTAAATGAGGAAACATGTCATAGTGATGCTTATGCTGATGTTTGTGCCCACATGGCACTTTTTATTAACTTATTAAACTTGGGGAGTAGAGTGTGGCCCCAATCAAACCATTTGGTTCATGAGACAGTGCCATGTGAGGGTGATTCCAGCTATCAGTGCATACACATGAACTTCAGCAGCCTATTTTTTAATGTCATGTATACAAGAAATCCAGTTTCCTTAACTGGGACAGGGTATTGGAGAAACCTGCTAACTGTGCATGTAACAAGGTTTCTACTTGGCTATTTACATGTGCATAAGAAAGACTTCAAAGTACAGTGGGTTCTGTTGCGACAGCAGAGTAGTAGGATCTATGCAAATTGGTGCTGACCAACAAACAAACTATCTATGGATCTGCTCCAAAATCTTATGGGTTCCTCCTAGGCTGATGCTCTACCCTTCCACCAAGGTGCATGGAAATCAACATTGTAGTTTTTGAGCAATCCTGCTCAAAAGCAAACTAAGAAACACACAAACAGTAATGAAAACATAACCTCCTTGGTGGAAGTAACAAATCAACAAACAGACATGGGTGATTAAATTACCCCTTCAGTGGATGTAACAATAAGTAATCCATGCTTCTAACATAAATTTGATTACTGCTGTTAAAGCTGAGTGACTACTGAGTTTACTGCACATTGTTAATGGTAACCAGATTACTATTGTGCATACTACTAACATCTGTCTGATTACAATCACAACCTGTTTTTGTGTACGGTTAAATAGACTATGCGTCATTTTAACATTACTTCACGGCTCACTCTAGCTTCTTCTTTTTCCCTAAAAGAGAACAGACATTTCATGTTTTGACAACCATATTTCAGTACTTCACAGCTCCAGATATCACATTTTCTCAGAGAAGTAAAAGAAGGGGTTTCTTTTAAAAAGTCATGCTGGGTTTCCCTTTATATTTTATTAATTTCTTCCCTTTTCAGTCCCTGTTACACAATACACCACAGTCACCACAAGCTTGGTTCTCATAATTCAACATCTCAACCAATTCAGCAGTGTTTGAAGGCCACAGAAATATTGCCTGAGCATTGATGTTGTTCTCACTGATATAAGAACTCAAGCTGCTTCCTCTTTCTCACTGAAAGTTGTATGTATATACTTTGCCTTCATTCCACATTCACCACCCATTCTGCATCCAATTCTCTCTCATTCCTTTGCTTCCAAATATGATTTTCAGTCTGTTTTGCTTTAAGAGAAATCTTTTAATGAGCTCATAACTGTCACTGCTGCCATGATTTAGTTCTAAGTAGCACCCTTGTTTTGTTTTAAGAGCTTCAGTCCAAATTGTTTCTCACTATTTGATTCTCATTTCTGTGTCATGATAATAATGGGAATCACCGAGTAAGTCACAATACAATACTATGACAATATGTTGGCCATGATAACGACGGTATCACAATGTGATGATTTTGCAATACTTGATACAGTGCCACATGGTCATCTATGATACATATCTGTGTAACTGAAGGAGGAAAAAAAACCCTATAAACACACAAACAACATAACATTAATCATGGATCAGTGTCTCAGAAAGCCATGCCAGTGAGGCAGCATGCACAAACAAAAATCCTGGAAGTGCTGCACCTACATGGAATGCAGCCATTGTGAAATAATTCTGCCATGACAAGTCAAAATGTCATCTGCAAAAAACATTTATTTGAAACCTGAGATGTAACGCTACAAAAAAAGTGAAGAGTCTTAGCCTAGTGCCTCTTTAACACACAAAATAGTGACTCTGGTAAGTCAGACTAAGCTCTGTTTAGAGCTGCTTCAGGTATTAAGAAAATATATTGATTTTGTGCAAGTGCATCAATAAGGTATTACACAAGTAATAGGATATATTCCCATATCAGTATTTTGTGCCTTCCCAAATAATAATCAACACAGTGCAACAGTGGTGTATGTAAGGTCATATGCTTTGCACAAGTTTACAAAAACACTAACCAGTGCAAGGGTGAGCTTAACTATACACAGACACACACGCACATACCTGACAGCGGCTGAATATGTCACTGGGAGTGGGCTGGACATTGAAGTGTTTAAGGACTCGAACAGCCTGGTCTCTGGCCTTTTCTGAACAGTCCAGGGAGAGACAGCGACCCTCACCCACCTGGGACCGCAACTACATGGAGAGACACAGAAACACTATGTATCAGCACACAATGAACGCACTTATGCACATGATGTGATCTATGATGTGATAGATTTTAGATTTGATCATCAGTTTATATTGAATATGACTTACACTTTGGTATGGTTGTCCACATGTGAGTATGACACGAGCTTCTGTTTGTGCCAACTAATACACAAGATCACAAGAAAATAAATAACTTATTATAGTAAATGTACTAAGTCTTTCATATAGGTTTATTGTTCTCAGCATAGACTGCTAGCTCACTTTTGCGGCTTCCCTGTGATCATCGGTGTTCTCCAACATGACCACATCAACTCCTAAGCAGCGCAGGTACCTGCCGAGTCCCTGCAGCATGTTGTCACACACCACACGTAACTGTTGTGGGGGTAGAGGGGGGGAGTCTTCACAGGACTTCTCACCACACAGGAGGCTTTTCTCTGTGTCAGAGCAAGAGGGACTGACCCTTTGAGCCCCCTGACATTCCTAAATGGAGAGAGACAATAATGCGATACTTAACTGATCCCCACAGGGGGATTTTCTTTTCACTTGCACAACGGTGAAGGGAGGTCAAAGCACAGGGTGAGCTATACAACTGCACCCCCGGAGCTCAAAGGCAGTGCTATAGAGTCTTGGTCAAACACGTATCGTTCCTCCCTACAGGTCAGATGCTCAGATGTTCTTTAATTCCACCCAGAAGCTCACAGCTTTTCACAGAAGGAAGGACTGTTCAAAATATTGGCACTAAATTCATTTTAAAAGAAAGGGCTGCCAATAATTTATGACTGCAGGATGTTAAGTTGAACACAGATAAAAAAAAGAAAGAAAAAAAAAAAAAAGATGGCTAGTAAATGGGGTTTCTCAATGGCCAGTGCTGATTATTAAAAGAGCAGGGCTGATATATAATGCTGATATAATGTTTTCTTTTTAATCTGATATAATGCTACAACTTTATAATAATAATAATAATAACAAATAGACACCAAATTGCTGAACTTGTCTGCATTGTCTCTTTTTGCTTAAGTAGATCTATTCTGTGCTCTGTTTGCAGCACACTTATTTTAAATAAAAATAAAAATGTATCAACTAACTAAATGCCCATACATCCTCTTTTCTGCAGTTAAGTCTTTACATATATATAAAAAACAAAATATATAAACAGTATTAAAAAGTTTCTTAATAAAATATTTCTACTACATTTTTAGGAGCATTTACCTAAAGAAGTAACTATATTCTAGTGTCTACATGTTATATCCCATTAATGATGGTTCCCCTGTTGTATCCTCTCCTCCTGCGGTACCACATGTGTCGTCTTTTGTGACGTAGCCTTCTATGAAAGATTAATTTACCTCACATTTTTCAATATCTCAAAATATTTGGTGTCCATGCAAACCTCATAAAAATAAGTAAAACATTGTCAGTAACAGCAATTGCTATGGAGAAATAGTAATTGACTCCTGACCTCTTTGCCACGGGCCTGTTTCATCTCATTGGCCTGTTTACTCTTCTGTTTCTTGTCTTTGCCCTTTTCTGATTGACTCGGTGAGATGCTCTGCAGGTCAGCTGGAAGCCCAAAGTACGCTGGGGTGCTGCTGAGGATAGAGTACACATCTAGCAAGCAGTAGGCATCTGCCACTAGAGGGAGGTCCACAAAGTAAGAGGAGGAGTGAACATATTAGTTTGCAGTTTGTCAGGGGATGAGCAAAATGATCGGTTATGAATGGATATATTCTGTACTAAAAAAGCACAAAGACCATCTGTCTTTCTGTCATTGTGTGTCTGTGCATGCATAATAGCTCACCTGCATATCTAATTTGGCTGATGCGGAGTGGCCGTTTCTCCCAGTTGGACATCTGCTCTGTCTTGTCCAGAGGCCTTCCCAGGACCTGCTGCACCAGCAGACTGAGGCCTTTCTCTGCAGAGTCCTCTCCTACCAGCACCTCTGAAGGGCCATTTTGAGTCCTGTTGGATTTTCCTTGCTGGATCTGTACAATACATTACAAACATTTAAGTAGGAATTAAAAGTGTAGTCCAATTTGTGATACCCCACCTTTGAATACATGTCATAATTTACTAAAACATCTAGGTTGCAATCCCAGAAGCTTTAGGAATTTAAATGTATCTAGGATTTGAGATAGTCCAAAGCCCAAGGTAAAAATTCTGACCAGGCCCTCTCATTTTAAGCCACACCACAACATCCTACCCATAAAAAAGTATCCCACGACCAGCAACATGTGGCCTACTCATCAACCTCATTAGTTACTCACCAGAGTTGTACACTTCTCTGGCACAATGTGACAACAACTCTGAGGCTAACTGTTGGGCTATACACTACCAAAGAATGTACCAGGGCTATGATGAAGCAACACCACACTGTTTGTTAGTGGCAGAGTTTCTAGACATCCAAAACTGATGCATCCAAGCTGAACCAGAGTGTGCTTTAGGTACCAAAATTCTGGTCTCATGACCTTTAAACAATTATTTATATATATAAATGTTACCTTTTGGTGTATACTCAGGAGATCCAACACCCCTTCCATCTTCAGTGGCTCCTCTAAAAACTGGTGCCAGGTGGCCAAGAGACACTTGAGATCCCCTGACATACCATAACCTGGAAGGGGAGTGAAAAGCCCAGAGACCATCTGTACAGGCAAATTACTCGACTGAATTTGATTAGCCTTTCTTAAATCTGCAACGTACCCAGTTTAAGGAGATTTCGTGCAGAAAACAGGCTCCTGATAAAACTGACTGTATCTGGGTGTTGACAAAATCCTTTTGCACAGAGGTCCAACAAGAAAACCTGGTCAGAAACTGCGAGCTGTATCAGGGCAACTTGCTGAGAAGAGATACAACCAAATGTTGGCTGCCACTCCATGTCAATTCCCACTACAACACCTTCCTAGAAAAGGATAAAGAGAAGAGAGAAAAACAGCAGTCATTTCCAAATATTAGGAATCATATGGACATACCTAATTATGACAGTGATTACAGAGAGATTTTTACTAGAATTTGATTTATGGACATAAAACCTTTTTGACAGCATGTCCTTTGTACCTTGAGTACAATGGCCTGACATCTCTGTAGAGCCTCTGGTGTGTCCACAAAGTGAACCTTGTCTTTGGTGAGGGGAACCTGGTAAAATTTCTGAAGGTGAGATTGTGATGGCACCCACTCTTCAGTTTGTGCTGAATCACCCTCTACTTGCCTGAGCATGGAGGACAAATGTGTGTTATGTTTGTTTTGACTGATCACATAAAAAATTACAACATGAATTAATAAAGAATGAAAGGTGCCAGATAAATACATTAGTGAAATAAGACTAAAGAAATAATTTTCACATCACATATCCTGCAGCATTTAGTCTTTCTGTCTGTCATTCAGTACATTCAGTAGAAAGTTTTTAATAAGACAATGTTGAGCAGACATGGACATAAAAGGTAGATAGATAAATTACAGTAAAGTGACATGCAATGTGTGAGAATGGGGATGTGGTAAAGGATTCAGTTTGTAAACAAAATGTTCTTCTTAGTATAAAGAGCCTGTGAAAACCACAAGCTGCATAACACATTATGTTTATGCATATTTTGGCCAACTCACTGCAGATGAGGCGGTAGACTCTGCAGAGTTTCCCATACTCCACAGGGAAGTCGATCTCTGGGGATGTTGTACCTCAATGACCACTGAGCAGCTCTCTGAAGGCTACTGTACCTCATTAACATTTCCACCAACTGGATCTGCAACTCCCGGTCATCTGCTACAACATACTACACAAACATAACACATACACGTACTTAATAATCACACACAGTATATTTTTCTATAAAGACTTGCATGTTTATACATTAATGCAATGGAGTTCTAGCAAAACGTACCTGCACATGATCACTCCAATTCTCCTGTGTCATGCTTTTCTGAAAGAAGAAATAGATGGGGAAGAAAAAACTCACTACTCATCTGTATCAGACTCAGTTGAGGTGCTAAAGCTTATAAAATAATAAACAAGCCATCGCACACAACAAGGAAAATTTTGTCACCAGTCTAAATCTAAAATCGTTTCCAGCAATTTTGTCTTCAAATTTGCACATACAGGGGATAAGCTTCTAACTACTTTTTTACTGCATTTCTATAGTCTTGTAGATTGGGTCTTTGGTGTCCAGACATTGGTGAATCTCAATATTGTAAAAAGCATATTCATTCATTCATTCAATATTTATATTCATGCATCAAGGAACGAAATCCATCTTGCACCCTAAAATGAACAGATTCCTCTGAAACTAGTTACACATAAAATTAAAGATCTAAACAAATACAAAAACATTATTAATTTAAATGCTTTAAAAGCATTTTGTAGTTACTGCCAGATAACAAGGGATGTTCAGATGTTTTCATAACACTCTACATGAGATACTTAGGAGAGAGTGATCTCCTTGTTCTCCCATGTATATCACATTAAGTCACATCTGCACTCTACAGTCAATCCCTCTAAAGCCCCATATGAATAGGTCTTTGCAGACAGACCATTTTAATAATTTTACAGTAAAATCTTGAAACTTGAAATTACATCAAAAACTCTCAGATAACCAGACAGATCAAATAAGAAGTACCATAAATATTATAGCGTTATTCGATCTTTCCTGGGAGTTAATACATTTACTTCAGTTTTGGCCATTAGTGGAGATGGGATGGGAACCTCCAAATGTGTCAGCTTTGGGTAGAAATATAGCTTTGGAAATGTGATACTCAGAAGATTAGGACCAAAATGTTTCTCATGTACTGAGAAAAACGGTCTACTATATGGTATAAACACAAATTCTGAACCTAAGGTTGCTGTGTGTACATTTGCCTTCAGGAACATTACCATAAGCAGGTTTAATGCCACTCCAGGGAAGTGGAAACCTAATTATGTAAACTAGCTGAAACTGAAAGTGAGATTAATATTTTGTTTTACTGTCCTGTAAGGACGTAGGACAAGGGATGTACTTTTTAGTGAAATGTCCTCCATTTATGTTGATTTCTTTTGGCTGATGATTATGAAAAGTGTGTTGTCACACTTTAGGAAGGAAACCTATTTTTTTGGCAGATTTTATTTGCCAAGCTTGGGAGAGAAGAATAATATTTTTAAGACCAAACTGTGCAAGAAAATGCACTTTTGTAATTAATTGTAATAAAATATGACCACTTGCAAATCCATGGGTGTTAGGGACTTTAAATGCATCACACAAATAAAAATCAGCCAATTAAAAATCAGTCACTAATACACAAAATATAACAAGCAATTGAGTCACCCACAATAAAAGCAAAAGATAGTGTGTAAGGCATGTACTTTGGGCACCTATTATTATTATTATTATCATCATCAATCCATTATTAATATTATTATCGATACTTCACTTACCTCCCCAAATCTCTTGTACATAAGGAACCGCAAAGAGTCCAGTCTCCTCTTATAAAGAGCATTAGGGTACAGTCCTGGACAAAGAGAAAACATATCACACCTGCCTTTTATGTTACGCAGCTCCACTCACATGTACCCGAACACACACCTTGATCAATGCTGAATTTCTCCACAAGTCTTAAAACATGTTTGGTGAGCATCTTAGGCTGGATCTGTCCCATGGAGTGTTTGGACAGGAAGAGGCGAGGGAACTGCCTGTGGAAAAACACACATGGCCATTTGATACACTACACACTTGATGCCTTTATGTACAGGTTCCCACACATTCACATATCCTCCTTACTTTCTTATCTCCTCCACACTGAAGCTGGGGTGACACCAGGAGTCAAGCAGCGTAACTAGCCGTTGTTCTAGCTGATTATGGCCTGTGACGTAAGATTCCGCCAATGGCAACTTATCCTGCAAGATGAGGGGTACACACATCTACAGAGGAAAATTGGAAACATGAATGTAGAAAGCTGGTTAGAGATGGTTAGAGATTTCAATGGCATTTTTTTTTTTCCAAGTTAAAATATAGAAAATCTTAAGTATGCGCGCATGTCTTTACTCCTCATCAATAAACATACACAAAAGACAAATTATCTGAAAATGTTTGCCTCACCTCCTCCATATTTAGTTCTTTCTGTAAATTCAGTTTTATGCCAAGAACTGCTGCCTGTGGAAAACAGAGCAATTTAGGATCTCTATGAACAGAAATCTTCTGCATCACCACTACTTGGGACTTTGTTTTTACTTTGTTTTTTTGTCTGACATCATTCTGCTATAAATATTGTTAACATCAAGAGAGAAACTCACCTCTTTGTAACAACTGAGTGCCTGCAACCTAACAATTTGCAGTCGGAGTATGGATGGATCCAGGGAACTGAGCTGGTAGATGTTCATGAGACTGTCTACAAAGATGGGCTGGGTATCTGTTAGTAAGTTTAATGCCCGTTGTTGGAGCACCAGTGCTTGTTGCTCTGATAGTGAACTCAGGGTCACCTGGTAAGGAGAAATAAATGACACCAAATTTACGCAAATTAAAAAAAAAAAAGGGTTAAAATTAAAGTTAAATTAAAGATTCTTTACAACCATTATGAATGCAATTTAAGACCTAGTTGTTAGTGTTGAGTGGGTTGCACTGGGGCCGGACTTTGGCGATACCCCCAACGTGAACACAGAACAATGCTGGGTGATGGCAGGCGCTGCAGGTAGCTTTTTATGGTGGCTTTATGTTTTTCTGATTATCCATGCCACTTTAACGCATTTATACTACAACATTTATACATTTATACTACTACTACTTTTAAGACACTACCTGGGTGTGCTCTGATAATTACAAATTCTGACTCAGCTGCACAGTTTGCATTTGTGGTTACTTGTTACAGCTGTCGCACTGAAGAAATTTCCCTTGTGGTGATTTTGTGTGGCTCAGTAGACCTTTTTCACAGCAGACATATTGGTTTGTTACAGCAGGAGGGGAACAGGTGTTAATGATTGGATTAATTGTGGCTCTGTTCCATTAAGTGTCATAGAGAGTCATTGCAGTCATCGTGGACAAAACCAATGCCCCAAAACTGGTGCACTTGAAATGAAATGCAATGCAGCCATAGTGTGTTTAATGCCAAGTTGAATAACAAGTCAAATGTCTGCTGTGAAAAAGGGTCATTAGCAAGATATCCAGTATTGGTGCAGGTGGATATACTGTAGTGACTCACCTTAATCTAATTTGTCCCACCAGTTTCAAAATGAACCAAAAATATTTTAGTTTTATGTATTTCTGAAATGTATAATGACAGCAAATTACAGTATAAGTTAATGTATGCAGGAAGACGCATAAAACATAAAAAGGCTTGATGGGTTTAATCTACCTGAGGATGTTCCGTCATCCATGTCTGGAATTCCGTGAGGATGTGATGACCAAGGGTGTGGCCTCGACCTTTCTGTTTGCCTGGACAGCCCTCCAGGATTGTTAGTATGGCCTCCAGGGGCTCACGGAGCTTTGAAAATCCCTGGAGGGCTGCCAGATGTAGCTATGGGGGGCAGAGGGAGAAGGAGTTTAGAGAACGATGACTGAAAATTAAATGTAACAGAGGAAATGTTCATGTGTAAAATATGAAAGCTTCGTTTTCCTTTTCATCTTGTTTTTGAGGTAGATATTAAAGAACAATTTAGATTTTTTTTTGAAAATCAAATTCTGATCATTTCTAACTAGGAAAAGGTCATTTTTGGAACTCAATTCACAGTAGCTGACAAACAGCTAACTTCCCGCCCCTGCAGACATTGGATTCAGACACATTTTGGACCCCAGCTTAAGAATGCAAACTCTGGCATTAGAAACTTCCTACACAAGAAAATAATATCTGTGTGAGAATGCCTTGCGCCATGTCTTAATTTGCAAAACAGATGTCATCCACTCAATATCCTCCTCACACAGATCTCAAGTTCATTCAGTGCAGCACAAATTCCTTCCTTCCTACTGACAGACACTCTGGTTTCCTCATTAACAGACACACACGCACAGTTACACACACTAGTGAGATTCATTTAAACATGCCGGTATCCAGGCTCCCTCTTTCTCTCTTGTGTTCCTTCCTGTGCAAGTGCTTCTTGCAGATACACAAAGACTCAATCTCTCTATCTTTGTGCACACACACACACACAATATTGCATGTGAGGAACCGACACACGCTGTGAAAGCGACTCTCACCGTCTTTAGATCTTTCCGGTTCCATGGCTCGAAGAGTTCGTCTCTCAGCACAGCAGGGTCAAGACCTGAGGGATCACACATGCATAGATGAGGTGGGGTTTCACTCTGACCTTTGAACTCTATCAACCTGTCAAGTAATAAAACCTTTACACCTTTTAGTGTTTTAGTTTTCTGCACTTTTAGGCAGATTCCTTTGCATCCCAGTGACTCTTTCTATTTCAGTCTTTGTGCCCCTCAAATAAAGAATCCCAGTTTGCAAAATAAACAAGGTTTTGTAATGCAAACTTTTGCAAATCCCCTAGATTCAATTTCAATGAGGAATGGTGACTAGGAAAAAACATACAGAGGTTATGTTAGTAGTTCATTTTTAAAGAAAATGACAACTAACTGCATCATATTTGTGCTGTAGCACCCAATGAGAGGACATTTATTTTGTGCTTTAAGAAATATTGTCAGTTCTTCCAATCACACGGGACAGCCAGACCTGTTCATGTGGAGCACTATCAATATAACTTTGGTGTTTTTAAGTCATAAAAACTATTTTGCTGATTTACCCTTGCACTTAAAGACGTGCCTTGCTAATAACAGGTCACATTTGTTGCCAAATCATCATAAAATACCTTTTATTGGTGTCCAACCTAAATCTTGTCTTGTAGGTAATGAGATATACTCAAAATATTGTTTGCTAAAACAGGCATAGCTGAATAGTCATAACGTCAAATATTATTTCTTTAACAGGCATAGCAGAGCAGCCATAACATCGGATTAACAGCTGAGGCTGGTTGGATAGCAGAGGAACCCAGCATTAGCTCTGCATTCCAACTGAATCTGCAGCCAAAATACTCTAGAGACGACTCTGAGGGCACATTTTTGGAAGGCCACAGTAGGTGAAATCGCCAGGAAACAAGGGGAGGTGCATGCATGTTTTTTGTTTTGTGTCTACCTGCCTGTGCATGTGTTCCACTGAGCCTTCACCAAAGCTACTGCTTCTTTCTCTGTTGTTCAGGCTGTGTGGGCTCCAGCATACCTGCCCCCCAGCCTCACTCCCTCCCTCCTTCCCAGGGCTAGTTTTCCTGTTCTCCTCTCCCTCCCTGCAGCAGCCTCTCTCGATTTTGTCTCGGATTTCCCCAGGAAAGGGCTATGTGGTGGTCATGGTGTAAAAAATACAGCCTTCCTGACGCATAGTCTGGGAAAGCAGACCAAAAGGCCTCTCCCTCTCTCCATGTTGGCCTCTTTCCTTTATTGTATCTCTCTCTGCTTGACACTGTCCTACAGGATCTCTCTTAAACAGTAACTTTTCTTCTCTCAGAATTTCTCTCTCTCGGCCACACCATGTGTACTTCAGCTTGTTTCTCTAGTCACTGAACCTATCTGTAATTCCTTATGCCAAACGCCCCCATTCTTGAAATTGTATATCCACATTTTAAGGAGTTAAAGTCATGTCAGTCTTTCTGAATGTTTTGTCCCTTTTTTATGAATACAATATATTTAATACAGGACTGGGCAATATGGACAAAAAAATCATCTCTCAATACATTTTGCCTGAATGGCAATACATGACATATACATGTCAATAATTCTTTTTGAAGTGGGTAACATTTTCAGTTGTAAGCCAAGGCCATATATATCACAAAAACAATTACTTGACAGTGGCAGCATAACACATTACACAGACCCCTGCAGGTTAAAGTGGACAGACTAAACACTTTCAATGCTGAAAAGGAATTATTACACTCTTACATACACTCAAAGGCCTAGCAACATTTATGGCCCACGATGCAGCGCTCTCTGTGAAACACTATATTGACACTGGTACTCAGCCAATTGAAAACGAATGTGTGTCTGTGAGAGGGAGAAAAGCGAAACACCAAAACGAGTCTCATGCCGGCGGCAATTTGTACTTAATATTTGCAATATAGTGTCTTGTACTGCATTCCACATAAAAAAGTCACAATAGATCAAGTATATTTGACATATTGCCCAGCCCAAACTATACATTGCCAACTTTTTTAATGCTCCTAAGGTAGTATGTGTAATCCATAAATTTCCACTTGCCATGAAAATCATCACACAATAACTTGTAAGTTGTTTGAGATACTCAAAGTTAAAAAAATATAAGTAAAAAAAACAAAACATTATTTTGCAGCTCTCAATAACAAAGCAGACTGAATGTGTAGTTGACTGTGAAAAACACTGCAACGGTTGTAATGGAGCTTTAATTTAAACATCTGAATAGCTGCTAAGTTTCCTTTTGGCTCTTTTGTGTTATGAACCCCACTTCAGCCCATTAAACCTACTGATGAACATGCAAATACACAAGGACACACAAACACAACCAACACAAACCCACAAAACAAAAAGAGGAGAAGAGAGGAATGTGGAGCATATAGCATCTTTATAGTTATGGCTGGTGGGTGAATGACAGAACCAGAGGCTCCCCATTCATTACAACATAATAACCCACACCATATTACCACATACAAATCCAAGGATGCACGGACAATAATGCACTCATTCACCTCAGAGAAGGTCATTTTTTCTTCATTAGTTTGAAATATGATAATGTGAAAGATAAGTACAATCCTACGCTTCACTAAGTGGAGTTTAACGTAATCTGACACTATCTCAGCCTCCCCCGCTTACAAAACAATAAAAGTCACACTTTAATTTCAGTAAAGTTAGACAGAGATTAAATGTGCAGGCAGGTCTAACAGCCTGTTGCCAGGCAGCTGCCAAAATAAAGGAAACACAAAGATCAAGTGTCTAAATAGGGCATTTGGTGTCACTACAGCCACCAGAACAGCTTCAGTGTGACTTGGCAGAGATTCTGCATGTGGCTCAACTCCACTGGAAAAATGCCACAACATTCCTCTACAAGTACTTCTCTTCTTTTGTATTTTGTTGTAGGTGCTGGGAAAAACCTTTTATCAGGTGCCATTACAGAAACCTGAAGAGGAGGGTAACCGGCATTTGTTGAATTTGATGCTTCTTAAAGCAGAGATTGCATGTTAATTGCTTCTTCAAATTTGACAGAAAACAGCCAAGTGTAAATGCCAACGTGAGTTGAATATATGGTAATATCAATATTATATATCCACTGAACTTTGAATGAGAAATGTGTGTCAAAAAACTGATACAAACCCAGTGCCTCTGGAGATGCATGGTTCATTTCTCTCCACTGGAAGGTGGATTGTTGTCACTCTGTAAGGAAGGGTACACAAACCAACAGAGTGCTATAAATAGAGGGACTCAGTCCAGTATAGTAATTTATCATAATGAGACAACAATCTAAAAACAGTATGTAAGTTTAATGCGTTTACTCTCATTTATGTGGGGCAACAACTTTACATTTTTTTGAATGATCCTACTGTCCCAAAAGACAAATGTAAGTTAAAATTCAAATGAACAAAACTAGGGAAATCATACAAAGCATGAAACCACCTCCATCTTCAAGGAAAACTCTTCAGCGCCTAATGATAATGAACCAATTCTTTCTGACATTATTGCACATACAAATTGAGAAACCTGTGGGAACAGCAGCCCGAGATAGGGCAAGATGCCAGCTGGCTATGAGGCTTGATTTCAGGCTGAGGATGTTTTTTTAGGCCTGAGGTCTGGTTCTTTCTCCGTCTTTGAATGTCTGCAGGCTGTAGAGGCGGGTTTTGGCATTCGGTACTGTCCTGGCAGCTCAGAGCCCTTTTTCGGGAGATGGAGAAGGAGTAGAAATGATGCAGCACCTGCAGTCAAGTCTTTGTACTGTCCTCTATCCCCACCAAGCGGACGTTAGCTAACTGGGCTAGTGCTAGCTAGCTAAGTGCACCTACCGCTCTCTGTGCTTCATATTACACTCTGTTACAAAACATTAGCTTGTCTGGCTCAGTCAAATCAAGGACAATCTTTACTGAAGCCCAGGTGTGTTAATGAGATTTCTGCTCTAGTGTTTCTGCTGTAACTGTCAACTGCAAGTCATAACGATGTTTAGTAGTTGCTGTTGCTAGTTAACCGCATCTCTCTTTAAGCTAGCTCCAAGTTTAGCACCAGCCTTTAATGCTGCTCTCCAGTAGACACCTGACTTTATTGGAGTTTAGACAAGCGAAGGCTAATTTTGTAAAAATACTACAGCTTTATTATATCAACGCAAATGGACTCACCAATTGTTACTTTCTTATCAGTTAGCTTGACTGGTAGCCACTGCCTGGTCAGGTAGTTTGTGGGTTGATCGTTGCAAATTTTGCCCTATGTACAATCTTCCAGGCAGATGTCATGCTTATCAGTACGTTATTACTGCCATGATTTGTCAGGATTATAAGACTATAATTCACAAATCGCGGCGAGAGCCTATAGTTCACATAAGAATATAGATCTTTTTTCAACATTCAAATGATACTGTTTAGTGAGAGAAGTACCTACGCTAAAATGATTGGCCTGTAATACCAAAATCTGGGCAAAACTTTTAAAAAAGCGTGTTCCTTTGCTGGTTTTAAAGGGAAGCGGTCATGAGGAAATTCAAACTGCACTACCGCCCCCTTCTGGTAACTAGCTAACGAAGCATTTCCCAAAATACTTATTAATATATGTTCTTTTTTAAAAGTTTTACAGTTAGTATTTTTAGCAATCAATTTACAAACTATAATTCTGCTTCTCTTGGAGAACAGTGGCAAGGCCTATTTAATTTATCCACCTTATATTTAAATTCCATCTGTATCCAAAACGTGATCGAATCTATTTTGATCATACTGGTCTGTTTGGGATTTTTCTGTCCAGATTTCCAAGAGCTTTATGTTTTTGACTTCTTTCAGTAGTTCTTCCATGACTGCTACTTCATGATGAGTGATCTCCAAAGTTAATAATTGGCTTCTTCTAGATATATATATATATATAGAGAGAGAGAGAGAGAGAGAGAGAGAGAGAGAGAGAGAGAGAAATAGTAATACTGGCAAATATAGAAATACAAAGTTTTAAACAAGTGCGTAAAAGGAAAATAATATAATTGAATAGAGTACAGTAGAAATCGTGGATACTTGAGATGTTGTCACGTGGTTAAAGTTGTTTACCACGTGTTCTCTGTGTCACCTCTTAAAAAGACCCAGCCGGGTTACTTGGGACGACTAACCTAGTGGTTGATGTTGTTGTTGTTGTTGTTATTGCTGCTAATGTTTCTATTTACGGGAGCTAAACTCCCCGCAGAAGATCGTCGTATCCCCTTGTCGGTTCTACTGACTTTTCAGACTGGCATTTACATCATAAATAACTCGGACTGACACCTGATCACACAGAGCAACACTGTGTCACAGTTTTTCAGCGCAGCTAGCATTAGCTAGCGGGTGTCCGACCAGGAGCTAGCCAGCTAGTTGCTCAGCAGTGATGGAGTGGGTGGGCAACGGAGCCTCGATTTGCCCCAGTGAAGAATCTAACCAGGCTTCAACGGCCAGGGGCTTCGGCGGTGCTCATTCTCAGCAGCAGGTAATTGGCTCATGCTAGTCGTCTGATTGATCACCTTTCTTGGCTTCACTGACGATTTTACAAGCATGCTAACTAGCTAAGCCTAGTTGGAGATCACTGAAGTGAGTTCATGCCAAGTTGTGACTGACATTTAGCAGCGTGTTGGCTATGTGTTTGTGTTTTTTTAATTTTTTTTTATTTTGTCGTCCACTTTCCAACCTTTCCTGTACTGTAATTATGTTTTAGTCGCTGCAGTGAAGCAGCTCATGCCTTGGTCCGAACTTACTGCAACTGCACGAAAGAACAGTGTCCAGGCTTTATACGCAATTAAGAGTCACTCCTGCATAACATCCACTTAAACATAAGGCCATAAGCCAGACAGATACCTTTTCGACTAGTCATCATAGAGTCGGGACATTGCTGAAATCTGCGTCTGAAACGGATTATCCACATGCGGGATGGTGGATGAGATCAGAGGCTACAACAAGACATGGAACAGCAGCACACTTCCCATTCCCCCAGGTCCTTGATATTCTAAGCCACTGACAGCTGTGCCTGATGGCTCCTGATGACTGGAAACTACATTAGGATATTTGGGTAGCCCTCGGTGCCACGAGTAAGAGAATTACAACCATTTCTTATTTTTAGCCCTCTCCCCTACCCCACATATATTCGCTGATGTGGTCCATAAAGCTTAGAAGCTAATGGTAGCTTACATTAGGTTTTGTGATTCAGACTGACTGCAGGCTTGTCATTGCACAGAAGAGATGAGATCAATCTGCTCTCAAAATCTGTTCAGCAGGAAACGTTGATGCTAAATTGTGAAAATTGTGTTTATACAGTATGGAAACGTCTGAGCGTGTTTCGAAATAAAATGCAAGTCTGAATTGTTAAATCATGTCACTATAAATGACTGTACCCAATACTGTGTGCGTGGTTACCTGTGACAACGGGGTTATGTTTTATGTTTTCAGTGCACTGTTGGTTTTCTAGTTTCATGAAACGTGGCAGAATTGTTGGACACGGGCCAAGGATGAACCCATCAAATTTTGGAGCACGTCCATAAAAAGGGACAGAGGATGGATTTTTTTTTTTTTCTTCACTTTCTTTAACGTTGGCGAGCCCCAGGCTAACTTAAAACTTGGTAATAGTTAAATAAATAAATAAATAACTTGTGGTTTACTAATATTGTAGAAGATGAAGAAGAAGAGTGTACTGTTGGGCTTGGCAGAGGTCTGCGCTCTCTGGGTGCTCTTCTAGTTCTAGATATGGGGTTGATTTACATGTTTTGGGCCAAGTCATTCTAATTAGGGCATGTTGCTACATTACACAGTGATATTTTAAACAGTCTGCTTATAACTTTGAGGCAACGGTTTGAGGGATGGCTGTGTCTATTTTCAAATGACACTGCCTTGACACAATGCCACATCCTCCATCCTTTTCATGGTGGCAGTGATATTTGCCAATTAATCATCTTTCACGCTGTTAGAAAAATCATTGTTATATTGGCCCTTAAAAATCCACTATTGTTCGACCTCTTGTTCCATTGTCTTGTCTTCTCTATTGACCTCACAGCAGTCCGCATCATCACACGTTTGTGACAGTGTCATCATGGCGTCTCTATGCCAGAGCCAGCAGCGTTGTGTGAAGGCCTCAATCATGTCCAGCTGGACGCTGGCCGAGGCCCAGGACCAGCTCTGTTCTTTAGGAGTCCACAGCTCAGAGTCCCTGGAGCAGGAACGCGCTCGGACCCTGGTCTGTCCCACAGAACTCACACACACTGAGCAGGAGTGGAGACGCAAGGAGAACATGCTGGGAGGTCAGGAACCCAGCCGCACTCCTGTGCTCGGAGCTGTCGGAAGTTGGGATGTTTTTGATAAGGTAAAAGAGCAAACGCTTTGATTTTTTTTTTTTTTTTTTTTGGTGTTTACCTGTACTTTGGTCCGGAACATTCAAATTTTATAAAACCATGGCTAGAAACAGTCTTCTTGACAGGATTAGACCGTTAATAACATTAACAACTTCTCTGTGTCTCTACTGATCATTAACATTGACTTACTGCCTGTTTTCTCTCTTTTTCAGAGTATTATCAATGTCCAAAGTCAACCTGTAGAAATGGACCAGGACAAAAGCAAGACATTTCTCCAAAAGTATGAACAAGAGCTTAGGCATTTTGGTAAGAAAGACACTGAATCTGAAATGTAGAAAATGAGGCCTTAACATCAGTTTATGTATTAAATGAACTGACTAACTATTGTTGTGGAAAATAAGGTGCAAGAGAAGATCCTCATTGAAAAAGTTATTTTTTCTGACAAATGGGTCAAATCTAATTTTCAAACTAAACAAAGTCACTGATATGCTTTGGATCCTTTTCATCAGGTATGTTGCGGAGATGGGACGACAGTCAGCGGTTTCTATCAGACATGCCTCAGCTCATCTCCGAGGAAACGGCAAACTACCTAATTCTGTGGTGCATCAGACTACAACAAGAAGGGGTAATTTACTTTACATTTGATAGTTTTCTGTCATATCACTACTTAGAATTCATCAACAACATTTCCGCCAATAAACCAAACCCAACAAGGAATCTAATAATACATATCGTCTGTTTGGTTACACTCGTGATATTCTGTAATTTAGTATGTTCGTGTGTCTGTTAAAACACATGGGGTACTCTTGTTCCATCTACTTTTTATTGCAATATGGCCAATTCGTTGATTTGAACTTGTCCAACTAGTAACGCAGTATAAACACAGTGTCTAGTTGTTACACATAAACCTCTGTTACAGTGTTTTAATTTTTGGGCAACCATAGTTGGATTTGTTGATAATAAAAAGATCAAATACTATCACACAGAAACACATGGATGCCG
>JAPQRN010000005.1:5036438-5071515 GCA_037367275.1 Coranthus polyacanthus | reverse complement strand
AATTTTTGGGCAACCATAGTTGGATTTGTTGATAATAAAAAGATCAAATACTATCACACAGAAACACATGGATGCCGTGGATGTGAGGGCTGGGTATCATTCAAAAGTTTTCAATAACTGTACCAACACCTTGGCTTCGATACCAGTTCCTGAACCGGATACTTTTTTTGATAACAATTTTTTTTCAGTTTTGACAAAAAAACTAAATTGCACGTTATGGTAAAAATGTTAAGTATTGTTTTTCAGCTCTTTGGCATTTTTATACATTCAAAGCAGTTTTATAATATAAAGTTAATGTTGTCTGTCATTTTAATATCATTAATACAAATTTATAAAAGCCGTGCATTCTTTGTAAATACATTCTAGTAGTGTTATATTATTAGTCATGAGTCGTAGTAGCACTAAAACACTGTATTTATTACAGCATATATGTGAAGTATTACATAGGTACAGTCAAGTTTTATGTAATTCGCGGAGCCCTCCTGGGATTAGATATAGGTGCACTAAAGGATTTTGTTTTTATATGTTGCAGAAGGAAGCGTTGATGGAGCAGGTGGCTCACCAAGCTGTGGTCATGCAGTTCATCCTGGAGATGGCCTCAAACTCTCAGCAGGATCCTCGAGGCTGTTTCAGACAGTTCTTCCACAAAGCCAAAGTGAGTCAAAATGATGCCTCTCTCGTACCGTGGTTTGCAAGTTGTATCACACCTGGCTCTTCAGGAAACACGGCTCCATCCCACAGTGCATTTTTGTACCGCGTAACGAAATGTTAAAATCATGTTCTGCAGGGCAAATTTTAGAAGCGTCAAGGCTAAAAGTGGACACGGACATACTTCCATAATTTTAACTAAGGTTTTGTTTTGAATCAAATGTTTCTGTGTACATATGTTTAATTGAGACTGCTGTGTTTACCAGTATTCCAGTGGGACATGTAATGTATTACTAATGTTGTTGTCTTTACTGCTGTGTAGGAAGGACAAGACGTCTACTTAGAAGTCTTCCATACAGAGCTAGAGGCCTTCAAACACAGAGTGAAAGAATACGCAGTCAAGTGTAAAGGTGACTTGCCAAAAAATGTTGAACAGCTGAACGCCGACACAAACTGCAGACTCGACCCCAAAGAATCTGTGGACTCTTTACCTCCAGTAAGTTCTCCTTCTGCCCCTTCTGTTTTTTTTGTTTTTTTGAAGACCGGGTAGAAATGTCAGAAATACAGGTTCTGACTTAACCTAGTTATGTCTTTCATAACATGAAAATTGATGTGGTAGAAAATAAGGATACTAACAAAAGACGGCAGGAGCAGGTTTGGAGCAGGGCTGTTCTGTGAGCATAAGTAGTATTACTCCTATATGAGATGGACTGCTGCAGTTACCCCACACAGTGGTAAGATGGCACTACTGAGTTATTATGTTTAAGCCCTGAGAGTTACTGCAAGAATCAGGGTCATCTTCCAGTGGCTCAGTGGGCGTGTCTTGTGTTCTGCTTTGAAGCATTAGCGCTCTCATATAATACGCAACTCGTTACTGTCATTTTTGCATTTTTACAGTATTTTAAAATGCATTCTATCATTTTATGCTTTAGTTTAGCTCTCAGTTATCAGCCACACACAGACTCGCATGTCTGTGGCGGCAACTCAAAGCAACAGGAAAAGATTCATAGGAATTTTGGAAAACATGGGTGTAAAATACTGTGTCCAGATTGTGCCTGGAGTTGATCGCACTGGCTGATACTATTAATAAGACCTGATTTAACAGTCTGTCTTATTTTGAAACCTCAACTTCTGCCGCAAAGTTGAAACCCGAAGGAACATCCTACTAAAAGAAGAATTTGACTTCATGATTTCCAACATCTCGGTAGATATTGTAGATCTTGTTCTTCCGTCCAGCCTGAGGCACGCAAATAAAATGAGTCAGCGCTTCTCATATGTTGTCGTTCAGTCATTATATAAATACGTTGCTCATTACTTCCATGAATATTAAGTAAATCACTCGTCAGTATCTGGGCTTGCATATCCCTTCCCAAATCCAAATAATAATAATAATAATAATATCACCACTTTTACCATCAGCCAATTATTCTCATCATTTCAGCAGCTTAAATATGAGACAATTCCTCTGAGAGATTGTTATTTTGAACCATTATGTTTCCTGCTTACATGACTGGAGTGCTGCCTTTTTTCTTTTTTTTTTTAAAGAGGAAGGATGAGTTGCATAATGTGACCAAATGGCCGCTCTGTGGAATGCTTCTTTCAGAACTGGCTGTTTGTTGCACTGTAAAGTAGTTAACCGAAATGTAAGAGATTTTTAGAGAGTGTTTCCAATATTCATATACGGCACTAAATTGCACATTCAGCAGGCTTGTCTAGTTAACTTGACCATTGCTGTTCGAAAGCCTTTTGTGACAGTGGAAGAATGAAGCCTCCTCCCCTCTGTTGGCCCCCGGTTTGAGTCTCTGCCAAACAGCAACTCAGAGAAAACACAAAAAAAAAAAAAAAAACCCTCCTCTTTTTCTAACGGAGAAAAACAGCAAGGCAGGAATGCACTCCAGCGCTCAGAATGTGAAGCTTAGCTTTCCTGGTTGCACACTTTTCAGCTTTGGTTTAGTTTCTCAATCTCAACATAGATTTTTTTTCCTTTTAATCCAGAGCAACGTTTCAGCTTTAGCTGCGTTTGAGCTCCTGAAATGTAGAAGAGGCAGAGTGCAGTTACATAACCCTTTTAATCCTCTAACTAGGCAACAGTAGGTTAATCCCCCAGAGTCCCTTTTTCTCTACCTTAGTTATTTAGACAATTTTTTTTTTATTATTATTTTTGAATTTGTGAATGCCAATTGTCACCTGTGAATGATTTGCCATCAGACCTCCTACTGTCTGTGTCTCCCTCCACCAGGTGGCAGAGTACCATATGAAGCGCTGTATAGAGGCTGGACTGTGGACAAACACAGGCAGGTGGACAAAGGAGGACAATACAGAAACGGATGATATACGCATGATGGAGACGTCCTAGGACACGTAGAGTCGGCCCTTGCTTTTTTTTTTTTTTTTTCGCCCCTCTCCGCCATCATCCCCGTTTAGGAACAGCCTCAGTTTGAAGCCTTCTTCACACAGCACACCCGGCTGTGAAATGGCAGCGCAGAGCAGGAATGAACACAAGTCTGAGCGGCTATTGGCTAAGGTTTCCACACTGCTTTCAGTATCGCTGTTCCAATGTCAGTGCGGTCGGCCTCTTGCGAGTTGGTTCCCGTGACTTCTTCTACCAGCTAAATGCATGTTGCTGTGCCATGACCATGAATTTTACAGAGCTTATTATCCTTCAAGCCAGTTCATTCTTTTTATCCTGCTGAGAACTGTACTCAATATGTACTTGCTTCCAAGCAAAGGGGAAAAAAAAAAAAATACAAAATGTAAAATGAATCCAGACAACACAAAGAATACTAAACCAAAAAAGTTGCATTCAAATAAATCATGCAGTCATGTGTGATTGTAAGATTTTAGCTGGTATTGAGCAGTCTATATAGAATATTGCAAATTCATTGTCTGCGTAATCTTCAGGTCAATAGACAACACACACTGTTAAGTAGTTAAAAGGTCAATGTTCAGAGTGACCTGTTGTGTGCTCTGTTGAAGAATTAGGCTTTAATCAAGGAGAAAATGTTTCTAGATAGGCACGTGTGATCAAAGTTGTAGTATTGGCCTTATAAATCACCTTATCTGAGTGTTTCGTGACTTGAGACAGTCATTAACTTGTCACTTGTCCTTTGGGATATCTGTAGCACACACGGCGTTTTGTTGAGGTGTTTCATGGTGTCATGTCTGAATCCGTAACGTGTATATATAGCAGCAAAAGTGCTTCAGTTTGCGGTTACTTTGATTTGCGTGGTCTCCCACCTTCAGCTTGGCAGGTCAGATTATTGGACTTGGATCTCTGGATCAGAGAGGAAGCTAATGCAAGCTGTCTAAAATGAACAAACAGGATCGAGATATAGATGGTTGCACTGCCGTAACATGTTTTACGAGGCCTTTATGAAACACCAGTGTGTTGTAGTGGTTTTTGTGTGTGTCGCGCACACACAATCATGATCTCTTTTTTCTTTTAAATAATAGAACAAGTTTTAAAAAGTTAATTAACTGGCTCAAGTTACAGCTAATGTGGCTTAGTTATTACCAGTTTCCATCCATTTTACAGGATGAAGTTCAGGGCAGATACGTTCAGTAGAAAAGGTTTTCTAGAAGGTATTCCTTAGTGTTGTCTGGAGAGGCTTAAAGAAAACTTCAAGTTTGTGGAAAAAGCTTGTTTGAACCTCCTTTTGCATCTGTCATTAACATGCATCTTTGACATTCAGATTGCATCGAGCTATTGTAGACAAAACGGTAAACCTAACACGGACAACATATTGTGCAAAATTAGATGCCGTGGAATTTCCAGTGAAGATGCAGCTGCATAAGACGACACACGACGCGACACTAAACATGTTTAGTGCCTTCCAGCCTTTGCAGACTTCTCGTTGGTTGTTTATTTACACATTTAAGCACCTTCACATATGTCAAAGGAAAAATAGCGAACTAAAATCAGTAGTGTGCTCTTTAATAAGCATTATGTTCACGGCATATAATGTAATAAATGAGCATTTTCGCACGAAGAGGCACGTGGCTTTTGACGCCCGATGCGTTTTGAGAGAGCCAAGATCGCGTGAGGATATCGGACACATTTTAATTGTGACGATAAATTATACAGGCATGTCTAGGCTTAATCTGGGTGTAAGACACATGATAATGTAAGTTGTAAAGGGGGCACCACCTTCTTCAGTTATCATTCATCAGCTGCTTCAGCGTCCTTGGAATTTATTTAACAGATTAAAATGCACTCAATTCCAACCCAAGTATAAGTTCACTATAAGCACAGGTAACGGAGGACACACCACGCTTCATCTTGTATTTATTTATTTTTTATTAACTTTTCTTTAACCAGCTGGGCCTCTTCCAATTGCATCACGACCACCAATTTCCTTATTCAAGTGCTCTGTGTGGACTGTTGTCAGTAGCGTCGGTTCAGCTGCTCCGTTCGGGGATCGACGCCCGATTCGGAGGTTTAAAAGCACCAGTACGGAGGGGAGAAGTAAAAAGGGCTGAGCTCTCCACCAAGACTTTGACTGTAATTTTTTTTTTTTCCTTTTTTAAATGCAGAACGGAGCTCTCTGCATCTGAATGTGTCCTGCACTTTATATTCCTCTTGTCAAAACAGAAAGCGATTTTTAAAAAGAGGTTGAAATGGAGCGTGTGAAGAACTCGATTGATCTTCATTATACCTGATGTTTGTTTTTCGTCGCAGCTTTTTGTTGTCCCACCAGGCATTTCAGTTTTACAAGCAAGCCTTGGAACTGCTTGTGTTTTTGTGTGATATTTTTATTCGTTTCACTTTTGTATTTTTTTTTTTTTTTTTTTTTTGTTCAAGGGAGCCTTTGCCAGAATTTTTAGGCTTCCAGCTAACCGTCCCCTTGGTATTAGTATTCTTTATTTAACAAAATCAGTGTGAAAATCTGCTGAGCAACACGGTCAGTAAGATTTTTACTGCAAACTGTGGAATTAAAGATACCAGGTGACACAAAGTACAACATGCGTGTTTATGACTTCAAGCTGTGATCGTTGCCTCCGCAGTGCACCTGTCATGATGTTTTTAACAGATTTATGTCTGCTCTGCGTAGCTCAGGGACAGTTCACACTTGACAAGTATTATATACGCCAATACATCCTTTAAATGTCAACTAACGTTACGTTTGTTTTGTCTGCAGCTATGCAAAGTCATCGTTTGGCTTAAACTGTTGTACTAAACCTGCAGCGAGTTAAGTTTCCGGAGTTCCTAAACCGTATGTATATAAATAATCCCCAAACCTCAGTGTGAGAGTCAGAAGCATGCCATTTGGCCTTTCTACCATTTAACTGTACAATATACAAAAGTGGTCTTAAATGCTTGTATCTTGTCAACTGCTGGGAAGTAACTTCGTCAAAAACTGGCTGTGTGACTGTTAAAGTCGTCCAATGAAATCAACTGACACAAAAACAATCTAGCTGTGTTATTCTGGTGTGTAATAATATACTGAATATGATAACTAGTATCAGAAGTTTATTGTGGTCAGTAATAAATATTTAGGACAGTTAAAGGTTGTCTATGAAGAGAAAATGTGCTGTATTCAAGAAATACACTTTTTTTTTGCCTAAAAACATTTTTCTGCATAAATGTACATTACAAGGCAGGTTAACATGGCTTTTAATGTGGTGATTCTTTTTCAGACATTCAGACAAAAGTGCAAAAACACAGAACTACAGATAGTATTTTTTTTTTTTTTTTTTTAAATTATAGCCCTGAACATATTTTTAAGTCATTAGATCAAGTCACATTAAAAGGCAAATATCATTATACACATATAGACATGGCCACAAAAATGTGGCTCATTGTGGAGGCGACACTCTTTTAGACCTTTGAGGTGACACAAAGACGTCATTACGCATTAAAATCTCAATTTAAAAGTTCACTAAATGTGGTCACTTTTATACATTTTAGTTTATCGTTTTAATTTAGAGTTAGTTTGTCCATGTTCCTAAAAAACTATTTACAAACTACATTCACGGAGCTACCTGATTAATTTTGAAAAGCAGCAAAAGGCACTTCAATCCAAAAGTGAATTTACAGTAATTTGATGACCGCACGGCACGTTTCCCTTTGGGGCAACTACATGAAGAACAACGCAGAAAAAGCTCTAACAAGGCATTTAAGCACACATTCGCTCCCTGGGGTCAAAAAAAAAAAAAAATCCTGTACTGGAGTGTTACTGCTAAAGACAAATACCCCTCCTGATTACAATTAGAAAATAATAAAAGTCAATACAATATTGATAAATAACTTCACCCAAGGATGCCATCTTAATTACTGTCTCACCTGTGAAGGCACAAAATAAAATCTGGATGAAAAACATGAAACTAAAAGTCGAACAGACTTCATGTCCACATCTTAGTTGTTTAACAGTGGGAACAGTGCAACATTCAAAGTTCTGGAGTTTTCCCAACATCTGTGTTCTTACCGTTGCTTCCTGATACAAACTGTAATGGCTTGGTCCACATTTGAAACATTCAAAATCTATTGCTATACGAGAGTGGCTCTAGGACTGGACCGTGCGCACGGAGTGGTTTTAGCTGGTAAACATTTCTCGAGCCTTTACGTTTTTAGGCAACGTTTTGATTACGTATTGAGAGTTTTTTGTGAAGAAAAGCCTCGATGTGGGGCCAGATCTTGTTGGTTTCTGTCCCAGTGAAGGTCTCCAGCACACCTTTACTTCTGTAAGACAAAAAAAACCAAAACAAGCGCCATCATGTTAGTTTTTTGAGTCACCAGTTAATATATACATCTACTGCATTAAATGTCCTACTAACACACATGATAAAAAAAGATTATTTTCAAAGTCAAATAACTTGTCACTATCTTCTATCCCTATTCTGGGCGTTTCATTGTTTTCCCTCCGTTCTATTCTGGTTCAACTGATGAACAGCCCGTCAAATATTGAGGTAAAAATAAGTGGGTCACACACTATGCACATCCCCGAGGTTTAAGGGAACACAAAGTAATGTGTTTTCCTGCCTAATTAGTCTAGAAATAGAAATTATGACGCTTGTACTTTGAAACTGGGTCTACAGCAGGAGTTGGATTTCTGTTTTTTTTTTCTGCTTTTCGCCTTGGTTTCATCCCTAATAGTGAGGAGAACGTGTCGCTGTCTGCACCGATCGACTTGTCCTCTCGGAGTGTGTTTCTTAAGCAGTTTTTGCGCCATGCAGTCATCCACGCAATAACGCAGTTGAACCTAAGATCAAGGCTTAATGTAAAGTACACGACAGAGAGAGATATAATGCTACAATGCAGCTAAACGTGCATTCTATGCGTAACTGTGTGAAATCTACCTGTAGTACTCCAGGACAGGCTCCGTTTGGGTTTCATAGGCCTTCAGTCTCCGCGTGACCGTCTCTGGTGTGTCATCGTCCCTCTGGACCAGAGGCTCCCCCGTCACGTCATCGAAACCCTGCGGATACACAGAAACAAACGCTCTTTTAACAAAAATGACGACATCACTGACAAAAAAAAAAAACACATAAAAATTACACCAGCACTACAAGCTGGAGTGGACGTGGGGAAAAGCAGCAAATTAAAAGTTTCAGTCACGCTTTCTGTATAATAAAAGAAACATTTAACAGACATTTACCCCCTGACGGAGCTGCTGCTTCGGAATTGTAACTGCATGTTATTTTGCTAGATCGTAATCGGCGGCGGGCCAGCCTCAAGCCAGAGACTGGAATGTAAACACTACTCAAGAAACGTGCTCGCATTGTTTTCAAACCAGTTGACCAAGAAGAGACCAGAGGATGACGGCGGTACTTGTTTAACCACTCAAACAAACTCGGAAGTGTCTAAATATTAGTCCGTAGAGCTGGACATTAGTTCTCTTATGTCGCGTTATTGTGTTTGATCCGATACAGAAAGAGAAAAATAGACAAGAGGTCTGCTTACACACACTTTAACTCCGAGGTGTCCCCTTTTTTTTGAGCAAATAATTGTAGTGAGGAAAAATGTATGCACTACAAGAAAACTTATAGGTGTTTTTCAAATCTGCTGCTCGTGTCTAAACGTTAGGTCCACGCGGGGTCAGTGGGAAGGTGGTGTACTGTTATGGAGTATTATGGCACTGAAATCCAGTGGGGTTTCAACAAAGAATGTCTAAACTTTTAACGATGAATCCCTTTATAGCTTCATTCTGTCTTCTGTATATTTCAGCGGGAGATGTTGAATAAAACATGCAGAGACGGTTCTTTTGAATATAACTTTTTTTTTTTTTTCCCCCGCCAGCTCAGAAATGGAGGAGGGTGTTTATGGCATGAACGTCGCCCAAGTCAACGTGGAGTAAAAGTCCCGTTAAAGACGCTGTTACAGTCCCGCCTCAAACAATACAGGGACTTCTGAAACGGACGGCAAAACTAGTCGTAGCTGATGAGATTACCACTAATGTACGCCTGAATGACTGCTGATATCTCTTGATTTATTCAGCAATTCACCGGAAGTCAGTCTGATTATCTGACTGAAGGAAACTAAAATCTTATCACTTTTACGCCCACTTTTATGTTTCTTACACTGTCCTCTCTCAGACGGGACTGTGGAAATCAAACCGGGGCAAATCATTAACCGTGAATGTGTTACTCCACTGCACCTTGAGAGAAATTCAAGCAGGAACACGCTGCAAATCGCAGAAAGAACAGACAAATGTCACTGCTGACACGTTAGCTCTGAATCACCATTTCAACAGAGCCGCATTTAACAATATAATAACTCCTGATGATTTCTGGTACGCACGTCATCTCTAAATGTCATTTCTAAAGTAGTTGCTGCTGGTGGTAATTGTAGTGGATGAGAGCAAAGGTCCCCACTTTCCATTTTTCCTGTTTTCTCAGTGCATCATTGTTCATTCACTCTGTCCTCTTTGCTCTCTTTGTATGCTAATGTTTTTCGTCATCAGCATTTAGTCTGTCTTATTATGTCTTTGATCAATCTATATAATATCCATTCAGTTCAGAGTTCACATCTGTACCTTTTAAAGCTGACACAATCCAAATATGTTTCTGTGTCCCATCTTAATCCATACGTCATTTCAGTATGATTTACTTTATGATCCGTAAAGAAAAGACAAGAATATATTTACAGGGACTTTAGGTGGGTTGAAATCAGTGTTGTAGACTCTGCCGCTGGGAAAGTGAGTCCAGCGGGAGGTGAGTCTCTGTTTGATGGTCTGGAAGGGTACATTGAGGTTGATGACTGTATCCACACTGTAGGCGTCATCGAGAGAATCTGCCTGGGATACGGTACGAGGGAAACCTGGGAGAGGAGAGAAGACGGCAAAGAAGGACGTGATTTATACAGATAATGTTGAGATAATAATATCACAGACCGTGTAAGATCACAAAGGGAGAATGCTGATAAGAGGTTGTGGTAATTTCCCAGCAGAGATGATGACGATGACGACGATCGGCGATGACGATGAGGACACTCTGTGCACTCTCACCATCGAGCAGCCAGCTGCTGCCGTGGTCCAGTGATTTCAGGTCCTTCAGGATGAGACGAGCCATGACGTCGTCGGGGACCAGCTGACCCTGGTCGATACAGGACTTCATCAACAGGCCGAGCTCTGACGCAAGAGAGACGGAGACGAGGAGAGACAGGAAGCTCGTCATACTCTTTACCATTTTTGACGGTTTTTATTCATCTTCCTGCTTCTGTTGTAATAGGGCAGTGATTGCGAACCCACAACAGTCTGTTAAGTCTGACACAATAGCCCCCGGTTTCCAAAAATACCAAATATTTTAGATTCTGAGAAACGCAAGTAACACGACTCGCAATATCTAGTTCGTGGAAAGTTTTGTTTAAATGTCTCACTGTTGAAATATCTATGGAGCTGCACAAGCAGATACAGAAAAAAGAAAGAAAGAACTGTAATATTACAAAAGGTGTCAGGGGGAGGTAATTTGGGTTTAGTAGCTTCCACTTTAACTGGTCTGAGTCCAGCCGAAGAAAGGAATTTCCTGTCGAGCATTGTATGAATAACCCGACTGTGACCTTATGCTGCTCTGATTTTACGCTGAAATAGAGAAAAGGGTGAATGCCTATAAAATGTAGTTATAAAACTTAGTTAATGGTGAAGAACTGTTCTACCTTTTTATCTTTATGAGGCAATAGTCTGTGTTAAGTAACTTTTCGTCTTCTGTGTGCCTTTGGTATGATGATTTGAAGTCTTTGTTATCCACTGTAGTTTCTACTGATATGCTAAAGCCTATTACCCATAATTACCAAAAGAATAACAAACCCCCTGATGGGGCGACTAGGGATTGGATAAAAACAGATGACGGGACAGTGGGCACGGCGGGGGTCTGCGCTCACAGAATACTTAACTCCAGCTCAGCATGATTTCTATCTTTGTTTCTTTGTTTAATAAACATTTTATTACATACTGCATGTAAATTGCGCTACAGTATTTCCATGACACTGACAAACCACAAGCAACAAATAACATTTTTTTTTTTACAAAAACGGGGGGGGGGGGGGATTCTATTTAGTGCTGATCGACAAACAAACAATGCTTCTTTAAACCCGGTGAGTTTAAGAGTTGAACACTCAGGACAAAGTGTTTAGAAAGTGAAAGCGCTGTTGCACGACTACCAGTTTGGCAAGGCCAGAGCTGGCAAAGAGACAGAGATTTGACAAACGATATGTGTATTACTCATTTTTAACAGCGCAGAGGTGAATGCCTCTACACAAAGAGGCGTTTCTACTGTACAGGTTGGCGTGTGCAGAAGGTGAGTGAACCAGTCCCGTACAGTGGAACGTAACCGGGTCAGATCCAAGGACTGTTTGGGAAAATTCGAGCTGGGAATGTCAATAAGAAGATCTGCTTCTGCTGCCAACCGCTCCAGTGGAGCTGCTCGGCTGCAGACAGCGAAGGGATTGTGTTCATTTCAGAATAACAGGGCGAGATGGGGAAAAGCAGGAGTACAAATAAAGGTTCATCTTGATTATACAGCAGTCGTGTCTCTGTAGTGCATCAGTATGTGCATTCTTCTGTAGTTCCTCTCAAAGGGCAAAAATGTACAACTTTCCTTATCATTATAACTTCTCTTTATCTATACCTAAGGTGATTTTGCAGATAGCAGGCCTCCTTGCAATATTCACCTTATGCTGGGTGAGGTTTGTTTGCAGTATAAACATATAACAGCACCCTCCATACTCCTGCATAACCAGCTTGACCTTGACTAGAAAACTACACTGTATTCCTGCCTGTGCTCTCTCATTTGTACTCTCTGGTGCAACTGCAAGATAAGAAATAACTGTTATTAGTGGAGGTGTGGAGCTGTTATCACAAAGTTAAAAGGAGTGTTTTTACTTTTCACACACAAGTTGCCACTTTTGTGCGCAGTAATCTGAGCGTGTTTAGGGTCCAGTCATAAATTCTGGAGATCATTCATAGAGCAACATGCTACGTCTAAGGAAAACCACGCACAATAATATTCGGATGGGTCTTTTTTTTTTTTTAAACGCTGAAGTAATTCTTAGATACTTTTAAGCGTTCTGGTGGTTCTAAAGCATCGTGAAAAGTTTTGGTTACCGCGATATACTCGTATCGCCTGGTCTGAGTCGTGACACTATCTTACCGGTTTTGGCGTTGATGTTGGCTCTCAAAATGTCTCCACTTGAAACGTGCTGAAGTCCGAAAGTTTTGGTTATGCGCGCAGAAACTGTTCCTTTCCCCGAGCCCGGAGGTCCCATTATGACAGCACGAAAAATCCTGTGTAGAACCATCTCTTAATGGGGTTTTGTTTTGGGGTTGTTTTTTTTTTTAACTTAAAAGTGCGTTTCTGTAAGATATAGGCAAGTGGTGCGCGTATCTTCCCATTAAACTCCCCTCTGCGTTCCCAGCGAAAAGGGAAGGCGAGCGTCGGCTACTTTGTCTCTCAAGAAATACGCAACGTAGACAAGAGTGGGCGCGTCTTTTGCAGCCAGACTCACTGGACCTTGCCTCTTGTTTCCATCGGCCATGCAGAAGGAGAAGGAGGAGGTGGAGGAGGAGGAGGAGGAGGAGGAGGATGAGAAGTGAGATCGGTGCGTTGACAGCGGGGGCCAGACGATGATGCAAACCTCTTGTCGACGCCGAAATGAACGAAATGAGCTCGTTATCTCCACTTTGTTAAACAACAACAACAACAACAACAAAACTTTCCCGCCCGTGTCACTGTTTACGGTTTGTTGGAGATGTATTTATTGTATAACACGGTTATGTAATTGGTCTGCCGTCGGAAAAAAAAAAAAAAAGCTTGTTGGCAAAGGCTACAGTGATTAATCCCTTCCGAGCCTGGATCCTTCCTGCGACCAGAAGTGCAGATTGACAGGCAGGCGGGGATAAACAACGACCGATCCGCTCTCTTATAATTAGACTCCAAATAAACCGGGCGAGTTTTAAGTTTGCAAACATTACCTTTACGGGAAATCTCAGCAGCACCATAAACCATAACTTTTCTTTACTAGTCGGTGTCAGACTATTTTGTCGCTCCACTTCCGTTTAATTCACTACAGTTTATACATTTAGCCCATGTGAGACCATAGTAAATACAACAATTCTCATAAACGTCGGTACATACGCGTTTGTTTACATTTTGATAGCGATTTGCGACTTTAAGGCGCAAAAACACGATTCGACCACGCCCATGTTGTTTTGTTGAGCGGTGTTCTGGCGCCATCTAGTGGTTGGCGGGAGGTAACGCTGCCGTGAAAAGGCACGTTTGACCCTCTTCTTTTGCCGTACATTCACTTCTCGTCAACGTCTTCCTGGGCAAACACACGTGGATTTCCACTGACGCCAGGCAGAAACAATAATAACATGGCAAGCCAGGGACTCGCATACGACGGCTGCAATTTCTTCAGACAGCGCCTGGTTTTGTCCACACTCAGCGGAAAGCGAGTTAAAATAAAAAACATACGGTCTAGAGAGGACGACCCGGGGCTCCGCGGTGAGTTTTAGGTTTGCTTTTCATGTGGCGTCGCAGTTAGCTCCGTGGCTAATGTGCTAGCTGTTACGCAGTTGGGAGTGTGTTTTATCACTGGGCGTCAGAGGTGGGGAAATTGTTGGACAGCGGAGATAAACGTAATCTTACTTTACAGCACAGGCTTACAACGTTTATTGGCGTTTCGAGAGCATTAAAACATCGCTGGACAGTTCTGCCTCGTGTTAGTTTACTGTCTCATTTGAGGTGTGTGAAGGAATTCTCATTCCACAAGTTTCCATATGTAAATAACATACTTATCTCAATTCCTCTCTCTGACTTAAGTCTAAATATAAGCAGAATGAATTAGTTTAACTACCCCAACCCACCCGTTGACATGAAAAAGCAAAGAAAACACGTGTTTGAGTGAATATGTTTTGTCTGTGTTTTATGTCTCTTCCAGATTTTGAAGCCAGTTTCATCAGGTTGCTTGACAAAGTGACCAATGGCTCCAGAATAGAGATAAACCAAACGGGTATGTTTTCATCATTTTTGTTTGATTAAAATACGTCTGTCTTTATTAGAGGCCCTGTGAGAGTATTTTGGGCATTAAAATGGAAATTAAAATGTGCCACAAAGAATATTACCTTCCTGAAACACGAGAAGAAATCAACACAAATGAGGACATTTTTACTGAAGAATGCATCCCTTATATCCCTGTGGACAGAACAGCAAAAGAATAAATGAACATCACTTGGCTCAGGCCTCTTCTGGAGTGACATTAACCCTGCTGATCTATGGCTAATGAATGTAACAGTCCACATAGGGATAAGTTTACATTTTTCATATCATGCGAAATGTACCAATTGTGCCTGATCCCTGATATGCCTCTACACGCAGTCACTTGTATTTTTGTCTTTACAAGGTACTGTATTGTTCTACCAGCCTGGTTTGTTGTATGGAGGCTCTGTAGAACATGACTGTAACCCGCAGCGTTCGATTGGCTACTATCTGGAGGCGCTGCTCATGTTGGCTCCGTTCATGAAGACTCCTTTGAAGGCCACTCTGAGGGGAGTTACCAACGACCCCACGGACCCAACGGTGAGGAATACGCATGGTGCCTCAAACTAACTAAGTAACTCCACCCATAACTCATGAGCACGTTACCCAAGTGTCCGCCAGCTTCTGCACAAAACATGAAAACTTGTCAGGGCAGGCAATTCTTGTGTGAAGTGTGCGTGGACACTGCCCTCTAGTGCACACATTAATGTATGTATTTATCCCAGTTTCACATAAATAATGAGAAGAACAGTTAGAATGCTGCAGAAAAAAAGTTTTTTTCTGGAAACACTTTATATTTAACGCAGTTGGTCCAAAATAAGTCGAGCTTTCCTTCCTCAAATGTTGATCTGAGAAGAATTGTGAGACCAAACAAATGATTTTAAAGATTTTATTGTTTTTTTTTTCAGTTGTGGCTCCAGATGTTTGCCTCTAAGCTCGTTTGGCTGCTTGGAGCCTCACTTCCTGTTTGATGTTTTTTCTTTATGCCAAGAGCTATATTATTTCAATGTGTATGATGTCACTGGAGCAATTAATCAGTAAAAAAAGCATCCATTCTGATAATGGATTAATGGTTTCATTGATTTGAGATAAATGTCACGTTGGGCTTTAGGAGATTACCGGGGGCTTTTTCACATTTTTATCCTTCATGCAGGAAGTAATTTATCCAGAAAATAATGTGCACATAATGATGAAAATAATTGCCAGTTGCCGCACTATATGTCAGAAAAACCACAGACAAGGGAGCAGCAGGAAGTGGTGACGCTGGAGAGAGCTGTTGTCATGGAAACAGTGAACAGCGTTTTAGCTTGTTGCAGTACTGTAAAATGCTGTTTTGACATTCTTTTTTTTTAAGTCAGTTACCATTTTGAACTTTCTCTCCTGCAGGTCGACTTGCTGAAGTCCACAGCGCTGCCTCTCATGAAGAAGTTTGGCATCGACGGAGAGGGTTTTGATCTTAAGGTGAGACCTGTTGACAGACTTGTAAAACATTACCAAATTTTGGGTCACTAAATATTTGTGGGCCAGAGAATGGGGCATTTAAAGGTGTTATTTGTAATGTCTCTACTTTATAATATTAAAAAATTACCTAAAATTGTCATTTGTGTCTTGACGTTATGCCAAAGATGACGCAGACGTCTATGCTGAATCTGATGCCACAACATCGACAATTACTTCAGTAACTTAACACTAATTTTGAGTGTAACTGTGAGGGGGGAGGATGGAGCTTTGGCGTCACTTTTTGGTTCACTACTGCCCCCTACTGCTGTTAGTTGGACTTAATTTTCCAATCTCAAAATTACAAATAACTCCTTTAAAGTAATGATAATCTTTCCTATAACAATATAATATTTGAGGCTCGCTCCTAATGATGAACATACATTAAGTCATCACTGAACTCTGGAGGTCCACTCGTCTTTACTGTGCATTATTGACAGTTTCAGTTCAGTGTTTGGTTTTTCCTTCTACAACTTTTCTTTTTTGGTAGAGCCCACACCCAAATAACATTATTTTGGCTGCAGTAGCTGGGTGGTAAATATTGCATTTGACCTTGTCCATTCTTCTTTTTTGTCTCATGTGATCTGTTACTTGCGTAGGTGGGGAAGAGGGGGATGGCTCCCGGTGGTGGAGGAGAAGTAGTTTTCACATGTCCTGTCCGCAGAACCATCAGGCCGGTTCAGCTGACAGACCCAGGCAAGATCAAGAGGGTCAGAGGAGTAGCGTATCCTTTTCAGAACCACAGTGACGACGCTTTTCACTCATACAGAAAAAAATGTAAATACAAACTGGTATTTTATAATCGTATGTCCTATTAGTATATTCTCAATTTCGAATACATATTTCTGACCTTTCTGCCCATTTCGTAAAACTACTCAGTGCATCGCGTCAGAATCAGTGTTCATCAAACTTAAGGCTGTCTGCCGTATTTTGTAAAAACATAGTATTATGTGACTTTAGAGGCTTACTAATTATTTGGTGAAAGGGTCAGTGTTATATGACCATTGTCTTTGATGTATGATTATTTTTCTCTAATATATAACTGTTGGTAATTTGTATTCACGGTGCAGCAGCTACAGTATATTCTTTACTCTGAAAATGTGCACTGCTGTATGTGTTGCCTAGGGCCCTTGACTTTCTGAACTCAGATATTCTGTTCGAGTTTCCCCTCAGATGGCTAACAGGATAGTGGACTCAGCGAGGAGCATCCTGAACCAATTCCTCCCAGATATCTACATCTACACTGACCACATGAAAGGAGCCAACTCTGGCAAGTGAGTGTTTCGACATTAACATCATTTTGCGAAGTCATTTTTTTGTGTTCATTCCAAGTATTTTTTTATGCGTTATCTGTCGATTAACTTCAGGTCTCCAGGTTTTGGGCTGACACTGGTGGCAGAGACCCTCAACGGTTGCTTTCTCAGTGCTGAGATGTCGTCCACACCGCAGGGACAGGGAGACCCCGTACTACCAGAGGACCTTGGTAGGAACTGTGCCAAACAGCTTTTGGAAGAAATACATCGGGTATGTACCATAAAGGTCCACAGTTTGAGATTATCCTCACTGTAAACAGGCGTACATAATGTGGACCACATTCTCTTCAAGGCACAGACCTGCACTTATACTCAGGAATCCTGCCATAACCATGTGCCCATAAACATCCATAACCAGAGTCTTGTGAAGAGTGTCTTCTATTAAAAAATACTACTTTGAAAATGTGCGTGGGTTTGGGTCTCAGGGAGATCAGAGCAGCCTGACTTTGCAAACGAAAAGGGCTTAAGCCATAGTTTTGCAGGGTGTTTGTTTGCTTAAGTTGCTCGAATACCACAAGCAACTCAGCTTCTGTCATCACTTAACTGATCTGCAAAGAAACTGCCATTCAAAATACCAAGCCTGTCCTGTTTTATTTACATATGTTGAGCAGAAACAATTGGTTACTTCCAATTGGGAGCACACATGTCCAACAATACTTGAATACAACTTTGAATACAGTTTGCAAAACATATTCCTATTCACTCATTCATTCATTATTAAATATTTCTTCTGGGCTTGTGTTATTTTTTATTATTTATTACATCTGGTGTATTGTATAAAATTCTTATCAGGGTTCGTATCAGGTGTTAGTTGCCCTGCACACAGCAGCTGAACAATAAGCTTGCAGCCCGTCCCTGAACAAATCAAAATTCTTAGGGAATACCTGACACACAGTTAGGATGTGTTACTACCCAGCATGTAACAATGGCATTCTCTGCTCCTGTTTACTCACATTCCCTGATAATGACCATCAACCCTGGTCTGGAATTCAACTGAGACACTGTTTGTGGGGAAAACTACAATGTGCAAAGTAAAGAAAGGGCATTTCCATTCGAAGGGTCTTAAGGGTTTTAATGTGTCTTCCATTAAAACAGAAAATTCAGACTGCGATAAAGCTGTCTGGAAGAGTTTGTCTACACTTTAAAGACTAGTTTTGGTCAAAACAGTATTGTATCGTTAACATTTGTAGTATTTGTAAGCTTTTTTCTATAGAATAAATATGGAATCGTGAAAGGGTTAAGTACGTACGTTAAAAACTAACGTACGTACTTAAAGATATGACATTATTTATAATCAATGCAATGCACATTAAAATTAAACACCTCTGTGCATATGAATGTTGATCTGTAAACTGTTTATCTGTATATAGATAAACGGCTATAATCTGTGTATTATAGTTTACTTTCTTACTTTTATTTCTAAAATATGCCCATACACTGATCGATCATTTGTTGATTATTTCTTCTGTTTTGACTGGAGTGAACAGGAAAGTAGAGGTTTGTTTAGGCCTCTGGAATAAGCAGTTTTTGTTGCCACGTCTTTGTACTCGGGCTATTTTACTCCATGTGTATTTTACGGTAGAAGCTGCGAGTCACACACTCACTTGACTTTGTGCAGATAATTTCACGTAGACACATACAGAGGCCAGTTCATCCGAATATGTACAATTAGATCCAGTGATTCTGTGACTTCAGTTTGCCTCCATATGGCTCTGCCTCTCAGCCCTGTCTCATAGGAGCCATGTGAGTCCATTTAGCTGGTCAGGGTAGTGCTGATTAGCTCTGAAAGAGGAATATTGTTGGACGGATCCTCTTAACTCCAAGCAACAGAGTCGGGAGCTAATGTTTCAGTCCAGCAGACTTGGAGCTGGTTGGAAAAACAACTCCCGCCTTTTGTAATGTTTGTTAATGGAAAAAAAAAATAAATTAAAAACTGTAGAGGTAGATGAACCATTTTTAAGAAATGGAACCGATTTTAGATTTTAATAGATAACTGGTTGCTGCAGCTGAAAGGAGAATATGGGAGTAAATTCTGTGACTGTCCTGCTGGGATCGTTTTGAAAGTTTTTGAAAACAAATGCGTCGGATTTGCATTTAAGGACGTGGACACTCGCTTGTCCGTGTGTTTGTTTTGTGGTTAATGAATACAGCCGTCTTATAGTAAACCAAAGCTGCACGATGGACATTTTGTTTTTGGAGGCGACATACTCTTTGAACTTGAGCCGACGTAAGTAGTGCATTCAGCAAATATATTTGAATGTTAACGGTTTAATTTGTAGTATTTGAATATAGCAGTCACTTGGATGTGCCTAGGCTTTAGTGAAGAGTCTTGAGATTTATTATCTGTAGGACGTTTTTGTTCTATTGTCCTCTGTCCTTTTTATTAATTACAGTAGATGTCAATTTATTCAACTTGACAGAGGCAAGTAAAGAAGTAAACTGTTGTAGTGGTTACGAGATGTGGTCTGTAAATGGAATTGGAGGCAACACAAAGTTTGCCATGTGTAGATTAGAACATGATTTAAAAAAAAAAAATCTAAAGTAAATTCAGAAGTTATTTGGTTATTGGGATTCTGTAAAAGAATAAAACAACAGTCTGCAGGAAACAAGCCATTGGTCTTACCTCCTTTTCACTGTTTAGTTAAGCCTCATTTTTAATTTCACCTCGCCGTAGCCTGCTGCCTTTCGGTTCATTAGATTGCGAGTTATAACTTGTTGAGTAACAAGTGAATGTTGAATAATAATGTAAAAGCAATGGACCTTTATTCCACGTTGTTCAGTAATATAGGATCATATTATTGTGACTTCGTACGGGACGCTTCTTGAGTGCCTGTGAAGCGACATGAATTTCTTTCTTTTGGGGTTTGACTGTTTAGAAGGGGGTTACCATTCACTCAAAGGATTCATAGGGACTTTTCCATGTGGCCTCTCAGCTCCCGCTGGCCTCGTGGGACATCCTAACTGTCTGATCTTAACTTCATAAGGCATAGCTTGAAACAAGCAGTTCGTGCACTACATGTACTGGGACGAATCTGTTTGTTAAACAACAATACACCAGACACAAAGCAGATAAGCAGTTTGGGAATAAGCTAAATAGTTGCGAATGGTGTTCTCCAGATCAGCAGCTGAAAAAAGGTAAGGCGCTCTGGTGCTTTGTCAGCATTATGTCACTGAGTTTGTAAAACACATTAAGTGTCAGTTTCCTCTGGCTTTTAATAAGTAGTGCTTCAGTTTTCAGTGGACTTTCTGCTTTGTAGTCACACAAAGAATAAAAGCTGTGAATCTTGTACGAAACCACAGCCAGAATATGGACAATTCATCATAGCTTTACTCCTTTGCTTTGGGTTTGTTACTTTTGTAAACCTGTGTAAATGAATTTTCTTGCGGTAGATTTTTTTTTTTTCCTCTACATTTTAAGTTATTCTTTACACACGGGTCAAGTTTTGAAGCTCTAGATTGTTTTATTGTATTACTGCGTATGACCAGTTTTTAGAAACGTTGTCTATTTGTAGAGGGAATGCAGTTAGCTAAAACCCCTGCCTCATCAGCAACAAAAACAATGTCACCATAGTTCTGCTGTGGTTTCACTGATATGATTATGTAATTGAATCATATTTTTGCTGACGAGCTGTCACAGTGCCATATCACTGTGTGACTAGACCACATTGCATACTTTGTTAAACACAGCACAAGGAACAGTTAAAGCATTGCACATTTGTTACCTTGGGTTACAGATTACATGAAATAGTAAAAGTCTTGTATTAATAAAATGGTCACAGCTGTCCTCGGGTTCATTTAGGCCATAAAATGCTCTAGGGTGTGTCCAGTCTTTCACAGACCCCTATAGTTTGGTGAGTAGCACATGCTGGTGTCAAGTAATCATGATGACATGTGACCTGTTTGATCAGAGACTGGACCCTCTGTCCTCGATATATCCTATTGATGGAAGAAAAGGAGCACAGTAAGAGTCAAGAGGGAGACGCGATTGTATCAGTTGTGTTTGTCGACCGTATAGAATGTGTCGCGTAAGCAGAAGAGATGCTATGAATCTTAGATGACTACTGTGTCCTGTGACTTTCAGAAAGGCTAATATTAAAAAACAAAACTATACAATTACAATGGACTGTGAAAAACTTACTACAGTTACTATTTCTGTATTAGGGTGTCTGGTGTATTATTGTTGCTACAGATTGTAGTTTTTAGGACTTAGTTTTTCATCATTGGCTGGAAAAAAAAAAAAATCTGACCTACAAGTGCCTCACTTGGACTCCCATCGTGTTTTTTTTTTTCCCCCAGTGTGAATGGCTATCAGTGTTGGATCTAAAATAATCAATCTCCTGTCATGGGGTGGCTGAGTTCGTGTTAAATATCTCCACCTCAATGACATGTCTGTGTGTTGTTTTTGTTGCTGAAAAACACATCGCCCGTCCTCTTTCTGTTGTAGGGCGGCTGTGTGGATTCATCCAATCAGAGCCTGGCACTGCTCTTGATGACCCTTGGCCAACAGGATGTGTCTAAGGTTCTGCTCGGACCCCTCTCCCCTTACACGTAAGCCACCGTCGTTCACACACAATGCTCCCTACCCCACTGAACTTAACAAACAGGCCCTTGGCTTATTCATACGTTAACCAACAAAAGCACCCGGAACCCATACATTTAGTTATTCTTCTACCAGTCCTCTTTGGCAAAGAGAAATATTCCAAAGTTCTCCACAGCAGGGCTCAAAATGCTGGATAAACAAACAACAGAAGTGATCAATACAGTCTCACTGTTTTGTTTTTACTGAGTTTTCTTTCTCTTAAAGGTTAAATTTTCACCAAAATTTCAGCTAAAGAAGGCTGTAGAAATGTCCAATTATAATACACTTTTAATTGGAATATGTTTCACTTATATATTACCGGCGATATCTAAAGCTGGTAAAATACCAGTGAGTGAGCTTTAGGTATTGCTGGTTTGTCCTTCACAGATGCATGGATTATCACAAGACTTGAGCAGCTCACGTGGCTGTAAAAGCGGACATTGCTATGTGTGGTGAATGGAGATGTTTACAGTCAGCGATAGCCTGTTACTGTAGTTATTACTTGCAGTTTGTCTTCTACTTATTGGTTCTTCATGAAGGAGGAGACTATGAACTGTCCATTTTCAGTTATCATGGTACCGGTGCTGTGTCCCTCTCAAGTACAGTACTATGATAACTGAAGATTGGCAGTGCCATCACAATACAACCTTCCTCTTTACTCAGGTAATGCCCTTGTTATTTCACTGTATTTATCCCCTAGGTTTCTGACAAACTCAGAGGACGACGCTTACATTCCGTTTTTCATTTTTCCATTTAAGTTGTATTTTAATGTAATGTGTGGGAGGTAGAGCACATGACCCATGAAATTATGTGGCAACGCTTTTCAGTGTGACACATCTCTTGAAATGTGACCTTTAGGAATAAAAAATAATTTCTCTCCTCCTCTCCATCCTCCACCCCTCTCTCCAGGATTGAGTTCCTCAGACACATAAGAGATTTCTTCCAGATCATGTTCAAGATTGAGGTTCAGAAGCCTCTCGAAGACGAAAGAAAAGGGGGAGACAAGGTTCTGATGACCTGTGTAGGAGTCGGATACAGCAACATAAACAAAACCCTTAAATAAAGTCTTTTTTTCTTTTTTTTTATAGAAATCTCATGTCTCGTGTCTTTATGTTGGGGAACACTGATTTGCAGTATTTATTTTATTATGTGAAGCTTATAAGAAATACTTGAGCCATTTGTGTTACATAACAAATAGGATAAAATACTGAAGAAGTGCAGTTTTTGAGCAACAGTTCTAAAATGAGGAATACATTCATTTACGTATTCAGTCATCTTTATGTATCCAGTAAGACATTCAACATAAGCATATTATGAATATCAGGCTTCTTAATGGTGTTAATCCTCCAGTATTCAGGACACACTGGTGTTGAAACCTTTACGTCTATATCTGTGTCTGGTCAAACATTCCTGGAATTCCACAGTAAAAAGCATAGTTAGTTCCAGATGTTGTTACAGTTCAGTTCAACGCTACTGAATCATGACATTCCTTCTCATCGGGTAAGGCTGAAGTTCACATCACGTGTTTCTCATCCCAACAGGGGGAGGAATCAGTCGTCTTGCCCGCACAAATGTTTGAGGGCGTCGCCGTAGCTACCCGAAACCTCAGACTACACAAACATGAAGACAAAAAAGGAGGAAAGCGGGGAAAAAACATGTATTTTTGTTTCATACAAAACAAATCTATATATAAAATGTAAAATGTACATGTTTGGATGTGTACTGACCTCCAACTGGGCATAGAGAGAGTAGCCAAACAGCTTCTTGTACTCGGCTCTGATGTCCAGCAAATCGATTTCGGAGCGGCTGACGAGTATCCTGGTCAAAGTGGACTCTGTGGTCCCCAATCCCTGTACAGAGCAGTCCAGAGAAGAAGATGGGTCACAAGACTAAACACATCGAAATGTTCCAGATGGATAAAACGAAGAGGAAACAATCAGTCTGTCCAGAGCAACCAGTGGTGATGGAAAGTAATTGAGTAATAAGTACAAACTTCAGGTATTTGTACTTCACTTAACAATTCCCATTTGACTCTTTTTATTACTTGCGCTCCACTACATCTTAGAGGTAAATAATACTTTCAGGACACCTTCATTTACTAGTTGGTTTTAAGATAGAGAATTTACACAATGGACAAATACAACGCATTGTTAAAGATTAAACCGGTGGTTTCCGAACCTTTTTTGCCCTCTGACGTCTTACAAAAAGCAGTGTGTAATCGGGGACATATTTCAGATGTCTATGAGTTGTTAACAGCTCCACCCAATAGTGAGCTTTCCCTCTAGACTTAGAAAAAAGTCCCAAAACTGAAAACAGATTTGTGGATTGTACGTCTTCTTTCCTCTTCCATTAATCATGTGATGAGCCCTCAGATTTATCTGGCGTCCCTGGATATAAAACTGGATGTAAAGTTCAAACCAGCTCCACCTCCAGCAGAAACAATAAAAAACATGCTGCCGCAACACTGGTGCTTCAGTATTAATAATCAAATGATGTCATATATAATAATGTATTAGTCAGAGGGAACAAACCAGTACTTCTACTTCAACGCTTCAATGACATTTTGCCACCCATAAACTTTTACCTAAGTCAGATTTTTCATGCAGGACTTTTACTTGTAGTGGAGTATTTTTACATTGCAGTATTTACTTTTACTGAAGTAAAGGATCTGAATGCGTCCTCCATCACAGTCAGCAGCTACTTTTATCACTGATCCCTTCGCAAACACCATGCTGTATTGTGTAATATTTGCGTTGCCTTTGTGTTTTCTGTTTATCTGCTACTTTATTCAAAGTAGCAGCAATAAAACAGTGGCTTAACATTCCTTTCCACACCACTGGTGACCAATACAGTTGTCTGCTGTGGCTGAATGGGATGCAAGTGCAACCAAACAATATGTGGATTTCGCTTTCCGAGCTTTTGCCAGAACCGCAGCCTTCGGGGGACCCCAGCGACACAGATGGAACGCTTACCTTCATGCTCTTGAATAGTCTCTCTGCAAGGTATGTCGGGACGCTCTTCACGCACTTAACTGAAGAGATAAAAACGCGTCGCGATGAATTCAACCCACACGAAATGACATTTAAGAATACAGCGTCACAAGTAGGGAGCAAAATGAGCAAATTCTTCTCACCAACAGCTACGAGCAGCTTCTCCAGGTTGCCAGACATCTCACTCTCGATGCTCTCCTGGAGGGTTTTCTTGCTTATAGTCTTGTACTCTACCAAAGCTGCCATAACATAAACACAGATTTGAACATATTTTGCAGTTTTATTTGGAGTGCATCAAGAGTGCAAGCGTTCACAACGTGTACCCACTCTGTCGAAGCTGTGGAATACTCCTGTGGCACAAGACATCGATGAATTTGGCTTCATCCGTCCCCCACTTTTTCTCGCCCGCTTCATACAGGGCCTGGACAAGGGCGATAGATTAGAATGAGAGGGAGCATTCATACGGTCCAGCTTTAGACAGTCAAAATGTCTCATCATTGGAGAGTTCAAAGGAGTATCAGGTCACTGGATGAAACACCGATACCTTAGCATCTGCCTTGGCTTTGGCAGAGTCCACACTGGTGCTCTCATCTCTTTTGCCCTGTAAGGAAAGAAAGACTAACAGCTGTGATAAGGGCAGAGTATTTGGTACATTTATATCATATTGAATATAAACTGTTGTATTTAGTGTTTGAAGATTTAAATGGTGACACCAGTGGTCCGTTTTGATGCCTCATATATTTGTAGATAGATAAATGTATTAACTCAGAAACATCGAATGTATAAAAGACATCACAACTTAATGTTTTACTGAAAAAGGTAAGAAATACTCAGCTGCCCAGTTAGAGTAAATGCCTGCTTTAGGTTTGCTTCTCATTTATCTGAAATGCCTTCATGCTACACAGTGATTCACAGATTAAATATACTGCACCTCAGCCAAAATGAGCAGTGCGTTGCCGTAATCTCCAGACACCTCCGACTTCAAATCATGAAGCAGCGATCTTCCAGTTTCTTAAATGAAACAGCGCGGTCAGCCGGCAGCGTTTCAAAATTATCTACACATATTGCATCATAAACAGCTGCTGCATGTTTCCCCGACAAGATGAGTCACTATCTTGTCAGTGAATTACAAAAACACTACATGTCGAAGATACTAACCGCTCAAGTACGCTTCGGACAGGGCATGGATCTGCCTGTTGGACCGCGAGGCAAAGATTTCTGTCAGTGTGCTCTCGGTGGTTCCAGCGCCCTGAATGAAAGACACACGAGATGAATAAATGAGGATATACAAGTTCTTATCGAGTGATGGAGAGTACAGTAAGGGTGCAAGCGCAGTCATGCATCTTTTAAGTCATAAAACTTGTCTTGGTTGACAGATCTGTTTACACAGTTCCGTACCAGACAGACATTTAAACTGCTGAGCTCACGTCCAGTATTTTCAGTGTCAGAGTTGACAATAATGACGAAGAGAACAGTAACCACAATAAACCTACACAAAGCAGCGAGACTGAACTGTTGATTAGGGGCCACGGTGCGAGTGCAAGCAAAACGTAACCAATTCAATACCTGTTTTAAAACAAACAGAGATGTGCTGTGTGTCGTCTGAGTCAGATTCATCTCATTTCGCAAGCTCTCACCTTGATTGCTCTGAGGACTTCCTGACAGTCGTAGACAGCAGTAGGCGTTACCAAAGCAACCAACAAATCCTCAAAGTCCCCATGGGTGTCACCCTCCAGGTCAGCTACTAATGTCTACCACAGGAAAGTAAAACCCAGACACAAACATTACTGCTCTCCCGCCAACCTCATTTCACTGTGTACTCGTCACATCCACGATCAGATCACCATCTACAGCTCACCCTTCCTGTACTTTTGTGATATGCATTCGCAATGAGCAGACGCTGAGCGTTACTTCTCTGTGTCAACACCTCGACCAGCGTCTTCTCTGTCGTACCTAAGAAGAGGACAGCAGAAAACAAACTTTACACCGCACTAGTTACTTTACACCAGCCTTTTGTGAACACGGATACATTGCATCCGCATCACTAGACAGATAAGCAGACAAACGTGCAATTTAGTAAAATACAATCAAGTACTTTGCATGTCTCCAGCATGCAGCTGATGGTTAGGATAACTACTCACCAAGGCCTTCTATGGCGTTCTTCAGTGCAGCCACATCCTCTTCCACTTTGAAGTTTGGCTTGTCTTTCACAGTTCCTCTTACATTTGACTAATAAACAAACAAAATGCATCAAATCAAACTGCCTATGTGGTTTGTTTGTCAGTCATGTGTCAGTATTCCTTCAAGAAATGGTCATCATCAGAAGAGGATGTCAAACTCACCGTCACAGTCAGTGAAGAAGGGGAGTCTAAAAGCAGATCCAGGTCATCCTGCAATAGACATAAGAAAGTAAACAGTTTTCCCCCTTTTTCCCTCGCGTTTTACAGATACATCTACAATGATTTGTTATGTCACGTTAAGTTTTTCCACACATTGCCTTTAGTTACTCACCCAAGCAGCCATTCTGGTGGTTGTAGAGAAATATCCTACACTTGGGGGGGAATAAAAATACAGTTTGACGTTAACATAAAATCACCACGGAACAAACACCACGTTTTAGTTTGAAACGATCCCAGTCACGATGCGTTCCCTTATGTCGCTGCACACCGTGCTTTAGATACGCGACACAGTCGTGGATCTCTTAAATATTTGCCTCGTCTTAACATCACAAAAAAAAAAAAAAGTCCGCGTTCTTCTCCAGATCTTCAGAAGATCGCGTTCAAAACTCAACAGGCCAACTTTCGAAACGCGAAACGCCAACAACAACAACAACAAAAAAAATAAAATAAAAAAATAACTAAAATAACTACAGCTGACAAAAAAAAAAAAAAACACCCGATCGGCAAGCTTTAAAAACTGCAAACACACACACATACGCGGTAGTAAAAGGGTATTTTTGCGTCTTACCAAAGTGAAAGGAGGGTGGGATTGATATCAGTGCAGGAATTTCGCAGAAAGCAAAGTCAAAGCAGCCACACCTTTCCACACGAGCCGAACCGAGAGACGGGCTGGCGACGCCCATTAATAACCGAGCGAAGTTGAATCATGGAGACGGGTTTTTTTTTTCATAAACTCCTCCCCTCGTGTGCGCACTAAAAGAAATACTGGACGCGTGAAGGTCTGTCATTCCCTTGAAGGAAAACACGAGAGCATAATCTTTTTTTTTTTTTAAGACCTGCAGGTAAGTCAGTAAATAAGTACAGATGTGGATAGTGGATGGCATCTGGATGCTTTTCAAGTAGACACAACTCTGGACTAAATATTCACTGAAAACCAGTAGGAAACAAAATTCCCATTGTCAAGTAATGCCCTAAAACAGCTTACATATGTTTAGGCCAGAGATTTAGTAGACATAGTGTAGAGTAAATGTCAGGAATTTGCAGGGTATGTTTTATGGAGATTTTTTTTTTAAAAAGAACGTCTCCAGAAAACCTTCAACCTGTAGGTACCGCTTTATTCTTCCTTTGAAAGGTCCCACGGATATCCTCGTTGTTACATTTTATATCTATTAGTTTTAACATTAATTAAGGTACTATCATATTACTCATATAACAACCTCTAGATAGTGATACATCACGATAACAAATACTGTACCAAAGACTCTAGAACTAAAGAATAGATAATAGTGAGGGGATCATTTTAAGGGGAAGACGTTTTACAGTTAAATTAAACCCAACGAATCACCTGAGAACAAGTGCTTGGCGACAGTGGGAAGGAAAAACTCCCCTTAAGAGAAGAAACCTCAGCTGCCTCAACCGGTTGGCGTGACTGGGAAGGAGAGAGAGAAATGAAAACCACTGAGAAGCCTGCACTCTGTCTAAGCTCAGATGAAGCTTGACCACAGTGTGCAGGAGCTATTTCTTCAACCTCAAATGAAATGGAAGATGGTAGATATGCTCCTCATACCTACATGGACACCTCCCGTCTGGTTTGTGAACTTTTAAAACTCTGTCCCTTAAGATGAATGCAGAAGTATTGGTGATGGGACATCTAGAGGGATGTGGTGATGGGTGATGGGACGTCTAGAGGGACGGGGTGAAAGGGGCATCTAGGTAGGGATGTGGTGATGGGACGTCTAGAGGGATGTGGTGATGGGTGATGGGACGTCTAGAGGGACAGGGTGAAAGGGGCATCTAGGTAGGGATGTGGTGATGGGACGTCTAGAGGGATGTGGTGATAGGTGATGGGACGTCTAGAGGGATGGGATGATAGGGGCATCTAGAGGCATGTGGTAATAGGGGCGTCTAGAGGGATGGGGTGATGCTATGTCTAGAGGGATGTGGTGATGGGACATCTAGAGGGATGGGGTGATAGGGGCATCTAGGGGAGATGGGGGACATCCAGGGAATGTGGTGATAGGGAAGGTCTAGGGGGATGGGGTAATGTTGGGCCTGGTCGAAGAGGATTGTAGGCCAAAGAGCCGTCATTGTCTCCCCCTCGTGCAAGATGTGACAAGCTTGAAAATAGATGATACTCCACGGACAAATCTTGATTTTGGCTGCTTTATGAAGATGTTGAGGTGGATCATCACATATTTAAGAACAGCCTCATCAAAAGCAGTGTTGTTGCAATCCAGTGCAGCCTCCAGAAGGGTTGCTGCAGAGCCGAAGTGTTGGCAGAGGTCTTTAATGACAGCTTTGCTAATTTCTTTGACGTGCTTTTATTTGCTGACCGTGTTGTCAGGGATAATGATTCCCTGCAGCACTTTCTCCAGATGGTTCATAGTGACATTACCATCTGCCCAAAAGCAGGGGCCTTCTTAACCATCTCCACATACAGCCCCCTCGCCATGTCATTAAGTATTGTCTGACTACCTTACACTGATGAGGGGGATGGGGAGGAGTCTACCATAGATGGTCCATCAGTGACCCGGGAGGAGTCTTCAGTGGGTGGGACTCTGCTGGGTGTAGACTCTGGGCAGGGGGTGTGGGGGATCTGTGAAGAGGTGGTTACTGCAGGTGTGATGGGTGTAGGTACTTGGGAGAGTATAGGAGAGTCAGAGACCACTGTGTGTGGTGAAGCTGGACAAGGTGGGGAAGGTGGAGACTCTGAAGCAGCTCCCGGTGTATAATTCCTCTCAAAGTTATCAAGCTCTTGCAGGATACTGTAAGCAGCCAGCGACATGTCGGCAGTGACTGCGGCCTCTCCTGGGTTGGTTGTGGTCTCATCTGTCTGTTCCTGAGAACCAGGACAGACCCCAATTACCTCAGCCATCTCAGGTGTCGTAGGCAGGGGGCCTGGAGGCAGCTGCTGGTTGTTCAGGAAATCCAAAGCCACCTCATCGTCATCAGTTTCAGGTGCCAGTTGGGGACTTCAATTCCCAAAATTTCCAACATTTTAGCAGCAGCATTCCCCTTTGCCACCTGCTTTAGTCAGACTGGCTCCCTCCGCTGACTGGCCACTGACTGTCACCTGCATGTCTGTGAGACCAGGCTGTACTCTGGCTCCTTTGGTTTCTTTGCCTGTTGGAATTCATTCAGGCAGCTGATAGGATTTGTGCTCTGAACATTTTCTGTCTGCGGCTCCATGATGGATTTGATTTTATGCTTGTTTTTGAAGCGTGGCAGATTTGGTAAAGAGGGCAAACTCTTCAGATCTGATAGCACAGCTGCTGCTGCCTACTTCTTGGCAAGTTGATTGTTTTTTCCCCCCGCAAGTAACATGTACGGCAAAGGTCTTCAGGTGGGCAGACCCATCTTCCTTCATGACCTTGTATCTGACATTTGACTTGTGTTTTATTGCAATTTCTTCCACACGAGAGATTTCTGATTTGTTCTCATTCTCGGGTGCTTCCATGAATCCACTTTGAAACACTTTCAGAGCCTCTGCTGCTGGGTCCTGTTTGGCCCACTGAAGTGTGTTTACCTTTACCAGTAAACATCTGGTCTCCAAAAGACAGTTCCATGTGGTGCATGTACTGTCGTGTCGAGCTTTGGTGAGAGCTTGGAGTTTTGACTTACGTTTGTTTTTTTTATTTTAAGTTGTAAAGTTTACATAGTGGTTCAGCAGGTAGCAAACATGTCGTTGCCACGGTTACCCATGAATTCATCATTCATCCTGATGCTTGTGAGTTCTTTAAGGTAGATAATCATGCGTGACTGTAGTCCTATGACGCGTTTCACGTCCATGTGTTGTTTAACCCGCAGTACAACCTGCAAGGAAACCTCCCACCTAACCATCCGGTGTCAGTTGCTAACATTGACAGACTGCAATCTAAGCATGTCCGTTACTAATATTGTTATAATCTATACATAACTGCCTGACAGGTGGAGTTTTTTCCGCGTGAACGTTGGCTAAGTGGGACTAAACTTTGCCTGAGAGGTAAGGTCAGGGGAGTAAATTCCCACAGTGTCAGCTGCCGGTTATCTAGCCTGCCGTCATTTGTGGTCCTCTGACAGCTCGGTTTCGAGGTTTGGTCCTACTGCTATGGGATACGTGTCATCGACCATTCAACTGTTTGACAGTTAGCTAGTTTACACGGCGAGTGACTCTTTTGCTTGTAGACGAAGATGTCGGTTCGTCTTAACTTCGTTGCTCAGTTCGGTTGTATGTGTTAAGCTCGCTAGCTTACTAGCATTCTAGTACATACTAACGCTATCGGCGAACTAGCAACTTGTTAGCTGGCTAGCAACAGGGATCCTCCCAGCCATTGTAAAAGCTAGCAAGCGTTAGCCTCGCTGTGTTATTCATTTGGTGAACATATTTTCTTGAGTGTATTATTAGAGTTTGAATAAGATTAGCGCTTTAGCTTAACTCCCGCTTGGGCTTTCTTAAGTGAATGCCAGGCAATCAGGCTTGTGCTATATTTGTTTATCACTGGAGGCTGAGTTGTAGCTTGTTTCCTCCATTGTTTAGATGGGTAGCAGTCATCTCGGGTGCTTCGTGGGCATATGCTGGTCAAAACAAGTCTGAGTGAGCCAAAGTACTTCTACTGTGGAAGTATGGAAATGGAACTAGGAGGCAGCTAACGTCTGTAGACGACGTTAGCCAGAACTCTTCAGCCAACTCTGGACTAAAATGCTGATAATGAGGGCTCCGAAGGAGGACAGCTGCTGGACTGTTTGACTTTGCGTGGCTTTTGGACCAAGGACAGGAGCTTGTTTGTCCATATTGTACCATAAAGTTGGGTGAAACTACATGAAGATAATGGGAAATAAACGCTGCAGGGGACCGGGCCATCTTTCTGCCACTGGCAGGACGCTAAGGATCTTACTGATCACCAGTCTTCTTATTGGTTGGACAAAATGTCAAGAGAGCCAGAGCATGACACCAGAGGAGAAGACTGTTATCAGGTGAAGAATGGCTAGATGGACATTAAAACACAGTTTATAAGTGATTGTCAATAATTTGATGTGAAATTGTCAAAATATTGTGAAAAATATGGCATCATTGATGAGTTGATCAGTTTATTCATTCTTATTTGCCCTTTTTTTTGCAGGGACCAGATTATTGAAATGTTTGATCATGCTTACGGCAGTTACATGGTAAAGTCTTACATTATAATTATGATGTGAGAATTGTAAATAACTCAATGAGTTAATCAGTCAGTCAGTTTCAAGCTTCTATTAATCAATCTATCTGTTAGTCAATCTAGAGATCTGAATGGTTTCTAATAGCCTAAAAATGTTCAACCTACAGGCCATCTTTACATAAATCTAAGCCACTTACATTTATTGTTATTTGCGTTGTAGAAATATGCTTACCCAGCAGATGAGCTGATGCCATTAAGCTGCAAGGGGAGAGTTCGTGGCCAGGAGCCCAACAGAGGTGACATAGATGACTCCTTGGGCAAGTAAGTTCATCATCATTCCCCCAGTTTGGAAAAGTCCAATAACTGTTGCACAGCCACAGCAATTTCATTGTCTAATGCAATTAAGTCCCGTATTTCTAATCTGTCTGTTGATAAAACACATTAAAAAACACAAACACCACAGCCATAATAGTAGTATGCCACCTTTGTCGTGCCAGAGGCTCTCGTTGCAACTGTTTTTCTGTTGTTTCTCTAGGTTTTCTCTTACTCTGATTGACACCCTTGACACTCTGGTGGTGAGTACTTCTTTTCTTCTATTTACAAGCATAAATATAGTATGATCTGTTGCGATGTTTTATGTTTTTTGCTGGTACATTTATTGGTTCCTGTCTGTTTATGTGTGCGTAGGTATTAAACAAGCTTGATGAGTTTGAAGATGCAGTGAGGAAGGCTGTGAAAGATGTACGCCTGGACAATGATGTGGTGGTGTCTGTGTTTGAGACAAACATCAGAGTTTTGGGGTAAGAATTGTATTAATTATTGTATATTAAATTATGAGTCTGAGTGATAGAATCTGAATGGGTCATCATGTTATTTTAAAAGAAACGTTCTTCTATCTCTAGTTTCCAAATCATCCAACCCACTGTTTCTCTTTGCTTTTGTTGTTTTTAAAAGAAAATCTTTCTTTTCTTCCTTCTTTCACAAATTTCTCTCCAGAGGGCTTTTGGGGGCCCATGTGATGGCTGACCTTCTCCGTCAACGAGGGGAGAGGATGCAGTGGTATCAAGATGAGCTCTTGCACATGGCCAAGGAGCTGGGCCATCGGTTACTGCCTGCCTTTAACACCACAAGTGGCCTTCCCTACCCCAAGGTATTCTCTTTCTTGATGTGAAATATCAGAGATCCTCTCAGTCACTGTGTCATAGATGAACATATAACTGATTTTAAGTGCCTGACAATTATTTGAGCTGAATGAAGTTAAAATTTAAAAATTTTGGTTTACCAGGTGAATCTGCGGTATGGAGTCCTAAACCCACTTTCACGCACAGGCACAGAATCGGACACATGCACAGCCTGTGCAGGAACCATGATCTTGGAGTTTGCTGCGCTGAGCAGATTCTCTGGAGAATCTGTGTTTGAGGTAGAACATCTTTGTCTCCCTAGAAATTAAGATTTTTAATGTTTTTTTTGTTTTTTTTCAAGATGCACTTGAGATATGAGACACCATGGTATAAACATGTCAAAGGATATATTACTGTGTTATAGGAACATGCACGGAAGGCTCTAGATGTCCTCTGGGAGAGAAGACAGAGAGGAAGTGACTTAGTGGGGACTGTCATCAATATCCATAATGGAGAATGGGTCCGGAGGGGTGAGGAAAACAAGTGTTTTTAGATAGTGTAAAACCATTTAAACATTACAGGCGGGAGATATAAACTGTAATTACCCATCCCCACCTAAACCCTGAAGTGCTGTGATGTAGAACACAAATAATTCAGAATTATATGGGGATCAATTAACTGGACCCACTGCTAATTTTACTGTGTCTTGGCCTATTTTTAGACAGTGGAGTCGGTGCTGGTATTGACTCATACTATGAGTACCTGATGAAGGCCTACATTCTTCTAGGAGACAATGTTTTTCTGGAAAGGTTCAACATTGTAAGTGTCATGTCGATGATGTTCTCATATAATTGTCTATTTAAACCTTTGGTACCTGCTGTATTGGGCTTCTTTTTTAAACAGCATTGGCCTGCAGTTGGCTTTGATAATATCATGATTCTCTGGTTATTTACATTTATTTTGTTATTTGTATACAACAGCACTACAGTGCCATTATGAAATACATCAGTCAGCCTCCCCTGCTGCTAAATGTACACATGCACAACCCCACTGTGAGTGTGCGCAGCTGGATGGATTCACTCCTGGCATTCTTCCCCGGCTTACAGGTCACTACATTTATCATGATTAGAAATACTAGCAGGTGTCGCTACAGAGAGTTTGTGATAAATTCTCGACATTGTTGCACAAATTCATTATGTATTTTGTTTTTCGCACAGGTCTTGAGAGGAGATCTGAAACCAGCTATCGAGACTCATGAGATGCTTTATCAAGTCACCAAACAGCACAAGTTTCTTCCAGAGGTAGTGAATCTCTGCTTTTGTCATTCTAATTGCAATAAAGTACAGTTTGTGGAAATTCGATTGAGAAACTGTTCATTTAAAAATAGCGTATTAGTAAGGCGAGCTCTTGGCTAATCCAGAATCTTCTTGTATTTACGAAGCCAGTGTTTATGTTTTTTTCTTCTGTTTTTTGCTTGTCACTAAAGGCTTTCACTACAGAGTTCAGAGTTCATTGGGGCCAACACCTACTGAGACCAGAGTTTGCAGAAAGCACTTACTACCTCTATAAGGTGAGCACACTGAACTGGAATGAATTAAGCCTTTCTGAAAGGAAAATCTTACTTAGCTACTGGTGTGTCAGCATTAGTTACATATTACTTGTATAAGTCAGTCCACTTTAGAGCATTCTGAATTCAACATTGAAGAAATGCTGTTTGGGTTATATTTCGATCTCTGCAGGCCACTGGCGACCCCTACTACCTCAGAGTGGGACAGTCCATCGTAGAAAAACTCAACGCCTACGCCAGGGTGCCTTGTGGGTTTGCTGCTGTGCAGGATGTTCGCACTGGAACACACGAAGACAGGTAGTGTGTCGGACAAAAGCTCTTCTCTACATGCATGCCAACATGACTATTACATGTTAGCTAG
>JAPQRN010000005.1:4992660-5005864 GCA_037367275.1 Coranthus polyacanthus | reverse complement strand
TTTTTTTTTTTTACTTACAAAAATCGGCAGAGCATGAGTTTGTGAACATGTCGATAAGGTTATTTTCTTATCATATCTGAAGATGCTTCAGATGACAGAGATCAGTAAGAAATTGGACCTAAAATAGAACATATAGATGCAACTGAGAACTATAACATCAGCACGATAAAACATCTCAAACTTAAGGCGCTGGTCTCATTAGATGAATTCATTATGATTTAAAATGAGGAGGCAGGCACACTTGGCTGTAGATATCCAGACTAATTCATTTATATACTGATATTTATTGATCATTTTGATGAATACTTGCTCATTATTTTTGTTATATCATGTGTCTTAAACATATTTTAGAGTGATGTCATTTGTATGATGCTTGTGCAGACTATAAACTCTAAACTGTATGTATTAATAGGTAAAATACCTCTTTTTTTCATTATTTGTTATTGCGCATGTTATATAATTGTTCCCCAGAGTTTTTACGTGTGTGTGTGTGTGTGTGTGTGTGTGTGTGTGTGTTTTTCTGGGATGGTATAGGGCCAGGATGATGAGAGGTGGCTTCAGAATGAGGTGAACAGGGAGGAATGAGTCAAAATGAGAGTTAGAATGAGTTAGATGAATCTGGGTTAGCCTTTCCCTTCACTCCTGCTATTTTAACACAAACACACACACATACAGGTGTCAAAGGCACAGGATGTGGTGAAGCACAAATACCACACAGATTGTCATGGCACAAGGAATAAAAGACAACACAACACACAAAATGCACAGCACATCACTGTACACACACACACACACACACAGACACACAGAAACACACACACTCACATACAAAAACACACAATATTCACTCAAATTGAAATACAGATGATGGCATACTTTTGTCCAACAGGTGAGGCTTGAATACTATTTGCACACACGCAAAAACATACACAAACACACCTCACATTGTTATCTCTGCTGGCAGATAACGTTTAGACAATGTTAACAGTGACTATGTCATCAGACTTGGGCAAATCACCTTTAGTTTACTTCGGTTCAGATATCAATTTGTAGACTTTTACACGTGACTTCATCTTAGAATTTTACTTCACAATAGAGTATTTTTTTTTCTCAAATGTGTCCACACAAGACAGAACAAACCAGTATTTTATTTTTCAAAACCACAGTCCCGCTGATATTATCAGAGAGTCGAAATTATTTATTTTTGTTGCCCATGAAAGAAAGACATCACGTCACAACAACATTGCACCTTAAACATTATGTGCTTTGCAGCTGACCATGTGTTACAGTGTAGCTTTAAAAACACACCATTTATTTTACATGAAAAGAAAAGAAACATTTGCTTGTTAATATAGCATTAAAAACAAGACTGAAATACGTCCATCGAACAGAGAAAACATTTTACACTGTGAAGAAAAAATTCATACATTGAAAGCATGCCATGCACATAAAGATGTCATAAACGGCAAACAGCAAACTTCATTTCATTCAAAACAAATCCTCACAAACTCGCACACATCCCTGTCTCTTTACAGACAACATTCATCGTACGAGGACCTGGGTCAAAATGTATTTTAAGAATTAACCTGAGCCTTGTTTGACTGGCAAGGCTTTGCATGACTTATTGTGTTGGAAAAAGACAAAATTAAAAAAAAAATCGACCACTATCAAAAACTGTATTGAGAGTCCGATTTTCTTTCAGTGTTTTTTAGAACATTGTAAAATATGCATCTACTCTTTACTGTCGCCCAGGTGTGAAACACGTCCACGCACATACAAACCCACACACATACAAAAGGTACAATAACAGCAAAGCATGCAGCGTGCACATGCACAAACAAACTGTAGTACACACACAGAGCTGGATTGAGAGAGGAGGAGAGGGTCCCCGCTCGACTGAACGAGGGAGGAGCGCAGGAAAATAAGATGACAAGAGAAGAGGAGGCCCAGAGGTCAACATGAGGTCATATGAGGTCAGAGGTCGGACAGGTAGAGCTGTGAGGAAGAAGAGCAGGAGAGGGGAGGAGGAAGAGGAGCAGGGCGGCTGGGCAGCAGATATGACATGTCATAGGTTTAGAGGTAAAGACTGAACGTAGGGGAGAGAGAGAGAGAGAGAGAGAGAGAGAGAGAGAGAGATTTGCCTGAGAAAAAGACAAAATTTCAAGAATGACAGGACATTACAGACACTGTATATTATAAGGCTTCTTCTCTGTTCAGGCAATACCGTTCCCCGATCACTGGGTCTATTTGAACAATTCTTTTTATTGTGTACCACTATTTATTCATTCAGCAATTCTTGACAATATTATGCTTTAAGTATTAAAATTAAGGGACAAGTTGTCAGGAATTGACAACTGTTTATATGTTGGCAAAATGTGAAACACAGAGACACAGCTTAGACCACAGCAGGCTACGCTTGGTTATCGGAAACCGCTGTTTTGTGTCATTTCTGATTGGGCTTTCTAGAGATCACCCATCAAACTATTTAGAACGAATATCAGGCGACAGCGATCGATTGGCGCACCATTAGTTAACAATTCAGCATAACAAGCCTGATGAAACCCTGTCTTTTTCTGAGGCAGAAAGAAAGAGAAGACAGAGAGAAAGAAAGAAAGAAAGACAGAGGAATAGAAACAAGGTATGAAGGCCCAGAGCACACTATCATCTGTGTACTAGCGCCACTGTTGATTAGTGTATCCATCCCAGACATACACACACATGTATGCACACACAGTATGTGCACACACCAGCGCACAGCCACACATTTAAGCACATGTAATCTTAACAAGCATCCGTAGGTAAAAATCCAGAATTACCGTTGTGTTAATGTCAGTTTGGCACTAAAATGTCTCAAAATGCTGTCAGTAAGCATGAGAGCATGTTATCCTCGTTTCTCATATTAAGTAAGAAGAGTAAAAACCGTCATGTTCAGGGCTTAAGTATGAGGTGTGAAAAACTGTAACAGAAAAAAATGACTTGTGCCCCAGTGAGGAATGTACAAAGGCGGTGTTAGTGCATGCTGCACAAGGCCAGGTTCATGGTGGGAGAATGACACCATTCCTCAGACCTCAAAAACATCACTTGAGACTTTTCATCATCATCATCATCATCATCATCATCATCATCATTATGTACATGAGCAGCAAACCACCATGCAGCCAGAGTTCCCTTCAACTTACCCCTTCTGAAAAACGGGGGTCTAATAACTCGTGGCTTGTGCACAAGGCGTGATGGCCTTGTGTCCGTGATCTCTTGTGGGGCAACAGAGACAAGGTAAAATGACTGTTACCCATACTCATGGGAAGCAGGGAGGTTTGTCAGAGGTGGAAAGTAAATAAGAAACAAAACTAACCTCAGTGTGTCGAAAAATTGTCCTCAAATTGTGCAAACAATAGGCTACTGGCTGTCTCGATTTGGGAAACTAAATACTTTTCTTAGCTACAGTCTACTTTTTATACTTGTTGGAGGTATATGTTCTGATCTATTGAAACTCTGATTAACTTTGCTTCCAAATTATGCTTAACCACAAAAAAACTTTCCATTTCTGATGGTTACATATCATCACAAGAGAAACAATGAACAGAAAACAAGTCTCTACTGAATAAACCTATCTAGGTAATTTCATGTGTTTTCAAAACATTTAAAACTAGTATATCTTACATTTGGAACACTTGCCACCTTAAATGCTTAAATTACTTTGTTTTCACTTTAAAATTCCTAAAAACCAGCCTTGGTGACAGATGCGTTACCATCTTTAAGGCATGCAGGAGGTAAGATTAAATGCAGCTTTTTGCTGTTCAAATGTATGTGGAGTCATTCTTTACTGATATACAGAACTAATATGAACATCTGTTGCTTGCGTTTGACTCATGTCTTACCATTAATGACACTAGGGGACAGCAAGGTGGAGTCACGGTCTCCGAGTCGACAGGCACCCTCCTCTGAAGACCCAGGTGCTGCTGCCTGTGCAGCCTGACCCTCCAGGGAACTCACAATGTCTGCACGGTCAATGTTCTTCAGAGCGACGTACAAGCTCTCCACTGAGAAAGGCAACAGCAGGGGAGGGAACAGAGGAGAGTCAAAGACAGAAAAAAAACCAAAGAAGGGCAAGACGGAGACGAGGAGCGTCCACACAAAGACACGAAAAGGAGATGAAGGAAAGAATAACTGTCAGAGGGGGCCAGGAAAAATGTGACGGTGTATTAGAGCCAGGAAACAGAGGTAATATTCCAAAAAAAAAGTCAGAATTTCTAAGCTTAAAGCCATGAATTATTGAGAAAAATCGGACAAATTTACAAAAGACTTGTTGAGTCTCTGAGATTATAAAGTCATAAATTCGCAAGAAAGAAGCTCAGAAATAGGCCTTGTTTGTGAAATACAATTCATGAAAATCTCTAATGACAGTGTACTGTATCTTTGCTAATATTTGTTGGCATTCTGTGCTTCATTCTGCTCTTTTCATATTAGCCATAACTTTGTTGCAGAGAGGCTAAAAGTATTCTTGTGTTGTATAATTTAACTCCGCTGCATTCATACATTATTCATCAGCTCCAGTATTCAGCACTATTAACACTGAAGAGATGGTTTTGCATTTTCCCTTGTGAATGTATTCAATATTTGATGTGCAAACACAGGGCCTTATCTTTCCTCAGCAGTGCACGTGAAATGAAAAGAACGTTAAATGTCTATACATTTGATATACAGCCTATGCCATGGCCACGCATGATCTTTGGATATTGGATGGAATTTATGTATATGATGAATTATAATATCATAAATAACACCCTAACCACATAATGTTGTATATTATTATGTAATTATTTGGTATTTACAGCCCCACCTTTGTGTGGTCAAGGAAAATTTCCGTCTGGGGCAATAAATGTCTAATTTTTTTCTTGTAAATGCATGACTTTAGTCTTGGAAAGTTTAGTGAAATATTACCCCTCCTCCCCTGGCTGTATATCCAGGGACATACAGTAGTGCTGGACTCACTTTTAGCCCTTTTGCCTTCTCTGCTGGCCCACAGGTTGAGCAAGGCAGAGCTCTGGTCAAGCAGCGAGTTGGGATTTTCCACACGAATCCTGTTGATATCATCGACACCAAACTGCAGCTCTCGTGCCAACTCTGCCAGATGGACATTTAGGTAGGTAATTAGATTTGTATGAGAACAGACAGAGAGGGACAGGACCTCAGAAATGTGAGGGACTAACCTGCCCAGCTCAAACCCAGCTGTTCAGATATGATGTTGATTTTGATCTCAGTCCTCTCCATGGCATTCACCGTGGCTAAACAGGACAAGAAAAACCGAAATGTTAGAAAAAAATGCATGACTCACAAAACAAAATCCGTAACAAATATGGATTACATGTACTATAATTTAAATGAAGGAAAATGTGTTTAAATCTTTAAAATACAGTATGTAACAGTTTGGACAGTCCAAAACCGATACGAACATAAGTAATCAGTAAAAAGTCTGGTCATTTTCAGGTTAAATCAGAGCTGTCCATACAACCGACTACTGCATTATGTTACACTTTTGATTAACTTGATTTGCTAATGCATGTAGATCTTACAACCACTTCAAAACAATGCAAGTGATGAACGATAAACATGTCTATGTCTCTATTAGTCCTGGAAGTAAATCCTCTATATGACTGTGTGTGCGCTCAGCTGAGAACCGGAGAGTTGGCTTCAGTGTTTGACAAATATTAGCACAATAATTGATGACAAAACACATTAACATTTGCATTGATTTAACAGACAGGGCACATCCTCATTAGATGAAAATACAGTAACCATTAAAAAGTTTACTGAAAGAGGAGTATTTTCCAAATACGGCACACAGACATTTATGGGCTTAATGAATGAATGATTCTTTCTAATGATTATATTTATTTATGTTGCACTTGTTGTGGCAGAGCTCTCTCTGAGATGAACTGTAGACATAGACTAAAACAGGCAATGCTGTCAAAGCAACAGGTCTATGTCATTTGAGCCTCAGTCTCATTTTAGACTTTAAAATGTCCTATAATGCTTTGGCCAATTATTATAATAATTACAAATGTCAGATACCACAAATCATGTTTTAAAAATAAAATATGATGTAATGGAACTTATTGCACTGCAACAATACATGTGGCAGTGTAGTACAAAAGTTCTGATCATCTGATCGGATGTGGCTTTAAATATTAATGGATATTTACATAATGTCTGGGCTAAAACACACAAAAACTTAAATCTCCTTTACAGCAACACACTACATGTTGACAGTTGGGCAGGCAAACTCATTCAAATATGCAATTATCCAGATTAACGGGCATATGACGGAGTAGTGGCATTAGATTGTGCCAGAAGGCCACTTTTTCCTACAGGAAGGCAGATATTAAATTTGGACTAGAGTTGGAACTTAATATGAATTTTCACGTGAATAATCAGTCTTGGACTGCCCAAATTTTTGTGAGTTATTATTTAAATTTTGCTGTTTTCCATTAGTTTAGAACAGTTTTTGCTCGGTGGAAAGCTTTTCTATGAGATGAATACAACACACCAGAATGAAGTTGACTGAAGGTTCTATTGCTGCATACAGTTGTACTGATACTCACCTTGAAATATAGCATTGCTCTGTTGAAGGGAATACCCACAACACTGTTTTTGTCAAAATATTCCTCAGGGATAACATACCATATGGGTGAGGGGGGGGGGGTTAGAATTTAGGGCTCATTCAAGTGCTAGTCCCACCAACCAAAGTAGCATTCAGTAATCATTACAGAGGGACTGAGGTGCAATGTAGCAGCGCTGGGTATTTGTAGACAGAAAAGGCCTTTCCGCTTAACCAGACTAACCCACCATCAGTACCACCGTGACTCTGTTCACTTATGACAGGCCAGCTCCTCTGTCTAGCTCCACTGCGAGGTCCTGCCCATTCCCAGTGCTAAGCAACAGTGATAATGCTAACAGTAACTGCTGCCATGCCGTTGGAAGTCGCAGTGGAGACACCAGCACCATGCAAAACCAATCACAGAAGTCATTCATCGGTTGTCATAGCTACCAGGACACTCAGGAGAGAAAAACCTAATTTGCCGTGTGCCATGGAGCCATTTTGGGGCATGTTGAGGACTGCTGCTGAACTTTTGGTGCACATTCAATCATTTTCTCTAACTGCACTGCAAAGAACTCTGGGGCATACTGTAGAGCAGTGCATTGCATCCAAGGCTCGGTCTTTGTGCCATGCGTGCACGCAAGACAGATAGGGGAAAATATAGGGCAGAGTGGGAAGCAAAGGGTTGTGGGTAAAGGGGCAGTGCAACATTCAGTACCCATCTCCGCTGTGTATATATGAGGAGAGGGCTGAAGGTCAGGCAGAGAAGGACTCACCCACACCGGGCTCGTTCAGCGCACTGTAGCGTTCTCTCAGGGCGAGAGGGGTCAAAGTTCGCCTTCGCTCTTCACTGCCCACAACCTAAAAAAGACAGAAAATGTCAAAGAACATTATACTTAACATGTAACATGTTGTATGTGCTTTTTTCTAACATTGTGATCATTTTCAAAAAGAGTGTCCTGTCGTCAACAGCTGAGTATGGAGAAGTAAAACCTTCCAAACACCTTTGCTCACCTATCTGTAAAGTCAGTTTCATAGTCCAAGAATGTAATAAATCCTTCAAAATCATTGTGAAAGAGTAATGCTCCATTTGTTTGATTAAGGCATGTGGATTTTAAAGAGATACACATGGTTACATACTGTTTAACTATTTATTTTCCAGAGGAATTTGAATTATGTGCATGGCTTTTGTGTTGGAAATTGAGTGTAATTGTTATTGTAAATGTTCTGTATGGATGCAGTTTTAATGTTTGTTTAGTATTTTCATTCTTAAAGTATGATTTTTTCTTTAAGATAAATCATACTTTAAAAATGTTTTCAAATAATTTCAAATATTGGACAAACCAAGGTATCAAATGATTGAGTTATACTTTATAAAAAACTTCAGAAAAACTGACTTTGTTAAACGCAGAATGCCATGTAGTCAAGCCTCTGTCTCATGAAGCACTTGGACATCTGGGAAAATTCAAGAACAAACATTTCTAAATGTGTGCTTGTGAGAGTGGGTTTGCGAGCTATTTCTTACCTTGACACAAGGTGGCATGGTTATGTTAAGGTTACACAGTACATGCTGTGTGTCCTCGTATTTGGTGCACTTCCGCAGAAAGGACAAAAACCCAGTGGTATCTTTGTTACTATCTCTGACCTAATAGAAAGAAAGAAAGAAAGAAAGAAAGAAAGAAAGAAAGAAAGAAAGAAAGAAAGAAAGAAAGAAAGAAAGAAAGAAAGACAGAAAGACAGAAAGAAAGAAAGAAAGAAAGAAAGAAAGAAAGAAAGAAAGAAAGAAAGAAAGAAAGAAAAAAAAAGAGACATGGAAAGAGAAGGAGAATATGTAGAAGGAAAGTAAACGTAAAAAGAGAGACGAGAATAGAAAACGAGTACAGGAATAAAAACAGAGAAAGTGACGAGCGAAATGAATATGTCAAGAGAAATTTATCCAGAAAGGGAATGGTAGAAAAGAGGTACAGAGCAAGAGAAAGAACATTTGAGAAATGACAGGAACGTAAGAGAGCAAGAGAGAGGAGGAAGGAAAAAAAGAGAGAGATGAAAAAACAGATATTAGACACCCTCACCAAGTCGTGAGCATGTGGCGCAGTAACATGGGACGAGGAGCAAGGGGGAAACAGGGATGGAAGCAGTCCACAGGCAGGCGAGAGGGAGAGATTTACCTGCACATTTTACCTGGACGTCTGTCAGACCAGACAGTTACAGAGTGACCGTGAGAGAGAGAAAGAGAGACAGTGAGACAGACACATACAGACAGGCAAGGCCGCAAGATAGGAAGGCAGGCAAAGAAAGTGAGGGAGTCACAGGACATGCAAACAATTACCCAAGAGAGGTAACACGTACATAGGTAAGTTGTTTGTGCTGAGGCTACACTACGGTGAAATGTTTTTACTAGAGTATTCATCTGGCTGAGGCTGAGTTGTGTACATCATGACAGACACACAGACAAGATACTACCAAATAAAATGAAAAAAAACAAACAAACAAGAATGATACAAGTATGATTACAAGACAGACATGAACAGGGCCATAGACAAAGTAATACACATTGAGTAGTTTTCTGCATGAATAGTGCGTAAGTAGACCAACACATGTAGTTTATTTAAGGACAGGAAAGCAAAGGGATAAAAAGACATTAAACATTATGGAGGTATTATTTATTAATACACAACAATCTAACCTTTAGTTTTAAGTGATGAAGATCAATAAATCAGGGATAAAATGTGTATTTAACTTGTTCTGCTATTTAAAGATGGGGGTGATTTTACAAAGGAACACATCACAATCATAAAGGAGGAATAGACAAACACACATGAGTACATTTAATATGTATACAGAATTTAAATATAAAAGGCAGCATAAAATGTAATTTGTGTTGAATTATTTCATATATCTTATCTTACAAATTGTACTGTCTTGATCAAGTGTTTATATGTGCCCAGAAGGGTCAGAGTGCTGTACTGTTGTCTACATTTTTCATGCTAATGGTGAGACATTGGCTGACATGTACTGTATGAGAGTGAAAAGCAAACAAGACACAAAAAATATCAGCAGGTGAACAGGAGGGACTATCTGGCGAGAGGATTCTTGACACACCAACCCCAATAACGGCACGAACAAAACCACTATGTGAATATGTAGCATGTGATAGAAACACAGGCATATAAACAGTGAGACTGAAACAGACCTTGACAGAGACGGGCAGTCTGTTATCTCTGAAGGCCTGGAAGCTGAAGCTACGAGGCTGCTGGGTTGCCTTCCTGATGGGCACCAGGTTCCCAGAACACTCTAGATGCAGTGGCATGCCCTCCATTAGCTGTGGAAAGTATTGTACAATATTAAGCGTGACAGGGTGAATCATGACCAAACAGATTATATGTGAAGGACTGGACCCTTGTAAAGCAGCCAGAGTGTGGATCGATTTCACATCATCCCTGAGAAACTCATTAACTCCTATTCCTCTGTACATTTTCAGTTTCAGGGTCACGTCCACTTCAGTAGCGAGTGACTTCAGCTGCGTTTTTTCTAATGATAGAAAAAGAAAGTGAACATTGATTACCATTCTGTGTAATTTTCTTAAAGAGTCTAATCCATACAGTGAGTAAAAAGGTACCAGCTATTTCTATAGATCTGGGAAAATCTAGTTTTACTCACTGTGAACCTGCAACCTGGAACTTTAAGCTGCTTCATTATTTCCCCCTAATTTCACTACGTTGCACTTCCAGCTGTTCTTGTTTTAGCTGATCCTATTGCATTATATTTTAATGGCCTAAATGATCCTTAATGAGTCTTTTGTTTTATTATTCTACCGAATTTACTAGGATTGTTTCTTTATCAACATTATTTATCCACGTTTCTTGCTGTGGTTCCTTCAATTATTCTTTTGGTTCTATTTTTTTACTGAATTCGTGGTTCTTTTCACCGTTGTTTTCTCAGCTATACTGCAGAGGTCTCCACCTCAGTGTGTATAGACTAAATAAAGGTTGAACGAATGAATGAAAAAGTGATTCTGATGAGTAGATTTAACATTTCTGCAACGTAACGATCAGAGTTACAAAAATGACAGCACTGTTTTAGATCTATATCTGAGGCGTAGACTGGATAAAAGAAACGGGGTTGTTTGTGTACTACTGTTTTGAAGATTTGAGCTTGTCCGTTGCCGTCCGGGTTTTTTGGAGCCAGAAAAGGAAACTCAGCAAACTAAGCTCATTAATTAGCACTGCTAATTAAAAAAGGCTGGGTTTTAATGAAGTAACAGTAATTTTTATGAAACATTTGCGTAACAAAATCCTTCAAGTCAAAAAATTGTCTTGTTAGTCTTAACCCCATCTACAGCAGAGCTGTATTCAATAAACGGATGCTTTGAAAGTTCGACTCAGCAGCTGAATGAGCTGTCTTAGCACACTTTGCAATCAGTTGATGGCAGACATCAAAGCCTTCTAATTAGCACTAAATCATATTAACAGAGGAATAATGTACAAAAGGAAAATCAGTACATGGTCCAAATAAAGTGACTGAGACCATGATGACACCTGGAAAAAAAATGACTGACTGCAAAAAGCTTTTTCTTTTGGTTACTGTTTGAAACTTTTCCCCTTGTGCTGACCTCAATGTCTCGACTGCGGGCCACTTCAGTGAAGTTCTCATGCAGTTCCAGCGTTTTGTCCATCTTATCATCTGTCATGCAGTAACAACGCAAGCGCCCCTCTCGTGCTTCGTTCATCTTGGCAAAAATAACAAACTTCGCCATGTAGGGAACAGACATCAGCTCCCGGTACAGCAGGTTAGCAAAGGTCACTGCCTCTGCTGTGCGTGGACAATCTGCCAGCCAGAACCTGAGCAAAGTAAAAGAGAAGACCAGCCTTGGTTAATATGCAGGAGCAGAAGAACAAAAGTGACTGGTTTTACAGTAATTAATCTTGATGAATGAAAAGAAAGTCACCTTGCAGAAACATTGGTGGTAAAGTTGGCACAGTTATTAGCATACATCAGCTTTGTGGTCCCGGTGATGTCCTCCCACTGAGCTGGTGCTGTCCCACCTGAGACACAAAAACAACCCCAATGAGTCCTTGTTCTGATAGCATAGGTAAAAGCTGCTTTAGACATATAGAGTCGTCTCGCATACCCTGACCTATCTCCACACTTCGTTAGCACTGTGCCAGCTCTGGAGATAGGTCTGGCTCAATCCATTATTATTCTCAAATAGGGAAAAAAAACTCTCTTGGTTGTTTGGCTAGTTTATATTTCTGTAATTCTGTCTCACGCTCGTCTTTGGCTGCGCTAAGCACAGGATACAGGATACTGACACTATTTTGCAAAAGCAAAATAGTGTCAGGGGAAAAGTTGTTTTGGTGGAACACTTGCATGTGGGGAAACGAGCCGTGTTATTAAAATGACTAAATCCCACAACAGAAAACACCACTTAAAAAGACATATGTCTGTGTCAAAACTTGCCATTTTCAGCCTGTAGTTGCAGCTCAGAAGTTGATGTTATTTCACATAGTGAGAGGGACTTGGAAAACAGTAACATGCAGATAGCGGAAAAGAAGAGGAAGCTGGCTGAAATAATCGCCCAATGCTAGGATTATACCTGCAGAGTACATCCTGTGACCCAGACTACTTATAGAACACATTCACAGTGGCAGACACAACTAAAAACGTCACAACAATACAAAAAGCTCAGAGCAATAAAACACAACTACAAAATTAAGAAAAAACTCGTAAACTTTTGATCAACTTTAAACTGATCCTACCAATTACACTGCAGAGGAGCCGCAAGCTGGTGGTGTCACCCTCCCCAGCATCCCGAGGACTCTCCCTCCAGGATGGGGGCAACGGGATGCGCAATCCAATTGGACGGTGAAATTTGCGTCGCCGTGGTTCGATGGTAACCACTGGGCTGAAGGTTGCCTGGTTACCAAGCTGCCGAGTCAGCAGCTCATCAGGGATCGGCTGTGCCTAAAATGGGAGAGGTGAGGGAAAAGGTCACTGAGGCTGCAGGGAAGACAGAATAAAGGATACAGACTTAAACAGAAGGATATGTGTGACAATAAACTCAGGCACAAACATGAGTCCTACCTATAAGTACAGAGGGAAAGAAATTGGAATACGGGAAGGATACGAAAGAGAAAACAGAGCAACATGTGAACATCAAACCCACAGCCAAACTCACACATGCAACCAATTTGTATTTCACACCTCACCCAACTCAGATCAGTGCATCAGCTCGGTCAGTGTGGCTCACAACTTAAATCAGGCAACTGAGGGGTGATGTATGGCTAGATAAAAGGAAAACATAAACAGAGCAGCATAAGGCAAAAAAAAAAAAAACTCAGATCCATGCAGTTTTTTTTTTAATATAACAACAGCGCTGTGACAGACGAGTGTAAATATATCTGTGACATAACATAAGTGACAAAAAAGAAGCAAAACAAGCCAAAAAAAAACATATATCTCATAATCTGTTACAGTCTTTCTGTCATGGACAACAAAGCCAAGCAGAGGTGTCACAAGAAATAGTCAGTTTCCCATGTGTGTGTGTGTAGAGGTCTGGGTGAGTGACAGTCAGCCACACACTTGCCAAAAGCACCTGTTTGGCAG
>JAPQRN010000005.1:4933432-4974836 GCA_037367275.1 Coranthus polyacanthus | reverse complement strand
GCCACAGGTTAGTTCATTAATTAAGTTAATCAGTTAAGTTCGCCTGGGGCTCTCCAATGTTAAAGAATGTTAAAAACAGTTCCAGGCTTTGTCCCTTTTTATGGATCTGTTCCAAAGGGGTTCCTGCTTGGCCCATGCCCTACCATCCCACCAACTTTTATCAAAATCGGTGCGGTAGTTTTTGTGTAACCCTGCTGACAGACAAACAGGAGTGATCACATAACCTCCTTGGTGGCAGGCGAAGTAGTTAAGTAATGAAATACACTGCAAGCTTCATTCTCTTGCAACTGTGAGCAAACCAACATGTGACATATTTTCTCTAGTTGTGCAGAACATCAGTTGTCTCATTACTGTTATCTCTTGATGGAGGCAATGGTAGTCGAAAGTTTACAGGGAGGAGTTTGTGACGGGAATCTAAGTCTAATCACTAAACCTCCACAGACTAAAATGACATCACCTGGTAAGAAACTGAGTGTGAGAAGCTGCAAGGGCTCGAAAGAGTATAAACAGGAACAGGAGAGCATTTTGCAACACATCACGTGATGTTACCTTGCTTTCTTCGCAGCCAAGTCACTGACTGCTTAGACTGATTAGAACAACTTCTTGGCTCTTGTTTCTTCAGAGTAGACAAGAGATAATTGTCATATAATCAGTTTATTTGTTTTTGTCAAAACAGCATTGTTAAGTAATTGTTGTAATACATTGTTGATAAATAAATGAATGAGGCACATAATATAGCATATGTGAGCATTCTTCTGATTTCATGTGTTTGTATGTACCTTCTTAAAACCTTGTAATGTAATGTTTCTTTGTCAGTTTACCAGTGGACCCAAAGCTTGTTTGTTCACTGTTATTTTTTAATGCTTCGGGACTTCCCCTGGTAAACCTGCCATCAACTGTGGGTAATATCCTCAGGCAAAGTCTCTAGAAATGCGAACTTAGTGAAAGTGTGCATAAAGGGCTCCAAATGTCTGTGAGAGAGCCCTCATGCACATTTGATGGTGGGACAGCCCCAAGTCCCCACAGACTTTTGACAGGAACATGCCTCAAAGTCTGCGAGTGTGGACATTGGGACTGGGCCGTCTTCAGGCCAGTCCTTGACCGGATAAATCTTTGAAAGGGAAGTTTAACAGCAATGCTTGGCCTCCACCACTAAGGTGTTCTTGAACTCCTATCCCCCAGCATCTCCAGTGTGAATTTGTATGCATGATAGTGTGTGCCTTTCTGAAAAAGAGAGTGCAGCTCATTGTGAAGCTGTCCTGCCTGACAAAAATGAAAAAGGAGGAGCGCTGGAGGGAGACACACAACTGTTTATCTCAGCATTGTATCTTTGTCTGATTGTCTGTAGATGGCTAGATGATGGCTAGCTCTGTGGAACCTGCCTGCTATAAACAATGTGGCCACCAGGAGTCTCAGTTATCCATAGTGTTCTCAGGCCTGCCATCATACTGCAGTGTCACTCAATTCGAATGGAGAACACATTGCCTCTGCGAGCATGCGCAGAATGGTGGGAAACACACTGTATATCAATGGTGAGGACAAGCACTAACAAATGTTTTATGGCCGTGCCAACATCTACAGCACACACTGAACTAAGATAACAGTTTGTGCTTTTCCCCAAAAAAACAATTAATATCTCTTCAACAGATTGGCATTTGTGCTATATCTTAATTCAAGCATATACTGTCAAACAAATATTTCACAGCATAAATATATATATATATATATAAAATTATATACTGTATCTAGAAATGTAAGTACAACAAGGGAGAAAGGGAAAGGGGGAGAGGGAGACAGCCAAAAAGGAGTATGCAGGGTTGTAGGTATAGCAAGGACACGTTACTGCTGCAGAATCCCATAAATCACATGTAAAAATACCTTGTCTGCCCTTGCCTCAGTCCGTAGTAAAAAGACATCAATATAATGGCAAATAGAAAACCTTTTTTTCTTTTTAAAAGAAAGAAACAAACAGTAAGAAAAAAAAGAACTAGATAAGGAAATAAGGGGAAATTAATTATATTATTTAAAATCCATGTCAGGGCCTTTAAAAACAACTGACATAACATAATAAGGCCGTGAGCATGAATGCTGTTTTTGTCATATCAATATATAATAGCATTGTATAACGCAAACTGAGTGAGTTGGGTGTTCCTTTTAGTGTTTACAGGGTTTAATGTCAATGTCATTTTCAGAAATCTTCTTGCTCAAAGGCATTACTTTCTCCAATACAAATTGTTTTATTTATTAGCAGTTATCAACTCAACAACAAAGACTAAAGTTAATTGTCATATTTAATCTGCGCATGCAGCTCTCAACAGAGACGACAAGCAAGCAAGATCGCCAGACTTGCATGTTACCTGCAACAGGTAATCAGGTGATCTTTACCGTTGAGGCCTGGTGTTTAAATCCATTCATTCAGAAAGTATCATTCTTACTCCACAATCACACATTGTTGATACTACTGTATGAGTCCAAAACAGTCACATTCACTTTCACGTCTTACAAATTAATATTAAATTGAGTTACAATCATGTTGCAATAAGGTGTAACTAGGCAGACAGTAAGAGTAAGATTGAGGGAACTATAATCTAATATACTCAATTATTTATGTACACCACTTTACACAGACAAAGAATCATGAGGGCTAGACCTCCTGAATTTTTTATATTCTTTTTGGTCTCTTATTTTACATCCTCTGCTGATACAGCAGCATGGTGTCCCCCTGAGACTACAGTGACATGGTGGGTTGTTGTTGAATATTCTGCCTAAAATGGTGAAACCAAATTTTGTACAGTTTGTTCTTCCCACAGTGAACATGGTGTTCCTCGGTACGGTTCTCCATTTAACCTGTTTCATAATCACGACCTTCTTACAGAGGAAAAAGCCTTTTCTTTCCCACAGTGGGATGAGAAAGGAGTCTGTGCTTTTTTGAAAGAGGTGACCTCCATGCATCAGAAGGTCTCAAAATGCTTAACAGACTTTTTATGTTTATTTAGAATCACAACAGCCACACTTCAAGGGTCCCAGCATACATGAACACTTATGTATTAAAAATTAATTACAGATATATGAAGCCAAATATACAAAACACTATTTAAAAGGGCAGTTTGATTAAGAATATTTTTGCTAGACCACCAACTATGTCTGTCGTAATATATTCACAGAATATATTCTAAATCTTACACTTTACATTACTGACCTTTTATAAACAATGTCAAATCCTTTCTGCTCTTTTTCCATAGTTAGAGAACAATACAGGTTTTTAAATTCTAGAAATACCAACATATTTTTGCTTTTCATAGACAGTATGGCTTTGTTATCCCAAATACATACAAGGTCTACAATGTTATGCTTAGAACAAAGCGTATCCCAAAGGCACAGAGTAAAGGGACCAGACAAAGGCCTTTACATTTTTTGCTGGCCCTGGGTTATGAAATAAAAAAAAGGTGAAAAGTTGGTCTCAAGGAAAATAACTTTAAGTGATATTGAACTTTCATCCTCCTGCAGTATATAAAAAATATCACCTAGACATGCACCAGTGGAAATTTCTCATGAGAATCATTAACAACTTCAGCAATAAAGGTGTTGAGCATTGGTCTGCTGCTTCACTGTGCATGGAGTCAGCAGGAAAATGTATACCCATTACACTTCAAATAGTGTGAGTTAATGTACTCTTATTGAGGTAGTATTCAAACAGAGTCTTTAACATCTACGACCACAGCTTATTTCTATCGTATATTTGGGTTTTATTAACATTTAACCTGACTGAAGGGCATGCGGACCTGCTGCATAGCTCCAACTATTTGTTATAGTGTCCTAATGTAAATGAAAAGACCAATAGAGACGGGTAACAAGTTAAAGGAAAAACCAACATAAAGTGTCTTAGAAAGGTGTTGAGCCGTTATGTGCCACTAGAACAGCTTCAGTTCACCTTGGCATCGACTCTACAAGTCTGTGAACTCAACAGGATGAACATATTAATACATAATACATAATATTCCCTCGTGTTTTCTGGACATGTGGGTCTAAACGCTCCCATAGGTCTGCAGGTAACAGTAGAAATCTGCCAACAGTAGCAGTAAAAACCAGTAAAGCCCAGAAAAGGTGCTTCTGTTATCAGGGACATTTTCAATAGTCATTGCTAGTAAACCCTCTTAGGGGCCTGTTTTTATTTCTTAAGTACTGTGAATACTAACTAAATGCTTTCATTAATTTTAATATGAGCCTAGATTCAATTCACAATTTTGTTAAAAGTCTGTGGGTGGGATTTACCACGCACACACAAGCACACACACACACCAATACAGTTTTTTACCATCTTACTTGATTAGCTGTGTTGATGTCGATTCCATTCTTGATGTGATCCAGAGCTTTGTCCAAGTTCCCTGATCGAGCTGCACGCAGAAAGCTGGTGGCTGCATCAGCCTGTAATAAATAAAAAGGAGGATTGTTAAAAAGAAGAAGATAAGACAAGGAGAAGAGAGGCATATAAGTAAAAACGGATTAATATTATTTTAATGGGAGTCTGAAAATATACAGAGGTACTGTTCAGAGCCAAAACAAATGAATTCCTTGACCACCACCAAATGTTTCAAGCTAGAGAAAAAATCAACACACAATACCAATATAAATAGGTCTGAAATATGCACAAATGTTAAAAATATACGCAGATCATCTGTTCCTTGAAGATTATCCACAAGCTCCCCAAATAGTACAAGTCGAGTAGAACAAAAAGCCCCAGTTAGGTTACATAATTTTCCATGATATAACAATCTCTGTAAAGAGAGACACAAGCCACAGCTCTGCAATATGTTACTACCTTCTACATTCACCGTCTCTCCTGTTGTCTGAAAAAGGCTAAAAATGTCAGACTTCTTAGTGTCGAGCTTCGCCCACACTGTTAGTTTGGCAGGTATTCATAGCTGAATGCACTCCAGCCACGAGCACCGCTGTCTGCCTGTCTGATCTCAGAGGAAAGCTCCTGTGGTTTGTGCCTTTGAGTGTGTCAGTGTTTGTACGCCCACCTCTGAATTCATTCATCAACCAATAGTGTAATATGACTGACCTGCAGAATAAAATGCTTCCACTGCCCTGAAGAAAAATACCGTGTAACGCACTCTACTCCTGACCCTGTCTCTCCACTCGCCAGAAAAATCACTATTCCTTTGTTTGAGATGCCATTCTCGAGTGGTTTAATTATACTGAATTGCTTTTTTTCCTTTCCTTACATCTCTTATCTGCGAGGATGCATCAAAAAACAATGTTCTTTGTTTATGTGAACCAGTCATTTGATCCCACAAACAAATTACTTCTTTCTCAACTCCAACCACTCTCTCTTTTCACTTTTGCTAGTTTTTTCCTCTTATTTGTTTAAAATGCACACCCTAATTTTACTTCCCATTTCTTCTCTGACTACCAAGCACTTTTGACATACTAATTTAAATCTTAGTATAAAAACATAATATTTTCTTTTTTTTCCTTCTCTCCCTCCCTTCTACTTTTTTTTTGCATCCCCATTAGTGTTTGAGCTACAATCTGATCTACAAACCATCTCATCTTTGCTTTGAACATGAGAAGTAGACGTAGACATAACTCAGCCTTGGTTTGTGTGAGAACGCTGAGAGGCATCAAACAGCCAGCGTTACTGACAGGGGCCTGTTACAACCCAACATATGACAGTATAGAGGTTTCTTGATAGAGTTCTTTATGAATGATCTAAAATTAAACAGAAATGGCATAAAAGGTATTTATACTGCAATAGTCTTAAGACTTGTGCATGTGATTACACTACATTTGTTTTTATTATACAGTACTAGCCATATAGTACTGGGTACTCTTAATAAACTCGTACTGCAGCTTTTCAAGGTTGTACAAGTGCACAGCAGCACGTACTGTAGTGTATTTATGACTTTTTGTAGCCGAAAGCCATTTAAAATTTGGACCTCACTTCTTTCATCTTTTGCTTCTTCTGCTGCGTGAGAGTGTTTGTTTGTATGTGTGTATGTACTGAATTGCTAATTACAAATACACTCCACCTGCATCCCTCCTCCTCCTTCCTACCACTCCTTCATGAACCAGTTGGCTATGAGCATTTATCATCTGCAGTACAGAATGTGTTTGTAAATGGGTGCTGGTCAGGATTTTTCTGGTGCGTATAACTGTGAATGCAATAACAGAGTGATAGAAGAGCTGACTCTGACCCTTTGCAGAAAATGAAAAATCCTAGCAGCAGTACCTTCTAGAAACGCACTGTAGACCAGCTCGCACTGCTGTGAGACTGGAATCCATTTTCCTCTTTGCTCAACAACCATCACTTTGATACAATCTTGCTCTTTTCCATTTTCTACTTATTTCAACATACAGTACATGTACACTTACTTTTCCCTGTTTGGGTTTTTTTTTCATATCACTATGGCATTCTTGGTTAAGTTGTTGCTGTTAACTGTGCGTGATAAATAGAGTCACTAGATCAAATTATATTAAGATTTCATAATACCAATAAAGCTAATCCCATTTAGGGGCCGTCGAGAGTCGACTCATTTTACCGTCCTAATGCTACATTGCAATTTAATCAGTATATTTCACTGCTATACTATTCCGTCTGTTTTCTTCATAAGCCTTGGCCGAATGGAGTAGGACATCATTTTTGACTGACTCACAGCCACTGATATAATCTGCTGTTGTGCCAGGTTTCAATTTTATTGTCTGCACTCCTGAAAGCATGTTTGAAGTACATTTTAATCTTAATTCTACTATTCTACTATTATACTATAGTGGTATTCACTTTTCCCTACCACTGCAGGGAAATGTATAAATACTTTTTACAAGACTTGAAAGATAAGCTTGAATTCTCTTCATTTACAGCATTTGCAGAGATCCTCCAATAAGAGAAATGGTAACAAAAAACATCTGTCCGCAGACTGTGACAAAATGTAATCTTAATTCTGACATAATTTGCTTTGGGATCACAATCTTACACATCATCAACACTCATAAAAAAAATAAACAATTGAAAGAACACATACCGGTACATACCTTAACACGATTACACATAAATAAGTAAATTAATAGGGTTTTAGAGAAGAGAAAAGCATTTCACCCATATAAACTACAACACACAGGAGAGGTAAAGTTGAGAGGAGACACTACAGCACAGGAAAAGCACATAAGCGTGACAACAAACTTGCCAGCAAGGCACAACACAACAATTATCCTGACACAATGACCAAAAAGGACACCAACACAGAACCACCAGCACAGTGCAAAAAAGTCACTCTAAAAAGTTATTTAATCTTATATTAAAGGTGCAATATGTAACATTTGTGCGTGCTTGTGTCTAAGGCCCTGTTCAGACATCGCATTAACATCCATCCTGGCAAATCTGCTCAAACGCGGACCGCGCTAATGCAAGGTCTGAACACACTAAGGACGCATTTCAGGACGCATTCCAATCCAAACAGTCAGGATGCATTTCAGAGGTGGTCTGGGACGCATTTGTCCACATTCTCTAGGAGTCTGAAAATGAATGCATCCTGGGATGCATTGAAGAAGTGCCTACTCAGCTGATGTGTTCTGTCTAGTGCAGCCAACCTTAAAAGCTGCCACCAGTCACCTTCGAGCAGCGCGGTGAATTAAATTTGCAAAGAAACACAGTCTGTTCAACTTGAAATGATTACGCACGCTATGTTTTAGGCTATAGAAGAGTTTGTTTATTTGCATATTGAGCAGGAAGTGAGATCTGATCATAAGTGATCACGCTGGAGAGGCTTTCTAACATCAGTTGTAAACAGACAGCTAGTCACTAGTATTCGGATATCTCAGATGTTAATGCAAAGTCTGAACAGGGCCGAACATGGATTTGTGTTGGAGTCTGTGTTGTGCTAGGATGTTGACGCTACTATGCTCCTTTTCTAAGCTAAAGCTAGCTTAACAACACTGTTACTGTTGTAGAGGAGCAGAAGAGAGGCACTGACGCACTCAGGAGTGAGCATCTTTTTGTGAAAAAATGGATAGTCCTCTACATATCAGTGTAGATATTGCACTTTAACATTTTAAGACCTGCTAGAAGTTCCTCTATCAAGTAGAAACGAGACTAGAATAGGAATTCAAACAATTCTCTTATGCTGTCTTTAAATAATGAGTAGGTTATTAGACTGAGCACCAGAGGAATTGTTAAAATCAGCAGAGACATTTCAGCCATGTATGTACAAAATGAAAAGAGATGACATTTTTTGCAGTGCCTAGAGAAACCCCACTGCAGCTGATGTGAAAACACAAACAAAGTGTTGAGAAAATAGGCACAGTTTACACAAGGATATATATACAAGCATTATATTGTTTAGACTTTTATCACAGGACCATAATCCTCAGGCTTCAGTCAAACTTTACTGACCTTATGGACAAGTCAGCGCTGAACCACATGAGCCTAGAAGACAACACACACCAGCCAAGACAACACCAAGATAGGACCAGACAGTTAATGAGAGAGACACACAAACAGAGAAAGCTAGACAGACATGTATTTAATGAGACACCATAACACATCTTAAAAAATGTAGCCAAAAATGAATTGATTCAGAATTAGTTTAACATTGCCCAAAAGTTGACTTTTCAGAGGTAAAGGTTTATTTAGTAGTGAAATTAGAAGTGTGTTATATTGTCAAGGCTTGTAAACATAAAAGCACACCGAAATATGACTTTGATATATCATTAAAATATACAGCCAATACTTGAAATGGTGTGTGACTGATTAAACATCTATTCAGTTAACACAGAGACAACCTTTTGACAAATTCCAGGCAAAGACAAATAACTTCAACTCATCAAATTTATTTCACTCACCTCACTCACAACATACAGACACATACAATTTACACATTATGATAATGAAAAGGAAAACATAAATTTAGAGTGACTTCTGCATGGGATCGATTCACACTAATAAACCCACACACACAGTCCCATAGACCAACACAGTTATTACATAATTACCTGTGATAATTTGCAAAGTGACGTTCCAATCAGTCACATTTCCGAGTGCTCTGAAGACTGATTGGACACGGTATGCTGTGATTCAAACAGGGGTGTAATTCCTTCTAAATGAGGTAATGAGGTAACCTGTGCATCGAGCCCACACCAACTGAAACATTAATTAATAGTAGCACAGTGGGGCATACTCATACTCTGCTGAGCTAAATATAGACTGCATTAAAAGGTGCACACATGACAAAGGACAGAAGACACAGCGACTTCAGATATCAGCTGGACACAGGCTTTGATTTTATCAGCACACACATGGACTTTGTATCTAACGAAGATGAATACACAGACATACTGTACACACTGATGCTAAAACTAGTTAATACAAGGGGCAGAATCTCAGGATCAGAAATACCTTATGAGAAATCACGGCGCAGAAGGGGGCATGTTTTGACCAACATATAAGACGTTGCTGATTAAGGGTTTATATGCGTGTCTGATTAGATGACCTGAGAAAGTAGTTTTCAATGTTCGTAAGCATTTCGAATTGAATATTTCACACTGTACTGATTTAACTGCACTAAGACTACTGTGTTTTTGGCTCCCTCTACAAAATGTTTTAGGAAATATTTGGCTGAAATTTTGGGACGAGGGATACGGACTTCCAATCTCTGAATATCACAAACTCTCTTTTCCTGGAAGCGTTTGATGTCTTTCTGCACTGCGGGTCTTCTCTGACAGAAGTCATTGGCAGAACATTGGTTAAATGTACTTATTGTAGTGACAGCTCCTGTCGCTTCTGATTTTGAAATGAATCCTTGTGTCACTTCAAGTTGCGACTTCTTCTCACAGTTCAACATGCATCTCATCTCCTTTGCATTTTTTTTGTTAGTTGGTGCCTATAGACATACAGCACCTACTACTGTGACACAGTATAGCTGAAAGTCTACTACTGGTTGTCTATGTTTATTTCGCCAGACATTTCATTATTTTAACAGTAAAAACAGAAGATGACAAAACATAAAGGTACTGTATGTATAATAAGACAGATGTATTTTAAACCTATTTGCATGCTCAAATGATATTGGCTAATTGTATGACATTATGAATATATGTAGTATGCATGTACAGTGGAGTATTTGCAACATAAACCTAAACATGCAGGTGTGACAAAAATGAGAATCCACCAGGTTTTCTCACTGTATATCATTAAATTGACATTAGAGATGGTAATAGGAGGGGAGAGAGAGAGAAATATGGATATTTAACTGGCAGAAGGAGCATCTCTTTTGTAATCAATCCAATATTTCAGCAGAGAGGGTAATAACTGGTGGACAATTGATAAAAATATGTTAGAAGTGCATGTGCTGCAGCACTGCATATTTTGCGACTACTAGAATGAATACTGGTGGACAGTAATAGATTACAAGTGTGTATGGACAAATAGAGGTCATTTGTCATTGTAAGCACAAACAAGAAACTCATTCACATAATGATAAAAAAATACATATGAAGACGAATTACCTACAAACACACAAGCATGCAAAACAGACCTAAAAATAGCTGCATAGATGCCACAGTATGTTAGTCTTGGCACCAACAGGGAGGGAGATGGATCACAATAATGAACCCTCATGGGTTTAGACAAAGACCCACTTCTACCACATAAGACAGACAGATTACCCAGAAAACTCGCAAACACATAAAATAAGGGGAGATGCAAAATACAAGAGTACAGAATTCCATGGTAGAGGGTAGATTTACACACAAAGCTACATACACGATGGTTAGCGCACTCTGATAGCATGAAACAGAATGATAAACGCACTGCTGGTCCCTGCCTTTGAAAAGAGCTAATGTCTGTGCATGAGTTCATTTTGATGTGTGAAAATTTGGGATTTGTCCAAAGAGCCTGAGAACCAGGAGTGCTCATATTTTTATCATGAGTTGTTCTAATGGGACATCAACTTCAAACCCTCTGAAGGACACGTTAATAGATTCCACCTTACACAGACACACAGGAAAGACATTTTTAAACCTGACACAGAGTAGCTGCTGCTGAGAAATGCATTGAATATGTGGTCATATAAAACCAAGTCACCAAATTTACAGCTTCTGATTACTCTTCTGTCCAGCTCTTCAAGCCGTTCCCCATGTTCCCCTTACTTAGGCCTTTAAAATACTGTTAAAATTGACAGGATGCATATGTTCGGCTGAACATCGGTATCGGCCAATAACGGTCTCGTTGACGGCTACTGACAAATAAAATGACACTGAATTTCATTGACGGCTGTTGTTGTGTTGTATTAAATGTTGTTTGATAAATTTGCATGACTGAATTTGTGTTTATTCAAAGATAGTGTGAGGAGAGCCTGAAAGACTTGAAAACAGTTCAGTTATATTTTATAGTGAAGATTTCTTTGTTTTCCTGGCACAAAAGGAGGAATAACTAACAACAAAAACAAAATACACAAACAAGCAGATAATAACATCAGTACTGGCCCAGAATTTCAGAGAATCAGTGCATCCCATTTTATTTTGTTGTGTAACATTGTAACTTTGTTTTTGAAAAATGCAACATAAATAAAGCTTATTATTAAAGTCTATTATTAGCATTATTAAAAGCCGTCTGTTCTGTCTGTTTTATTAAACTATTAATTGCAGATTTATTATGTTATGGGAGAAACCGGAGTACCCAGAGGAAACCCATTCATCACATTTACACAAACAGAGACTGTTTCAGGAGTCAGAGCATCTGTTGGCCTGTTCCTCCTCCCTCCTCTTCTTCTCTCCTCTTCTTCACCTAGTGTCTATAGTCGGACCGCTACAGACCTGTTTCTACAGAGGCTTCTTGGGAGCCACCACCTCTTCAGAGCTCCAGATCAAGGTCTTCCCTCAGCTACTTGTGCAGTTCTTTCTGAAGGAGTCTGTCCTTCTGAAGGTGTCTGATGATCTCCTCCTGCTCCTTCTTTAACGTGTCCAACTTCTCCTCATGTCGCCTCCTCTCGTCCTGAGGTCAAGTCAAAATCTATTCAGTTCATCCTTGAGTAAGTGGACATTTGTGCCAAATTCTAAGGCATGGCAAGTCGTTCCTGAGATATTGTGTTATAAATGTAATGGGGACCGACCGAAAGACTGACAGACCTTCTTACAGAGATATGCGTGGTCGTATTTAGAAATACATTTTCTGTGCTGGTCCCAGTGAGTATAAAAGTGTTAAAATCTTAACCTTTATGGGCCATTCACAGCAGGAACGATAAATATATCAATAACTATAGAGTTGTAAAAATTGTTCTAACTCAGTTCATGTTGGGGTCCACACCACAATGTGGCTAGCTCTGACTTTCATACCTGCCTGAACTACCATGAAACTCAATTAGGCCTATTTGCATTATTATAATCAGTGTGAGTTTGTAAAAATGCTGATTAGTATCATTACCATAAAGTTTGAACATTATACAACATATCTAGGAACAGTGCAACTGAAATGATGAGTGTAATGCAAAGCTACTACCTAAATTTATAAACATGCAGTTCGCTAATTGCACATATTTACCTTTATATAAATGTTTTATCTGGAAAAATATTTTAATCTATGTCCTTATGTACTTGTTTAGAGCACTGATAATAAGTCTGGTTGTATTCCTCCACTAAAAAATTATGCAAGAATGGGTTTTGTTAAACCACACAGCTAACTGCCCAGCTTTACCTTTAGCCACACATACATTATCACTGGAAATTAAAGGATGTGTCTATTAATCACAACATGATAATCCATAATAACTGCAGAGAAATTTCATGGAAAAAAGTGTTACATTATTCAATGTATTGTAGGTGCTTGGGGTAACTACAGAAAGTAAAAATGTAATTGTTCATACTTTATTCAAATCTGAGATAATGTATGTGACAAACCGCTGACTAACTGTTTAATAATGTCTAAAGAGACCTAACACTGAAAGGAGATTAGTGGCCTAAATGAATAAATAAAGTGCTAAAATTTGACATTTCCGCTCAGGAAAGTGGAGATCAAATCACAAGCATGTCTACGCCTGGTGAGATGAAGTCATTGCCCAGAGAATGAAAAATCAATAAGAGTCCTGCAGGCTCTACAGAGTGGTAGTTGATCCAATATTGATGGATAGATGTCATGAGTATGAGTGAGAGACTGTGAGATTGCATTTTTGAGGGTGGAGGCACTGCATACAGCACATACCTACATATTTCCACTGTCAGAAATATCTAGACAGAACTCAATAAATATACATATACACATATAACAGTTATAGTTATAGTAAATGTAAATTTAATCTGAAATTGCAACAAAAGACAGCGTCAAAATCAGTCACTTAAAAATACCTTGTTCCATTCTTTCTGTACTATGATATGACAAATGTTATGAAGTCAAGGCACGTCAAGGTAGCGCAAGACACGATTAAATACTGACTGATTTTACACTTACTCTTATCTATCATTTGTTAACATACACTTTCTGCAAGATTCTGTTTGACTTAGGTCTAACAAATAATTTGGCCTACTTTGGTAGGCTTAGTAGTTACTTTGGATGAACGTATGTGGTTCATAATGATACAAGTGCTTGTAATATGTATCTATATTTACAACTGTAAGTACAAGCAAGCACTGGCTACTGCTAGTCCAGTAGCAGATATTGATATTTATTAATATCACCTGAATGTACTACTATGTAGCTCTAGTTGGCTTCACCTCTGAATTGAAGAATATGAAAGAACTGCAGGCTAAGAGAAAAAGTAAGACTATCCTGAAGCATTGGACTAGTCTAACATATCTTGTTGCAACCAGCACCATGTCTGTAAAAGAGGGCTCTTCTGTACATCAGTTGCAATTTATCTTAAAAATTAAAAAAAAAGAGTTGACTGAATAAAAGATTAAATGATTTGTTGGGTTGAATTTATTTTGCAGTGCACCAAATTCCTCCTCCTTCGTGAAACAATGATGAGACACATCAAAACGAGGATCTTCCTGTTGTCTTCTCTATCCTTGTGCTAAAACAGAGCACTTGAAATATTTATAGCCTCTGTCAGGCCACTGCTTCTCCAACCAGTTACAATCAAAGCATGCTTTTCCCCACATATATATATATATATATATATATATATATGTTTACTCATATCTTGATGTCAGATTGCGTGTATAGCATCCTAAACACACACAGAACACAGACATTTAGTTGATTAATATTGATTAATATGTAATGTACAGTTTAGGTTTTGATTCTTTCGCACAATATAAGGAACCAACATGCACTCAAATACATAATACACAAGACCACACAAAGAAATAGTGAGTGAGAGTGTGAGAACTGTGCATGTGTAGAGTACATAATTAATACTGCATGGCTTCCTGCCTTGATGAAGACCTACAGACACCATACTTCCTGTTATCAGTACTGATTTTAAATGCTAAAAGAACAAGACACAAAAGGAACTGTCTGTTTATTTATACTACACAGGAACACGCAAAGGTATTTATGATCAAATATGTTTCCATCCTGCAAAGAAATCCTGCGTGATCATTCAATAAGTGACCATATTAAGACAATTAGTATGATTGTGACTGAACTAGGTTTCTCTCTTTTGTAAGATCTACAGCAGGTAAAATTCATTATTATTTTTAGATTTCTTAGTCTATTCATAATCTAATTATTTTATTGCCTTTCTTACATTTAACCAGGTGACTCTGTCATGGACATTTTGCTTTTATACCTACTACATTCAGCCTCTTACTTGCTCATTTGTCTGGCCAATTTGAACTGAATGTCTGTTTGTTCTGCATTCAGCACAGAAAAAAGGCAGACGCACAAGAGAGAAACAGCAGTGAAAAACATTATTCTTTTATAGAAAGAATAATAAAGACATGTGACACAGGGTGAGACATCCCTGAACTCTGAATTCACAAGCACTTCTTCATTTGCTTAGCTCCACATCATATCCGCTTATTTCTTGTCATTACTCTGTCAGCCGCTCTCTGTCTCCTTCGCCCTCTCTTGCAGCTTTATGCCAGCTCTCTCTCTCTCTTTCCTTCAATCTGCCTCCTCCCTCCCTTTTCATAATCTTTCAATATTTATGAGCACTGCAGAAATGCTACTAGCAAAGCATGCTGGGTAGAGCTGTCCCTCATAGTCTGGTTCTCACGTCATCACTCAGTTGGCACTCTGACCTTCCTGGCCTGTCTCAGACCAAACAAAAGTAAAGTTCATTGCTAAGACAACCAATATCCGAAATTGCTTTTTAATAAAACACAGCAAAATGAGCAAACACATAAAATTACCGCTTCCGCCAACCAGTCAAATTGCAGTTTACATCCATGGTTGGTCCAGATTCATAAAATATATGCAGTGAAGACTTTGAAGAAATTTGATAAAAAGGCATTGAGTGTATGTTTTGGCAAAATGGAAGTTGTCATGAAGAGTCAATATTGTGTGTATGTGTTCACACGCCTGGCCAAAAAAACGGATTCTGACAGAACACTAAATTGTAGCAACGACAGTTGTCAAGGCTTCACATTTGGATGTTGCTGCAAAGAAGCTACAAATTCTAAAACATGGATGTTTCCTCGCAGCACAGAATATCTATACAATCACTACAGTGTCAAGATGGGCAATGAGATTAGTGTCACCAATTCAGTTTCTGACTAAATGTGACATATGGTCACAATCTCCCCTTCTGTTCCTGAGTTATGGCAGGGCTCCAGAGAGCACATGCAATGAAAAATCTGTCAACTGCGACTAAACATTTTCATTGGTCACATGGGTGTACCTGACATTTTGCAGTTCTTTCTGTGTGTGTCGTGTTTTTTCCCCACCTGTATTCTGCAAAGACCCACCCAGATTCTACCTCTGATTGGCTCTGACCCTGATAGTCTTCTTCGCTGAACGCAGGTGGAGAAAATAAATAAGAATGTGTGTGTGTGTGTGTGTGTGTGTGTGTGTGTGTGTGAAACCACGCCCTGTACTCCTCAAGCGATATCACTACCATAAAACATGAACATGCTGGTAACTATTGATTGTTTTTTTTTGTCAAGAAAAATACTGCAGTGCTTGTTACACCTATCTCTTTCGAAGAAACACCCAGACTCAACATCATCAGTGGAGAAGATGGCCTCATCTGACTCTGAGCAAGAGTCAGAGCTTACCACATACAAAATTATTATCAAAATATCTGCCTTTTGCAGTTATTGCAAAGAATATGGCTAAAGCATGGCTGGCAACAGCTGCTATCAGAGTGTCAATGTTAGGAATCGAAACGTCAAAAAATACGTCTCCAAGAAACACATCCCGAACCATAGCAGGTGCGTGGCTGGCAGAGCAGCCCCCCTTCCTGCAGCGTTTCAGCACCAGGCAGCATAGAGATGGATCCAAATACATGCAACATGGTTGTGAAGAATGTACTGTAATGTGTCTGTTCAGAAACATGTTCACTAGATTCTGATGAATCTGGAGGGAGTTTTGAACAGACAGCAGCCAATTAATAATGTGAAACTATTTCACAGCTGGTGTTTGTCTTACATGGCAGTAATTTACTGGCACATTTTAGGTGTACTTAAATTATTCAAAAGTTAGTCTGGAGCTCTGTATCTGTATGGTGTTGAATAATGGCCAGAAAAGTGTTTTTGCATAACATTATGTCACATTGAAGCTGACCTTTGACCTTTTGCATAAAACATCATTACTTCAGCACTGTATCCTATTACCCATTTGTGTGAAATTTTGTGATAATTAACATATTAATTCTTGGTTGTGGCCAACCAAAAATGTGTTTTGTGAGGTCACAGTGACCTTGACCTTTGACCACCAAATTCTAATTACTAAATCATTTTAAAAAAGCAGAACATTGAACACATCGAAAACCATGCATGCAAGTCAGGACGGGCTGTGATCGAGGGGCTTTACCACCACGGGAACGTAGGTGTCATCGGGTCCAACTTCCGTCAGGGACATAGCTAATTTGACATAAATGGCACTGCCAGTGTGCACTATGCAGTGCAACAGAACACCCACCAAGTGCACGTCACTTCACTGCATATCATGTGTAGATCACACTGTGCAAATTTCATGTCAATCGGACAAAGTTTGTGCCATGAGGTTCACTTCCTGTCACCAGTAGGTGGTGCGATGAGTCTAATTAAATTTTGGTGTGCACATGTCTTCAGAACTGGACCCTTTCCTAAAATTTGAGGCAAATCCAATGTTGTGGACGCAGGGGCTGAATGTTGGGCCGAGGTTGAGGGATTTTACCATGGGTCCAACATCGTTGAGGACATAGCAAATTTGACGTAAATGTCACTTCCAGTGTCCACAATGCAGCGCTAGAGAAGACCCACCAAGTATACGTCACTTCATTGCATATCATGTGTAGTATACGTCACTTCACTGCATATCATGTGTAGAACACACTGTGCAAATTTCATTCATTTCATTCCAGTAGGTGGCGCTACGCATCAATATTGCTGGGTTATTTTGTTCAGTGTGGGACTCATATCAAACCTGTAAAATTTGAGCCAAATCCGATGCTGTGGACGCAGGCGCTGAAAGATTTGCAGGGGGCGCTATGGAGATGTTTTACCAAATCTCGACCCAAAACCCATATCAGTCAACAAGATACCCTTGTCATGACACGTGTGCCAAGTTTCTGGACTTAGAAATCATTCCTAAGCCATCAAAAACAGCTTTGTGTTTCATGGTGAGCATCACGTAGCCATGACAAGAGCGTGTGACGGCACGTCAAAAGCTTCATCATGTAGCATCAACACGGTCTCACAAAATTTCAAGTGGATCTGAAGAACTAAAAAGGAGTAGTGACTAAAAGTATAGAGCGTATTACTTCCTGTCACCAGTAGGCGGCGCTAAGCGCCAGAGTCGATATTGTTGTGCCATTCTGTTCACACACATGTGAAGTTTGGTGCAGATTGGACAATGTACAGCTGAGTTATAACTATGTCATGGCAAGACATCAAAAGTTGTGGCCTCGCCCTGAACACAGTGGCACGAAACCTCACGACCTGAACCATGTATCATCAACTTGTTTATGGCTTTCCTGATCAAATTTGAGTTGGATATCTTCAACCTGCTAGGAGTAGTGCAGCAAAAGCTAAAACATGACATCCGCTGTTGCCAATAGGTGGCGGTATGACTCAGATTCAATACTGACATGTCATTGTGTTCAGGGCGGGACTCTGCTCATACATGTGACGTTTGGTGAAGATTGGATAATGTACACCCGAGTTATAACCATTTCATGTTTCATGGCGAGACATCAAAATTCACCGCCCTGGTCTGAATGTATAGTGTCCCGAAAACTCACCATTTCCGTAACTTTTAATCTCACGTGTGTCTCTCAGCCATTTTTGCAGTTTAATGTATGAACCCTATAAATTATCACATTTTTCACCACTTCTGATGTCTCTGCCAATTTTTCGTGCTTATTTAGACACTTGAAACTGAGCGTAAACATTTACTGTAATCCTATAGATACGCCCATACTACGTATGGCTCGGGCCCTAATAACAGCAAAACTGACTCATTTGTTTGTGTGGAGGAAACACATTTAAATGAGCTGCAGTCCTTGAGTTATGCAACAGAATGACGAGATGTAATCTGAAGCAATTTTAGAAGTGGATTATTTTTTCCAGGTGCTTGTGGAATTTACTTTTATTCACAAGCAGTGTGCTAAGAGGCTTGGATATGATGGGCCAAAGCAAAATTAACTTCACTGCTTGGAGCACAGGATAAGCTGCCTGTGATTGCCCAATCAACTGGGAGAGGTACAAGGTATAAAACAAGTACATAACACATGATGCAGCAACTTGGTTTCAGCTCTATCTAGACAGTGAACACTGGCACGAAGCAGATGACTGCTACAAAGAAATGTCTCACATTTTTTAACTTCTGTCAACATTCTCATTTAGAACTATTCAGAAAGAGCTTCAGAGTTGTTTATAAAAGCAAGTTTAATGCTAAGGCTACTTTACAGGACATTTCTACATCACAACCATCAGACCAAAATCCACAACAATCTTCAAACAATTTAGTTTAGGTCTTATGTACATAATACTAAGCATTTAAAAAGTATTTAATCCAAATTTGAAATACTGTGATTTAAGTTTTTGTGAATTTTCTAATATTGGATTTGAATTGGCTGATGTCCCTGAACATGGTCTGATAATGTAAGTCGCTAACCGCAGATAAAGTTAAGCTATATATTATATAACTGACTTATTAGCATATTATTAGACTATATTTAAAGCCAATAAAATGTGATCTGCCACACCTAAGAATGTTTGTTTTCACACTGAACTTTGATATCATATATGCATTCTTTTCCACAGGCCCAACCCAAAGATACTGAAAAGAAGCATTATACTTAAGAAAATTCTGGGTGCAGACAGGGGAAAACCCTGCAATTCATAAATGGTGCATGAAAGTGCATCAAATTTTCAAAGAGAAAAAGGCAAAAGTAAAGAGGCAACACACAAGCAAGACGGGAAGACACAAAAAAGCTTGGAGCCACTGTGTCTGAAAGTCATGTGTGCATCACTAATACAAAGCACTCAGCTGCACATGGTCAATGACTTCACTACCTCCCATAAAGCCAATATACAATCACCATGATGGGAGGGAGCAGTCAGCATTGAGAGGAGCAAGAGTGATGGATAGGAAGAAAAAACGAAGATAGGAAGGACATACAGACGAGGGAATGGGGTGCGGATCTAATAGTGGAACACCAAATAAAGGAAGTCATAAACCACACAATGGTAATGAAAAAATAAATGAGTGAGGGCAAAGAGGGGTGTATAGAGAAAGAGAGAAAGGAGAGGGGTGTGGAGGTGAACAGAGAAACTGTACATCGGATGGTGGAAGTAAAGCAGATGTGTTAAGGCATGTACACATTTAAGGTGATACATTTAGGAATGCTACTCATGCCTGAGGTTTCTATTTGTGTCTGAATTACATTAACTTGATTTAGTGTATGTATACTACATTAGCTAGCAGATTTACACAATTTGCTCCTCATGACACTACACTGTAGTCCTGAATATCAGAGACCTGAGATCACATAAGAACCCTGTGTTTTCCAAAAGGACTGTTTTTACAAAGTGAAACTGCAGAGACATGTGTTTCTTGTGGTTGAAAAGGCTGACTGAGTATGACTGGAAGGCCAAAGCACAAATGAATCCATTAGTGTGGACACGACTTTTACAGTGATATAGAGAAGTAGAGGTCAGGTGCAAGAGAAAGATGGAAAGAGAGGGGGGTAAAAGTGAGCTGGGAAAGAAGTCACGTGTTAAAGCAGCCAACAGTATCTATGTGTGATGGGAGAGATGGATGTCTTAGAGCAATGAATGCATACTGAGAGATGTTCTTTTTACTTGTACATCCTCTATGGGGAGGGGTCAGAGGTGACAGTGAAGAAGAGTGCAGAACCTCTGGGGCTCATGGGGATGCAGTGTCTGACGCAAGGTCAGTGATTCCTTATATAAGAGGAGTTGAAGGGGAGTAGGCACGATCAGTATAGTTGTCTGCTGCACATATCATTTACCTATCATATACCATGTTGCTGGGCAATACGGTCAAAAAGGCAGATTTTTTTTTCAGTGTTCTAGATGATGATGTTGTAGAAGATATCATGATGTTAAGCAATTTTGGTCTGTCTATATGAAGGACAACACAAAACATGATTCAAACATGCTTTTCTGTAGTGAAACTATACGCTGTATAAGTATAATTTTATCAGCAACAACATTAACAACAAAGCAGCACTTTCAATGGTGTCAATGTGCATTATTTGTTAAACAATAAATGCTTAAATGCTTTTGTTTCAGGTGCTGGAACAGGTTTGTCGTACTGTTACCTTTTTTACAAACTTTACACAGCGACGTGGGCTGTTCCACGTCAGACCTTGCAAAACCAAACCAATTTAATATCACTGAGGTAACATGACTACCTTTCTTTCATATCTTTGAGTGTCAGCGGCTGCAGCTGCCATAACTCAAGCTTGGTGTTGACAGGCAAAGCCCTCAAGTGCAAGCATCTCCAAGGAGCAGCCTACGTTACTGTCATAACTACAGAGTTAGGCACTGGTGTTTGAGTGACAGCAGAGGATCTCGACTTAGGCAGAGATCCTCTGATTTAGGCATCTTTCAAAATGGGGATGTACACATACATGTGGCGAACACTGGTATCAGCCAATATTGGCCTTCTGTATTGGCCATCTGTAAAAAAAGATATAATTTCACCGATGGTAGTGGCCCATGTTTATCTGTTGTATTATATTTGTGGTTGATTCATAAATTTGTATGATTGAATTTGTGCTCATTCGAAGATAGTGTGATGAAAGGCTGAAAGACTTTGAAACTGTTATTTTTTTAAATGATGATTTCACGTTTTAATAAATAACAAAATGAACAAAGACAAAATATCATCAGTACCGTGTCATTTTAAACATCTTTATCAGTATCAGCTCAGTGCATCCCTTATTCAAAAACAATTCATTTATTATGTCACCCAGCCCAAATTTACAGTATTTCAACCTGACAAACTCAATGTAAATATTGCTGTTCATCCACATGTCTGTTTGTCTATCAGTTGGTGTTAGGCTTATGAGATTGGGATTTGATGAATCATGTTATCAGTAATAAAAAGATTACCTTACAGACACATAGTACATTTGTACTCAGTCACACGCTCACATTCACTCACAAAAACTGAGAAACAAAAGCTTCCCTGTGTTGTTGTCCCAGTAACTGACACACTGTTGTAGCCCTTCTCATCTCAGCACTGTCAGTTTATCACTCCTTCCTCCCCCATCCATCTGTCATCTGTTCATTTTGAGGTGATCTCAGGCCAAGACTGAGGTCCTTGCCATTGCCTTTGGGCTTTGGTACATCACGTCTGAGGAAATTTACTGTAGGTTGGCAAAATCTTAGGCACACATTTTTAAAGGCGTGTTTTTACTGACATTTTATTTCATTCTACTCTTTTTTCTTATTCGTCAAAGATTTTAGGGGCAATGTTGTTGTGTTTAATTTGTCTCTGTTCTCATAAATACCAGTTTCTGGAAGACAAATGCCAATTTGTGCAAGAGCAACATGAATATGTGATCCCACTCTTCTTGTAATTTCACAATGAACTAATTACTATGCTGAAATAGACAAGTGTGTAACTAGTAGCATAACCAATACATGTGAAATCAAATGCATGAGGGGTTACCCCTATGGTTTAGAGGTTAAGAAGCCAACCACAAATTGCCACGCCCCTTTGCTGCATAGCACTCCTCATCTTTCTCTCTGTCATTTCGTGTTATCTCTCTTCTACTTTCACTCCATCTAAGTGTAAGGTTTTTTTTTTGGGTAAGGTCTTGATGAAATGCTTAGAGTGAATTTAGGTTCAGTTCTGCAGTGTACATGCCAATACATTTTATTGTGAAGGGTAAAAGTGTAAGTGGTATGTAACATGCACTGTTATTGTTGATGTGAAGAAATATTAACGGTTGTCTTGCATACGTCACTCTCCACACTTCATTAGTGCTGTGGCAACACTGGAGGCAGGTCTGACACCATCCACTATGCTTCTGGAGTAGGGGTATAAGTTTTCTGGGTTGTTTGGCTAGTTCTTTAAATGAAGTGCACGTATCTTGGGCAGCGTTGCACAGGATGAACTGACAGTGCCTTTGCAAAATAGTGTCAGGTTGTTGTTTCTTGTTTTGGTGGAAAATGTGTGCATGATGAAGTGTGTTGTGGTATTAAAATGACTAAATCCCTACAAAAGAAAACGGCACACAAACAGACTTATGTCTTTGTCAAAAATTGCCACTTTCAACGTGTAGTTGCAGCTTGAAGGTTGTTGTTCTTTCAAATAGCGAAGGGGACTTTTAAAACAGTAAAATGCACATAGAAGAATGGAGGAGAATCCAGTCGCAACTGAAATAGTAGCACTTATTTCGTACACAATCCTGCAAGCCAGATAACAGTAAAAGTTGTCCTCCTGGTCCTTGAGGACAACTTTTCTGTGTTCTGTGTTTTTATTTTATAGCCCTCATAAATTTAAGCAAAGTGGCTACCCATGGCTACATAAGAATAAGTGAAAAAGAAAAAAAAATGAATAGAAAGAACTTGGTTGGACAAGAGAAAACCAACATTAAAAAACTGATCGGTTACCAGAGAAGTAAATTAACAATAAAACTCAACAGGGAAGTCAGTGTAAGGTCATTGCAGTATGACTCAGTTGTTGGAGGCAGAGTTGGATGCTACATGTCAAAATCTCTGCGATCATGGCCTCGGAGGAACAGATAAATGGGCTGAGGGGTGTGGGGTCGTTGGTGTGGTGGGCAGGCACTTCTGCCCTATCGTGACGTTGACTGACTGACTACCAAATCACCCGTGTCATGAATCAGGACTGTAGAGGGCTCTTCAGCTGACATGTACTAACTCACACCAGCGCAGTGACAGGAACAGGACAAATCCACACAGTCCTAACCTGCATGTGAATGCCCATGAAACTACAAAAACCAGATGAGTAAAATACAGAATCAACACAATCACAGCAAAATGTGTGCCAATATGCAGACATGTCAAACATGCATCGTCAAACATGCGCCATCCTCTTCAACAGTGTTGCCAACGGGCAGTCACACAACATGACATATGCTCCTCGCGGCAGGATGTAAAGACTCAAAGAAACACAAGAGTGAAAACACGTGCCAACTTTCTGCTCACAGTGTGTACATACAACCCACAACAACACAGGCCATGTCACAGGGTCTCCAAGCACTGGTCAAAAGTCATCTGCTCGATAGACCACGACTTCCCTCCAACCCACACAGTTTAGACTGAGAAATCCCAACACAGTGAAAATAAATTGATATAAGGTCTTATTCATCTGTATATTAGCGCCTCTTGATTTGTGACCATGACTCCTTTTGGCCATACAATAAAAGCTTTATGCTTATTGTTATATATTGTTATTATATTATAATCCTTGTGAAAATCTCCCAAATATGCGTTCCTTCTTTTACTCATTTTTTCCAATAAATCAATTTCTTTTTGTGTGTTGTATGTCATATTTTGGAGTGGTCAGAAATAGGATTGATGTCCTGATTTGATTTATTGCCTGATTTGGCTGAATTGGCATACATCTTTCTGAGTAAAATTGATGTCTGTTTAATAGAACATCACAAAAAAGAAAAGAACTAGAAAACCCCCAAAATGAAAATCTTATATATACAATATAACAATATATAACAATCAATAAAAAAAAAAGACATACTATAGATGTGATGATGTAGATGTTTAAGATCTCACAAATAATAATGACATTGTGCAAGTTTGCACAAGTTTACGCAATGTTGCAGCTATATGATCTGACGTGCAATGTGAGCCGGCCCCACTGTGCATGTCTGTGTTAGTGACAGCGGGTCATCACTAATCACCCAGTGGGTGTGGAGTCATACTAGAAAATGACATGCTCAGAGAGGGATGGGGGCACAGAGAGACCGATGGAGGAGGAAAAGTCAAAGAGGACGACACAAGATGCAGTAAAAGACAAGATCACAGGGGGCACGGCTATATCCCGCTGTTTGTGTGAGCTTATCACTGACTGCTGGGACCACTACTGCCCCTAAAAATAGCATTAATATCACATTCCAAAATAAGAGAATAATGGCATTATTATAAGCCACAAATTGTTATTCCTGGTCTAGTGGACTTCTCAGGATGACCACTCCCTGAGGCCGGTCGATAAATCTGACTCCTTATGATTCAGCATTCTGTGCAGGATCACAAGGGGCGTTCTAGCCTACAAGGAGCTATTCATCAGGTTGGACACAATCCTGATACCAGGGTGAGGGCTGAGCCACAAGGTCCAGCAGGGGTTAACGCACAGCCTGTCAATTTAAAGCTATAGCAAGTGACTTATCCGCAGAGGTCAACCAAAAACATTTAAAGCGGATCAGAGAAGTGAATCAGAGTGAGACATTCTGAAAGCGAGAAAACAAGAGATACTGGAATACTAAATGAATCCCAAACTTATTAACATATTGAAAAATGGGGCTGTGGGTCAATGCTAATACTACAACAATCACAGGGACATAAACACATGCACACACAAGATGTGAGACTTTGTATTACAACCAAACCCAAACTGTCTGCAATAATTTATCACTCAAGTCCACAATGGCACAAATACTGTGACGCCAACCTTAAACTAGTCTTCCCTAAAAAACACCACCTTCCCATTTTCAATTATGTAGATTTAGGCCACATAATTAAACATTTAAATATCCACCCAAACGAGAAAATATAGTATCTTTGTGAAAATTCATTGAATAAATTGCAGTAACCTTTATCCAAACACCACAGGCACCAAAGATGCCCAGTGTGTGGCAGCATGACTATGATAGATGTGATATGATGTACAATGAGAAGCCACTAAGCCCTTTCTAAAGCTCATGCTATAATAAACTTTATGCACCAGGGAGAGCTAAAAATATAGGCCAGACAAGCTGACACACTGCATTTGCAGAAAGCTGCACTTGGTTCCGAGGACCATCAATAATCTTCATCATTTACCAGCCGCCGATGCTTGTTGGTGTTTTGTATCAAACATGTGATACTCGCAGAAAGATTTTACACACAAACCTTGATCTGCCTTGCAAAGGACATAGAACAATTCAAAAACAAACTATATTTAGAAGGTAAAAATGCCAGCCTGTTATTACCCAACATACAAGAATATCAATGTTTTGAGACATTCCTTCCTCATTTACAACTGATTTCCCCTACTTTCAGCTATAAGACAAACAGAAAAAAATGCCACATCTTAAAAACAGGAGGTTTCATTTAGAACAAAGAATGAATGTTTCATGCATGTACCATATATTTAATAAGCCTTTTCCTTCCAATTAATATTTTATGCCAAAGTAAAGAGGCCACTAAAACCACTTGTTAGATATGAAATACTACAGAACACTGTGTAGGACAGTTCTTGCAAAACAGTGCAATTCATAAGGAAAAAATAACATAAAAAATCCATTAGTACTAATATTTAGCATGAGCATGGAACGATAACTCCAGGCACTGTCCATTCTCAACCTCAATTTTTGTTTCAAAAGTTGAACCAGGATGGTAAAGATTTTTTATCTGTGTTTTTAAGACAGTAAGTAGATTCCTCCCTATTTCCACTGGGGGATGCAGATTATGGTGCAATCAATCATTCTTGATTTTTTCCTTGGTTCAGTGATCTTCCTCTTGAATTCTGATGAAAAGAAGCCTGAATAGGCTAAGATATAGGATTAAAGAAATGTTTAGATTATGTATGCTGTGTGCATATTTGACAGGGAGTGTGTCTAGATGTTTTTCCTCTCACCTTGGCCTTCCCCATGGGACCACTGGTGCAGAGCCAGCAGCACAAACCCTGTCACCCTGTCAGTTGGTCATACTGCCTCAAAACGGCTGAGTCAGACTCTGCATCATTACAATCAGGCCATAATGTACAAATATTTTTGCTTGTGGGAATCATACATATGAGATGCTGAACAATGGTGTAAAAATAAGGATGTGTGTTTGAGGGCACGAAAAGGATGCGAGACGTGCAATAAATCCATCAAGCCAGGGACAGAACTGATCTATCTGTGTCCTTGTGGCAAAACACAAAGTGTGATGTAGTGCACTGACCGTTTGGCTGCCAGCATCTTCAGTACATCATCATACTACCATCCTGATTTCTGACTCGAAGTAGCTACTTGCTAACCAGCACTGCTGATATGAATTAAGCATATGGTAAGAGCAGTGAAAAACTGTGCTGATGAGAGATTTTCTCACTCGCTGTAATTTAGTCACTGGCTCTGTTCCATGTTCTTGTGACTTTGGTAATAGAGACTAACAGGAAGCAAACAAAACAGAGACAAAGACATGAAGCCAAATATGTTCCTCCGGGGGAAGTCATTAAACTCTATGTTAACACTGTACTGTTCTGTTGTTAGTTAATCTTCTGCTAAGAAATTATTTTGGAAATCAGGACAACTGAAGGGTTAACATGGCATTCCTCAATCTTTGCTTTTAGATCAGCATTACACTTCCATCTGCTCCTGTGTTCCTGCTACCTCAATACCAAGCAAATGCTAAAAATCATATTTTATGACTCATAAGCTGGCAAAACACAGTGTAATTTTTTTTATTGAATCCAGACTCCAACTGTGTTTAGACTCCTAACAGATGTTTATTCTGTTGTATGCTATTTGACTGATTAATGGGGCTACAAAAACACAGGACTTATAATTCTTGATTCTAGCTTCTGGGGTCATGTTGACACTGACAACCAGAATCAAATTTCAATTAAGAGAAATAAAATGACTTACTATCATTTTTTTCACAGTCTTGTGAAATGTTGGAATGTGCCGAGCCCATTTCCTCTCTGCTATCCCACGCTCGCACTTTGTCAAGTAACAAGTATCAATACTGGATCAATGGGCTGTGGTCAATATTATCATGCATTAGGGGAGAGCTTGTAGGGTAAATGAAGGCGGGGTTGTACAGACTGAGTGGAGATGGAAAGGAGCAAACACTGTGCAATCGGGATTTCTGGTGGGAAAAATTACCATGTCAGTTAATGAGGCTAAATCAGCACACCAAGCAGTAAATTAACATTTGGTATGGTGTGGTGCATGAGCAACACATCTTCACCAATAACAGCAGCAGTACAGCACGGTGCCACACAGACAGACACACACACACACATATACACTCAAAAATATTAAAATAAGACAATGTGGCTGGCTTTTGATTTTATAACGATAAAACGGTAAAATACAACGCCTTCTTCTGGTATTTCAGCACAATGTCTAGATGATAGGCTGAGGCAGATATGCAAACTGAGTAAGTTTGGCTGACAGCAGCATGTAGGGGATTCCAGAAGGTAAGTCTTTTAATCGTTTCTGAGTAGTGGGTATACATACATTTGACAAGCTTTTGGGAGGAGGACTAGACTCCCACTTTCTGTATAGTTGTACTGTACTGTAGGACTCCTGCTCATTTGTTTCAGTTACCTGCACAAGTGATTTGATATACACAAATTATTCTTCTAATGTGAGGTTGAAAATACATCTGTCTTCATATTATAATTCAATCAGTTTTCTTCATAGTATCGGCATCGACAACTTGCCCAGAATTTCACAATCAGTGCATCCCTAGTTTGTATATATATACAGTATATATACAACTCAAGACAGTGTAACAGACAGTGTCGGATTAGATGAAATAATATAATAGTTTCAAATGTTTTCAAAGCAGCCATTTTTACTTATTATAGTAGGAAGGATAGGTGTTAATACATATGTTAATAATTTAATTCAATACACATGTATGTACATCGCACCAAATCATAATGAAAATCATCTCAAGGCCCTTTCAGGCTAGTACAATAATATATAGTGAAATTCAGCAAATCCCCCTTGAGCAAGCACTTGGCGACAGCGGGAAGGAAAAACTCTCTTTAACGGAAGAAACTCCCATCTGCCTCAAATGGTTAGAGTGAGTGGAGAGTGGAGAAAGAATCTAAGAGCATGAAGACACGAAAAAAAAAAACCCCAAACCACTGGGCAGTTTGGTAGGGCCAGTACCCACACATCAGAAATATATGGCTTAAGTTTAATACTAATAAATTCACAATAGGTCTGTTCTACGAAGTTTCCTGCCTTGACAGTCAGTCGGTGAAACAACTTGCAAAGCACCAGAAAGTGAAAGTGGAAGAGCTGAAAGGAATTTCCACAATATTAATTCTATTATTTACGCCTGGGTTTCTTTACTGTGACAAAAATGATTTCTGTGGACATGTAATTATTAAGTCAACAAACAACACAATCAAAATTTGCAGCCAGGGAATAATAAAACTGCCCCTCTATCTCTGTTTCTGCTATTAAAAAAATCAGAAGAAGCAAGTGGGAAGAAGAGAGCACTCGAGAGGAAGAGGAGCAAAAATGAAATGGAGAGGAGAGGTGAAATGAGGAAAGACGGGAAATGCAGAGGAGGAAGTATAAGAGAAGCAGAGATAGCTGATTGAGAAAAGCACCCAGGGAATGGCAGAAGAACAAACAGTTGCTACACTTTCCCTCTTTCCAACTACATTTTAAAATTGAATAAGCAATGAAGTATTTATACAAGTGCAGTGTGGATTTTCCAGCTCAATGCCTTCATACAGTAGGTGGCAGATGGGGATAGTGCATGGAAACATGCAGCACTGTTGATTTGTGTCTCCTCTTTTTTTTCCTACATTCATACATGTCATGGGCGTAATGACCAGTTCACTGCCACAAACAGCACAAGCTAGCCACAGGGGAGCAGAAAGATTTATAGGGAATGGAGAAAGGGAAAAAAAGCAATAGAAGGATGACGCGGAGAAAACACTGTTTGATTTTGCCTCTAGCTGTCTCCCCTTGCGGTTGCAGCCTGGCAGCCATCAATGGGTGCTGATGCAAGCTCTCTTAGATCAGAGTGTGTAGTGAATGAATGGCAGCTGGTCCTGATAGGGCTATTTTATAAATGCTGATGTTTAATATCATCCTTTTCAATATTTTTACAATTTTACAACAATGCTGTTTACAAGTGTTCCTTTTACATCTAATTACTACATTTTTTCTGAACATGTGGGTGTGTTTGTGTGTGTCTGCCTGAGGAAATGAGGTGTCATGTGTCACTGAGATTGCTGCTTCACGGCAGAAGGACATCACTCAATGACTGATCTATGATACTGGACGGCATACGTGCACGCAAACACGTATACATGCACATAAAACCAATTAAACCACATACACACACATGCATGAAATAACAGTTACATCATTTGTAATGGCACATTCATTTCCAGCTCACCAAAACACTGCCATTTTACAACCATACCATAAATCACTAAAAACATATTTGTTGGTCTCAGAAATGACTGAGTTAAGTGGTTGCAACCTGTAATCTGTATTACTTGTGATTCCTTCACACATAAGTGATTTTTTTCCTTGCAAAGCAGAAACTGTCTGTAGGAAAAGTAATGATCTAATATGTCATCACAAGAAAAATGTGGTTGTACAAGGAAGCTGCAAGTTTAATTTATAGCCAGGGGTTACATCTGAGCTGAAGCCTGTGTTAATAATATGCATTATTAAAATATTCACCTTTTTTTATTCGCAGCAGTTCTGGTAGAATGTGTGAGGAGAAATATTTGTACTGTCAAACGATACAGATTTGTCTACCATTACAAATTTTGCAATACTCTTATAACATGGCAGCCTGAGACGCCCTAGTCAAATACACGGGATTAGTATCAGTGACTGACCTTAATTTTCATGCATTTCATGCTGTAATAACTCAAACATGCAACAAAACCTTACATAAAATCCTGGATTTTCGATCACACATTGTATCCATTAGCCAGCACACATACTGTAAAATCTGTTTAGGCCAGCAGATGAAAGCGATGGAGTCAGGGTGTGCCTGAGAGCAGCTGCTTCAGTGCATTAGTGGGCTCCTGCAGGCCACATGATCCATGTAGACCTTGAGAAGCACTAATTCCATTACATAATGCCCAACTCCAGGTCTAAGTGTGTGTTGGTGTATGTGTGTGTGTGTACTCTGTGGGCATATCAATGTGTGTGTGGCATAGTGCCAGTAAGTATCTGTTTCACTCTTCCTCTAATGATTCTTTGGAATGAGCAGCCACACTCATAATGACTTGTGATTAATTAAATACATCACTAGTGCAACCTACAGGCAAATTGGAAGGAAAAACCTGATGGGAGTGGTCTCTTACAGTATGGCAATGCCTACATCCACAGGATACAAAGCATGATGAAAATGATGTGACTCACATGCTATGGACTTCACAGTCACTAGATCTCAGCCCAAATGAAAACCTATGGGAGATTTTGGATCAATGTTTTAGACAGTGCTCTCCATCATTACAACACCAAATGAGAGAATATCTTTTGGAAGATAGAATTCACAGACTTGTAGAATGAATCAACAACTTACTAAGACACCAACACATTCACCAGAATAAAATGTTGCCATTGTTCGTTTCTGCAAACCTCAGTATATGTATATGTATAATATATGTATAATGTCAATGTTTCCGAACCAAAAATGCATATCAACGGATCTAGATACATCATTGTTATGGTGCTTTAGCTGCTCATGGTGTTTTAATGTCTCTTAAAAATTTCAAATGCAACTATTAAATGCTTTTTATACATGGTTTAGAGACTGACAGCACTTTGTTGGGATAAGATACCAGGGTAGGGTTGAGCGATCTGGCCTAAAGATCACATCTGAATCACAATATTTCTCACCACTTATGAAATGTAGGCGAGTTTTGTAACAAGTTTTCCCTTGGTTTTCTCAGGTTCTAGGACTGTGGTGGGATGGCCCACTGATGAAGTAAACACTATTCCACATTTTCCTAACTTTACATATATCTTTGACAGCTGCAGTGTTGTTTATTTATTAGATACACTGGGGCAGCCTAATTTGTCCCGATGGAGATTTATAATGAACCAAAAATATTTACACTCTAACATTGTGTTTTCCACCTTGCTTTTGCAAACCACTTGCATCAGACTTAAATAAACTCACTAGCCTAGTAACATTAATGCTACAAACCCATAATGTAACACTCGCTGTAGTAATCACACTTAAAATGAATGTTAGCTGAGTAGAAAAGTTTTGACAGCAGCTGTTAGTTATTTATTTAATGAGATGATCTATATGATCCCTCTGAAAAGGAGATCATATGACAATCTAAGATTGTGTGAAACCACAATTAAACCAAACCACAATCCTCTTCTCTCTTACTCTAACTCTGATGTGAATGTGAACTCCAGTCTCTGGGTGAAAGTCCTAGATTTTGTATATCCACCATCCATCCCAACCACCTGAGGAAAGGCAAAAAAGTGGATCCTTCAATGACAATTTCTTTCCCCCAATTTGTCTTAGGGTCATCACGATGTCACTGCTAGACATCCCCCAACCCTAATGTGAATATACTTCATCCAGGTTATTTGTTGAAATTAGTTTGTGAGTGTTTCTGTTAACTGTGCTTGCTGCCCCATCTTTTTCTGTCTGCATCTAAATAAACATGGGTCCAAGGAACAGTGTAGCTAAAGCAACAAGCTGTTTTCCCTCTGGCTTTTTGTGAAGTGTCAAGTCAGTGCAACATGTTATATGTCTCATCACCATCCAAGGCATGTTCACATCCATCTCATCATCCCTTCATCATCCAACCACGTGCCCTGACACACTGTAATCACCATGGCAACATCAGTCACTTCAGACTGCCTGCCACTTGACCTCAGGGTCACAATAAATTTTGTGTCAAAAGATTTATAGTCGTTACCTCTCCCACTACATGCTCACATCTGCTGGACTTTCTAACAATAGTCATAGATATTGTGATTAACAGGTACAGGGTGGTGATGAGCTGTGACTCGTGAGGATCTCAATGACAGCTCATTGATCTAATGGACAAAGAGACTCTCTGATCACATCAACATTTGACAACTATTACTAATGTGGCATAACAATGCATAAACAAAACAAAATACATATATGTAAGAGGTCATTTACAGCGATCTGTTCATTATTGTGAAACAAACCCCACCAGTAAATAAATAAAATACATTCTACATACAGATTCTATGATTGAAACTGCGTATAGCATAACAGCATTCTGTTCGTAGCGATGGTCTGTTACACAGAAATAACACACCTTAGAATGACATCACTGACCAATCAGAATCAAGAATTAAATAAATGCAATAAATAGATTTAACGCAAATATAACGTAACATGACCCATGTTTGGAGTAGTTGAAGAATCAAAATTCAAATTGGATTGGCAGATTAAGTCAAGTTATATGGCATTAATGTTAAATAACTTAATAAATGTACAATATTTGACAATAGCTTTAGAATGAAATACAGAATAAGAAATAATAAATTGGTGAAAGTGAAGTACTGTAATGAATTATGCCTTATGCATATAACATACTGACTTATACCTTACATAATTTATGACATGATTTAGTTTCTTGTAGAGGAAATGTACCTGAGCTGCTGCCACATGGCTACAGTACAATTTATACAAAAAATGTGCTTTAATGGAGAAAAATTATTGTCTCGATATTTATCAAAGGTATCTGACAAGACACACTTATCTAAAATCCCTCTGATCTTCAGATCAAAATATGTGACAGACTCAAGGCCTAGATAAGCACTCAGAAAGGCCTGATAAATATCGGCCATCATGCTTCTATTCTCGAATCTTCTTGCGTTTGTTCGAGCAGGTACAGATCCGGGGCAACATCAGATACTGTATCAGAGCAGGTGCTCAGCTAGCACACAGTAGTGGTGTGTAGATAGATGGGTAGCTCGGGTCTCAGATGCACTGTAATCTTAGGCTGGCAGGTAAATATAGCCCATGGCTGCTACAGGCTGGGCTGAGAACTGCTATGCTCTGCTCGACCTTGGCTCATCCTGCCCTCTCTTTCCTCAGAGGGGATGAAAAGCACCAGCCCACACCAGCATGTACGTTTTCGATTTTTGAAAACTGATCCCATCTTAAAGCTTACATATATGCACGTCCCCTAAATTTGTATTGAATAAACTTCTACTGCATGCAAAATAACTTTAGTTTGTAACTAAACTATAGTTCCGATTAGTATTGAATTACTAAACTGTGCAATTATGTGTCATTTACTGCATGGTGAGAACCAACACTCAACTCATAGAGGTTTCTGGCTTTTTAAACTCTTCTATCTCCTGGTATTGAACTGTTCTCGCCAGTGTCATAAATCCTGTTTTCAGCTGTTTCCGGCAAACAAACTGATAAAGTGCTTGTGCAAGCAGTCGAGGACTACATAGCAGAAAAAGTTTGCAGCTTACTTGAGGAATGGCAAACATCTAGAAAGCTAAAGAACTAGACATATTTCCCAAGAGTTAGAAAGACCAAAACAAGAACAAAACAGGAGCAGTATTTAAACTGGACTTGTCAGTCAGTTGGCAGAATCACATTTCTATATGAGACCTATTGTAATGGTTTATGTCTACTGCATGTGAAAGTACAAGCAACTTTTGATACATAGCCTTAAAGTCAATTACATGATCGTAGCTGTGTGTATCCACGAGCTTCACTGTGACATTCTTGTGATCAAACAGCTTTAAACAGCAATGAACACGTTGATTAAAGCACATTATTTTACCAAATTTTACCAGATCTCTAAAAAGGACAAAATATTAGTCTTTTGGATTCTAGGACATGTCCTTTCAAGCTACACTCTCTTGGGCACAGATAAACATAATCAATTTCCTCGCTCTCCCTACAAAAATATACTGAATCAACGTCTTCTTTTGCCTCTTTTCTTGAATCTGGGGCAACACACAATACTGTATGTAAACACAAGCGAATCACATTCTCTGCATGCAACAAGATTTGAAATGGTTTGACAAACAGTTTACAGAGAAAAGAAGCTAAAACCTGCATCAACTGCGTAAGACATGAAGAAGACATTTTAACCAAACGAGCTGTCACAAATAAAATATCATCATATCATCATCATTTGAGAAGCACAATATTCTCTGCTATCGTATCCACAGGGCCACTTGAAATTAAATGACATGATTTTGCTAAATCCAAAGTTTTAGGGGATAAAAATAGCTAAACATGAATTGATTTGATTATGGTTAAAAACAGATTTGGAATTATTCATTAAGACAGACAATACAAACTTTTAATTGCCAAAGAGAGGCTTTAAAAAAAAAAAAAGAAAAATCAGATTTTTTTGTGTGTTGTTCTTTGGCTGAGCACAAATTTGGACAGACAGGCAAAGAAAGAGGCAGAGTGAGGTTTGGCTAATTAGGGTTGGGTATCCATACGGTTACATAAAAGTGGAATGAAATACCCTGGAGCCTTGCTATTTCACTCACACACACAGCTCCTTTGAAAACAAGACCAAGCCACATACACACACACACACACACACACACACATATATACAAAGACCACACACTATCCATTAGCAGATCTGTGGATCCATTGTATTAAGTGCAGGCCTGAAGGAAACAGGAAAATGTACCATCTCAAGAAGCTGAGTTACTACAATGAATTATTTTATGTCCAAGATTAGCCTACAGTGAATAACAATAGTCTGTATCTTATCACAGTCAAATACAATAACATTACATAATGTACTTGTTGTAGCTGCGCACCCCACTCCGACTGACAGCGGCAGAAACAATTAGTTGCAATTCATGCATTGATGAAAAGTGGAATTTAAACTATCAAGCATAGTGCTGGGAGTCATGAAAGCAATTTTGAACACACATCATTTTAAGCTTTGAGTGAAAGTATGGTGATAACATTTATTTCACTAGTCAGTAAAGCAAATAGCAGATGTGTGATAATCCTGGCTGATACAGAAGATATCACAGTGATCCACAGTTATTGGTACAGTATTACTGAAAGTATGCCAGTGAGTAGCTCAGAGTTTATTACATGTGACAAAATGCAACGGCAGTGAGTGCTTCTCTAGGCTACAATATTAATCAATTAATGAAAACTGAACATGACTCACAATTATTTAAACATTAACAATACATTTAAGAAGAAGGTTATTTTCTATTATCTTACTATTTACAGTCTGATCTCGGTCACAATGCTTTTCTCACACAGCAGTCACCTGCACTCAGCACATCAGGCCTTCATATACTGCATCCTTGAGAGGACATTTGTGAAGACAGGAAATATAATGAGAGAGAAGAAGATGATAAAGGTCATGTATAGAATCTAAACCTCTAACACTGCAGCTGTGTGACATGCATCTTAGCCTGCAAAGCTAGAAAAATGTTCTTCCACATTCATTGCAGATTCTTTAACTATATTACTGCCCAGTCCATCTTAAGTTATGATAGGATCTCTGTTGGCACTACAGTAGATGACCTTTGTGCGAGGTGGGGAGGAGTAGGGAAGAATGATGCCATGCTGCCGAGTTTGATTTACATCCAATAGAACTAATTAACATCCCCAGAACATTAAGACCTGCCTCTGCCTCCTCTTCCCTCTCTGTCTCTTTGACTTGCTCCCTCATTCCTTTTGGGCGCACAGCAATAATGTACTGGAGCAAGAGAGACAGATTCTAAGACAGATACACAGTGAACAGAGAGGCGAAGTTGCACAGTTGCTGATTGAGGTTAGAGAGAGGAGAAAAGGCCACTCAGACAGAGCATGGTTGTGGTTGTCTGCCACAACAAAATCTTCCTCAATGCTGTATGAAATGTGCAGTCTCTGAAATTTTGCAGACCATTACATTAACACTGATGTTCTGTCCAATTAAAAATTAAAGGGTGGGAAACAAATACAGATTTTAAAGTGCTGACTGATAAATCGTATTTTCATCGTCATCACGATATGAATGTGCATGGCTGCCTGAAATATGATAAAAAATAATATAAATTACAATTAATAATGTAAATTAATAATGTATTTATGTGCATCCTGCATTCACACATAACATGAAAACATTTGACCGATCAGATGGAGCACTCAAACCATTTGGCCAATCATTTGAAGCCCCAGCTAACCATTAGCTAGTTTCTGAGGAAGAAGCATGGATGTATTAAGAGAACTGGATAGAGCGCTGCCAATCAGAACTGTCACCAATTCCCCACTTACTGTCCCAAAAATTATTTTCACCATAGACCACAATGATAAAAGAGACGCCTGTAAAACTGCTGAAAGGACACCTACATCTGCAAAAGATTTCCGAAATTACTCTTTTCATTATCAGTTGTTATGATATGGAGGTTCTACATGTTTTAAATCTTCTGAATGCCCAAAAAATAGATCTGTGACATCAGTGTGGTGTACAGGCTGAATGGCCATTGGTCTGAGTAAGAAGATGGGGGTGGGGATGATGGATAGAAGGCTAGTTCACAGTCCTACTATTTTGTTCGTAGGTAATGCTAACATTCACACTGATCACCAAAAACTTGACCTGTCATTTATTTACAGAGTTTTCTCTTCCATTATAAGATTTAGGCGTAGCACTTAAGCCATTCTGGGCACCACCTACGCCAAACTGATGTGAAATTATGTACAGAGCATCAAAACTTAATGAGTTATTTTTCCCAGACCTGGTTGCAGTTGGTCTCCTGGTGGATGTTTTTGGATGTCTATAATCTGCCCTAGCTTTTCCTAACTTGTGCACACAGATGTGGGAATAATAGTGGTCCGAAATGAAGTGAAATTTAAATTTTTCTTTTATTCAAAAATGTGAAATTGCCTTGGGAGAGGACCCCCAAATCCTCCAACATCTGTGATTAAGTCTTCCACAAACTTAAGGAAAACGCTGGAACCCAGATAGCACCTAAACCCTCTGGAAACCTAGGGAAACCCTGACTTATCATGACCAGTGAATGAATAAATAGGTATAAATGTCTGCCTTTTTCTCTCTATCATTTCACAGCTCTGTGTGGTAAGTGTTCATACCTGTAGCTCAGGCCTGCCCTCAGGTAAAATGACAAGAGCCACTCGTTTTATGTCAAATGCAATACAATTCATTGGAATTGTGTCATCCTCACATAACTAGTGTTCACACCATTTAGATTTTACATTATATACTGTATTTGTGGCTACAATAAAAATAAATTCTATAGCAAATGTAAACCTAAAATATAGTATTTTTGACAGAAAAGAATCTTGTCTGTATTAAGAATGGCATGATATTTCTGTAAATATCCAATTGGTACATATTCATATGTTCATTTACTGTACTAATGCAACAGAAATATAAAAAGCCCTCTTCATCCCAACATGTATTACATTGCGTGTAAGAAACTAGATGAACATAAAGCTACAGTCAAAGCAGCCTGTAACGAGCTCGGCTTAGAAAACCTTAGCAAAAACCACAGCTTTGTGAAAACATAAAATGATATGCTGCTTAGTCCTCATTACATATTGTAAAGAGAAAGATTCCATACTCGTACTCCTTTGCATTGCATTTCTGCCTTTCTATCTCACATGCATTCATCTAACATATTGAACACACACATACAAAACATACACCATACACATTTCAAAAGACCCTGCGTAACTCCACATCAATATGCACATAATGAATATTAAGAATGAGAAAAGAAACAAGAGTTGGTATCCTAGTGGACACCGTGCCTTTCGTATGATGGCATGCTGTACTAAGGGGTGAAATTAATGATTTTTTTCCGATTAGCAAGCATATTTTACAATTATCATAAATCATGTCAATGATGGCAAGCAGCAGTGCAAGGCAGCACAACCCCAATAAAATCTGCACCTAAAGGGACAGCTAGACTGGAGAGTGAGCTAAAGAAGTGAGATGGAGTACTCTCATGCTTACAGGATGATAATGTGCCTAATTTGTAACAACACATTTAAATAATAATGATTTTTCACACAAAACGTATTACTAGGAGCAAATTGCATTCCATATACTTAACACCATCTACTCTTTTTTTGAAAAAAATACAAAATAATACTGTAGTGAACTGCAAACATGCACCAAAAAGGATATAGAGATGAGTTAAAACTGCATCTATTATTAGAGTGTACCTCCATCTTCTCCCTCCATTTTACATCTCCCCCAATGAAAAAAAACTGTAATATGGGGGAACACACCAGATCTATGAGCATGCAGAGCATGTTAATGCCGATGTATGATGAGCACACATTGTTTGCAGCATAGGAAACATGCATTAATATGAATGAGCTGTGCCCACAAAAAGCTGAAATGCCCCAAAATGCTTAAAAAAACACCTGCCTGTTATTTAACAGTCTATCCACTGGCATAACAAACAGTATCAGCCTTCTTTTCATCCACCACAGCTAAATTCTGACCGAGCAAACACCACCTGTACATGAAAATATGTGCTTGACTGGTTAGCCGGACACACACACACACACACACACACACACACACACACACACACACACACACACACACCAACTGAGGCTACAAGACCATCTGTGTGACTACACATGTGTAATATGCATCTCACCAATCTTGCACAATAGATGCAGAAAGAGACAGAGATGAAATAGAGAAAGGCAGGTAGAGAGGGAGTGATGGATGAAAGAAACACCGTCACCTCCCCTCTCTCTGGAGACTGTGAGCCATACCTTGCGTCTTCGGTCCCTGGATCGATTCCTCTTTTTTATCTTTTCCTCCTCCTTCTCCCTCTGCTCCTGGGCGGCGGCCTCTGCGAGGTCCTTGGTCTTGCGGAGCTGCTTGGCGGCTTGTGCCATGGTGCCGCTGCTACTGCTGCTGCTGCTCCTGTCACCGTTGCTCCAGCCCTCCTCTCTTTTGCACTACCACCAGTCGTCCCTGTTTCCTCTTCCTGTGCCCCTCTCTCCCCAGAGCCCCGTCACTTACTACCTCTCCTCTTGTGGCCAGAACGGCATGTGTGTTTGTAAGGCAGGCAGTGGGAATGTCTGTGCCTGGATATGGTGAATGGGGATGAAGCCAACAGCCAAAAGACAGCCTCCAGGAGCCACAAAGAAAGATGCTACAGCTAGTGGCAGTGGTGCTGCTGCTGCCTGTGCCGCGGCTGCTACTCATCCAGTCAGCTTGTACTGCGCTGAATTGCCTCCCCTCCCCCTTCTTTCTATCCTACCTTCCTCTGCTCTTTCCTTTCTCCTCCCTCTTTCCCTCTGCCTGCACAGACCAGTCACGCAGTCCTGTGCTCATCACGGTGGGGATCCTGCTGCAGAGCTCCCTCTTTTTATCTTTTTAACGTCCTCTTCTTTGTGCTGCTATGCCTTTTTCCTGTTTTCTCTTCTGCAAAATGATTTTCTTTCACAGTAACTGTTGCTGGTGCTTGCATAAGTGATTTACAAAAAAACGAGGGCGCCAAAGCTGCGAAATGCCTTCAAATGATTTTTTTTCCTCTCACGTCTTCCCTCCTTCTGACCATGGCTTTTCCATGGCACCTCCCTCCTGAAAAGAAATATAAAGAAAGAACAGCAGTGAAAGAACAGCAGTGAGAGAGGCTTACGCTTGTAAAACCAAAATGTATATGATTTTTTAGTCTAATATACAGTGCTTGCTCTTCTGTGGGGCGACAGCATGAGCTCCCTGATCATTTTTCACAATCAAAGGCTGGTGATAAGGTGGCATCGTAAGGTATATTAGCATCTACACCCACCTACTTCATAGTGAGAAGCTGACAGAGAAGAAAACATCGACACAAATGCTTCATAAAAACTGAATGCCCACTCCCTCCCTTTCCATTTCACCCCTTTCACTCTTCCATTACATCAGGAGAGCACGCATGAATGTTTGATGCAGCAATTCAGAAGCAGATGAGTAAAGATCAAAATGAGCAGACAATAGGATGCCAGAGAGGAAGTAAGACAGTAAGAAGATTCAAGCTCAATAACATTCAGTAAGACAGTGATCCATAAAGTTCATGTTACTGTAAAATGCATACCTATTTGCTGCTGCCTTTTGATGTTTGATTTAATCTAACATTACTATGAAATTAAATAAAAAACAGGTAGTTTCCCAGGAAACAAGTCATAGCATTAAACATATTATCATATAATTGGTATATCATTACCTTATAACAAAAGGGAATGTTTGAACCACAAAGGAGGATGAATTTCAGCATTGTAGTATGGTAAATAGTAGGACTGCATGATTTGATGAAAAAGTCATATTGTGATTTTGCAATTTGCAATAATGACAAACATATGAAGTCACGAGTCTCCTTGCTTGGTTATCAAGGTCATTGTCACTGAATCCAAAATATCACAATAAAAAAGAGGTCATGTTTAATTTTTTGGTCTGCTCATTGGCATCCATTTCACCTGGTCCACACACTAGAAAGTCATGTGACCATACACTGCACGAGCTTCACTGCCTAAACAGAGACTAATTGGTCATTTGTTTGTTACAGGTGTAGATAATAAGTAGATTGGACACAAATGCAGAGGAGTCACCTTCACACATGCACATTTTTTATTTAATTTGATTGCAGCCTTTTGCAATTATATAATTGCACAGGCTGACATTTCGATTGAGATTTGACAACATCTTTAACATGACAATAACAGGCTATTAACTGGTTATTACTTCGGCAATTTCATGGTATTACCTACTTCTACCCTGTTAGTACTGAGCAGTAATGCAAAGTACTATCAACTCTTTACTGTCATACCTTACTTAACAATTTATCTTCACCTTCTTGTTTAATTAAATTAAGGTAGTTTATACATATTACTATAAGACTATAACACACCGTTCTAGAACACACTGTTCTAGTATTATAGTAATAAGTGGTTTTGATTAGAAAAAAATGTGGAAAAAAAAACTGTAGGTCAGTGAATG
>JAPQRN010000005.1:4910738-4924748 GCA_037367275.1 Coranthus polyacanthus | reverse complement strand
CACAATTTCTTTTTTATCGTCTCAACAGTTGCATCTCAAGTTACATACTTTATCTATATTCAGTTTTACTTTGGTGGGATGACATATTTTCTCTTTCTCTTTGTAGCCTGTAGTTCCACATCACAGACGTCAAACTCTCTGTCTCTTTCTCTCTCTTTCAGTCTCATTTATTCCCACCTCCCTACCCTGCAACATTAAATGAAAGCCACAAAACAGCATTTGATACATGCAATGCGACTGACCAGGAATGCATGAGTTTTATATATTTACAGACGACATCCACTGCTAGAGTAGTGGCTACAATGGTTTTATGTGAGTTAAATGGCATAAAATATAAACTACACTGGAGCAAACACTGTGACTATTTCTGTATATTCAAAATTAAAAATTCCCTTCACACTGACACTACTAGGGCATCTTCTTTCCCTTAATTCTTCAGCCCCATTTTCTGGGCTGTGTTTGTGTTTTGCTGTTTATCCATGTGAGTGGCAGCTTTGCATTTTCTTGCCCCTGTTAATGGGTCTATTTAGCTGGAGATAATAAACAGTAATGTCATGCACTTGACTGCGCTGTGCATTTGCCTAAGGAGATGCATAATATTATTGTGGAATAGATGTCATACATTATAGGCCTTCCATATGAAGTTTACATTTAAGGCTAATCATTAAAACGTAATAATCCAATGGTTTCTTTAGTGTTAAATGGCAGCCACAAATCTTTTGGATAATCAGTCACTAGAATATACCAGCCACTTAGTAAATGAATAAACCACAACAGCGAGACAGTAGATGTGTTGGTGGTACCAGCGAGATGAGTCAGCCATCTTTAATATTCATTACACTGTCAAATTGCTTATTGAATAAGACAAATTATATGCCTGCATGATCCTAAGTATGATAGTGTGGTGAACAACTTTAGACCACAATTTCAGAAGCTCCGTTTTGACGTTTGACATTGTGGACGTTGTTTACTGAATATAAAATGTTGATATGTGTAGCTACCTTCATGTTGCAGTAAGAAGGTCGACAATCTTTCTCCTAATTGAACACCCGAATTGAAGCAAGCCATCATTTACGCAACTTAACCTAAATGCGTTTTCCTTTTATGACAACTCCGCTGGTTAGTTAGCTAGCTGTTTGGAGGCTGCATTATTTTACAGTTAGCCTTTACAGCAGCTCCAACGTGGCAATTAAAAGTACGGTTATTATCAAGTTACCTATTTATGTCCCTTGGCCGTCAATTGCAGATGAAATACCCTACGTTTCAGAGCTGACAAGTTTTCAGGATATCAGTTTTTGCCTCCTCAAGTTATGAACTACCGTTAGCTTTTCTAGCACCGTTATTTTATTTTTTCGCTCGCTAGCTTGCTATTCCGTTTGAGCTAACATTGGGACATTTTAGCGAGCGAACGCAAAGTAACAACGGCCATTAGTGTTATTTTCTTAAACAATACAAAAAAATAAAATAAAAACCCCAAACGTTTTCAGTATAACCGGAGTTTCGAGCTAATGCCAAAGAAACTCTGCTAATATTTTAAGAGGTTCATTTAGCTCACCGTGACAGGCGTCCGGTTGCCTTTAACTTGTGGCTTTAATCTCCTGGGGTTGTGCTATCCATGTTCACCGTCGCGCTGTCACATCCTACCATTAGACTCACCTGTGCTTTATAGTGTGTCTTCTCTGTGAAAAAGACCTATTATCACCCAGCTTCAGCCTTACGTAACCGTACAGCCACAGACTAGGTCCTGTTCTATTTTGGTAGCCACATAAATCCTATAAGCGCTCAACTGGCCCAATGTTTGCCATGTAAAATTAGTGAGCTGTAAGCTGTTTCTTTCTGTTACTGTCTATGATTTTGCCCGTAGCTTCCCTTCAAGGAATCCTTCAGCTGTTGGCTGCGTGCTTTACTAATACCTAGGGCTGTCTTGATTTTAAATACAATCTGAATAGACTCATAATAAACTAACAATACACACAATAAACTAATCCAAATGTAATCGGAAAATAGACTTGCATCGGTTACTCTTTTACACATCCGATGGTAATAAAACAAAGAACAATATACTGACAAACTGGAAGCTTTGTCAAAATTATCTTTTAGCTATAAAAAAAAAAAAAAAAAAAACCCCAAAAAAAAAACATTTGCTGTGTCAGCCACTCTGATATCTTCGGGCAGCCTGTTTCATAATTTATAGGCAAAACAGATAACAGTGGCTTTTGGGATCAGTTTGGCGTAAAGGATTCCCAAGGACGTTCCACAAATATGATTATACAAATTGACTCTTTATCAGTAAGATGACTTTATGAATTCAAAAGAAACCAGGGCACGAGAGATAAAAACAGAAATGTGAAATCTCTGTTCAGCGTCATCTGCAAGAATTCATTATGCTACTGGAGTATTGCATGAAAGTGTAGCCCAGTATTTATTGTGAGCATGTCCCGCTCTTCATCCCTGAGTAGATGAAACTGTTTCCCGGAGACTGTGATTTATGAGACCGCAGTGTTGAGGTTTACAAGTACATCACTGCTACTTAAAGCCTTAAACTGGACTTCAACAGCTTGGAGCCTCTCATGCTTACTGTGTCTGAGCGCCATCTGGTGGCAGCTGCTTGTTATTGCAACCACTGGATATTTCATTGCGTTTCAGAGGCTAATTTGGGTTGAAAAAAAAAATAAATGGAGGTGTATACAAAAATTATCAGGGAAAAACTTTATTAGAGGTATAACTTAGAGGTAAACTTTTCTGTCAACCAGACTTTTTTTTTAAGGAAAGATGTCAGCTTATGTGTTTTATTTTGTAAATACACAGAGTACTATATCATTATTATTATTATTATAAACCTTTGCATCAATTTATGCATTAAGTTTGTTGTACAATTGTAGACAGAAAACACCATATGTGATCAGTTTTGTCTTTTTTTTTTGTCTTTTCTTTTTTTTTACAAAGATTCCCAAAAAATAAACATAATTTTCAATATTATCGTACTTTGCTCTATATTTTGTAGGCTATTTGTCCTTATCTCAGTTTGCTTTGAAGCTTATTTTGACCATGGTTAGCTTTGAAACTAGATAAATAAAGCAGTCAACCAACAGCATGAAAACATGAAACTGTGAACTTGTAGTATAATCTCTTGTGAAAAAAAATGTATATTAATACAATTGTACTATTGTTATTCTTCTACTTCTTCTTCTACTACTGTTCCTGTCATTCTACTACAATAGTAAATGCTATAACTTAGCTTCATGTCCGTGAATTGCCCTAGGCTTTTGCAGTGTCTTTCCAGTTGTGTCACATGCCATCTGGCCTGACTCCAAAACAGACTCTGTATTCACTGGTCTTTGCCCTTGACCATGACTTGCACTTCCCTCAGCAAAAAAAAAAATATTCTGGGACTCAGCCAATGCTGCTGCGTCCATCTCCGAAATAAGAAAAGCGTCTTTGCAACAAAAGGGCTTGTCTTTGTCTTCACCTTGATGTAATGCTATACACGTTGTTCCTGGAGTATAAAAAATGATCGGTCACGTGGTTTTTTTTTTGAGAATAAGACCTTCTCAAAACCATAGGATATGAGAGCAAAGCCTGGAAGGAACTTTAACCACAGTTTATCTATAATGTTGTCTGTGCACGTGGTATCTTTTGAACTCTAAATCTGGACAGTAAGAATATAAAATAATACATAACATCTTGTATACTGTGGATAAAAGCACATCACAGTTTAAAGAGATTCAAAGGATATTGCACCCTCTGGTGGCCTTAATGTCAACTTCACATATTTTGTGTTTGTTATGTTTCCCTGCTTATTTTTCCACTCTTCTTACATGTAATATTAGAAAAGCAGTTTTTTTACTACCATCACTGCTGCTATCACCACCTCCTTCATCTCTGTTGCTATTGCTCTACCAGTAATGGGACGCGATTTGACACACTTGCACACTTGAAACTGTAGGTGTCAGTAAAGTTTCAACAAATGAACAGTTGACGAAGATGTCCCAAGCTTATACTACAACTAATGCCATCATCAAAAGACAATATAATTAGGTGAACTTCATCATGACAAATAACACTGCTTTTGTTTTGTCCTGTAATTGCCCGCAGTTGCTGAGAACGGCTGTGTTTCTGCATAGAAATATTGTGCTTATGGGTTGTACATTGTGTACAGTTATTACATTTGTGGCCAAATCATTGCAGCCACAGTGACATTTACTACGAATATACGTAGAAGAAGTGTAACGGTTTTCTCAGGAAAAAACACCAAATGTCTCAAGGAAGAAAAATATCATGCAACTTAAGCGTAACAATTAGCTGTGCTGCTGGCTGTAAATAGCATTGCTCAGCAGGATACAAGTTAAATATGGCTATATATAAGGGCACCAATGCAGATATAGTCGAACTAAAGGAAGCCTTTGAGTTTGCTCAGCAGTTTAGCTACTGCAGTACTGTAGGACAATAGGGAGGTATATTTCTCTTCTGGGGTATTTTATGGGTAATCATGGCAAAAGGGCAGAACTGACAAAAAAAAAGGATTTATAACATTTAATAGAGAAAGCAATTGAGAAAAAGTGCAGCTCACTTTTCCCCTTTTGGTTTATGTGAAGTGATATTATATTTGTTGCTGTAAAATACATGGGTGGCGTGTGAATGCCATATTTTTGACATATATTAAAAGTATTTTTCAAGGTGACAAAGACTTCAAAAGTGCGCTTGAGCGGTGGATAAGTTTAACAACATTTACAACATATTCTTGCGATGACTCCTGCACATTTGAACGGATCATAAAAATTAGATTACTGCAATTGATTTACACTGACACAAAGAAAATGGCTTCGGAAAAAAAGCCCAGAATCTCAGTGATTCTTGCCGTGCATGACCGCTCTTCCATTAGGGGCATTCATCATTAGAGCTGGGAATGCTAGGCCCACTTTTTGAGCATTAAAGGCCTCCGGGGCGACAATCACTTGGCAGACAACCAAAAATTATCTCAGAGTCACCCCTGTGGAAGCCAAGATGCCACAATACTGCAGACCAGCTTCCTGTCAAGGAGAAGAATAATGCAAACTTTCTCTCTTTCCGTCTGAAATGCTGATGAGGAGACTAGCGCACACGGCAATTCTGCATTGCTTATAATACAGTCTCCTTTTTCATTGTCAAAGCCCTTTCAGGAAGCAGCTGATGATGGTGCAACTTGCATATGTTCATCAGCTTTTAAACACACTTATTGGATTTCTGTTTATGCCTTAAACTTACACCTCCCAACAGCATCCAAGTTTTCGGTCTTTTTTTTTTCCAGACACGTTAAGGGGTGAATATTTACATTCACCACTCTGCCTGGGCAACCCCAAAATACCGAGTCTCTTTCTCCTGTGGAGCTGCAGCCTCCCTCGTCCTGCCGGGAAATTTGCTGACCTCTGAGGCTTGGATTACCTGGCAGGGCCCGGGAGAGCAGCTGAAGAGCACTTGAGGACAAGACTCGTACTGCTCTCGATCAATTATCATCGACTGCACCTTTTCTTTTTTTTTTTTTTTTACAAGAGTTACATTACAGTAAATGTGTTTGCTTTGCAGTGGTTCTGCAAAATGCAACAGCAAAACATTGTACCATAGATTGGGAGGTACAGCTGAAGTATAGTATGTTTAATCTGCCTAAAGTATGAAAACGCAAGTACTATTCTTTATTGTGGCTGTAATCCTTAGATTATGTCATGATCCATGGATGATGTGATATGACATAATGTGATGGGAAGACACACAAGAAATACAGCAATGCACCAAAAAGGGAAAGAACAAGAGTTCAAACAAGAATACATGAATGTAAATAGTGTGTGTAGCTCTGCATGACCATGAAATGGCTAAATTGCTTGGTTTCAGTGATACACACAATTGATTTTGTAAATGAAAAATCATTTTGTTTACAAAAAATACTGGTTAACTTTAAGGGGCTTGCCTTTTTATCGCTATAAAGACCAGGCATCATTTTCTCATAATTCAGTGCAAAATATTCCTAGACTTCTGTCTTTTGGAGGAATAGCTCCACTATTCCCCAGTGTTATCTCCTAAAATATTCCCCACTCTTTTTTGATGGTCCCATCCTCCAGCGAAGATGCTCCCCAAATACCCAGAACTGACTTACATAACAATGTGTTATCACACTTAGACTTATTCCGGAGATAACAGTGCTTAATAAGTGCTATGTGCTTTAATAGCCAGCCATTAAAGTTATTAAGGCCATTACAGTCTCAAGAAAAACTAAAACCACACTGAAGTTCCAACTAATTAAACACATTTAGATGATTGCACCAGTCTGTTTGGTGTCATTAGGATTACCATCAGTAGAGAGCTAATCACTGAAGAAGTTAAGTGTCCTTTTTGAAGATAATATGATGAAGTGGTGTACTGTTTATGTCTTATGAATGCATATTTTTAAACTAGTAAATATCAAACCTGTAGATGTGCACTTTCTACAACAACTCACTTCAATGCCCCGTCGCCCACGCTGCCTCACTGCAGAGAGACGGAGGTAAAGAGGCAGACAGAGAACCGAGGGTGCTCGGATCAGGAGGGGGAGGGGGCAGAGTTTTTGGGAATGGGGGAAGTGAGCTGCACTGCAGCAACTGGGCGTTGTCTCGTTACGGAAGGAGGCAGAACAAGGCAGAGAAGTAGAGGAAACAGCTTGAGGTGTTCGGGGTAGGTTCACGAGATAAAGATGTGTCGTGAGGAGAATGAGAGAGGTCGAGTTAATATGGGTAAGGCAAGCAGAAGGTTAGAGTTACATTTAGGGCTGCAATCCAAGTTAAGTCAGCTTCAACTTCAGGACCATGCCATCGATTACTGAATGCTAAGAGTCTAAGGATTACATTCATTCGGTCCTGTCCAAAACCCACTTTTTTTTTTAATCTACAAAGATCGAAGAGGTTAGACAGATACCAAATATTTCCAGCTGAACTGCCTGCACCTGCATAAATGATGCGGAAAACGTCTAGAATACTATTATTTTACTTAACAAAAACAAACACTTATTATCTAACAATTATTAGAAAATGATAGAGGAAACTAAGAACATAAGGTTTACGCAAAATTAAAAAAAAATAAAGAGAAAATAAATATGTAGAAACCAAAGACCTTGATTTGTCGTTCATTACCCTCGTGTCGGAGCTGCTGGTGTTTTTCTCATTTCCAGGGGTCAGTCAGTTCACTCCCTCTTTTATCTCTGCAAAAATATTGAGTTTCTTGTGCAGATTTACTTCCTCTGTCCACACTTTTAATTCTTAGCTGATGCTGCAAACTTCTGCAATATATCTTTTAGGATGAAGGTTTGAAAAAGTTTTGAGTTCTTTTTGTATTATGGCGTTTAACCTCTTACGTTTTGCTTTTCTGCTTCCAGAGATCATTAATCGCCCCCAGTTTCAGTAGCTAGTAGTGTGTCATTTTCAGTAAAATCAAATGATCATTGATCAATTGCTGGGCACCATAATCATTCGTCAACCTGCCTATCCCGACGTCCGGCTCCTTCTTTCAGCTGTGCGACGGGGAAGTGACTTGGTCAAATGAGAATACGTCCCATGGACACACATTACCGAAAATCTCAGTGCAGCTGTCTTATTGTAGTATATGAAGCCATAAAGTGCTAACAGCTCCCTTATCACCCAACCCACCTCAAAAAGGGCCATATAATGTTTAACACTGTAAGCATTTTCCCCCCGATTATCTTACCTGTTACTCTGTCTTTCTTCCCTTTCCTCTGTCCTGTTCCCTCTGTCAACCCCCACCTCCCACTCACTCCTCTCTCTCTCTTTCAGTCTCTACCTCCATTTCACTCACTTTCTCCTCCTTTCTTTTTTTCTCTTCTCTCTTGGCCAGGGAAATGTGCTGTGTCTGCAGGGAGGTTATTTGCTGCAGGAGACGGGGAGTAATTGATAATGCTGCTTTTGCTATCGGGAGAGCTGTGTTTGCTTTTAAAGAAAACGAGACAAAGAGAAAGAGACAGAGGGAACTGCAAGCGCGTGGGAGAAAAAAAAAAGGAAAAAAGAAAGCCAGAAAGGGGGTTGGTTAAAAAAAAAAAAAAAGAGAGTAGTAAAGCAATAAAAAAAAAAAAGAAATAGTAAACAGTAGAAAACAATAGTTTTGTTTTGGATTTTTTTTTTACAGGCACCTATCTTTGGGGGGCCTTGAGCAGACTTCTCCCCTTTCTAGTATCTCCTTAAATTCAATAAACATGACTTAAAGTTACAGTTTATATACTCGACTCCAAAACCCCCATGAACATTAACGCAATTTTGTCTTTGCTTAAAGCCCAAACAGGAAAAACACTTGAAAATAAGCTTGAAAATAACAATATCTACTATAAAAGACAAACTTATAGGCTTGATTTATTGAAACATCCCTTCTATATTAATAGTAATAATGACGATAATAATCTTTTGTTTTTTTGGTCTTGTTGACTGGTTTTTGCTATTGCCACGTTGTACAAAGTAATCCGACGACATTAAATCTAAGCAGTATGGCTACTGATAGCAATTTTACTAAATCTTTATTAAAAGTGTTAATTTTCAGAAGACAATGATTCTAGTAACACTGAAAGTACTGTTGTGCTTCTTGATTTGTCTTTTCTGTAGCTCACTGTAACACAAGGTTGAAAACAGTGTTTGACATCAGAAGGCAGTGATGTCAAACACTGGAAATTTGATATAGCCAGTGACATCTGATAGCGTAGTAAAGCCAAACGTGTAAACCGTAAACCAAGCTGCACATCTTACTTGTTATTTAAAATAACTTTTACGTTGGATTCAAGTTTTCGGCGTTAGTCAGCTTGATCGAAGTAAAGTAACTTTTTTTTAAAAACTTGGAAAAACAAATATTGTATTCCAGTGTGAACTGTTTTGATGCATTCGATGCAGAGTTTCCAGCATCAGTGCCTGGCTGCATTAGACCTGCCTTATCACTGAATGTGGTTCTTAAATATTGATGAGATCTCCCGGGATAGACCCGAGCTTTGTGAGGCCTCAGGTTAAAATTATGAAAAATATCAGAACCACTGAAGTACATGAGCTTCAGAATATGCTCGCTGAAAGCATGTACACAAGCAGGTATAAACATGTACATGACTTGACGCATACGCACATTCATGGGAGAGAGAATAGGTGTGTATTTTTTATTGAAATGTATATATATTTTTCAGTATGACTCAGACCCTCAAGTTTTCTTTAACTTGGAAGAATTCTGAGAAAACAACATCTGCGGGAGGGAAATAACAAAGCTGCGACACAATAAAACATTTCTGAGGCTCAGTACAAGAAACTTCATGCTCGTCATGCACTGGGGAGCAGTTGCCACACCCGTAATGCAAAACACCTCCCAAACGGGGACACCACCCCCTCGTTTCCATTTCCCACTTCAGAGGAAATGAGATATGCTGATGAAGCCTGGCTCATCTCTCATGACAGTGCATGAAACACTTTGAATTTGCTCTTTTTGAGGCATCTGAGCGAATCAAGCAACCGAAAGGAGGGAAGATCGATTCCAAAATATTAAATCTTTGACACTTTTTGATCCCATATGTGCTGCTGTCATCCCCTTACAATAAATTCTCAAAAAGCTGTGACTATACTTGTCAAAGAATCTCTGATACTCTGTCTTCAGCCCCTGTATCTGCATAAGTAACAGTTCTTGTAATGTGTTTGTGAGAATGCGTACTTACATTAGTTGGGTTTTAAATTAGCAGAACTCCAATTATCTAAGCCTCAAAACCCGGGCTGCTTTCAACAATTTAAAGCATTCCTGTACTGCAGATATAAGTATTATCCAGTCGCTTTTTAAACTACCCACTAAAAATCAATAAATGGATGGGAATAAATTAATAAACGTATGAGAAGTGAACTCAACCACACGTAAGAGATGAAATAAATAATAAAGAAGGCCGGCACATGAGTTTTATTCCTGTACTGAAGGTTGAACTGAGCACCTTCTGTACAATTTAATAAACACATAGATACTTTCCAACTTTTCTGTCCCAGTTTCACGCATCGAGCAAGCTAGAGAGTAGATTTTAAACATGTCCTGAATATACTGTACCCTCTTTCCAGACACTCTTGGCTGGTGTGCAGCAGTTTTCTGCAGCTTGTGTCAGTGTCATAAAAAATGCAGAGTTAAGCTTAGTCATTGCCATTCACCAGTCAGGACTGCGTGACTTTGTGTTTCATGACCCAAACTGAAGAGACAGCTTACTCAACCGCGATACTACTCCAAGTGTTTCAGCTTGACTGCGTTACAGCACAGATTGTAGTAGGAACGAAGAGGTTAGTGGATTAAAGGGAGAAAAAGGGAAAGGTTTTGTCTTTTTGCATCTAAGACTCGTCCTCTGTATTGGCATTAGAAAAACTAACAAACATGTTATAAGATATTAAAGTGCAGAGTGCAATCTGCCTTTGAGGTGAGATTAGTGCAAAAGCCTGTTTCTATTCTTATTCTCAAACCAGCCGATACTTATCAGCCCTGTGTGGGATTTTCAGTTATTATAAGTTGGGCTGCTGGTTCATTAAGAAGCCCAGGAGTACAGAGCTTATAATCAAGTCTATACACTTTACCCACCCTGAAGCGAAGTCTGGCGCACAATGAAGCACGGAAGAAATCTCATAAAAACTGCAGGTAATGGAAGAAGTAAAATCAGTGCAGCTCACACAGTGGAAACAGAAGCAGCCCGTGTGATGGTGGAAAGTGGGGCGACTGCAGGTTTTGTTTGCTTTAAATACAGAATGGGAAGCACTGACTTTAGGGATTTTAATGCAAGAGCAAAGCTAGGCCGCAAAACTGATGTAAGACTCCAACAACCATGAGTCATCCCCATTACGGAAGCCCCCTCCCTCCATCTCCACTTTCGACTACCCGTCCTCCATGCCCCCTTCTCTTAATGCATCTTTTCTCATCATAAGATTGATTTTTTTTTATGCTGAATGCAAGCCCACTAGAATATTTACAAGCCAAAGTATTTTCAAGCGAAGTTTAGGGTCACATTTTGTTCAAAGAGCAGATGTCAAAGGTTGCTTGGACAGAGCTGCAAATATCAAGGATAAACGCACTAATAATACAGAATAAATGTGTTTACGACTATAGTATACACTTTAACTGAAGGACTTGGAGTCATTTAATATGAACTAAGAGAGAGTTCCCATAAAGAAAAGGTGGTAAAGGGAAAACCACACTGCAAAAATGTACGTAGGAGGTGGAGAGACTGAAAGAGAGAGAACAGAATTTAAGCAAAATGGAGACAAAGGGAGAGAGAGAGACAGAGATGCTTTTATGATTCAGCCTTCATCTCTGGCATTTGGCACAGTCGCCATGGGAAAATCTGTCAGTCATTGGCCTTAAAGGAACAAAACTAAACACTTGTGACGACCCTCATAGATCCCCGCCCATGTTATTAGACAAGCAATTCCATTTTAAAAGTAATTAAAAAGCATTTTTGTCAAGTTTCCACGTCACGCCTGTTGTGCTCAACCATTACTGGTACCAAACTAGTTGTGATGTCATAAAAACAAGCTGGTAGATCCTTATTTTAAAAGTATAAAACTCTTTTTTTAGTTAGTTAGTGAGGTTCAGTTACTCTGGAACCTCTCAGTTCATTTTCAAATTCCCATATCAATGGGTGCAGATCAAACTGTCTCTGGATGCAGTTGGATATAGACCCACAACCACTTAGACCAGTGAAATGTATAAACGTTTAAACTTCTAAACTTCTACCAAATCCTGTCTGAAGCACAGCAAACACATCTTTCTGATCAGTGAAGGTTGTTCTTCTTTTAGAGAAACTCTTGGTTGTTTACAAAAGTGCCTCAGCGGTGCTCTTTTGTCAGTCCACAGCCATGTTTCCATAAAATGACATGTGAATTTGATATAAACTTTAATAAGTTGCAAACAAGAAAACAAGAACTGCAACTTCAATCAGATGCAACCACTATCCTTGCATCATACCCTGTTCATGCAGTTCTCTCATTTACAAGGAGTTATGGCAAAAATTGTGTTTTGTGAGGTCACAACGACCTTGACCTTTGACCTTTGGCCACCAAAATATAATCACTTCATTCTTGAGTCCAAGTGAACATTTGCACCAAATCTGAAGAAATTCTCTCAAGGTGCTCCTGAGATATCACGTTCATAAGAAAGGAAAGACATTTGACCTTTGACCTTTAACCAGCAAAATCTTTTCCCTTCACCCATGCGTCAATATGAACGTTTGTGCCAAATTTTGCGTTCCTAAGGACGACAGACCGACAGACACACATGATCTAAAAAAGAAAAAACACATTTTTGTGCATTTCCATAAACGGGTCTGGAGTGAATAAATATGGCTGCATGACGTCATCAGAGGGTGGCGACATGAGCTACGTTACACAAGACTGTAATAAGCAAAGAAGCAGAGAATTCTGTTACTGTTTTCCAAATAAACAGGTCTTTCTGCTTGCTCTGTCTTTGGACTCGACAAACTGGACCTGTTTCTCTTACCAGCTACGTTTTTGTCCGCTGCACGATTTGTTGAAAAAGTCATGTTGCAATCATTGTGGACTATATTCAGATTACAAAATACCAAAAAAATGCTGTGACTGTCATTTTGCATGTTTTACACAGTACCTCTCTCTTTTCAGTGTCACTAAATCCAAAATACATTTTTTTCCCCCCATTTCTACAATTTAAATTAAACTAAATCTAGACCTAGAAATTGCAGCCTTTTTTTGCGACCTTTTGCACAGGTTGATATTGTGATTACGATAGTGATTCGATTAATTGTGCAGCCCTACCAGGAAGAGGCCAGGGATCAGTCAGTGGATCAGACATATGAGTTAAATGTTCAATGCTTCAGAATTTATTTGAAAAAAATGTTTCCGTATAGCATTTGTCCACTAGGCAAAAACCACCTCAAGCGAGCAGAAAAAGTTTTTCCAATTTTGCTTAAGCAAAACGTCAAAATGTGCATTAAATACATTTATGGAAACACACGGATTATATCAAACAGATAAACTGTCACAGGTTTGGTTGGGTGGAAATCTATTCTAATCCACCCAGGCTAGATTTAAACATGAAAAAATACATATTTTTTAAGAGCACTGAGCTGTTTTGGTCCGTCATTGATTCACAGTGAGCAGGGAACGCTTGTCAAAACATTCCGTCCTTGCAGAGGCAGCAATACAAGGACACACGCTTGATTAATGTAGTTTTATGTCTCATACGGAACGGTACATGGACACACATACATTCCCTGGATGAAGTCACGCTTGAGGGATTACATACTTTCTAAGAATACTAAGTGGTACTTAGCAGGATTGGCTACAGGCGCCGTACACTGGTACTGTGCTCCTGAACCCATTACTGTGTGTAAATAAATTCACCCTTACTCACCTCAAGCCATTCTCAGCACCACAATCACTTTAATAAGACCAAAGAAAACAGTTGTTGTGCTCTCCCTGGAGTGAGTCGCAGAAATATGCTGACACATTTGAGAAGATAAATATCACAGGGCAAAAAAAGATTAGAATTAGAAATGGAAGGAGTATGACTTGTATGACAGCACTGTAAAACCTGTTACAACGGATGTCAGCGTGAACAGTCGGGTGTATTTAACTCCGACCACGCTCATAGTTCCCCTGTGTTGTCCTGTTTCAGTGACGATATCTTTTGACCTTTACCATTGTTCTGTAACCCCTGAACCAAATCCCTAACCCTAACCTGAAGTAGTTTTAATTTACCAAATCTTAGTTCAGTTTAATGTTGTTTTTTTTCGATCATTTCAGAAGGCACTGACATACAGTATTATGATGTTGCATGAGGACTTCTTGATTAGAAGTCTGACTGCGCAGACAGAGACTGAGACGGACACTGCAACAATAATGTAGTCATGCTGCAGCAACAGATACTGTTACGTAATGAGTATCGAATGAATGGTTAGCACCCTACAAAGCACACATATGTTCACATACACCCCACCCCAACAACCCATCTCTCCACACCTCGATGCTTCGCTCCTCG
>JAPQRN010000005.1:4871464-4905250 GCA_037367275.1 Coranthus polyacanthus | reverse complement strand
AGTATAGTATAGTATAGTATAGAATAGTAGATGCTATTTCTCCTTACAGAACACCATATGTTGGCTGATTACAACTAAATATTAAATATATTCAGTTCACAGTGACACCTTGTAGATATTTGAGACTTGTATTACACATAATGATTATCACTATTTATTAATTATTTTATTTATTTTTAGATGCATCCACACATCTCTGTAAGAAGGATTGTCGGTTGCTTGATCAGTTGGTGCCCATTACTTTTAAGTTATCGCAGGAAGGGCTGGACAGACTGTCTTCAAATTTGTAACAAACATTCACTTGGACTTATATGAATGAACTTTTGGTGGCCAAAGGTCAAAAGTCAAGGTTGCTGTGGAAGATTCCAGATTTGAGACTATGATGTGAGGATGACGCTTCCTGGCCAATGACACTCCAACATCTGATACATGAGTTGTAACCAAATTCAAATAACCGGCTGGATGTTTTTTTGCACCTTATTCGATGGAGGAAAGTGGAGAGAGACATGTCTCAGTTCTTCTCAGTTTAATACATTTTATTTTAAAGCTATTTTCAACTAGGTGTTGGTGACTTTCCTTTCATGTGGAAGTCAAAAAGTGAAACAATGCCTGGGAAAATACAAAGCACTTTGGGAAAAGGGAAAAGGTCAGCAGCAAGACTAAATCAAGCACAACCACCCACACTCTGGCCACCTTCTTATATACAATGAAACCCTAATGCAAAGAATCAATACAGTTATTTATAGGCTGAGTTCAAGGTTATGTTATCCACACAGCTAGCTGTCATTTGATCATAAAATATCTGGACTAGTGCTCACAATGCATAGAAACTCACAGTATTTAGAGCGAATACTATCATAGCATGAGTAAGCAGTCTGGGTATAAGGCCAGACTCTAAATCATTTAACTTTAAGCACCAAAAGATGGCATTAAGTTCAAACAACAATATAAATCACTAGTTAATCAGCATAAAATAACACTTTCATCACATGAAACACATCTAGCAGAATATAAAGTGTCTGTGTGAGGAGGAATGAACGAGAGCGATTGAAAATGCTTTTACATTTACTCAAGGAGAACACAGATTTATACCAAGCTCCTCACATTGTTTGGCATAGATTTTGTTGCATAACTTAATTAAAGTTGACAGATTGGAGCTAAATGTGGACTCTTTTACTAAGAGATTGAATACTTCTCCTGCGGAAGGGAAAGAAACTGTAGAATCTGGAAGATATAAAGTGTGAAAATGTCAGTAGAGAAGTGACTGACATGTTTGCATCCTCATTACTTTTGTACAAAGAGTAGATGGATTGTACAGAAAGTATATATCTTGGAAGTAAACAATCACAAAATGTTCTTCTGACAGTGGGGGAAGACACATTCAGATTCTTTACTTAAGTAAAAGAAATACAGCAATTTAAAAATACTCCATTACAAGAAAAAGTCCTGTATGAAAAATCTTACTTAAGTAAAACTACATACGTATTCGCAGCAAAAGGTAGCTCAACTATTGCAGTAAAAATACTGGTTCAGCCTTATTGACTAGCATATTTTTTTGTGTGTGACATCGTTATGTTATTAATACTGAAGTGTTGGTGTTAGAGCAGCATGTAGCTGCTGGAGGTGGAGCTAGTTTGAACTACTTTATATCCAGTTTTATATACAGAGAACCAGATAAATCTGAGGGCTCATCAGATGATTAATGGAAGAGGAAATAAGAATGTTCTGATGATTCTAGTTTTTAACATTTATTGAAATAAAACCATGTGTGAATTTGAGAGGGAAAAATCACTATTTGGCGGAGCGATTACAAAGTATGTAACGTTTTCCTTAAAAACACTGCATAGGCTCTTATGATAAAAATGCTTCTCAGTCATCACTTCTGACCCTCTGTCAGTGTGTGGTGGCGTATTTACCTCCAGAGACCCTGCCCTCTGCCTGTATTTTCTATTTTCCGCTTGTTTTGCTGTGTTCAGGATGTTTCTGGACTTTGACCTTCGGGCAGTGAGTTTGTACGAGTATCTCCATCCAATCAATAACAGCACCACACAGTGTGCATGGATGGAACGATACAAAAACAAAGCGTCTCCGGTTACAAGGCTCTCTCCTCTTTCTGCTCTTCTCACTTACTGCACAGTCTGTCTGAGAGACTATCGCCTTTACCAGACCTGTCGGCGACACACACAGCAGAAATGAGAAAGCTTGTGCTTCAGGTGTACGCGTATATTGCCTCTAGAACATTCCCATGTGTTTTTAGAATATAACTGCTGTGACAAAATTGGGAAATAACATTTACATTTTCTGTTTTACTGCTTTTTTTTTTTTCTGGTTGCGCCGCTCACTCTCCCCATTCAGTCTAATGCTCACTCAACCACAGCTCTCTCTCCGTCGTTTGCTGAGTGGAAATGAGAGGCCAATTTGAACAATTCTGTTTACAAACACAAGTGAAAAATGTACTTACTTTACCTTTAACAACTCATAGACATCTGAAATGTTCTACACTTTTGTAAGACGTCGGAAGCCAAAAAAAAAGGTTGGAAGCCACTGTTTTAATCTTTAAGTATTTTAAAAGCTCGTAATATTATTCATTGTGTAAAACCTCCATCTTGAAAGTAGCTACTACCTAAAGCTGTCAAATAAATGCAGTGGAGTAAAAAGTTCCTTGCCTCTTGAGATGTTGTGGAGTAGAAGTATAAAGTTGGTTTGTTCGCTTGGTTACCTTCTTGGTCTGCTAAGGTCGTTAGCTCATGCACATATGTTGCGTGCATATATGTGTGCGAGGTAACCTATCCATTTCTTGGGCCTTGTAGCCATTTTCCTAGTGTGAGGGGGATGTGGAGCAGTTTTATTTCTGCCGCTACTTAGCTGTTTGCAGAGGATCATCATCTGCTAGAAAAGAAACTGCATCTGATTTACACATGCTGAGAGAGAGAGAGAGAGAGAGAGAGAGAGAGAGAGAGAGAGAGCTACTGATGCATTGCAGATAAACTGCAGATCCCCTCCCTCTCTCCTCTCCTGTGTAATCCCTCCCTTTCACTGTTGTTGCTCTTTTTTTGCCCTACCACTATCGATGACATCATCACTGCCTCCAGACCTCCCACTAAAATCACCCCATACATATATCTACAACCTGTCACACCCCGCTTACCCTCCCCCCCTCTGATCTTGTTAACCTTACACCTCTCACCCATTCATCCCCGAGAACCAACAGAGCTTTGACCTTCGCAGGTCGGGACAATGACTTTGGAACTGCAATACTGCGGTTTTACAAACAAATGTTGAAAAGATAAGTCATGGCCCGGTCTGCTCAGCTTTGTGTTTACCTCCTACTTGAAATGTGCAATGTTTGCTTTAGCTGCTAAAGAAATCTATGAGACAAAATGAGATAAAAGTGTAATCCTATAGAGTGTTGAAAGGCTATTTGTATGCACATGTCACACAGGATTTCCTCAACTACAAGTGTAGATATTATTTAAAGTATAGAAAAAGTATTCCCCACTATCTAGTTAATTGTTAACACGTTAGACACATATTGGCGCTTTATTAGTCATTATAAAGAACTTATTAATGCCTTACCATTGACCATGACCATTTCAAGAGTTTTCCCAGTTTATGGTGTCCAAATAACTCATTCAGTAGTAGTTGAAAGACCTCACTTTAGAATGAGGACCATATTCTGAATTAGAAAGGCTTAATTAAGTATATGTTTGACATGTGTAGTTTAGTGTTTTTGTTTAATTATTTTTATTAATGCTATTAGAGGAGAATGTCTCAACACTGAGCAAAGCAAAACTGGGAGGGAAAAAAAGGGATCCCTCTTCCGGGATAGACAGACTGTGCAATAGGTGTTGTGTGTACAGACAATGGTAAACAGTGAAAACGCTCAACACGACACAACATTCACATAGACAGGACGATAGAGAGAGAACAACAAACAACACAGACACTGGAGGAAACAGTCTCAAATTCTGAGATTTAAATCTTTTAGTCAATATTTACATATTACAATTTAAATATTACAAGCGTAGGTTAATTACATGGACTTCACTCAGCAGATTCAGAATCATGTGCTATTTTCCCCCCAACTCAAAATACAAACTACGTATAGATTTTTTTCTGTCAACATATGCATCAGCAAAGCTGTGAAAACCTTTGGGGAAAAATGTTAATCAATATACAACAAACCCCCAAACAGCAGCTGAACACGCAATAATCCAAATGTTAAGGCTCTGGATCTGCACGCACAAACACACACGAGCACACGGATACAAAAAGAAAAAAATATGTGACGAAGCAAAGTATTCTGATGCTCGTAATAATACATTAAAATTTTAATAGCAATAAACGTTGTTAATAAAGTGGGGTGAAACCAAACAGTTCACACAATTAATTATAGATCATGATTTGAAAAGAAAATCTGACCAAAGACTTCCTCATTACATTCGACACCATAGAAGGTTATAAACAGCAATTTGACCTGATCTCAGTCATTAATGCGACATTGGTTTAATGGACGAACTGGAAGTTAATTCTGTCTTGGTCATATGAGGACATTTGGTATTTTTCCACAGTGTGTGATTGTAGACAATGTGTTTATGTTCTAATCTACGAAGGAAGCCTCATAACTTTCCTTCTATTTAACTAAAGCTACATGACGGCAGCTGTAGCAGATGGATGCAAGTGTTGTAGAGGGCAGAAAAGCAATAATGTTATCACAGCGAACAAGCAAAGACAACCGTCGTGGAGAACGGGAAAATAGGAGCCAGACAGACTGATGGAGGGAGAGACAGAGAGGAGGAAGGAGGGAGACAGAAGAAAGGAGGATGCAAAATCCCAGTCAGAGGAGAACGAGGAACAGATGGAGACGGAAAAGGGGACGTGCCTGGAAAAAAGATCAGAAAGTCATATAACAACAAAGAAAGAAGACAGTATAGAAGACCATGAAGGATATAGAAATTAAAGTGTGACAACAGGAGATGAAGAGGTCTAAGTATAGACAGTGTTCCCACTGCTGTCCTGGGCTGCTCAGTATTTATGGCTCTGGGTGTGTCCAGTCATTTTGTCTCAACACCTGCATCAAAGCAAAACTGTCCTCAATGACTTCAGACTTCTTTTATAGGCTGGCTCTTTTACAACACACGGTGCAATAAAGGACAAAGAAATGATAGTTATAATATAAGCAACAGTTGCCGCATATAGTGTTATGTTTGATAACTGTGTGCTTCTGGTTGTGTGGCACAATTTTTGAAAAGTCTTTTCCTGTTTTAACCTTACGTCACACCATAAAAGAAACTATTTTCTAAGGTCGACTTGACTTACCAGCTCAAGCCCTGACCTCAACCGAAGCCGACACATTTAGGAACTGAAATCAGTGGCTGAACTCACTATTGTGCATTTGCAGCTCAAATACCTGCATCCAGATTCTAATCTTAGCCTCACACACCTACGTGCACACAAAGTTTATACAAACTGTATGCGAGGTTGTATTGTGCATGGATGGACTGGGCACCATCACCATAAATCTTAACTGACGTCCCCTCATTTGCTTTCCTCTCTATCTCAATGTCATTCTTTGTCTCCACTGACTCATGACATTCTTTGTTTCTCCTCATGAATAAATTCAAGGTGTAAGTGGCAGCCATGTTAATCTTGTGACACATAACAGCAGTGGTGGGATGCAACTAAACGCTTTTACTCACATAATATATTTTGAGCACAGATTTGATGTACTTTACTTGAATAAATATTTTACTCTACTACATTTGTCTGACAGCTTTACTAGTTACTTCTCAGTTTACAATTTTCATACCATTTCTGTCCAGTGAAAACTGCATATTTTCAAATGTGTTGATTCTGGATGTTGGTGATAAACTAAAGGATTAAGTGTTCTTTTATAGGTTGTCAAAATTCTACGCCTTCTGAAGTTAAATAAACTCATTCTTGGACTCGCTGGGAACTGCATTGTCACAAGGATGAAAACAGGCCTGTTTAGGAATATATGATTCTCACAGGACAGCGATACCACAAACATACGATGATATGATTCTAGAATATGATGCATTAAGCAAAACATCAAAACACTGAAACATTTTGTGAGTGTTTTAGTTGAAAATGTAAACAAAACAAACCCTATGACAAAATAAAAATGTATATAATCGATAATGACATTTACTGCAGTATAAAACTGTAATGTAATATTTATCATTAACATGTGACATTTAACTAGCCAGTGGTATATAAAAAAGTTAAAATAAGGTAAATCTTAAACATCTACAGCAGCAAAATGCAACATATATGTAAATACTGCAGTAATATTAATAAAAAACATCATACATAATAGTAAAACACTCGCAGGGACCATTTTACTGCACAATGACTACTTTTACTTTTCAGACTTGCTGATTAAAACTTTTACTTAAATATGTGCTTTTTTACTTAAATCTGTCATATCATCATATGTTTAATGCATTATGAAACATTGCAACACTTCTACATAAATGTGTATGAGCTGAATAAGAGGTCATGCTGACCTTGCACTCCGTGTATCAGCACATACAATGTGACAACATGTATCTGCACTATATCCCCTACATTATGGATAAAGATGCCTATACCCTGACCTCATTCACTGCCCATTTTACATATTCTAACTCTGTGAACTGGTCTTTGCAGGTAGTCTGGGACAGACTGGGGCTGCCTGGGATGGGCTCATCTGCTTGCTAAAGCCTCTTTCTACTGCAGTGCTATTTGAAAACACTCCAACCCTTCTGCAGTGCGCTGGAGCCCAGAACTGATGTGGAGTGACTCCCCTGTCTTTTTGCCTGGCCCACACACCTTCACGCCAGCATGTATATCACACCACCACCGCCCTCGAAGGGCATCCAAAAGCACCTCGAGGTTCTGAGCAAACAGGCCGACAGTGAAATATATGCATCAGGATGAGGGCCGGGACAGAATGCATCATGGACAATGATCAAGGACACTGAAAGATCAGCAGGAAAGAAGATTGTGGGTGTGGCTCGTAGACACAAGTGTGATCATTTATGCTACATATTAGTGCTTAAAATAGGCACTTACCCACACACACATACGAGGAGAAAGCCATTGTGACTGTCTCAGTCTAACCCTTTCTCTATGTCTCTCTCTGGCTGCCTTTCTGTCTCTGGAGAAATCTAAAAGTGGCCATGCTTGATACATTAGCTCTGCTCCAGTGGAAAACCAATGAGGGAGACAAAAAAAATGTAGACAGGCAATTAATAGTGAATGTGTAAATCTGTGGGAAGAAGTGGAATAACTTTTCAACTCACAATTTAGACCTGTAACAAGAAATGGCATCAATTCTGAATTCACAAATTGAGTTGTGTTCATTTATACTTTGCATGTGGAATATGGTTCAAAGCGCAAAGATAGTCACTCGCTTGGCAGAAAAGTAATAAGTGTCCATTCCTTAATCAATCACTGTATTCACTCAGATGGACCTGCAGCATGACTTCACTTGGAAAGGAGTGGAGATGGTGATTTTGACAGAAATAAATACATTAAATAGAGCCCACTAAGAAAGCACTGATGCAGCTTTTTTTGGTGCATTATCTCCAAATTGGTAATCGTTTCCCATTGACCTGAGTGACCTGAGATTACAGTGGAGCATTGAGATTGATAGGAGATCAATATGAGCTGTAGTGATCAGAAAGACAGCCCACGCTGACACTTTACTGTTTGTGAAACATCTCAACACACACATCCCATGTGGCTTTGGACCGCGATGATACTGTAAAAACCTTGGTGAAAGTGATAGTCTTATTTTCTTTCCTCAAGTTTCCTCAAGTCAAAGTTTGTGGTCATGTGCCTTTAATATCACTGTACAGTAAGCTATACTGCGATATGTCATCATATTGATACTGTCTAAACTAAATAAAGGACGAAAATCTAATTAATTTCTAGATATGCGATTTTCTTCACAGTCTAGACAGTTACATGAGAGGCTCAGTACACTTGATGACTTGATTTAACCAAGCAAATTAGCCCAAAATAAATGTCTAACCCTTTATGGCCTCCTTTCATACTGTATGTGGTAGATCTACGGTAGGCTGTTCTGAAAAGACAAACACATTTTGTTCCTTTGCGCCTTTTTCCCTAACAATGTGTAAAGCAGTGAATAGAAAAAGGCTTTTGAAATAGCAATTCATCCAGTTATTTAAATTGTCTTTATCTTTCCTATTAGCATGTATTTGTAGTATTTTTCTGCTTGTAACTCAAACCCAATTCTTGAGCATTATTTTAGGACACGGTCTAAATTCTACTAGCATGTACACATTATATCGCAGTGTGAAACATGTCTACACATGCACACACATCGCCTAGGTTAAGAGAAAACTACACACAGACACAATCAGGTTGTGATCCCAAGTCGTGGATGACTTGCTGTAAACTTAAGCTGACAGGGAAAGCACGGCAAACTGGTCACATTAGAATATTTTGTGTCGCAAAATTCAGCAGATACAGACAACTGTCGGTGTGTGGTCGTTCCGGGTCTTGAATTCACTAACAGCATGGAAAAATGCTGACGTTTTATCACAGAACATTTGTCGGCCGGTCGCTGTCCGTGGTGCTGAAACGACAGCACCAACTCATTTGTGAATGCTTCATGTAATACCAAATGAAAATAGGATTTGATTGTAATGGGGAAGGTCTGTTCTGGTCTAAAGGGAATATTTTATTTCGTAATTTCGTATGTTTAAATCGGATTTAAATCGGACACCCACGGAACTCCTCCTGCCCACGTGGTTCAGACCGAACGGGACCCCGGACCATTAGCAGACAGCCTGAGGGGGATGCGCCCTCCCCTCCCCTCCATCAATGGACGAAACAAAACTGCCGGACTTGCCTTGTTAGCGACAGAGCCTCAGATATATAAGGAGCAGGCAGAGGAGGTCTCAGTCGCTGTGAGAGCCATACACCCCTCACCCCTACACACACACATAACACACATACACCCACATACACCTACACAGTCGCTTCCACCTCCTGCACCGTTCCGTTCATTCTTGCTCACACATCCCTACGGTAGTCTGACCGGATGAGTTACCCGGTGGACACGATAGGGAGCCCCTTCAGGAGAGTTATGGATAATAGGACGACCAGCTACGGCTACAGCCGCTCCAGCGGCACCCCATCCAGCGGATTTCGGTCCCAGTCCTGGTCCCGGGCCAGCCCCGGTTCCACCATGACCACATCTTACAAGAGGAGCGTGAATATGCCGGTGTCCCGGGCATACAGCTCAACGGTGCTCAGCTCCGCCGACAGCGTTGATTATAATCAAACCTCCATCCTGAACGGAGACTACAAGCGATCTAATGAGAAGGAGCAACTTCAAGGGCTCAACGACCGGTTTGCTGTTTATATTGACAAGGTGCACTACCTGGAGCAGCAGAACAAGCAGATCGAGACGGAGATCCAGGCACTGCGGCAGAAGCAGGTGTCGCGCTCCCAGCTGGGCGACCTCTATGACCAGGAGCTGCAAGAGCTGCGCTCTATGCTGGAGCAAATCCACCATGACAAGGCGCAAATTCAGCTCGACACCGACCACATCGAGGAGGATATCCAGCGGCTCAGGGACCGCTTCGACGAAGAAGCCCGCATCCGTGAGGAAACCGAGGCTATAATCCGTGTCCTGAAGAAGGACATGGGCGACTCAGAGTTGGTGAAGTCTGAGTTGGAAAAGAAAGTTCAGTCTCTGCAGGACGAGATCGCCTTCATCCGTAACAACCACGAAGAAGAGGTAAGCGACCTCATCGCTCAGATTCAGGCGTCTCAGGTGACCGTGGAAAGGAAAGATCTCCAGAAGGCAGACATCACCGAGGCTCTCCGGGAGATCCGTTCCGAGCTTGAAGGCCACTCCAACCAGAACCTCCAGCAAGTGGAGAACTGGTTCATGTGCCGCTACGCCAAGCTCACTGAGGCTGCAGAGCAGAATAAGGATGCCATAAAGTCCGCCCGTGACGAGATAGCTGACTACCGCCGGCAGTTGCAGTCCAAGACGGTGGAACTGGAGTCCGTCCGCGGGACAAGAGACTCACTGGAGAGGCAGCTGAATGACATCGAGGACCGCCACAACAGCGACCTGGCAAGCCTGCAGGTAGGTGATCAGTTTGGAAACGGCTTTTCTGACTTTGGAATATTAGTTTATTGGATGTTTTGCGTTTTAACAAATGTTTTTGTGAGTATTCAAAAAATTATAACATATGTTTATGTTGCAACAGTTCAAATAAGCATAATTAGTTCATTAGTTGAATGACGCAGGGTTATTGTGTTTTTTACATTTTGGGACATAAAATAAGAAACGTCCTAACTGCTTGTAACATATATTTTACCTGTTGGTTGAACCTGTGTTAAATCATTTTCTGGTGAGTAATGGGTGATGTATGCGCATCATTGCGCTCACAAGTACTCAGCACTGACTTTTTTTTACAAGCGTGAATGATGCACAAGTGTCAGGAAATAGTTAAAGGGAGACGCTGCAGTAGTCTCTCTCTCTCTCCCTCCCTCTCCCCCCCCTCCCCCTCTCTCTTTGCTGAGTCAGAGACATGGGTCGATGCCTTCATTGGCTCATGTCCTTGCATCATACCACTCAGAGTTTGGGGAGTGGGTGGGGGTATATTGAACAAGTGTGGAGGCTGCCCTTGAAAAAAGGCATTCAACATTTTCAGAATACTGTATTGCGTCAGAATCTATTAGAAAAACAGTCTTTTATGCACAGAGTTTATAAGAGTTTAAATTTGCAAGGTGAATTAAAAAGAGCTAAGATAAGGGGTGTGTTTTATTACAGTGAGGTTAATTATAAAAACCTCACTGTAAAACTGTTGACTGGATACGACAAATTCACCTGAAATATGGGACAGACACAAAATTACCTCACAGCCCGAGCCTGTTCAGTGATTTTGAAAAACATGCAACTGTGAAACTGGTCTTGAAACCACTTCTTAAATACTGAACAAACTATGCATTGTGCGTGCTTTGTGTTTCCGCAGGAGACAATTCACCAGCTGGATAATGAGCTCAAAAGCACCAAGTGGGAGATGGCACGTCACCTGCGCGAGTACCAGGACCTGCTCAATGTCAAGATGGCCTTGGATATTGAAATTGCTGCATATAGGTAAACCATAAAATATGTAGCTGCAATATTAAACTATGTTTATTTATGTTTACAAAATGTTGAGAGAAAACAATACACTATTAAGCAAAATTCTAACCCTATATTATAATCCTAACCCTGATATTTTAAAATGTTTAGAAGAACATTTTTGACTCTTACTATGAGTTTTGCCTTCTCTTAACCTAAAAGTCTGTGTTGTATGCATAATGTAAGCATTTCTCGTCCCCAGGAAACTACTAGAGGGAGAAGAGACCCACTTCAGCACTTTCCCTTATCGCCAGGCAGTCTCCTCTTCCAAAATTTCTAAGCCTAAAGATGCACCTAAGCTTAAAGTGCAGCACAAGTTTGTGGAGGAGATCATTGAGGAGACGAGGGTCGAAGATGACAAGCCTGACATTGATGAGGCTCTGGCAGAGATAGCACAGGAGCTTTCTGCCACTCTTGGAGAGGGAGGAGACGAGGGAGAAGAGGAGGGTGAAGAGGGGGCAGAAGGAGAGGAAGCAGAGGAAGCAGAGGAAGCAGAGGGTGAAGGTGAGGAAGAAGGCGAGGAAGAGGAGGAAGCTGTAAGCGCCACTGAAGCCAAAGTTAGCTCTAGCGCTCCCACTAAGGAGGAAGAAGAGGAAGATGGAAAGGAAGGTGATGAGGAAGAAGAGGGAGAAGGAGAAGCTGGGGAAGAGGAAGAGAAGGAAGAGGAGGGTGAGGGAGAAGGAGAAGATGAGGGAGAAAAGGGAGATGATGAAGAGGGAGGTGAAGAGGGAGAAGGTGAGGAGGGAGGTGAGGAAGAAGTTGAGGAAACAGTCCTGTGCTCCAAAGCTCCAGAATCTAAAGCCTCTCCTGACAAAGAAAAGCCCGGAGACAAAGAGGGCAGTGGAGGAGAAGAGGAGGCAGCAGAGGAAGGTGATGCTGAAGAGGAGGGTGATGATAAGGATGAAGATGCTGGCAGTGACAAAGGGTCCAAAAGTGGAGATGAGAAAGAGGAGAAAGAGGATGGCGACAAAGGCAAAAAGGAAGACAGTGAAAAAGATGAGAAGAAGGTAAAAGATGAAAAAGCTGAGGAAAAATCTGAAAAAGCTGTAGCTAAGACAGAGGCTGTGAAAACAGAAGTTGCAAAGCCTGAGGCCAAGAAGGAAGAGGCTGCCAAAAAGTCTGAATCCCCAAAGCCTGGCTCCCCTAAGTCTGAATCACCTAAACCTGAGTCTCCCAAATCTGAATCACCTAAACCTGAGTCTCCCAAATCTGAATCACCTAAACCTGAGTCTCCCAAATCTGAATCCCCCAAACCTGAGTCTCCCAAATCTGAATCCCCCAAACCTGAGTCTCCCAAATCTGAATCCCCCAAACTTACATCACCTAAGTCTGAATCCCCCAAGGAAGGCTCACCAAAGTCTGGCTCCCCAAAACAGAGCTCCCCTAAAGCTGAGTCCCCTAAGTCTGAGTCCCCTAAGTCTGAATCTCCAAAAGCTGAATCCCCAAAGAAAGAGACCGTCAAACCTCCACAGGAAGAGAAATCAGAGAAAACAGAAGACAAGAAGGTAGAAAAGAAAGATGTTGCCATGAACGGTGACATAGACAAGAGCAGCCCAGAAGAGAAAGAAAAGAAGGATGAAGGTGATGTGATTGCGAATGGTGTCGACGAGAGCCCGGTCAAGGAAGACGGCAGCCAGAAAGTGGTGATCACCAAAACTGTGGAGACAATCACCACTGGAGAAGATGGATCCAAGCATGTCACCAAATCAGTCACTGTGACGGAGACGGTGAAGGAGGTTGAGGAGGTGATGCAGGAGAAAATGGTCTCCACCAAGAAGACGGAGAAGCACTCCACCCAGGCCGTCAAGCAGGTGACGGAGGCAGACTGAGCAGTGTCGGACAAGGAGACGGAGTGGGAGGATGGCGGGACCAGAGAAGAGGACACGAAGACAAGCAATCAACCCAGAACTAACATAACAAAGAAAATCATACAGCTAGAGCGATGTATTAAAGATAACCACTCTCAAACATATGAAACAAAATCATAGAGAGAAGCCAAAACCTAAATGCTAAAAATTTCAAAAATGCATGTTGAGTGAAAGCTTTAAATGGGCTTCGCTGCAGATGCGGTCAGGAGCAAGCGACTGAGACATTTTATTCTATTTTTTCTTTCTTTCTGCAGTTCATGGGGGAGCTCACTGGGGGGAGGGAGCGGGGTCTCTGCATGCTAGCTCAGGGGAGGGGATTCGTTTCCTCTCTTATGTGTATGTACGGTAGAAATACACTGTAAAAAGAGTAAATATGTAAAAGGAATACATGCGCTGTGGGTGGGAGACTGAGAGATATATTATTAGAGGTTTTTTGAATTTAAGTAAAGGGGAGGGGGGGTAGCCAGGTGGGAGGGTCCTCTGCACAGGCACAAGGTCTGCTGAAGAAGCCTTACTTGACATGTGAAGATATCAACTGAGCCAAAAAGAAACTAACAAGTACACAAAAAACCGCGAAGAAAGACCAGGGTAGCGATATGATGAACACATGACCATATACATCCAGTACCTGAAGCAGTTAAAGCTTAATGAACCTGAAAACTACTAGCCTTAAACATGCTTTCTATCAGTGTCTGTTATGTTTACCTGAGTGCAACTGAAAAAACTAAACTGTAAATGCGCAGATAAATGCATTCTTGTATGCATAGGATGGACTTGAATTTAAATACAGAAATAAATGAGGTGCTACTGTTTGCAATCCCATGACTTTACTCATCATGAACGATTTCCCAGCAGCATTTGCTCAATAAATGTCATAATGAAGTAAAAAAAATATATTCTGTTGTCTGTTTTCTATGATTCTGTCACGCTGTGTTTTGCAGTTACACATGCATCCTGTAGTTCAAACATTTTCAGATGCCGTATGTCAGATACTTGAGAAGTTTGTGAGTCGCAAGTAGAGACTTGCAGTAAAGGGCATGAAAGGTAATGAAATTACTGGCCTTAGGTTTAAAAATCATGCATTCTTATGGGATTACAGGAAGTTTTACATTGGTTTTTAACACACTTAAAATACTGCATACTCAATAAGTGAAACGACCTAAATAGAAATATGTGGAGATTTAATTTAAAGGACTATAAGAATTTTAGCCTTAAATTAATAAATAATAAAAAAATGTATTGTAAGTGACTGTATTGTAAGTGCATTACAATAAACAGTTCTGTCCTTCACCCAGACAACCTTCACTTTCACATTTAAGGGAAAAAAGAAAACACATAAATGAACAAAAAACCTATTGGTCATGTAAATCCTGTAGTGCGTAACCACAGTGAAGAGATTTATGCTTAATATGGAGGAAAAAGTAATTAAAAGTGCATATAACCAGCAAAATAACAATAAATATCTATCAGCTCAATGTTATTTGTGGGAAAAAAAAAAATGCTTGGAAAGGTTTTCCAAAATGTCCTGCGATTTCAACCCATTACCATTTGTTATTATAACTTCATGATTTATTTATTGCAGGAGCCAAAACTGTGATAATGTCTGACTGATGACCCCGGTATATTTGTTAATATTTCACTGAAAACTGTTTCTTTCCGATTTACATTTGATTGATGTGCAGCTAACGCAGCTTGCCAAGAGTCCTTGCCAAGAGCCGTGTGCTCTATATGCAATGAGAGTTTCTCTTGCTGAAAGTCTGTCCACGGCAAATGCTTAGTGAAGGGAGAAGAGGCAGGTGTGCAGCTGCCAGGTAAATCAAGGTATGAGACGTAATGAGAAGATACATTAGGAGACAACGCAGATTGTAGATGTCTGTCTTTTGAAATGAGATGTTATTGTGTTTCCATTGGAGGAGCTTTTTTTCCTTCGTTGAAAGATAAAGTAATCGAATAACCAAAAGATGTTAAACCTCACCAATATAAAATGAGATTCAAAGTGGGGCATGCTCATATTTCACACCTATGGAACATACGTACAGATTTTGGTAATGATTAATATGTTTCTCTTGTCACGAAAAGCTTGTAAACACAGCAACCGCATTGTTCCAAAAGCCGCCGCTGTGCTTTCGTAACAATGCGGTTCACCGTTTGCCTTTTAAGGAACCTGAAAAAACGGGGTCAAAAGGTAGAAATCAAGCACACCGGCCTGATCATGGGAAGTCACTGTTTTCATCTGCGTCTTACACACTGCGTCTGTTACTCTCAATACGTACAGCAGTAGGAAACCCATGAAAGTAATTAAATTAAGAGAAGCGATAATGTGCTATGTGTTTGCCCCATGTCCTACTTTTTGTGGTGAAGCCACTGAAATATGAATCTGTGACATATTAAAACATGGTGTAAGGAATCAAGGTCAGCAAACTTAAGCCAAGATCTATGTAAAGATATATTACATAATTATTCATGAATCATGTTTGCCAAGGAATGCTTTTAATTACGACGACTGAGAAATGAGTTGGGTTCAGGGTGTGATATGCAATTCTGGAAAAAAATTAAAGAAACTCAATTTCGAGACCTGATCCCCATTGAAAGCTTCTGGAAGGAGATCAAGAGGGAGATGGATGGTTACAAGTCATCAAACAAAGCTGAACTGTTTTTGCATTTTTGGGGCCAGGAGTGACATAAAGCATCCAAGAGTGATGTGAAAGACTGGTGGAGAGCAGAGACGCTGTGATTGGAATAATGGTTAATCCACCAAATACTGATTTGTGAACTCTTCCCAAGTTAAAACATTAGTACTGTGTTGCTTAAAAATGAATATCAGCTTGTTTTCTCTGCATTATTTGAGGTCTGAAAACAGTATTTTGTTATTTTGACCAGTTTTCGTTTTCTTTAAACAACTGCTCTAAATGACTGAAAAACTTTAGCCGTATACTGCATTAGAACGACTTATGCTGAGGTAAATACAACAGGTGAGTATATACCGGATGCGTAACATCTTTACATTAGCAGGTACTCACATAACACCACATACTGTGATGTTAAAATTCTCAGGGGCGATAGTTACATAACATTTTGTTTAGGGATTACAAAAATCGAAATCGATGACACATATTGCTTTGAGAAGTGTTTATTTCACCACCAAAACACACACATACATTCAGCCTTTAATGTTACATTCAACAGGCCAATACCGTTATGGACTAATCTGGATATTGGCAAGCAGATAACCTTGATTTGTTGCTGTAAATGGCTATTGAACGGTTTTGTTTGAGCACCATGTTAACAAGCAGACTTGAGAGCATAGCGGAGATGCCTCTACTGGTAATCGAGCTGAGGATTGTATGTGGACGCTGAAACTTGCTGAGGCTATTTGCTTACTTCTTACTCTTCGTGTCATCTTTGCTCTTCTCTTCTGCAGCTGCAGGTTTGGCTGCTTTTTCTTCAGCTTTCCCCTTTTTGGCGTCGGCTTTGTCGGCTTTTTTCGGAGCAGCTTTTTCCTCTTTGTCGTCGGCTTTGTCTTCTTTCTTGGCATCGGCTTTATCTTCTTTCTCCTCCGCTTTTTTTGCTTCTCCTTCCTCTTTTGCTTCAGCATCTTTGTCGTCATCATCACCTCCTTGTGCTTTTTCTTCATCTTGTGCTTCTTCTTTCACTTCGGCCTCCTCTTCCTCTCCTTTGTCGTCTTTCTCCCCCTCGTCTTCAGCTGTTTCTGCCCCTTCTTCCTTTTGCTCTTCCTCATCACCACCTGTATCAAAAGATGAAAGTTTTAATATTAAAGGCTTGAAATATCACCGTGACCTCTAAAACTCTAATTTCAACATATGAAGTTGTACTAACCCTGCTCTTCCTCCTTAACTTCTTCCTCTCCTTCCTTAGCCTCCTCTTCATCTTCTTTATCTCCTTCCTCCTCTCCTCCCTCCTCATCCCCTTTCTCCTCTTCTTCCTCCTTTCCTTCTTCTGCTTCTGCTTCTTCTCCTCCCTCTTCTTCCTTCTCCTCTTCCTCCTTCACCTCCTCCTCCTCCTCCTCCTCTTCATCTTCGGCAGGTGGGCTGGCCTCTGCTTGATGGGCTTGGCTGGCAGAGATGATCCCTTCGGTGGTGCTGACGCTGGAGCTGAGCAGGCGTGATGTCACCAGGTAGGAGGTGCCGGAGCTCAGGCTGGAGAAGACGGGCCGGCTGAAGGACGGCGCTGACAAACTGTGTCCGTACAGAGACGACACTCCCCCAGCCACCCCTACGTTGAAGCGAGACTCCTCCCCTTCCAGGAGCTTCCTGTAAGTTGAAAGAAGACAAGTGATCAGTAGATGTGTAGTCTGTTTAAAACTCACTTAAGCAATTAGTAGTCAATTATTAGATTATTTAGATTAATAATAACATAACCTGATGATGTCTAACTAAAAGCAACAAAGACTTTTTCTTTTTTTTTCCTTTTATCAATATGTTATCTTATGTTTTCTGCGTTTTCATGAATTTTTCACATTTGTCAGCAAAATAGTTTTGTTTGTTTTATTGTTTGTTTTTTCTTCCCATTCATTCAACTAAATTGTTCGACAAAAGTTGCTATTTATTCCCTCTCTGGATTCATTCTGTATTTTCCTTTAGTATTCTGTACTGTCTTTATTTATTCCTTTTTATTTTTAGTTTAACTTGAAGTATATTTCATTTATATGGCACTTTAAAAGCAAAGGAGATTTTGTATCAAAGTGCTTCACAGTAACATGCTCTATATATATACATAAGTGCGTGACATGTGAAAAATAAACAAGTTTAAAAACATGTTGAATATGACTTAACATATTAAAGACAATTAATATGTTTTTCAAAAATAACTGAATGTACTAATGATAAAAAAAAAGAATACTTGAGCTTGACATTTTCCTTTGACTAATATGCACACGAGCACCGTCGCATAAAAATAACCATCACAAGAGTTATTTGCATAGTTTGTGATTTTGTTGTTGTCTTTCACCTGTATGCAGCAATCTCGATGTCCAGAGCCATTTTGACATTCAGAAGGTCTTGGTATTCCTTCAGGTAGCGTGCCATTTCCTGTTTGGTGCCCCTCAGCTCATTCTCCAGCTCTGCAATGGTGTCCTAAATAGAAGACAAAGTTAGTGTCCTTATTACTGTAACACGCTACATGATAGGCCTTCATAAATATATACTGCAGTGCGTACTATCACATTACAATAAAATAAACTTAATACTCACGTGCATTGCTGCTATTTCAGCACTCTGCTTCTCCTCCATCTCATGTAGCTGTTTCTCCAGGGAGTCGTTGAGGCCTCTGCATGCATCGATCTCCAGCAGGCGGGTCTGGAGCTGGCGTCTGTACTCTCCTGCTTCGTCCTTGGAGCTCTTCACAGCGTCAGTGTGCTGGGCGACAGTTTCAGTCAGAGAGCCCACCTTCCCTCTGAACCATTCCTCAGCTGCCTGCATGTTTCTCGCTGCCAGCCTCTCATACTGGGCCCGGATGTCCCTGAGAGCCCCAGACAGGTCTGGAGTGGCGGCCTCGGACTCTACTGCAACCTGGACGCCCAGGTGGACTTGGGCCTGCAGCTCAGCCAGCTCTCCTTCATGAATCCTCTTGAGGAAGGCCAGCTCTTCCAGCAGACTTTCCACGCTCTTTTCCAGCTCAGCCTTGGCTAATGCAGCTTGGTCAGCCTCACGACGGGCCTCCATCAGCCTGCCCTCAGCCTCCTCACGAGCAAGAACTTCCTCCTCATATCGACCCTGCAGGGCACTCAGGGTCTGCTCCAGTCGCTCTCTCTGGCTGAGCACAGCCTGTTGTTCTGCCCTGGCCTCATCGACAGCTGCTCTCAGGGACCGGGCCTCTTGCTCATACAGTGCTCTCAGACGGGACGGTTCAGTGTGCCTCTGCCTCAGCAGCAGCAGCTCTGCCTCCAAAGCACGATTCTGCTGCTCCAGTTCACGCACTCTCTCAATGAAGCCAGCAAAACGGTCGTTGAGGTCCTGCAGCTGAGAGCGCTCCTGGGTGCGTACAGTGCGGAACTCCGAGCTGATCTGGGCTGCCTGGCTGAGCTCCAGCTCCAGCGAAGAGGCTGGTGGTGAGGAGGAGGAGAGCAGCACCCGGCTGGGAGAAGAGTACTGCAGACGGGAAGAGGGCAGCGGGGAGGCATGGGAAGAGTAGACAGAGTGCGTCCTGCCTCTGGTCACCAACACACGAGGGGGAGCCTCCACATACCATCGTCGGTATGAAGAGGTGGAATAGTAGGGGTCATATCCGATGCTACTCATGGCTGAGTGTTGGGAGGACAGGCTGCTCTCCCTCTCCTCTTATTGTGTGTGTGTGTGTGTGTGTGTGTGTGTGTGGAGGTGTATGCAGGGCTCAGGTTTAAGCCTCGACTGCTTACTGCTGCAGCAGGGTGCGCTTTTATAGCAGGACGGTGAGCTCTGACGCAAGCGCTTTCCCCAAACTCTGACAATGCAGGCTTGATAATCTTACACTGCAATGGCAAAAAGAGAGACAGAGAGAGGAACCCTGGGAATTAGTGGGGGGTGGGGGTATTTAGTGGGGCTTAAAAACAGAGAGAAGAAAAGGGAGGTGAGAAGAGGTGGCAAAATGACTTATTACAAGGATGCACATTCCTGTTTGTTTAGTTGTGAAGTTTACATGGACATTAACATCCAATAAAGCTAGTTTTTTTTTTTTTTAATAAAATCACTTATTATAAAAGATCACAGTGTACAGTTTACCAAAAACAGAGATGAGAAAATACAAAGACGGAAATCTCATCAGAGTTATTAGGATGAATCTAGGATTTTGATCACAAAAGTAGTGAAAACAGTGACAACGTTTGTGGGGAGAACAAAAGTGGCATTCTACATTTAATGGCTAAAACATACGTGAATGTAAGTCGTGCTTTCCTCACTGCAGGAGAAAGGAGGAGGAGGGGAGGGATGTCCTGATTCCACAGCAGTGACACAGCATCTCTCCTTGTGGTGAAAAATAAAACTACAGCCGTGACCTCAAAAGACCTGCATTGACAAATGATCACAAAAAAAGAGGCTGGGGTATGGGGTCACAGTCATGGTGAGGACATGGCAAACCAGTTAAAATTATAAAGATAATCAACTGACACAAAAAGTACACAGTAAAAGTAGAATAGAAATTATCTGGGTTCACCGGTATAGGTTTGAAATTGTTTGTCTGTTTGCATGTGTCATCTAGTAAAAACATGTCAGATCAGAACTGCCCGTGCTATAATGTACACACGAGGGCGGGCTGAAAAGTTCATAAGTTGACTATGAAGGACAAAAGCCAGATGGAAATTACTTCAACGCTTTGGATGAGCAATTTTACTATTTGTTTCCAGGTAGGGTTGTATTTGGTGGTTAATAAACAACTTTAAACATCAGTGGTATCAAGTATCAGGACACTGCTCGGGCTCACAAGTCAGCAGTATCCATGGCTGTTCTGTGTCACTGTAGCTTTGTTCTGGTTGACGACCCACCATACTCACCTGATTTGGCACGATGTGATTTTCATGCCTTTCCAAATACGAGAAAACGTTGGCTGAAAAGAAATATTGAAGCGATGATGAGGTCATATATGCCTCTGAGTAGTTATTTTTTCTTTTTTTTTTAACCTTTCAAGATGAAAGCTCCTATATCAAAGGGATTCAAGGACTGCAGCACAGTCGGAATAAGTGTGTGGACCACAAACGTGACTGTACTGAAAAATAACTTATACGTGGCCTTGCACCGCAAAAGGCATCAATAGCCAGGCAATGGACGTCTGAGCCTACCCACATATACACCGTGATTGCTTTTATATGTTCATTTCACAGAATAAATGAAAAAACGATTTCTATGTAGGAGCTTCTTTGTCTACATCACCCTTACGTCAGGTTGTACTTTTAAAGCACTAAAGACAAACGGTCCCTCTCACATGTAGCACAGATAATATGACAGATCAATAACACCCAGCTGCTGACATGCACTTTCTTTTCCTCTGTGAATGGTGTATGAGTGTATGTTTTCTTGCGGTGGATCAGTAAAAGCTGATGTTGGGCGTTTTCAACTTAAGGACTGTGTCTTTAAAGTCCATGCATAAATGTAATGTATTGCAGTGGTTTGCAGCAATATCTGTATTTGTGTGTGCGTTCGGAGCACTAGGTATGTGTGTCTATGTGCATGATCTATAGTGTGTGCTCCAGTAATATGCCTATGCAGCAAAGGCCCCCGGTTCTTACTGACAGTACTGTGCCCAAACAGCAGCAAGGCGGGCGGTGGGAGGTGGGGGACTTCAGTGGGAGCTGCACGGACTGTGCTGCAGGCTGAGTCATCGTAACAGTTGTGATCACACAAACTCCCCTGTGTACACTTTTTCCCAACCCAACAGCAGTCTGACAGTCTACAGCAGGACGATTCTTTGCAGACAAGAGCTTTAATAGACCTGGGGAAATGAGAGGGAGCGGCTTGAGCATTAACTTGTCTTCCGACACAAATTAAATCACTCGCCACATGTTCCGTCTGTGAAGATGACTATTGTAAAGGCTTAGCTTGGGCATTAAAATTATTATTGTAAAAATTCCTATTAACCCAGCGTCACTGCTAAGCTGATGAGAGCTTCAAGTGCCATTTCAAAGTCACAAGGCAGCAGCTAAATGGTTAGTAATCTGTGATTGGCACATTTTAGGGCAGTAGTGGAGATGTGAAATGACTAATTATTAAGATTTTAAAAGCAAACAGGCCACTTTAGCTGGCAGCTATATTATGTTCAGCATAAGCTCTTTAACCTTTTCGTGTCCTGTTTGGTACTAATTTTGGTTTATCACTGTGTTTTTTTCTGAATCCAGTTGCTTACGGAGTGGTGGGACACGATAACCACACTAGCTGTGCTGCAAAAAAGCAAGGAGAATTAAAACATTTTACATAACTACAGACGGTGCCAATTTCCTTTGCACAACATGAAAATACAGCCCATATTAATGAACACATGCTGCAGCTTGGCATTAAGCCTGGAGTTCCATTAATACTGCATTTTTGGACTATTGTATTTCTCTTTATTTCTATATATGGATCATAATTTGATTTGGAGGGACAGGAGACATCGACTTTGCCTGACAGCACAGCTTTGGCTCTGTGGTTTAGTTTTCAAGCTTAATCAGCACATTTATCTCTGTCCTTTAACTTTGATTACATTTCAGTACAGCACAGATTTCAGATCAGTGATACTGCAGGATATATGACTTAATTTCTTCTCGTTCTCTCACAGATTACTGGCAGTTTCCCTACTGTACATCCTAGAATATCCCTAACCATGGAGCGTATGGCGTATACAGAGTATGCTGTTATGTAACAGGACAGAATCATGACCTTTTGGTTCGCGGTCAATTCCATGCTTGTTCTACATACTGTGTGCAGCTGGTAGTTGTTAGGCACATTACGTTAAAAATAGCAAAAATTGTATCTTTAAGATATGTTAACTGACATTAAATAAGTTAACATGCAAGTAAGCAGATAATAACATTACATGTTTGACTTAATTCATTGTATTTGTTAATTTACAGAGTGATAGAACATTTTGTGTAAATTGTACCAGAGCAACTCCTAGAGGTGGTGGAAAGACACAGCAGTGTTTATGAAGACAAGTGCTTGTTAATGATTGGATAAGATATGCAGGTTTGACTTGGCTGAGTCTTGACAGTGTAAGTCTGCGTGTAGTTAAGGTATTTTGGACCTTAAACATTTTTATTACATAACAAATGTTTGTGTTCCTTTTTTAATTATGCACAAATACCTCATGCTATTTAATTTCCCTTAGCTAGTTCTTAATTTTTAATGTTTAATTTTGTATTTATCAATTGTAAAAGGCTGTTGTTGCCATTATAAGTTGTGACAGCAGTCATTTGGTTGCATCATTTGTGCTGCTGGCATTTTCAGTAAGTAGTTTATACTGTATGCAGCTGTGTTTTGGCAATAAATAGTAGATGCTACCAGTGTTTTTTTTTCTCCACCACAGAGTTGTGCTCTATGCACTTCATTATCATTATTATTCCTCATTATTACTTTGCAAAGCAAAGAGAACTGTCTGCACTGTAATGTGCTGTAGTTTGTCTTTATGGGATGAAGCTTTTCACCTCTCTGCAGCCAACTCTGATCTTTACACTTTTGTACCACAGATCTCAGTTTAAAAGTCATGTTGCTATTTTGGCTTAATATCTGACCTTTGGCCTTCCCAGACACCACATGTCCTACCAGGCCAGCAGAGCTCTGGCCCTGTTGGCTAGGCCCATTTGTCCATCAGAGTGTCAATGCCTCTCATAGGTGGAGGCCTGTCTGCTATGCTCAGCCACCGTCCATGCTGCTATAAAAAGAGTTTGGTATGTTGGCTTAGGCTCACTGTTGGTCAGCCAGTGTGTGTGCACAACTTAGAAGGGCTGAGTGTGCTGTGTTCGGTTTAAGGTAAAATCAGAAACACTGCAAGCATGACTGCTGTTCATCGTTTGGTTATTGTCCGCCACGGTGAGAGCGCGTGGAACCAGGAGAACCGCTTCTGCGGCTGGTTCGATGCTGACCTCAGTGAGAAGGGCGTGGAGGAGGCCAAGCGTGGAGCCCAGGCCATCAAAGAGGCAGGCCTCAAGTTTGATGTTTGCTACACCTCTGTGCTTAAACGTGCTGTCAAAACCCTGTGGACCATCATGGAGGGGACGGACCAGATGTGGCTGCCTGTGATCCGTACCTGGCGTCTGAATGAGCGTCACTATGGAGGCCTCACCGGACTCAACAAGGCCGAGACGGCTGAAAAGCACGGTGAGGAGCAGGTGAAGATCTGGCGCCGTTCCTTCGACATCCCACCTCCTCCCATGGACAAGGACCACCCTTACAACAAGATCATCAGTGAGGTAAGAAAGGGAAAATATGTTTTTACTGAGAATAAGAAATAGAAAAATGTTATAGTGATCCTATGAGGAACGTGAACAGATGAACCCTCAGAGTCGTTTAAATTCATTCTTCAGTAGTCCTGTGGCACATTCTATCAGTTATATAACTTTTGTGGGAGTTAACTCTCCTCTATTGTTCATACTACCTTCAGTCCCGGCGCTACAAGAACCTGAAGGCTGGTGAGCTGCCCACATGTGAATCACTGAAGGACACCATCGCCCGTGCCCTGCCTTTCTGGAACGACGTCATTGCTCCTGAAATCAAAGCTGGGAAAAACGTCATCATCGCCGCCCACGGCAACAGCCTCCGTGGCATTGTGAAGCACTTAGAGGGTGAGTATTACAGTTTTCAGGTGGGCAAAGTTTTAACCAAAAAAAAAAAAAAAGCCAAACGAACAACACAAAATGGGTCATGCTCAACTTTTGGCAAAAATAATGAAGTATACAAAAAAGTTCTGGCAGTTCATTTGCATACAACACAGGCCCTAAAACCTAAAGAATCACAGTGAGATTCTTTACACGCACACACACACACACACAGACACACACACATAGTTGTGGATGACAGTGCATAAAAATAGCACTCAGGGACTGTAGAGCTCAGGGACAGGGCAGACAGTCATGAGCTTGGTTCCCGTTACAGTCACGACCTTTATGAAGAAAGGTTGTACGTTTTGAAGGAGTGGGAGACATGGATAAGGGAGTCATGCAGCCAGAGTCTAAAGGGCAGGGGCAAATGTCATAGTTAGGAAAGGTAGATTTCAGCGCTAAGGATGTCTAAAAGTAGTAACCTGAACTAAGTACAGTAAGTTTATAATGTAACAGGCAGTGGTGGAAGTACATTTACTCAAGTACTGGGCTTAAGTACAAATTTGAAGAACTTGTCCATCCGCGTTTCTGTTTACTAGTTTATTCTTGCAAATATTGCACTGTCAAAATAACGAGCTTTTAATGTACAGCTCATTGTTAAAGATCAAGCCTCTCCCAACATTTTTCGCTGCTGAAATCAACAGCTCCGCCAAAGAAGATAAAGATTCCTCCCTCTGATCTTATCACAAGGTTTCATTACAGTACATATTCTAATGGTCCAATATCTCACCACCATTTACAGTAACATGCTGCTTATACGCTGACCCTCCTGTATTAATATCATATTGCTGTATTGGTGCTTTTACTAAAGTAAAGGATCTGAATACTATTTCCACCACTGCACAAAGGTAATAAATAACCAGATCAATCAAAATCCAATCATATTTAAGGAAAACCAACCCGACTAACACTTTAAATTATCGAACACTTGTCCTTCCCGTCTGCCTGAGCTCCAGACAGCTTCGCATGCTATCAGTTTCATCTCCCCTGTTCTGTCTGCTGATCTGCATGTTTACCTGTCTGGTCTATCTCCCAGGTATGTCTGATGCAGCCATTATGGAGCTGAATCTGCCAACAGGAATCCCAATTGTGTATGAGCTGGACGCAGACCTGAAGCCCGTTAAGCCCATGTCTTTCTTGGGTGACGAGGAGACCGTGAAGAAGGCCATGGAGGCTGTGGCTGCCCAGGGCAAAGCCAAGAAGTAAAGCTGCTCAGGAGGAGGCAGAAAATAAACTGTTACCCCCTTTGTCCCGAAACCTTTCCTCAACATTAGTCCATCCTTGTACACACCTTCATCTGAAGTCCATTCCAACTGGGGGAAGTTTTAATGTTTTGCTTTGGACATTTACAGCTAATACAACGGACAGATGGTGGATCTGTCAGTCAAAGCAGATGGCCCTCCTGCCCCACAAACACCCACTATCACTGTGGAAAAGCTCAGCCCTTTGAAATTGTGGTCAAGCCCTATTTTTAAGGGCCTCACCACCCTGGCACAACCAATAAAAGAAACCATGTTTTTATGTAGGCCTGTGTCTGTTTATTTTTTCTTATTTTCCACTGTCTCTTTACCCTTTTCCGTCGTCAAGTCGTCATCCTTATCTGTTACCCATTCAGTTTCCCGTTTGGAAATCGGTGGTTTCAGCAAAGTGGAAAGTTGCTGTGAAATCTTACCCAGGATGTGGAGGGGAAGAGAGAGAGGAACATCGTCTGACGGATAAGTCAATGGGTTCATCCTGGCAATACTCCCATGGCCATGATGCAGGAAAGAGTTCGTCTGATTTTCTCCCTTCGCTACACTATGCATTTTAAGCAGTCAATAGCACACGTACAGCAAAAGAGACCTTGTAACACCCTTGATCCGTGTCCCCGAGGACCCATAGATGGATGACAAAGTAAAATTATAGTAACCACATTCCTGTCCAGAAATCAGCATTGTGGTGGTGATGGACATCATTTATTCAAATACTGTATATAAACAGTAAATCATAAGAGATTGCCAAATACCGTTACCCCTCAATAAGACAGGAAGTTCATTCATCCATCATGGTACAGGCAGGTTCTCCTTCTGTTACAGCTCTTCACTCCTAATTTTTATCATCATCATCATCATCCCACTTCACCACTATCTGACTTGAACATTTTACACAAGGTAAGTCTTTACCATATCTTGGTCCTCCTTGAAGACGGTATCCACTGTAGTAATGTTTAGTTTTGTCTGTCACAAACACACACTATTAGACTGTTTTACAATATTACCTCTATGGCGAAGAATCGAATGCTCATTTAGTGTAGCCAGAGGGAAATGAGCTGCAACGCCACCTCGACTAAGAGTCAATGAGCTGGTGGCGCCGTTAGATACTGAATACTGAGAGAGCATTGACTTATTTTCCCTTAATTGTAGCCAAAGTTTTATGCACATTTGCAAACATTGTTACCTTTTCCATTTTCAAAATGTCAGTTATTTGTCTTTTATGGACTACAGTGTGAAACACAAACACACTGATGAGTCAGAGTCTCTTTTGGTATGTTTATACTGTTGTGTAGAAAACAGTTTGGACAACCAAACTGTATGTATCGTCATGTACAATGGTGGAACGCAACTACGTACTGTTGGTCAGGTACTGTAAATACTTGAGGTACTTACTTCTACTCCACTGCATTCCAGATACAAATATTGTACTTTTTAACCCATTGCATTTGTCTGACAGCTTTAGTTACTGCATTTCTGTAGTTTTCAGCTTATAGATTCTTATCCATTTCCTGTCCAGTGAAAACCACGTATCTCCAAATGAGTTGATTTTTAATGTTTGTGATAAACTGAACGATGAAGTGAAAGTCTCCTTCTCAAGATGAAGAAACTCTTGAAAAATCCTGGATTAGCTGGTGAAATTAGCTGTCACCAAACTGGAAAGAGGAACGTTTTTCTGAGCTCTGAGTTTTTTGAAATACATCATTCTCACAGGACAGCGATTCTTCCATCATATGATGATCTTATAAAACATGATGCACACAGTTTTATGTAGATAAAAAAAAAAAAACACCCAACAGTATTTAGAGTTCAAATGATCTTAACCATAAACATGTACAGCAGTAAAATGCAACACAGTAATATGAATCTAAAAACATGACATATAATATTGAAACACTGACAATAGTTACATTTAATTCGACAATTAATTTGCCTGTTGGTGAAGCAACAGTAACTAAGGACAGATGGTAACATTCAACTTACAGGGTCTGTTTTAGCTTCAGCTTGGTCTTACATTTCACTACCACATAAAAATGCAGATTACAAACAACCATTGACGACAATCATTATTTTCTGGGCATTGGACAATATCACATAGTATCACTTATACCATTACTGACACACAACAGGCCTGACAATGGAAGAAACACAACTTCTCTTCATTTAGTGTGGTATATAATATTATGATGCCACCTACTGGCCAATTTGAGGAATGACAAAGGAGACTTTTGAATAGTAATTTGTGTTACTGTGTTAAAGTATTATCAAGCTGAAATACAACAGGAGCAATTTCGCATTTGTTTGCACATAAGTTAAAACTCATTTCGACTGGTTTCATCACTGTGTCCATTGCTGCCTTTGTTCTTTGTACACACGTAGTCTCACAGGCATTCAAAAGTCATCAACAGCATCTGGTCTCTTTCATTCAGATCATCCCAGCTATTTAAAAAAGAACACTTTGCTCAGTATCCGAGGGCGCAGACTGTACCATAAATCAGTGTTTTCCATCAGGCACAGGCTTTGACGTTGATCCTGAAGTTAACATTCAAACAGGCTCAGGACCTCAGTAGTGGTTTAGGTTAGAGGTGTTTTAATCGGTGACAGTTTTAGCAGAGTTTTGTCTCTTGAAGGGCTTAAGGAAGCTCGGGAGAGATGCTATCTTGTATGGGTTTTTCTTGTATGCGACTGCTTTATGGCATTCTGCTTTAGACATGTCTACATACTCTGCAGCGCTCATCACATTCTTTTCTATGTTGTTAATCAATTCCCCCTGGTAGAAGAAAAACAAGTGACACCAGTCAGATTTTAGGAACCTGTGACGTTAAGTCCCTTTATATCTGTTGTCATGTAGATTGTCATAAGGCAGCCATATTACCTGAATTTCCAACAGCAAAGCAATGTCAGCAAATATCTCGTGCAGCTCTCTGATGCTGGATTCGAGGCTGATAATATCATGACGCCGGGACTCAATCTCATTCAGAGCCAGGCTTGAAAGCCGAGCCTCAGATTGGATCTGCGGAGGGGAAAGTGCACTGGTTAGTTTATTCAATTCTAAGTGCATTTCTGGGAGATCAATAACAACAGCAAAAGTACAGTAAAGTAGCTATTACTGGCTATCATGGATCAGAACACAGGGAAATTTCTACTAACATTGGATATGAAGATGGTGGGATTGTCACCATTCAGCATCTCCTCCAACTCTTCATCTGTAGTGATTTTATCCACTGAACAAGACACAAAATAACTTCAAACAGAATCAGCATGCTTAAAATACTGTAAACATATTTAGTATTACACATGGCGTGGATGTTCAAATTGTTGACGCATATTAAGTATTTAGAAACAGTGTTTGACTCTTAAATCAAGTTTGATATGAGCCGCTGTCAAGCTGTCAAGTGTGAGCAGCAAACAATACACTTCTTATGCAGTTTTCATCAAAAATTCACTGAATGTCTTCAACGATCTCATTTATTTTCCAGTTTAATGGGTTCATTGTGAAGGTCAAGAACGGCCTAAATGGTATTGTGAAAGTTTGCTCTGAGATAATTGGAGTCCAGCAAAGAGACTGGTGCTCTGTTTGGAGAAATGGGCAGCCAGAAAGCAATAAGGATTTATCAGCCGATCTGACCGTGTTTTGTCTTGTGAATTCACTGTCATGTCCCTCAGGCCGTCATTATTACAAACCACTATTAAGTCTTTCATTCCTTCTCTTATCAAACCACCAAACACAGACTCTGTTACATGACTTTTAGACTCTGCTACTTATTTATTTTAACCATATCAACTTTTTACTTAATTCTGATTGTTGCTCCTCATACAGACCAAAGTGTGTTGATCTGTTGCCTCTGACATAACAACCTGCTCGTGGACTGACTGCAAAAGAAATGCCCTATGTGGGATCACTAAGTTGTCTGAATCTGAGTCTCTACATTATCTTGAAAGTTGGACTTCCAGCCAGTATAACTGTAGTAAGTAAATGCAAAAAACTTACCACTAAGTTTAGCATTGGAAGGGTTTGTAACTATGAATTGTGAATCTACTGCAACAGGATAAAAAAATAAAATGAAAAATATATCACATAAAAAAAGACCTTGATTCTGCATATATCTTTGGCTGTTCACATTATGTACATACACATAGTTGACCGTTTTATACTGTGACACATACTATACTGAGTGCTATTTATTCTAAACCAGAGTAAGTAAAACACACTAGATTTAAAATACTACCTTTGTGAGTGGGTGTATTCTATAGGGATATGCTACCTTGAACTAAATTAAGTTAAAGAAGTGAAAAAAAAAGAAGAAAAAACTGAAACTCGAGGGAAAGGAGGTGCAACATTACTTCAGCTATTATTATTATTTAGAGCCATTACCATAGAAACATGTTCACCTTAGGGTTTTGTTCTATTAAAATCTTGGCACTGACTCCCTAAAATACAATTAATTACTTTAATATGACAGGATCCTAGTGATTTCCATTTACATGGCATTAAGCAGAGTGAATGTGACGATTCTGTTTGGTTTTGGCGACTCACCAATTTCCAGTTGCCTCCGAATTTGTGCTTTGCATTTCTCTCTGAAGTCGAACTGTGCCCTATAATAACGCCTCATGACATCCACAAAACACTGAGTCAGGTGTGAGTGCTGGTGAAACAGGATTAGACATCAATTTTAATATGAATCGCATCCACCTCATGATTAGTGCTTGGCAAATTTGGAGATTAAGGATGCCCTCTTTGTGCCTACGTCTCATTACATTAAATAAATAATAGTACAGCCATACCTGGTTCTTGTGAATCCGCTGGATTACTGAGGCACTTCTGCTGTTCCCATCTGCAGGCAAGTTCTGCTGCATGGCTACAAACGCACAGAAGACTGACTTAAACTTTAGTTAAATGTTGCGTATGCACTGGGGTACGATGAACATACCCTTTAGAATAATGCAATGGTGATAACGGTATAGATAAATAGTAGAAATTAATACTTCACTTCCTGTAGGGGTGATATTGCTGTGATATAGTGTGTTTACAGATGACCAGCAGCCTTTCCCCCTCATTTGCCTGTCAAATCTACGGTCATCACTTCTGCTGTAAGTGAATTTGAGGAAGCACGATACTTCTAAATACTGTCTCAGAGATGACAGCTACATCAATGCTACTTAATTTATATTGACTGGGGCATCGACACGTATTAAAACCCACTGCACCTTCAATCGTTGTACTACATCTGTCAAAACAACATCAACAAAGCACGTCCACCTACATTTTAAAGTGTCTCGGACCAAGTTGGCGTTCTTCTGGATTTCACTGTTCAGCTTCTCCAGCTCATCTTTGTTTCCTATGGACGAAACAAAGTCACTTTGTGGAAGTGAGAATTATTTCAACAAGTTTCAGTCTGCATACAATGACTGCAAAATGTGTTGATTTGACTGATCAAAAATCTGTATCGTGTAAAGGAAAGGAGCTTTTTTTTCCCCCCCGTGTATGTCTATATATAAATATATATGTCAGGTTTTCTTGGTAAACAAGTGCAGCCTATATGAAGTAAACAGTAAATAAAGCTAGCATCATCTTTTTCTACGCTTTACCCTGCACACAAAACCAACCCCCTCCCGTGTAAACACACACAGGCGTGGACCTGTTTATCAAAGGCCGTCTGTTTAGCGTGTGCTCTGATGGGGATGACATCAGGTTGATTTAAAATGTGGAAAGAGGGACGCTCCAGTCAAATGCGTCCGCCGCGTTTAGCCATGATGTAATGTCTGACTGGTCTGCAGTACTCACTTTGGTCTCCGTTCGTAGCGGAGAGGATAGCGCCGTGTCTTCTTTCCACCTCCTCTGCTCCGCGCGAAATTGTTTCAACGAGACCTCTTACCTCCCCGACCTACGTACAACACGTTTTTTTTTGTTTGTTTTGTTTTTGTTTGTTTTTAACAGATTCTACACGTTACCGACGAACCAAATGACGAGGCTAAGCTAAAAGGAAAGACAAACGGTCGGGAAAGTTTACCGTTTTGAAGAAGTCCTCCATGTTGGCTCTGCCGGTCGTGTCGGTCATACTGGTGGGAATTCCCTGAAATATTAGCACCTGTTGCTCGGAAAACACAGTTCCTTTAAGGTTTGCAACGCTCGCAGGAATTAAAATGTGTGGAAGACGCTGTTGATGCTAGTTACCGTGTAACGCTGAACGTATTAGCCGTTAAGTCTTTTTTTCCCTTTTTTTTCTTGTTGTACTTAAAACATGCTACTTGCTGAGTACGCCCGGTTACTTGCCCGTTGACCCGTCTGATTATGCCAAAGACGAGCCACACATCGTCGACTTTTACGCGAGGCTGATTATTTACAGTGGACGGACCCTCCCCCTTCACCTGTGCGTCGCGTTTCAACGGCGAGCGCACCTGTCGCAGTTGAAGAGCGCGGGCGCGTCGGCGGGGGCGCGCCTCAGGCCAAACTGGCGAACAAAGGCTTCCCTCCACCCGGTCTACCTGCGGCGTACTACACCGGTGTTACAGCAGATACACATGCAGCAGGGACGCCATATTGTTTTAACGATTTACCCGATGTGGATTTTGTCTCTTTGTGTCCAACCCTGATCTTCTTTGTTTTACGTTAAACAAGTAATGTGATGCATTGTAGAAGTTATCTCCACTACCAGGGGGCGCTAGACTGGCCTCTGACCTACAGATCCGGTCATTTTATGAACCATAATAAAACACTGACCTCTATTTAATATTTTTTGTTTTTTGTTTTTGAAAAACGTGTAACTACTGCTACTACTACTACTACTCTCCCGGAAGTCTGTTTTTCATGGTAGGCCTATCTGTAGCGATGGCTATAAGTTTCCATATTGCGCTTGTTAAAATTGCATTCAAGGTTGCCCCAAAATATTTGGGATTTCACAAACTCTGCGTGTAGGTGCACTCCTTAAACTCAGGACTGACTTTTATGGACTGAGGGGACACGGTACTGCACCGTATTGAATACAGAATAATGAACATAAATGGACCCAGAAACAGGAAATGACGTCACGGCTTACGCTCTGCTCTTTACAACGCGGGATGGACTTTTCTCTGTGCTACTGTTCCATCTATGTAGGTTGAAATCATTCTTGATGTTGTAACTAATAATCGATAATCGCCCTCGAATGCAGCAAAAGCACACAGTAACGAGCATGTTTTGAAAATGTAGGGAGTAGAAAGTTGATATTTGAGTTAAAATGTAGGGAGTAAAAGTAAAAAGTTGTCAGAAAAAAGACACTCAAGTACAGATACCGGAAAAAGTATTTGTACTTTATTAGTTCCCACCTATGTCTAATGGACATAGTTGTTTGAAGGCAAAATTGTTATCAACAGTAACAGTCATGGTTTTAAAGTGGCCCTAACCAAAACGACACTGTTACAAAGGTGAAAAAACACTTGGACTTGGATAACTTTGCTTAACTTAAGTAATTAATTAGACACGGCAAGTATAATGTATCTGATTCCTCCTCTAAACCAACATGAATGTGAGAAAACCAAGCTGCGTGATGTTTGCCAGTCTTAATTTGCTTGTTGGAACAAGCAAATAACATCCAGTCTAAACATCCATTCACTTACAGCCAGTAAGTGGTTGATCTTACTAGGCTTTGACTCTCGGTGTTTATCGCTCAGTTTGCACAGGTGCAACTTAATAGTCCCTGCGTGTATTTAAGAGGTAACCCATTCAGATTCGCAAACCTACAAGCTGACTATATTAGGCTGCACATTTAGGAACACACACCAAAAAGCTTCTGCATCTAACCAAAGGTCCTCATTTTCTTCATGTGCAGAATAGTTTTAATATTTGTTTTTTTACGAGCAAAATGGTCTGAAACACTGTCCGTAAACTGGAGTTAGTTTAGTTGGTGACATGAACGTGATTTGAAAAATCAAAGCTCAATATCCCAGATGTGCTCTGAAAGCAGATGGATGCTCGGAGTTATCGGGGAGTGGCAGGATGTTTGCTCACTAAATGACATGTAATTATCTCAGTAAAAACCTGTTCAAAGTCCTGTCTCAATGCTGTCTGTACAAATACAGGACCAGTATTTAGGCAATTTATGTTGGCCCAGTTTGCCAAATGAAATAATAATATAACCATGCAGTAGTTTGGGGATACATCAGGTCTTTCTTTCTTTCTTTCTTTCTTTCTTTCTTTCTTTCTTTCTTTCTTTCTTTCTTTCTTTCTTTCTT
>JAPQRN010000005.1:4829774-4842694 GCA_037367275.1 Coranthus polyacanthus | reverse complement strand
CCTCCCAGTGTAATATGAGCCGTTTGTGGCAGAGACACAGAGAGGCACTCATAAAAGTGAGGAAAAATCTAATTTATACAGAAGTCTTTAATATACACATATACATGGTACAGATAGCACTTTAAGTGTTAAGATATGGGACCTTTAAAGCTGCCGGAGTAAATCAGGGGGGAAAGCACCAGAATTAGAAAATACACACCTTCCTCCTGCAGTTCTCTCCTCTTTGTCCAAATCAAAAGACTAAATATAAATGACCTGACATTGTTTCATGCTGTGATGTAAAAGTGAAGCCACATTTCCAAGCTTGTTTCAACACGGAGTAGAGCAGTAGAATAACGTCCAGGTTGTGTCTGACAGAATTGGTAATTCAGCTGCCGATCATGTATTTTAACCCCCTTACCTGTCTGCAAATACCTGTGATTAGCCAAAATATGCATCATGGGGTAATTTTTTTCTACAGCCTGAAAACACAGGCAAGGAGTAGATGCAGAAGTGTCCTCTCAGACCACTTGAATTACCATATGCTGAAAGGAAACTCTGGAATTTTTGCCCAGTGGTGCTAAAAAAACTATCAAGCGCTGCAGATTTAATGTGCTGTAGAGATCCATTGAGGTTTGCAGGTTACTATGTGCCTGTTACTATATTTGTGTTGTTTTTGGTTGCTGCTGCTAATGGGAGCATTGTATTGGGATGGCTGTCACACCCATCTCCTTTAGGCAGTCCCACACCTCTGCACCCTTGTGAACTCACGTAGCCACTCTGCACAGAAGTCAGCATCAGAATACACAATATCATAGTCAAGGAGGGCTCAGGCTGCCTGTCCAGATCGTGCACATTTGGATTCAGGTATTGCTGTGAGTAGCGGTGAACACTGTTTTTTCCATGAGGAAGTCAGCAACAACATAATAAGTCATGTATTCTGAGATAAAGTTTAGCTTTTCTTATAACTACCTTTAGATGTTTGGATCGTTACTTGTGGTCTGAAGTACAATAATAAGGGATAATATATAGGGGAGCCCATCATTATTGCAGGACTTGAAGGGATTTATTTTACATAAAATACCAGCTTGTTGTACATTATCCCACTTAATACGAGGCTATTTACTACATTTGACAAAAATAATTGATGTAAAAGTGATTAGTTTGATTTGAAAATGAAATAATTTTAGAGTTTATGGTTGGAACTGCATATGGAAAATAGCAGAACATAAAACTAACAGGTTATAGAATGCCATCGTCGACCAATCAGAATCGAGAATTCTACAAAGCCGTGTAATAAATGCCATGTAATTAACACCCACCAGTAATATTTTGGCTTGGAGTGTGTTACAGTGAATGCAGGTCTCATGAGTGTGAATTGAAGGTACCCGTGATTTTTGAACCTGAGTTTACAGAACAAGTCAGAAGATTCCTCTCTTGAGCACTGGAGTTACTGTAAAGTTAAGCCGCTCTCTAGAAATCCCTGAAACTGCAACTTCTTTTAAAAACCCCTCTTTGGTACAGAAGTTAAATGTCCAGTTTGTTAGATTTAGGGAGGTTTAGGAGGATCTAATTGCAGTATATAATATTCATAAGTATGATTTCATTGGTGTATAATAAGAATTGTTGTGTGATCTTGCCAACATATCTTGCACCTGTCTAATCTGTTCCTGGTTTGTATTTGTTCGAAAGATCAAAGTGGACAGCTATGAAAAGCTTGAGTATTCAGCATAGGACTGTATTTTCTTAATGTTTTTTTTAAGAACCTTACTTGTGTATTTATGTTGTAAATGCATTTTCGTCTTCTGTGTTGTCTGTAGAGTCTATTTGGTATCATTATAAATGGCTGCATCCGTTTACGGACTTAGAACTGTGCATACTGGTTCACTGCAATGGCCTCCCGAGTCATGGAACAGAGCCATGGTTAATTTTATCAGCAACCCCTCTACTGCTCCTGCAGTTGTGAGTGGCGAGGTGACTCAGCGCCAGCGCCATCACAAGAGGATCCTCAGTTCAATCCCCAGGCAGGGCAGAGGCTTTTTGTGTGGAGTGCACATGCAGTACCCCAGCCATTAGTATTTCATTTCTTATTTTTTTTTATACTATACACTTTTTATCGCCCATTAACAGGTCAAATAATGGAATAATATTTAGAATGAGTATGCCTGTGTAAGGCTGGGGTGTCTAACCCGCCAGAGGGTCCAATCCGGCACCACAAACATCTATGGTTGACATGTGGGTATACCGTTCTGCTAGGTTTCACAGTCAATATCACCACAATGGCAAAGACTAGAAGCCTCAAGTTTTAACAGTGTGGCCCCATCAACCTCAGGATTTAACACAATGAATATGAGGAAGATTCAAGAAACTTTCATTTTGGAATGTCTTCACTGTACACACACATCTAAGGTTGACACTTGGGTTTACAATTGCATTATATGCCAGGGATCCCAAGTGTCACAGTCAATATCTCCACAGTGACAAGAACTAGACGTCTCAATTCTTAAGAGTGTGGCCCTTTAAACCTGAGGATTTAACGCAGTTAATATGAAGGTGATTCAAGAAGTTTTAATTTTGGAATCTCTTCACTGCAGGCCATTATCGCCTTCACTAATCACCTCGATTTGTCTCCGTACTTCTCATCTCATTCTTTGAGCCAGGTGACAATGGATAAAAATAAAACCTCATTCATGAATCTTAATTTTAATAAGTGATTTTTATTTGTAAGTAGATATCATTTAATCTTCTGCGATCATGATATATGATATAAATCGGCTTTTTATTTTAGGGTTCTATCATGTACGTTAGGATTGGAATTATTCATTTAAAGAGGGACCACTGTGTTTAAATGGCTGTTCATTACGTTTTATTGTTGATTTTTGTGTATGATGTTGTATATGTTTGTATGGCTGCAGTCTTGGCCGTGAGAGATTTCTAATCTCCTGGCAGGTAAAATAAAATAAAAAATCCACAGGGGAGCTGAATGAAATGTTAGGTCTTTGTGGAGGTTTTACTTTCAATATCTGTTTCCTGGCTCTCTCTTTGAATGTTTCTTGAACAACATGACCTTGCTCCTTTTGAGTTACAATCCCATCTTTTTAGCAAAGTGAAAAATCTATGGGTCAACACCTTTCAGTCTGGCAGCCCAGAGGAAAAAGGTAGATGATATTGATCTCTTTTCAGCCATGGTTGTGATTTCCATTGTACCACTTAAACCCTGTCCACCCATGGGCCAGTGTTACTTGCGGCACCTGCAACTTTTGTCTATTTATTTTCACCGAATCACACAGCTCAAAGAAGTGCACATTTAAGTGGAATGACTTAAACTTGTCATTGCTACTAATTTGTACCATTGAATCAATTTATTATGTAATGCCCTGTGTGTGTGTGTTTTTATGGCAGTCATGCCTCCTTTGAAATATATTCCTTTAGTCACAATGGAAATGAAATGTTTTGCCATTTTTTGATCTGTTTGGATAGAGGCATTGGGATTTAATGTTTTCCTATAGATGAGGATCTATGGAGTGTAGACTGTAAATTCCATATAAGCTAAAACATATGGAAAACGTTTTCAGATAAAGGCAATAAGGATTTGATCTGTTAATTTTTTTTTAAAAATGTGGAAATAGTGTCTCATTTGAGCATCTTCATGAGACAACTGTCTGTTTGATGCGAGTGCATGTTTGGGTGTAAGAGAATGCGCTTTTGTGTGAGAGTGTTTTTGCATGTGATTAATAGATTAGAGATTGTGTTGTCATGTTAGATTATGTGGAATGACAAGCTCCGCTGCTTAGATCATAGATCATATCACAACAAACCTCTCGCATTCCTGCCAATTTTTTGCTCCAGTGCGTGTGCCTCTCAGAGCTGTAGGCATGTAGCATGCGAGTGTGAAAACCCCCTCCAGTCGCCCTCCCTTTTCCATCCCTGTCTCCTAGAAATTAAACTCGTAAATAACAAAATTGTAACTCCAATTATACTTTGTCAAAAAAAAGTACTGCCACCTGCATTATGTTTTGTTAGAAATGTAATCGGTGCCTCGAATTTCTTTAAGACCGTGTAATTTGCCATTTAAGGACCCACCACTTTTTGCCATCACACATTAGGAAGCAGGCAGCTGGGGTGGATGGCAGATATACAAAATACAGGACTTTGACACCAGAGCGTGGAGTTTGCAATTTAATGATACACGAATGTAATTTCTGGGAGACAAGATTCCTATTTCTGGTAGCTTCCTAACACCTTTTTTTTTTACTCATTCTATTAATTGAAATACATAATACACCTCATGCTATATCCACATTAATGCCTTTTTGTTTTAAAACACGTAACTTTTGCCGTGCGTACGCCTAGCATCCACACTACTCTGGAGTTGTAGGATCCTCAAAACAAAGACTTTTGGAAACACTGCAGAACCCTGTTTTAGTTTGGAAATTCAGGGATTTTTGGAAACAGTAATGGTTTTTATTTGTCCCGTTCGACATAAAAACAAGACATCGGCCTCGTCTACCAGCTGTTAATTGAACATGGATACCAAATCACAGCTGGTTCAGTGTATGTGAATGGTCATGGGATATATGTTTCAGGACAGACACTACTTTAAAAATGAAAACATATTTGTGTGGATGTTGCATGAACCTGTAACTGGGGGAAATATTTACTTTATATTTACTTTGTACTGTATCTACTCATGAACTTTATCAATTAACATTTAATCAAAGACAGTGACAGTGTAATCCCTATTTTTCAATATAACCAACCTTAAAATATATTGATATTTTTTCTGTTGCCAGTGGTGTGTCTCTTATTGAAAGGAAACTGAGAACAAGAGGTCAATGTGTAAGAGACACTTGGGGAAAAGAATGCAAAGACGTCATTGTTTCTGGAAAACAGACATAGAGGAAGAGGAGTCTGTATGTTAGTATGATACACACTCAAGTGTGATATAAAATGAGTGTTTTGCAGAAACAGTCAGTTGCTTTTTTCCAGGAACAACTTGATTTATTGAACTTTGTTTTTATCTGCAATAAGTCCACCTCATATCAGACTCAGAACATGGTTGTGTTTTGTTGAAACTACGGTGTGGCAGAAGATCTGACCCCATCTGGCCCCGGTCAAGATTTTTTTTGCCCAAAAAACAGATGCAGAGTGGATGCTGCAGCATTATGCTTCCACCATAATCAACGAAACTGGCTACACCTGCCATGAGAGCAGTGTGTAAGTGACACGTATGTGCCATGGAGATCTGCGCTGCAAATGTAATAATAAGATCAGTCTTTTGTTTAGGTACGCAGCCTTCTTAAACAGAAAGCCTCATCAGAGTTTCGTTATTTACTCTCCCCCACTCTGGATGACGCTCTCGGTATTTATTAACCGAGTATTAGCTTGCAGTTGCTCAGTAACTTTAGATCACTCCTCTGTGCTGGGTCCAAAAGCTGAAAACACTCCTAAACAACAATCCTAAAATGAAAACTCACTTGTGTTGTGTCGACTCGGAAACATACACACAGACATACACAACAAGCAAACAGCTGAGAGACGCTTAAATGAACGCAGACATGTACAAACCAGCTGAATGCTACTTTAGTGAGAACCAGTATCACTTGGAAAATGGTCCCTAAATGTGAGGTAAAACCATCTTTTTACAAAATGACTTTGTTAAACGTTTAAATGCAATCTACATCAAAGTTCTCTTCTCATAAATATTCATATTTATTATGAGTTATTCTTGAAGATGTTCTGTAATCTTAAATACATGACTTTCTTTTTTTTTTTTGGCGTGTTTGTCTGCCATTTGATGTCAGTTGTTCAAATTACTTCAGTGAGTCACAGAGCTGCATTTTCTTCAGTGAAGATAAGCACCGTGAGTCTCCATCCTGTGGCCTGAATCAGCAACTAAAGATATTTTTTATACAAATACAATATTTATCCCTGTTGGAGTTAGTAAACCTTATTATAAATTAAATATTTCAGTAACATTGATCAGTGAGCCACAAATAAAATCTTTCTCTTTATCTGGCACTGAGGTGAAACAGTGTCGTCTTCACAGTCAAGCAATCTTTGTAAGCCTCCTTTTCCAGTGCTGTCTGTAGCAGTGAGGAGTTTGTGTAGACAACACATGGAGGAGAAATAATTCCTTAGTTCCCCATTGTGCAATGAGCAGAGAGAAGATTTTATATTTGCAAAAGAAATTGTAAATTGTGGGGTCCCAGTGAGGCAAAAAAGCTCACTCTTCATTGTTCTCACTGTAAAGCCTATAATCTGAAAGTATTCCATTGAGGTGGTTTAGTGTATAGCTTTCATAAATCCTTTATCATATATCTAAAATGTGTCTGTCCATGTGGCAAGGGAAAGCAGACAATCTCAACCAGCTCTCTGTGAGTTGATATGACTTGAACACCACACTATAGGTCACTGAGGCTGTGTTCAGACCTGGCATTAACCTGTGTTTTTCATGATCCAATCAATGATCCAAGTAGCCAGCTCTAATGCGAGGCGAATCCATTCAAGATGCATTGAGGACGCACTGAGAGTTGAACACCTGGACCTTCTTCAGAGGGGGTCTGGGATGCATAATCCACATTGTTTTAGCAGTGTGAACATGGATGAGTCCTCCACATCTGAGGAGCACTTACTCAGCTGATGCCCGCTATGTGAGCGAGTCAATGTGCCAACGGCGTCATGGTAAAGTGTTTTAAAGATGTCAGAAATTTTTGAAAAGCCCACAGAGATATATTACAAGTGCTTCATATTTGAAGTGCTGCCTGAGTGCACCAGAACAACACTGCACCACTTATTTTTCTCCGTGAGGATGTAGAATATTCCAGTTTGCATAATCCGGGTTGAACTTCATAAACATTTTTATGAATTCCTACAGATCCAATTATCACTAAAACATATGTCATGCAATTAAAACAATGAAATGGTTAAAGTCATATTGACATTTAAGGTGCACTGATAATATCAGCTCATACATTAGCAGATAAGAACACGTTCCATTTTACATGTTGCTGGTAGCCTTTGACTGGCACAGTGAATTGAATTTTAAATTGAGTTTTTTTCTGCCTCACTAACGTTAACAAGTGAAGATAAAAAGGCTGCAAAACACCCTTCCATTCATTATTCACTCTTCTGACAGTTTCTTTATATGTGACACATTTGTTAAGAACCATTACAAAGCCAGCCTGTTCAATTTGTACAGCTTGTGCAGCATCCGAGATGCCTGCAGGAAATGAAAGCTTGCACTATGTTTTAGGCTCTTAGATGAGCTTGTTTATTTGCATGTAGAGTGGGGAAGTGAGATACTGGATATGCGTGTGGAGATGCATTGTAATGCTAGGTGTGAACAGACCTCCTTAGAGCTGTACACTTGTGACTGGTTCATGAGAAATGCATGTTAAATCCAGGCCTGAACAGCTGCAGAGAGCGCAGACAGAAAAAAGACAGGACAAGTGACACAGTCAGTCACTAAACACAAGTGTCTCACATGATAAACTATAGCTGACAACATCTCCATTATTGGTGAAATGACTGACACGCTGATGAAATACAGAAATTTGGAAACAGAAGAGTTCCACAGAGAGAAACGGAGTGACTCTGAAAGCCGACTGGTTGCTTGAAAAGGTGCGACGGTGACGACGCCGGCGCTTTTCTGAAAAAGGCCCGAGATTTTCGTTTGAAAGGGAGTGGCCACACAAAAAAAGGCGGAGTGCTCTGAAAGAAAGAGTGCTGTGCTTTTTCTCGAGGTGGCCGCAAGCAGCAGCATACGCTCTCACCTCATTAGGCACAAGTGAAAAAAAGATGCTCAACAAACTCTTAATGTGCTCTATTGGAATCGTTCTGCAGTCTTTAGTATGTGGCTGAATGTTCTAAATGTCTTTATGTGGTCATCGATAAAAGTGCAGCCTGCTTTAGAAATGGGAAGAGTACAACTTCAATGAGCGCACATGCAAAATTACACTAAGGAGAGAAGCTGAAAAGACCTTTAGTTAAACTTGTAAACGCTGCAATCTGGACACTGGCAACAAGTACAGGTGATGGACACTTTTGCTGGACAAATGACTCTCTCCTTCTTAATAAATATTCTTGTTTATTGTTAGTTATGGCTTGCTCCTCATTTAGATGTTCTGTATTCATGATGTTTGTGATTGGATCGTGTAAAATGCATGTTAAAGTCAGGTTTGAACAGCCCCAGAGAGTGCGCAGGAAAGCTGACAGGAACAATGACAGGTGACACCAACCATTCGGCGAACTCATCCCTCTCACATGTTAAACTGCAGCTGACAGCATCTCAATTATCGGTGAAATGACTGACACAGTGACAGAAAAAAAAATACCGAAATGTGGAGACAGACGAGTGTGACAGAGAGAGAGACAGAGTGAAGGTGAAAAAGGAGTTGTAAACGCAGTGTAAACAATTGCCTTCTGTGAAATGGAAAGCAGCGGAGCTCCAGCAGTTGCATTAGTGACCCTCGTGAGAGTGTGGCGGTTGGCATCAGAGACACAGCCAGCTGTAAACACAACTTTCAGCAAACAATCACTTCTGACTCCAGCGAGGTCAACCGTACATGATTTGCATTCTGTGTCACTATATCCCAGTCGAAAAAAAAAAATAAAATAAAAATAAAAAAATCACATCTGATGTTTGTGAGAATGCGGTGACATATTTGGAACAAAACTGTTTGCTATTTATAATATGCATGTACGTACCTGTGTGTGTCTTAAATTGTGCGGAGGTGTTTGCGTTGGACGCGGTGGAAGCGTGGTAATTAACATAATCGCAAGTGCTGAGTAGACAGGAAAGGGATGGTGACACATTGTCCAACCCTGAAACAGCATGTCTCATTATCCAGTCATTTTGTCAGGAGGGCTGCTGGTGGGTGTGTGGCTGAGGACGAGGACAGGGAGGGGGGGGGGGGAGATGGTGAGAGAAAGACAGAGAGAATACAAAATGCACAATAATTGAGGAAGGAAGGAGGCTGGACAAAGAAATATAGCCCACTGTGGATGGACAGAAGGGAAGAAAAGGAAGAGATAAACAAGGACGCAAAACAAAAGGGGGTGCAAAGGGATGAGGGAAGAACACACAAAGATAATCTGTTGGAACAAAAATATCGACATGTCCTCTCTTTGTCTTTCGCTCTTTCTAATTGTAATGCGTACGATGGGACCCAAATGCGAGTCCATTCACAGTTAGCGTCTGCAATAGTATAGTGATGTTCACCTAGTGCCACAGAAGTATTAGAATTCAGAATGATGGATGGACACTTCTGATGTTATAATGGTCTGTGCCTCATATGTTTGTTGGTATTATTGAATCATCATACATCAAAAACTATTTTCTAATCAGATGACAAAAAATTCTTAAATGTTTGGCATACTATATACAGTACCCACATATGCATGGCCCTTACACCACAGTGTGAATAACAAAAAGTGACAAATGAAGTAGCTCCATACAAATTGTTGTCATTGTGGCTTTTGGCTGGTGTTGATAGCGATTCTTTCAGACTGATAACAGGCTTGTGATGTTCCATGCAGACTCTCTGCTGGTTGCTGACTACCCACCTTCATCAGCTCAGCGTGAAGCTGGAGGCTAAAAGCAATGACAAGAGTGATCCAAAAAGCACTGTTCATATTCTCGGGGCTAATAATCACTGTGTGCACACACACTGTTCCATGGATTCAGTGTTTATACCTCCTCCTCCTAACATATCTGCATGCCTCAAAGACAGCATAAGTGGATTTCGACTCACTGGAAAATGACATGAAATACCACTGATAGTGTTAAGTACTACCTAACTGTTACATTTAGACTTTGACAATTTCATGGGTAAGGTTTGGTTGGGTTTAGGCACAAAAAACGACTCGGTGAGGGTTAGGAAAGAAGGACGGGGAATGGGATGAAAAGGAACGAGAAAAAGAAAAGGACACAAAAATAAACAGCATTTCCCTTTGGTTTGAAACTGGACACGAACAGTAAGTCAATCTGCCATATCCACTCCCAACCGCCTCCTTCTACGGATTGTCCCTATTTATCGACATCAGCCAGCATCACTCTTTCTTTCTTCCTGTGCTCATGCATGCAACCGCAAGAAGTTGCCAAAAGACTGCAGAGGTATGTTAGCGTTTAACCCTTTTAAAGATCAGCTTTGTTTACATGGTGAGGCTGGGCTGACTCCTCCACTCCTTTTTCCTTTTGTTGTCTCTTTTTTTTTTTCATTGATTGTCAGTCCAGCTGTGTTGTTATTCCATGCAAATCAGGAATTAAAACTGAACTTTGTTAGATTGTCTGCGTCATCATTTACTCACTACTTACATTATAACCTGTGAAATAAAGACATTGAAAGGAAACTGCCCCAAAAATATTATGTAAGAATAACATTGTTACTGTAAGGAGACAAAAAAAAAACGAATTTAATGCTTGAGCATAAACATGTCATAACGTAACACCCTTTACTGCAGCTTCACTGGAGGAAAACGGTGCATAAAATATTATTAAAGAAAAATGAAAATTCCAGTAATATTCCTTTTTTACGTGCAGCCATGCATACTCTGATTAATAATAGGATTTTTTTCAAAGCTTTCCACCAGTGGCAAACTTGTTCCAACACAGCCTGTGTTTCATTCCTTCAACCACCTCCTTGAAAAGGTCATTGTGATATTTGGGAATATCCAAAAACCTGTTGAAGTCCAAGTCTTACGTAATGTTTAAAAGCAGGCGTGTTTCTCCTTTTGACCAGAAATGTGGGCTTTTCTTCCATCCATGCATCTCTTCCCCAGCCTGAACAACTGTCGGCTAGTTGGTTTATGTACAACGCGCAGAGCTGACTCTAAACAGACGAGAGTCCACGCGTCGCAAACTGAGACGCATTTTCTGAATGTTCTGTCTGTACGTCCAAAGAATGCTGCTAAAACCTGAATCATATCTGCAAACAATCCGAAAAAGCCACATTCAGAATAAGGCCAAATTTGGATTGTCCAAATGGAATATGCTGTTTACATAATCTGCACGAAATTCTGAAAAATACCAAATTTGGAATGACAGTGAACGTTGTGAATGAGCTGTAATTATTCTTTTTTTTAAGATGCAGACACCTCTGTACACACACACACACACACACCTCATCGTTATTCAGAAATTAAATAATTTTGCAGAGCAGTTACAAGCAGGTGGACAGAAAAAAGGCAGACATTACTCTTCGCATATTTTAGTAAATTGATGAAGAACACGCTGGCATTTCCGTTTGCTTATCGTCATTATGTGAACTGCTAAGGCCCAGTCACGCTGCTGTTTCCCTGCTCTCCCAAACGTGGATGTATTTGCTGGTACAGAGAGGTTTCTTACTGTCTGCTTGTGGCGTTCAGTGAAGGTGCATCGGAGATTCATGAACCTCACGGTGAAGTGCTGTGCTGTTGAATCTGTCGTAAAGTGATTTTTCTTTTCCTTCTCGCTTTAGTGCCCATTTACTCGAAAAGAAAAATGGATGGATTTCATGGAACGCAGCAGTTAATGTTACTATGTATGTATGTAGCCACCAGTAAAATGCATCTTGATACTAGGTACGGTTTTTATTGTTCCATTAGAGTCACGTGGCATCCTTGACAATGACAGCAGAGCGTTTTGATTTGCTTTGCAGTGATGAACTCAACATATGTTGCAAACCATGCAGCTAAAACAAAATAATTACTTTCTAAGACACATACTGCTCAAAGTAGAACACCCACACAAACGTAGAGAGAGTGTACCCTGGGACTGAACATTATTTCAGCTTTCATGCGCGAGTGGGTTGCTTTGATGAGTTGGTGTACATCATACAAATACAGCAAAGTAAACAGGAATATTGCAGCAGAAATATGTAGTTATAGAAAAAAGTCTTTTGTCTTTTTCTCAAAGTCACTTCAAAATGTCTCTGTGTTTATCTCTTCGTCTAATGCTTCTGATGTCTCTTTCCTTTTTTTTTGCCCATGCATGTCTAGTCGGATTTATCAGATTGTGATTTAAACTGTATTTAAAAGGACGCTTTTTTCACCAAATCTAGTCTGTTAATGCTCTACAACACAGTGAGTATTAAACTTTTTACAGGGTTGTGGTGTGTCTCTGCATTGTACTTATGTGTTAGATATGGAATAGAATAGAATAGAATAGAATAGAATAGAATAGAATAGAATATAGTTCTATGTTTCAAATATTTGCTTTTCATGTCAGCTTTTGCCTCTCTATTGACTTTTGAATTGCACCGTCTCTGTGCGCTTCATATTCATAGTGAACTCTATTATGGAATAATGATTATCAATAACATTACATGTTTGCGTCATCCCCGTTTCCAGATTTATATGGCAATTTTCTCTCTTAAGTACTTTTTACCCACTCTTGAGGTCATCTCAGTTGTCAGTCAGAGTAAATAATGAGCAAGTTCGTGAGGCTGGTTGTTACAGAAGTCCAACATAAACTATGCCATAAGCCATCTGTTAATTAAATTCACAGATGGCGTATTATACATCACATTTAACATCAGTTAGTCCTGCAGCAGTACTCATTTGCATGCTCTTTCTTTCTCCCATACTGTACCATTCTTGTCTTGATGCGATAAAGTACACGCTTTGTGAGAGTAAAACCAGAGTTTAGCATTCCACTAACGCTGTGTGTTTGTTCCACAGAAAAATGTCAGATGTTGTAGCATTTAATTTATTCTACCGCCTGAAATTTGAGGCTCACACATTTACTGTAGACCAAATGCAGTTTTCGGTCATTAGACATAAAATATGTTTGTCTCAGTGATAAATAACCCAGTGAGAGAAAATGAACTTCTTTACGTTAGTGCATGGTTCATCAAACACAAACTGTGCCTGTCATATTAAACGACAGACAAAGCTATTTAATTTGAAGAAGAAAACAAATCAATTTTCAAATGTTTGTAATATCTGTTACATACAAAACA
>JAPQRN010000005.1:4813214-4829674 GCA_037367275.1 Coranthus polyacanthus | reverse complement strand
TCTATCTATCTATCTATCTATCTATCTATCTATCTATCTATCTATCTATCTATCTATCTATCTATCTATCTATCTCGTAATGTTTAGATACATTTTTGATTAGCAGTCTATGTTTGGTGCTCCTTGGGTAACATATAGAAAATTAAAACAAAAATAATGATTATGCATGTGATTAATTAGTCACATCAGCACACGCAAATGGCTTGGGATTATTTCGCATTTGCTTTTACAGAAATATAAACGTGTTCAGTTTTGGTAAAGGGAGCATTTTTAGTAGAGCAAAGAGACTCTTCAATCAGCTTCAGCTGAACCGTTTATTGAACAGATTCAACTATATTTTTTTAAAGCTATAAAATTTCTCAGTTGTGCATGCAGAGCTTATTGTGTTTTCGTATTTGTCAGAAAAGCAGTAGGCAGACACGATAAGGAGCTTATGCTAACAGCAAGGTAAAAATGCTTATACTCCAAAAGTGCACTGCTCTGAGGGTTTGCCATTAGGAATCTCATGTGTAGGTACTGCAGCTGGCACTTACAGGCGCTATGGGACAGGCTTCGGTCAGGCAGGAGAACGCTGCTCGCTGTGAAAGGCATTGAAATGGATTTAGATTTTTAATGGAAAACTTCCCTCCTTCCCTTAATTCTCCATTAAGGATCATGGCGGGCAATGCATTGTGTGAAAGGCAAACACAGATCGCTAGTTTATTGCTGGGCCATTATATTGAGAGACACAGCGGGTTTTCCGATTTTTGGAGTATGAGAGGAAACTTAATCAGAAAGATTGGAAAAACAAAATGATCTGGTATTATTAAGGATAATCTTCAACAGTGATAAAAAAAAAAACGCTTTATCTTTTCACATAAGGACTGAATTTAGATGAATGCACTTTGGAGTATTATGAAGAAAGTGACAAGAAATTGAAAAATACCTTTAAACAGATAGTTGGAAACTGAGAAGAATTGCTCGTGGTGCAGATAGAGGCTGACATATTTTGCTATGACTTAATCAAGGTTTAGCAATGATTAAAAGAAGTAAAGCCATAAGAATACATACATACAGAAAAGTAACACCAATTTACACCCAGGTATCTGTAGCCAGCCGTGACGTTTGCACCTGGGTGTTGTACGGGCCTCCTGTCGCATGATATTTGCACCGGAGCGCAAACCCTTCTCGCAGAAAGGCTTTCTAACACGTAGCTAATGTTGTTAGGTAAAAAAAAAGAAAAAAGTCTCACGTGGGAATTGAACACCTTCGATGTGAAAGTAACTTGTCTGACCCGTTCACCCACCGCATCCTTCCTGTCAGGGGCATTTACATGGTGTACTACATTATGTATTTTTTGTGTGAGTTCTTGTGGGTGTAAATACCCGAGTAACTGCTGTGTGGCCTGTTTCCATCCAGGGGAAAATAGACACTACGTTACAGTTATTGCATGTACATTTTGGGTTTTGAGCGGGGATTAGCTTCTGTACACCAGAACCAAATACTGTTTTTGATGTTTGTTTTTTTTGTTTTTTTTTGTTTTTTTTTTGATAATTAGTACTGCAGTATGGAAGAGATGCAGATTTTGACAAGGTGGAAGCCAAGAAATACTAAACGGACCATTAAATGCCAGCGTGAGAAACACTGTCTAGAGTTTACTTCTGCACGGTGACATTATTGCTTGCTGCTGTATAATTAAAAAAGCAAATGTTCGAATATTAAAATTGAAAACCAGATGTCTAACGAGTATTCGAAAAGTCCAACATTCGTTTCCAGCCCATTATGTAGCTTAACGTAGTACACATAAATACTGACCTCTTTGTTTTTACAGCAGCCTGTGAACCAGAACTGTGATGGACTGATTCAAAAAGGTGTGAGAAATCCTGCACAGCGTTCCTGGTTCATTTTCATATACCTTCAGATATTTCAGTGGAGCGTTCACGCTGTGAAAATCCTGCTCTTTTTTTTTTTTTTTATCCCTAAGAAGCCTTATCCAGCTGAGATCAGGGCCTGTACAGAAAACTAATGTCCTTGTCATGTTCTTGGAGCTGCATGTATTCATTTGAACAAAAACAAAACTTAGACAAGACAGGTGGGAATGTTTGCTACACGTGCATACAGATGATGCTCAGTGGTAACAAGTGGCCCGATGCCGGAAAATCACAGGCTGCGCTTGTCAGTGTACTGTTGACACCGGACAGGTTGGGTCTGTAAATTCATGCTGTGTGCACCAGACTGTACCGCCGCAACCAGCAGTTTACAACATAACAAATGTCCAGTTTTTGAATTTCCTACACTGTGACTACTACACACTACGTAGTGCACAGTACACGGTAGTCCAGCCGGCCGACGTAAGGATACATTGCAGTATACTGTACAGGTTGTTCACGGCTGACTTTGCAAAGTCATAGGTAAATTAAGATGCCCGATATACAGTACAGCAATTAGATGAACCCCAGCAAGCTGCAGCGTTAAACATGAACACCATTATAAGTAGAGCCCAGTAATATATGTTTTCATTCTGCTGCATTCTTCTACCTTTGTTATATTGTTATACTTTTATTTTAAGTATATTTTGATGGCGATACTTTGGTTGATTTTGAAAGTCGGACTTGTAACACTATTTCTAAAGTAAAAGATCCACCACAGCTTATGGAAATTATTCTGTTTTAAGATATGTATTTTCCACTATTGTTATATTTTTTATTGTTATTTGCAGTATTTTCTTCTTCTGATACATTCTACTACTAATGTAAATCGATTCTTTTATTCTTTTCATTTATTATCTCTTGACCGAAGTTATTTCATTTCATTGTTTTGGTTTTTATTCCTCTTCATATTTACCATTTATATAAAAAAGACCTTTATTTTTTTTGCTGTTGTCAGAACATAATGGTGATGGATGCTGGTTGGAGGGCCCCCCCTAGGAATTTTTTGCTGAGGTCCAGTTACAGTATATGACAAAATTTGACAATCCTATCACCAGGGCAGCGTATTTTGCCACTGCCTTTCATTACTGTCACCAGTCAGTGTTCCAAAACTAATTAAATAAAGGGGAACGTTCAGCTTTCATTTTCACCACATTCTCTTTCCCCAATTCTTACATTTACGTGCACTCTTTGTCTTTCTCTTTGCTTTCTCTCTCATTTAAAATTAAAAGGGCCATACGTTAAACTTCCCCCCGAACAGAGAGGTGTTTTTAAGTAAACACAAAAGCCGTGTAGCGTCTGACCTGTCTTCCACCAGTCTGACTGACTGCTATCACAGCTTTCATCACTGCGTCGCCCTGGGTTTTATTCTGGCTGTTGTTGTTCTATATGTTTAATATCTCTTGCTCACTAAATCTTTCTTTCTGTCTGCAGCGCTGGCTGTGTTTCTGCGAACATCGACTTTGAAATTCCCATCCCTCCACGCTCGTCTCCAGATCCAAGACATCCCGACAGATCGACGATCATTCTTCTTTGATAAGGCTTGTCAATGTAAAATAATGGCGCACAAATGAAAAGTTTTGTAGTCCACTTTCACTTTTTTCTGTCTTTGGCAGTTCAGGATTTAAATGGAACCTTCTTCAGATTGTGGATTTGATATCCAACAAGCTGTGCTCATTAAAACAGGACTTGAAACACCGTGGGAGAGTCATTACAGAGATGTAATTGGCGGTGGTTACTTATGTATGCTGCATTGCTGCCTCAACACGGAGCACTGAAGCAGCTGGAGTTTGCCCATAGACACAAGCAAAGCCAAATCAATATGAATCAAATCAATATAAATCTCATTGTCTGCTTTGTGCCCATTGAACCTGACTTCATGTGACTTATGGGTGCAGAATGGGATGGCACTTTGTTACATCATGCACTGATTTGACTATAATAAATAATCAAGGAAACAAGACGTAACAGCTAAAGTAGATGCTAACCAACTCAAGTACTGTACTTAGGTTCTAGTTTGAGGTACTTGTACTTTACTTGAGTATTTCCCATTTTATGCTGCCTCTATTCCACTACATCTCAGAGGCAAATATTGTACTTTTTACTCCAAGTAACTTTACTGGTTGCTTTGCACATTCATATTATTAATATACAATAAATAGAAACTATTACATCATTATGATAAAGTCGAAAATCATTCAATTAACTATTAAATTACTGTGTTATTCTAGATTAAGCCATCCGACAATGCAAGAATTAAAACGCACCCCACCGTTACCAGCTTGCAACAGATGAACACATTTGTCAATAATTATAATCCAGTTATATAATACATACATATATATATATATATACGTATATATATATTTATATATATATATTATTACAACATAGGTCATTCTGGACGTCTACTTTTGCTGCAGGAATTGGAACAGAGAATCTTTACACCAATCCAGTCATTGTACCGAACCACAGATAATACCAAAAATATGTTTTATATCATCATTTCAAGATACATGTATATCCTACATGACAGTATTTTAATCATTTAATCAATCATGGCACTATTCAACCATGTCAGTCATGTAATTTGACATTTTTATGGTTAGGGTTTGGAAGGTTTAGGAAAAAAACAGGACTTGGTTTAATATTAATGATATTATACACACCTGTGCTTTGCAGAAACATACAATGCTTCCTGAGCTTTTTACACTTTTACTTTTACTTTTTTTAAGTAAAAAATGTGATTTTTTCCTCCACCACTGCTTACCAACTTTTTGATTCTCATTAAATTTGCTGCTAAATTCAAAGAGGAACGTCTTTGGTGAAGTTAAACAGACGCTGTGCTCCACATGACTGTGAGAAACAGCAGCAATGACAAGCACCAAACAAACAAAAAGAAAAGATGCAAAGCGATTTCTCGCTGCCTGTTAAACCTTGCATTTCTTGCCTGCTGTGGCACTTCACCTTAACTGTTTGCACAGACTGAATTTTTCCTGAAATAGCGAGTTCTTCTCATCTTGGGGTTGAACAGACACATGTTAATGGTTTGCGACTTGTGCAGATATTACGATGAGCCCGTCGGAACTTTACAAGGGGCTGGTAATGGCATTTCTTGTGCCTAATGTGGGCAGATGTTGAGGGTCAAGCCAATCTTTTTACATGTTTCAATGGTCGCATATTATTTTGCTTTCTAAATCTGAAGTAATACTCGGGTTTCCATCAATATTCATTGCAACAGTGCAGTAACTGGCACTTGCTATGCTGACTATGCTGATTTTTTTAGGGCTGTCTGTATTTTGCGTACAGAGAATAATCAATTATACACAGGGAATAACAAGGTGATCTCTTCACCTCGTGGAAGTTTAACACAACTTTGCAAGGGCAGCTGTTTTGTTTACCTTGATACTCATTTTGTTAGATGTTCTGCTTTTGTCGAGGAATATCTTTTTATCTTGAATATCAAAGACCTGTAAGACTTGGCGGGTTTGCAAGATAATTTTGTCCTTTAGGGACCATAGTAGACTTTTAATTCGTAATTTGTTTTCATGGATGCTATTTCTAAGTCTTTGTTTAGCACAGAAATGTTTTAACTTTAATTGTGTTCAATGTATAGGCTCCTATAAACCGAACATGTCACCTTTGCATTTAGAAATAATAAAAAAACTCATAAAAACCTTTGTGTCTCGACACGGACAAAAAACAACTCTCCTGTTTCTTGTTTTGCTCTGACACTTTGATAACTCTTCTGAATCTATTTATAAGTAGCTGTGATTTCTCAAAAGCAAAAAGATATGGAAATTAGCTCTGTTTGTTTTTCCTTTCATTACTTGTTAAAAAGTCAGTGGAAATGCAATTTAAACCAAAGCAGGGATGTCAACTACTATGAATATCTAAAAATGTATTAAACATAATCTGTCTGCTTATGAGAATTCGATTACATTTAAATTGCATTTGTGCTGATGGGAAGGGAATGCATAAATAAAACACTGGGAGAACAACAGAGGATGTTTAGATTGATTCTCAAGTAGGAATAGAGACAGATTAAGACAGAGAGAGGGAAGCACTCAGCAATACAAAGATGTATGGGTATTTCGTCTACTTTTACTTAGGGGACCGAGTGAATAATTGATAAAGAAACAGAATAATGTGAGGGCGCCGTTGATGTATATTTCCTCATCTTATAAAGTCCTAAATTAAATTAAGTTTAAATTGTGTGCCATCATTACAGCACTCATTAAAAAAAATGAGACAATATTAAAAGTGTTCTTCCAGCAAACTAATTTAGATAGGGCTTCTTTTTTTTTTAGCTACCTTATGCGGACATTTAGAAAATGAATGCTTTCTCATCGATCGTGGCTCATAAACTGATGAAATACTGTGAAGCTCGTGTAAATCTTTTCAGTTTTGTGATGACCCTCACAGTAAAGTGAATTTTAGTGGATTTGTAACTACTTCAAGCAGCACAATTACCGTATTCAAAGATAGGATAATAGATACAAATAGCTCTAAACCTTAGCAAAGCTCCATATCTGCCTGCATAAGGCCAGGGTGTTATTGTGTATTGGATTGAGCTGGCCCTTTATGAGAAAATAAAGTGGAGTAATTTTGACCACATTATGTGTGTCTCACTATAGAATCGTTCATTTTCAGTTTCTCATGTGGCTTCTTTCAGTGACTGAGTGACAGTACTAGCTGGAAACCGGCGACACTCTGTGTGAGAAATAACTTGTAATAGGCTATTACTGCACAAGAACTCCTCACCTGCCGAACTCTGCCTCCGGGATCTTCACCGCAACTGGGGAGAATACAAAACACAGAAAGAAAGAGGCGGCGAGGGAGAGAGAGAGAAGGCGATTGAGACTGATTGACTCGCACTCTGTGGTAAAGACGCCTGGAATCAGAGGTGGACAAAGACGCTCTAGAGAGATGAGGTGAATAAGAGGGAGTTTGTGGGATCACGTCACCTGTAAAAGGAAAGAAAGAAGTGCTCAGCAGTGGGTAAGCAACATGTCAATATCATTTTGAGGCTTTTTTTTTTTTTTTTTAACCACCATGTTCCCCACACAAAAGGAGGGACATTTATAAAGACTGGAATTAGATTCTTGCAAGACCTTTTGATATTATTCATGTTGTGTTTTTGTATTTATCAGAATTTGAACATTGTTGGAAACAAGTCAACAAAATATAGTCATTTATAGGTATTTTAACGTGGAAATGTTACAATAAAGGTATAGTTCTAATAATTATGTCTTGGGTCTTCTAACTTGGGCTATTAACAACATGTACAATTGTTGTAAAATTTGCCTTAATTGCCTCAATTTTTTCTTGCAATAGAGAAATAAATAAAAATAAACAAAAGCGACATAGGTAGTGTTATTGAGAGAAGCATGAGCAGCAGTACTTACTTAAGTTTACTTAACCTGCTGGTATTTGAAGTGAGCATTTCTTGAGACTGTCTGGAATAATATAACTTTAAAAACCTTTGAACAAGCACAATATTTCTGACCTCTACCTATAGAACTATTTTTGAACAGAGAGGGTTTTTTTTTTTTTTTATACCAACCCCTCTCTCTCTTTTTCCATCTAGGAAAGGCGAACAATCCCATACCGAGAGGTGAAATGGAAGCGTTCGAAAAGACCTGTCCAACTGTGGATCTGTCTTGCTGGTTCTCGTCTTGGACACTCAGTGGCCATACAGGCTCTGATATGAACAAGCACACTGTTAGCTTTCACCTTCAGCCGTATTGCTTTGTTGTTTATTTATTGTTTGTTTTTTGATTATTTTGCATGTTACATGTTTCACGTTTTTCACGTCCACGTGAAAGACAATTTCACATTTTAAGTTCAACAAGAAGTGTGGCATCCTGTCGCTCACATCTTTGTTAAGATGAAAATAAAAAGCCTAGCAGCTCCTTCCACACATGCCCCTCTTCCAAATTCTGAAGTTGTAGCTCCTCGGGTCCTCACCTCGACTCCTCGGCTCACATCTCTGGTGGGATCTCAAGGCGAGGACCTGAGGAGAGAGGCGCAGAGGCAGCAGGCATTTAAATAAAATGAGACATGCTTTCCTCTGAGCCGTCATTTAAATAGACCTAGGTTATATATGACGTGTGTAACAGCTGCATCATCTGTGTGTTACTGAGTTACAACCTACTGCTGTCTTTTATAATCTGTGTCAGATTATGTACATTTGTGATTAACTGCTAATTCAATTCAAAAACGTGGCATAATGTGTCAGTAGGCGATGAAGGGATGTCATATATTTTTTTATTTCACATTTTCACACACAAGTTTGATCGTGCATTTGATCATTTTAAATAACTAATACAATTTCAGATTGAGGAAAGGTTTCATTTTGAATGTCCTGCTCCTGCCGTGGTTCATATAATCCAGACGTGTGTCACGCCTCCTTTACCACGTCACAGGTCCGATCTCCGAAAACACTTGAGCAAAGCTTTGACCGGTAGCTCCTCTGGCCAACCTCCTCGGTCCTCGATCCTCAGTCCTCGATATGCATTTTAGACGCACGTCGAGGAACCAAGGACCCAAGGAGGTGGAAAGTAAGGACTTGGGTAGAGCCCTCTGTATCATGGGTTGTTAGCATTACTATGGCTAGGCTAACGGGTCCATTTCAGTCGGTTCGTTCAATTTAACCTGCAGAACTTTGTGTATAGTGTTTTGCTGCTGCTGTAAAGTCACGATGTTGGGATTTAAAACGTGTTTGGATCGTGTTTAGCTGCAGATGAACCGTGTGGTGAGTCGGGGTCCTGAGACGTCCCAGTTTATGCGTCATTAGTGATACTGTTCCGCTCATTTTGCCGCATTCCGTTGTTCTATGTTCTGTTTTATCACCTTTACCCTTCAGTTTATCATGTTACGTGTTACTTAAATGTATGTTGGATTGTTGAAGCCGTGACGCCACGAGCGAATTCATGGGATGAGTAAGAGCCTGCGAATGAACACATATAGGTGTATAAAGGCATCCAGCATTAATCAGTATAATTGTTAGTCAAATATAATTGTTACTTTTTGCCGGCAGACCCTCCTAGCCCCATCCCCCATCCTCGCTTCCTCAGTCTCCAACCACAACCTGCACCTTTGCCGTTCTTTGCTCAGTTTTTTTTTTTCCTTGTCAAGAATTTGTTTGCTAGAATCGAGACTAAGATGGAGGAAAGAAGCTGGATACAAGCAGTGAAAGAGTAGGTCAGAGTAAAACAAATACAAACACAAGCTAAACTAGTGATTTCGACTCTTCAAATACTTGTGGTGTCAAAGGGGAATTGCTTTCAAGAAAACAAGTGTGATTATAGTGAGATACATACAAAGTCGAAATAAAAAAAAAAAACTGTCTGCACAGAGGAACAAAAAAACGGACTGAAAGAGTAATGCTTGGAGGATGTTGAAGAAAACTTGGGAAAAAAAGAAAAAGTTTGGAAGAAAAGAAAGCTTCTTTGTATGTCTCGGCTGACACCCAGCTGATATACTGTCTGTTTCATGTCTCAGCTGCAGCTTTTGGACTTTGAAATGATCATCACATGTCAGATGTCAGCTCTGTGAAAGGGAAATGCTGGCTGTGAGTCCACTTTTCCAAAATCCTACATCCCACTAAACCATGTTCTGTGCAGTGGTTGGTCCTCTATTTGTGTATGTTGTGGTCCTACGTCGATTTATCCCCAGTAAATCAGTCATTCAGCGCAGCAGTGCTTTGTGACGCTTGCTCACTTGTTGATCCCTTCTTCTTCTTCTTCTTCTGCATTGCAGTGGCTGACAAATGTGGTTGCACTTCAGATCTGAAGTTAATTACATTTGTGTCACTATTAATGGCCGCAACACATCTGTTCGGGGTAATACTAGGCACTTTTAAGATGATTCGGTGCCATAAGTCATCAGTATTATCATTTCCTTCATGGAAATGCACAGTACAGCCAGAAGAAGTTTTGTCTTAAATCTACAATAATATTTTTCCCAAATGATAATCTGAAATTAAAGTTTTAGTGCTTCACAAAGTCAATTTTTGTTCTCAAAAGAATACAAAAGTCCGCGCTCAATATAGGAAACCTTTTCATGTTTGACTTGCAAGATAAGATCCCCAGAACTTAGGGCAAGCACCTGATATGTGATGAAACTTTAATGAGACAGACTCATGTTCACATCTTAAATTTTTAAATTGGAATGTGCCTATTGAGATGATTCTTTTCTTTTAAACAACTGACTTTCACAGTTGTCACTGCATCCATAATGAGATCCTCCTGAAGGCAAGAAACCATGTTTGAATTTTGATTTCGATCAGTGCCTCTCTAACTTTTGAGAGAGAACTAGGGTCCAAAGACAAAGACAAACTGTGAGTTACATAGTTTCCACAGTTATTTATTACTTCTTTACATTTCTACAAAGAACAACAGGAGCTAAAAGAATATATAGCGATCCTCAAAGGAACAATAGCATAAGCAGCTGTTTTTACACTGGCAGCGTCTATTTTCCATTTTGAAACGCCCAGGATGCTCTTGAAAAAGTGATTTTTAATGTCAACGAGCCCTTCCTGGTTGAAAAAAAGCTTAAATGAAAAAAAAAAAAAATTTAATAAACTTATGGAACATTGGCTGCCACTGAATTATTTATCATCTAACATTGAAGGGTTATCAATATTTAAAATCAAGTGTTACAGTATTTCACTGTCTACTTGCACTGCAGCTTAACAGGAATTTGACAAAAATGTCAGAGCAAAAAAAACTGGCACATTTACAGTAATGTTGACTGACTGACTGCCCCTGAATGAAATAAACAAACAAGTTTTCAAGTAGGCTCTATTTTGCCATTCGACCTCAGATATAAAGTTTGAACAACTACATTCACACCTGAAAAAACATACAGCTTCTTAGCCGTGAATGGAATAATGTGGAATTGATAAAAGACTGCGCATGTAACCTAGCAACAATAAGCGTTTGACAAAAACGCTTTGAAAACAAGACTAAATGCACATTTGAGAGTTGATTTGATTGCTTATTTTATTACCATGTGTACTGAATTCTGTGTCACAGCAGACGTTTTGGCTCGTCGTTTTTGGAAAAGCACCAGTAAAATCGATGATGGCTCTGACAGTCCAACTCATCCATCACTGTATGACAGCGAGCCAAGATGCACAGTGCCATTGTGTCTTGCATTTACATTTGTCCAGGTTAAAGGAGCAATACACTGCAGGCAGACGTCCAGCTTCCTCCATGACAGTTGTCATCCTTCAGGTTCAACATCAACAATGTAAAATTCCTGACTTCAAGGGTAATTTAATGATTACTGTAAAATAAATTGCTCCAAAATTTCTTGAACCAGTCCCCACAATATTTCCCAGTGGCAGAGTAAATCCTTCATCATCAGTGTTGTAAATTTGGTGTCACTGTTTCCTAAGTGAGAGCAAGTCCTGGCGTCTTTACTAAATTACGACCAACACCGAACTGTCAGGCACTTTACCGATACTGTCACCTTTATGACTGATGATGCACAGTAAGGTGTTTTCAGCGATAGAGCTCTTCTCTCTCCACACAATAGTTACATAACTTTCAGGCTCTTCACACACAGGTGTTTTAAATAACTATGGCTAATTACACTATGTTTTTTTTTTAAGTGAAGTAGAGCTTTGTTGGGAATGTAACATTTTTCAAGGAAAGAAACATTAGACATGTCACAACAGGAAATTCACAGGTGTATATGAGGTGTAATAAATGATGGCTAAATTGCTGCTGAGTCCATGCTGTCGTCCTGTCATGCTGTCATGGTTTATCGCACGTTTGATTAGATCAGAGCCATAATTAACACTTGAGTAACACTCTTTCCTCCTATGACAATGGGCCTCATTCACAGACAGTGTCACAAACAAATCTGTCCTGAAAACATACACGCAAATGTTCCACATGCAAATCCGTTCACTGATATTTTCTTACTCGAATGTTTTTGTACTTGTGTGTACAACTGCCTCAGACCAAGTGTACACACAAATGACCAGTACCCATCTGTCTTAGAGAATGCAAACACACGTCTTATAACTAAATGCACAGCATGTGAAAATCCCATTCAGTGAAAAAGTCTTAAATAGACAGTGAATTAACATGACAGATGCTGCTGTAATGCATTTGGCCAAATGTATTAAATGAACATGAAATTGATGCCCTTTCATCCTCATCAATTATCTTCATCATTAAATAATTCAACTATAGAATGCTTACCGTATAAGCAGTTTATATGAGGAATTTTTAAAGGCATTTCATGCTTTATTATGTAGATATGTGCAGATGAAAATGCAAATGAGAGGGGGAGGGGCGATCTTATGAATATTAAATGTCAACCATTTCTTTTTTATGTGAGCTACTGTCTTTCTCAGGGACACAGATGTGGACACAGTATGTTTTTTTAGTTTGTTTTTTTTTTATCATTGTTTCCAAGGACACACATTGGGAATGTGTGCCTCTTCTGGCTTCCACCTCAGACACTATTGTTTCAGGTTCTCAATTATGGAATTCTTTTCTTTTTTGCTTTTTTGCTTCAGAGGCTGCTTCTCTCTCTCTCTGTCTTCCTCTCTCTCGACTTCACCACATTCTCTGTGATACCTCTGAGCTGAGAAATGTGGGCGTAGCGGTACGCGGATTTCAAATAGCAGGCGTGCGCCTGTCAGTTTACAATGATTCTTATTCGCTTGATTCTTATTTTCATGTGTTTGTGTGTGGCCAAAAGTCCAAGATGCATTGACAAGGCCCCGGTCCTGAGACGTCTAATCAAGTGAAAACACATGTTGAATTACGAGTGTATTTTAGGACTGAATACCCCTCACCTCACCCTCCCCTGTGGTGGCCACGACAAACATGAAACCCCCTCTCTTGAGCCAGTGTCTGGTTTGCCCACACTCCAATATAATCGGTGGAAGTGATGTACCTGCTGCAGCCACCTACCACGAAATGTAAAAAAAGGAAAAAGAGGAAGTCCATTTGGAGCTACTGTAGAGACATGGCGGACTGTGGAGGTGACCCGATCCCTCTGTAAATAAAAGGCTCATTCTAAGGTAACAAATGGTTCTTATATTCAGGTGATTAAACATTAATAAAAACAATTGTGAATAATATATAACATTTCTGCAGTTAGATCTGCCTAAATCCCTGTAAATCTTACACATTGAACCTTTAATTGTCTAATGAAGTACACAAGTGAAGACACCAGTGTTGGTGAATCATGGGTGTATTTTATCAAAAAGACGTTACAATAATTACACAAGTAAAGTTTTCATCATTGAGGAACTGAGAGCACTCAACGTTATTGTTATTAAAGATGTGAACTAAACTGGATCTTTGAACCTTTAGAGCTGTTTAGACAGACCTCAGCAGTTTTCCATGGAGTTGTTATTGAATGGTTTAAGCACACAAATACACACAAAAATTTGTAGACAGCATTATTCTGAGCAGACAGCAGGTCGAGTCAGAGTCAGAGGACAAATCAGCACAGAGCAGCTGTTTGGCTTTTTGTCTCCTTCAGAGATAACATTCAGGATGAGTGCAGTGGCTGAGCAAAGTGCACAGGTCTTATGTGCGTAGATGTGTGTATGAACCAGATAGTATGGATGTGTGGCTTTTTAATAAAGTTTTATGATAGATGCTGCTGTCATCTGATTCATGCTATGTATTACACAATTTTGTTATGGTTTTCTCACTCGCCCACATACATTGTTAAAGGCACTGGCTGCAGATTGGGGGTACAATATTTATGTCTTCACATCAACATTCTGCAGTTTTCACTGTTTTGTTACTGTGCAGTCAAAAAAAAAGCACATCCTAGCTCCCATAATTAGAGCTGTGTTTTTCAAATATGCATCAGTGACACCAGGATTAAGTCATAAATCAACTTCTGACAGGGGCAGCTGCCATGTATCCAGAGGGCAGATAAAACTTATACAAATAATAATAAATAGTAAAAAATAAAAAAAAAACAGGGCAAGGGATGACAGAGTGGTGGCAGCATGTGAAGCACATGTTTTCAGATATGCTGTCATGGTTGAACACTTTTTAAACCCGGGAAAAACAAAGATCATGACTTCCACTACCTTCTGGTATCATTCAGTCGTTTTCTGATGATACACCACCAGCTGTTTAGACTCAATTTTAGCACCACACATGATTGGAAACAGTTTCTCTTTGTGCCTACCCTGCCCTCTTTCTGAACCATCTATCAGATCTCAGACTTATTAAGTGTCAGATACAGTGTGCTTAATCATCACTGCTAGTCTTGTTTTCTTTGTGTCATTTTGAAAAATGAAAAACGGAAACTGCAGACCTGGCTTTAGTCCAGGTGATTAATTTCACCATTGCAGCTTATGCTAGGCTCAGGATTTGCTAACTGATTGGCTCCCTGTAGGCAGCAGTGGTTTTAGTATTTCCACTGCCTGCTTGCTCTCTCTATCACGCTTTCTTGATCTCAACAGTATTTCGCAGCAAGGCAAACACAACACAAACATGCTCATATGTGCCTGGATGCAGACAGTGAAAGGTGTTTAATGGTTGGAAAATGTACAACTGGGTTGATCTGTTCAGTGGATCAGTGTGAGTGCCCAATAGCACTTCATACGTGTAATATGCCAACATTTTGAGAAAAATAAATCACGTTCTCTTTCTCTCCGGGAGATTGAGTAAAATTCAATATCAGTTCCATTTCTTGGTGTTCTCTGCAGGCACAAACACCTGAAGCAGGAGCACAAAGCATAAGCTCCGTTGCAGGTGCTTTCCAAAGATACACTTGTGCCTTTAGTATGATCAAATTGGACTGTGGTTCATTTCCCCCTTGGTTTGATGTGTTTGAGCTGGTGTGAACACAGTAATTGCACCTACAAAAACAAACACACAAAGACAGTTCAGAGGAGTTAGCAAGCAAACACATGACTCTTACATGAGTTAAAAAGCGATTCATAATTTAAAATAAAAATTATCGATCAATAAAAATAAATGAGACATGTGAATCATTACAAAATGTAAGAATAAAATAACATTAAATATAATATAATACAATTAAGACCACCAGTAGGTGTTACAGGAGGTGGTCTTGGTCTTTCCCCAAGCGGACTCTGGAGCAGTTTGTTTGTGGTGGGAACATGATCCAACCTTGAACCACCCCAACTTCCAGGCATGCTCCACAACATTCTGGAAGCAGCAAAGCACACAGATTGTAGCAGCTTGCATAGCAGCAGACAGCCACATGCTTCCTGTATTTACTTCCTTGGTCCTGCCCCAAACACATTTGTCCAATAATAAGCCTTTTCTACCAAATTTGTGTTGGATTCTTGGAACCTTGGGGCCATCTAGTGAACCAGCCCACATTTCCACAGGTTTTGAGTGGAACCAAGGAGTCGTTTTGGAGGGCGAGTCGCAATGGACCATAATATGGTAACATATTGCCCCATCCAGCTTGACTTTTTGACAAATTATTTTGAGTCTCTGTAATCCTTGAGTTTTTTTTATTCAAGGTTTTTTTGTTCTTGCATTCAAGTGAAACCAGCCTGCTTACTCCTACTTGTGCTACTCTCTAACTATTCTTTAAACTAAGTAGATTACTAAATTGCCACCAGTCACTGGGTTAACACTGTTGTCGTCTCCATTCTCTCTTTCCAACCTCAGGAATATGACATGTTCCAGGTTATGAACCAATTTATATTTGGTTTGCTATACTCTAATAATTCTCTGAACTGTTCAAAATCATGAGACACGTGAACATGTGGTTTGTAGTGATGCATTTTCATTCACTTGGATTTTTCTGTGTGTGAAAAGAAACCAAATCAAGGGAACCAAAGCAAACAAATAATAGGTGTGAAAACATCCTTAATGTAGTTCACTTCCTGAATGAGACATTGTGGCTTAATAAGCAGTTAGCTAGACTGGACTGGAAGAATACCTGAGAGTTGATCATCTCATAACTTCTTCGTAGTGAAGTTGCACACTGAACAAAACCCAATCGATTCATTTATGTATCCGGGGCCTGTTTGCAGGGTACATTTTTGAGGTATTACAACTGTTGGCTAAAACATACTTTACGCATTTCACGTTGACAACGCTTTTGGTCACTCTGAAAGAATTTGAATAATATACATTATTTGGAGTCCGTGGTCATTAAGTAAAGTTATGCATTACAGTAAAGTGAGTCACAATAATGCATCTTCCACTTGTAAATAACTTCAGTTTTTCTCCTGTATTGTGTGAGACTATTTTTAAATATCTTTTGTCTCTACGCCTCAGGCGAAGTCATTTTTCACTTGAACCTATACATTTCAATTTACAAGAATATACTCATGCCTGGTTTTAGGTTGTAGGTTGGTAATGCTTCTCATGCAGTCACAATATCGCTTGAATTTCTTTCATATCCAGCCCTAAACACCCACCAAGGTTCAGACAGAAAACTCTTCTTGGCGTAAATCCATTGTAGTGCACATGTTTGTGTGCACCTTTCATACCTCTGACATAAAACTGACATGTAACTCATCCATAGTCAGCTACCTGTCAGGCAATTCCTGCTGCCGTTTTGTTCTGT
>JAPQRN010000005.1:4787085-4809251 GCA_037367275.1 Coranthus polyacanthus | reverse complement strand
CTTTATAAGATAAAATCATGATGATATGAGAATACATAGAATGCAAAGATACAACTCTGAGAATAAAATAAAATAAAGGTAAAAACCAGAATGCGTAGAAGGCATCAAAACTCACCCCTGATCTTAACCACAGTGATTACACAAACTGATATCACTGTTATTTTAAAGTAGTGTCTTAAGACTTAATACAACTAGTTTGCGATGACCTTTAATCAGATTGGGAGAGTAGGCGTATTGCTGCAGTATATCACAGAGAATATGATTCTTAACTTCCTTATGCAGTACTTTGTTCAGTTCAAAGCTTGTTCTATAAATCCTCTATACCAGTCGCAGATCTTACATGACTCACTGAAAGTCAGCGGTAACGATGTCTATTTTTGCCACTAGTCATAAATGTTGGAAAGGAGAAAAAGTTGAAATATGGCACATAGCTCTGCTCTTCACCGCGGTCTCGGTCTGAGCTATCATTCTTTTAGGCTTTAACCAGTTGATGATGAAGTCAGTGTGAGACTGTTGCTGTGCACAGACAATGACTCAGTTTCTTTTTCTAAACTGTCCTATATATTATGAGTATTGAGAAATGCAATCAGACCCTGTTTTCTAAAGGGAATAAAAGCACATTTTCCCACTATGCTGGTCCACTATCTGTCTCTATTCATCTGTTAGTCTATTTATCTGTTGTCTCTTTGTGTTCTTTGTTTGTCTACGTGTCCGTGTTTCTGTCTCGATTTGTTTCTCATTTCCCTTCCCCTCCTGAATTTTTCCATCTCCAAAATTATGCCACTGCGGGAAACCATGCATTCACGTAAATGGAAATCAATAACATAGCTTTTCAGTGCTGGAATTGCAAAGCATCCATCATGACAGTGTTGTTCTTCATTTCACAAAATAGCCTAATTTTTCTCTCATTAAAATGCTGATTGTCATTTGAAAGTGTTATAGCTGTCTCTGCGGTCACAAACATTTGCGGTGAAATAATATCTTGGACCTGCAGCTCAGGGGAGTAAAATGCCAAGTCTGGACTTCATGGTAGCATCTATACATCCTGAGGCGTTGGACAGGATAAAATGGGCTTTACTCAGCACCAATTTAATCCTGCTAAGAGCTGCTGTCTCACAGCATTTCAATTCTTCATGGGAAAAGGCCACAGGAGAAGGTCGATATAGTCAGGCGAATGTTCTGCTGATTATTAAAATGGTTCCTTTTAAATAGTTGTGATGATGATAGCAAAAATAAAAGTTTAGATTGCCTTTTTAGCCTCAATTTTAGCTGGAGGAGAGTATTTGTGTTCAGCTGTTGTACCTGACTGGGTTTGTTAAATGCTGTGTGAGTCCCAGTGATTTCAAGATATGAGGTAACTGCTGATAATAAAATCTAGTTAAAGGTTACTGATAATATTTGAATTTTTGCATTCATATTTTTGTTCTCAAATTGTGATATTTTTTGAAAAGGAGCCCGGTGCAACCAAAGCGTGGCCGGCGTCCTGCCCCTCATTTTCCCATTGCCTAATTTGAAGATGTAGAGCCTAGACAAAAGTCTTTAAAAGGTAATAAAAAGCTAAGTATACCATTGGTGAGGTTTAATCAATGTATTGATCACCTTTTCATTATGAACACCTGAGATAAACAGCCAGGTGAAAGCATCTAATCCTCAATAAACCTCGCAACAAAATGCAGGTGGATTAGCAGGGGTTTCATTAGGAGAGCCATAAATATTTATAAATTAATTTCACACATTGTTTAACCTGAGTAAGTTAAAAGGGTGGGTTCTTTGTGAAATAATTGGAAGAGCCCTGGAGCTTCATTAAGCCCCTGACTAATCCCAACAAATCCACCTGCCACCCCAGAACACTCTGCCCCAAACAGTATTTCTCCTAAATAATAGTAACACTGCCACACCAAGACATTTGTCCTTGTCCTGCCCAACTTGTCACTCGCAGAAGGGATCATCTTGGGGTTGCACATGAACAGCAAATGAGCAGCATCAGGCTGTAGGCAACTGCTCTTTGGCTGAGGACCAAGTTTTTTTTGTGTATTTTGCTGATATCTGTCTCTTTTTGGCTCATTCCTCTCCAGAGTCTATGAAAGTGCAGCCTAGCGTTACTAGGAATTACATCTTTTGGACAACACCGCACCACAATACAGTTCTGTGCCAGAAACCCTGTCTTAAAAAAATTACATTCATAACTATATTGTAAATGCAAATATGTTTTGTTGTAAACATAACACTGTGCGCATTACACTTTCAAATAATAAGCTAGACATAATATAAGTTGTTCACAGAGAATGTATTTTGTTCTGCCAAAAGATCTGCCAATTCGATTTACAATGTCAGCTGGTTGTGACTACAGCGTTATTAAACTTTTTAATGGTTAGGCTCGGCTTGGAACACACTGCCTACCTCACCTGTCGCGTTTACCTGTCAATTTTCATTTTGGCGCCCATGTTAACAGATCAGAGCAACCATGCCCGCTGAAGCAGTGGTCATCTAGAAAATAGGAGAGAAAAGCTCTGTCGATAGTCAAATTGGCATCATACTTGGAATATTTTACATAACTGATGCCTTTTACTGTAGTTTCAGTGTCTAAACTATATCTGAATGTGTCACAGACATGAAAAAATCTGCATTCATTGTCTCTCGATTTCTCCCTCTGTTGCAATGAGGTTGAATGAATATCACATGACTGCTTTTCACAGTAATAAAATTTATGGTGACATGAAATCATATTGATAGCATATCAAACCCAGTGTATAAAGTAGGACTGGCAGCGGCAGCTCTGCAGCAGCACAGTGCGGCAGCCGTCATGCTCAGGTGACGTCGACAGGGACAGATGTCAGAGTTTGGTTTTATACAGAAACTCGACATAGATATGATAAAAAATGACTAACATGGGATCTTGTTCACGAGTGAGGGGAGGATGGAGCAGGAGATTGACGGACGGATCGGAGCGGTGTCTGCAGTGATGCGGACGTTGTACCGGTCCGTTGTGGTGAAGAGGGAGCTGAGCCAAAAGGTGAAGCTCTCCATTTACCAGTCGTTACCAGTACGTTCCTACCCTCACCTATGGTCACGAGCTTTGGGTAGTGACCGAAACAACAAGATCGCAGATACAAGCGGCAGAAATGAGTTTCCTCCGCCGGGTGGCTGGGTTCTCCCTTAGAGATAGGGTGAGGAGCTCGGCCAATCCGGGGGGAGCTCAGAGTAGAGCGGCTGCTCCTCCACATCGAGAGGAGCCAGTTGAGGTGGCTCGGGCACCTGGTTGGGATGCCTCCTGGAAGCCTCCCTGGTGAGGTGTTCTGGGCATGGCCAACCGGGAAGAGACCCTGGGGGGGAGGGATTATATCTCTCGGCTGGCCTTGGAACACCTCGGTGTCCCCCTGGAGGAGCTGGAGGAGGTGGCCGAGAAGAGGGAAGTCTGGGCTTCCCTACTCAGGCTGCTGCTCCTGCAACCCGAACTCAGATAAGTGGAAGAAGATGGATGGATGGATGGACTCACATGTCTTGTTAATATTTTAACTAAACCATGATCTTCTCTTAATTCTAACCAAACCTTTAACTAAACCTGAACACCTCCAGGAGTCAAAATGTGAACTCCAATCTCTGTCCTGGATTTGACCCACATACCTTCTGCCTAACTGAGGAAAGGCAAAAGAAATTATATTTTGTTGTAACCAAATCTAGGCGCAAATTTTTACCAAACAATGGAGACAGCATTACATTTATTACATTTAGCTGTATATGACTGTAATTTCTGTGAGACGGGGTTGGTACCAGTGCAGAAACAAGTCTGTCCTTTATGTTAGATGGTGACATATATTTTGTCTTTCATACAGAAGTTCAAAGTGTAGTGCTCAATCACAGATATGCCTTTTATTAAATATAATTATGAGCATTCCCTGTAATTAATATTTTTATACTAACAATGGATCAAATGATTATGCAAAAGGTGACAAGTGCAAAGGTAATTACCGTCTAATCCTACATTTCCTTTCTACTCCACAGTGTTTTTCATCTTATTTTTTAGGTTTTACAGCCCCCATCTGTTTTGGTTCAGTCTCAGTGCTATAATGAGTGCTGTTTTCAGATGTAGCAGGCAGCTATTATTTTGTGAAAATGCTGCAAAACCCCACAGTGGGCTACCTGCCCCAGCTCCAAATTGCAGACAAAACCTTGGAGTATTTAGTAGCTAAAGAGCCAGATATTTCCCAAAGGGTTTGGTTGAGATCAAAAACTGGAATACACATATTTGCCTAAACTTTGTCTGGTGGTTAGAGACATGACTTCAAATGAAAGTCTTGCTACATATGTGCTGGTGCTCATTTAAATTTGTTTGGATTTTAATGATCACTTTAACCAGAACAAATCTATTTCACATCCCTATACTCACCTATACGCACAGAAACAAGCATTTTAATGGTATTGTGTCTAACTCTAAACATCATTGAATGTAATTCTCTGGAGAATCCAATAGACTCTGTCCGGAGATGAGAGGGAGAGACAAAGAATACTTCTAACGCTGTTTTCTGACAATACATGACTAAGTAGTTAAAGGTGGCATCAATTAAAGAACACCATTCTGATAAAATATTCTTTTACAATATAGTGACTTCTGTGCAAACGTGAAATATTCATGCCAACTACTTTTGGCAGGACCATAGATCCTTTACTCCTTGTCGCAAATGAATTCTGACATGCTGTATAATGCATGACAAGCAAAGGCAAACTTAATGCGGATGGTTTGCATTTTTCACTAATGCTGCCATGTGTTGCAAGGTTACAGATTTTACTGCTGAGACTTGGAGGATTTATATTTATCCCCTCTGAGGCAAATCTATCTAATATGACAGTTTAATCCTCTTAGAGACGTATTAACTGTGATCAAAGAAAGGACTCCAGCATTCAAAGTTTCTCCATGTTTTGCCACTGTCTAGTGCCTGAACACTTAACAGAAAGCATAACCACACAAGATGATTTCATCCAACCTAGAGTGCTTTGGAAGATGTTACCTATAGGTCGTAGTTGTCTTTTGTTGTTGTTGTATAGATTTCCCTATCTCTTAAGTCAAATTAATGAGAAGGTAAATATATTTTAATGATTCTGAATACAAACAAACAAACAAAACAACACCCTCAGCACGTTTCCCTCAAGAGACGCGCTGATTTCGGGGTTGATTTACTCAAGTTGTCTAAGGGTGTGTCTAAAGTATCGGTGTTATGTGCAGTTCTAGTGTAAGAATAAATATGAAAGCGAGAGTTTCTATTTCAAACATTCTGCTGGGATGAGATAGCACAAGTGATTAAAGTCACCTCACCTATTACCTGCAGCGCTGTACTTTTTTTGGTATGTGGGAAAACAAATATTAGGGAAGCGTGCCGTCTGACAATGTGAAAGTAAATGTTGCCGCCCCACAAGGGAAAAGATATGAGAGAAGAGAAAGAACTACTTTTTACTCCAGGCCAGACTCACCTTTTTGTCTTACACTGGAAATGCAATTAATCTGACCCCTGTATGTTTGGCTTACTTATTTTATCCTCCTGACTGACTACACCCTCAAGCAAGACAAGGCACAAGGGCAAGTGATACCTGCATACAAAAGAAGAACAGATGCTTATGGACAGAAGATACCAGGGCTCGAGTTAAGAAGAAGTCTGCAAAATGACTCACTATGTGTTTAATAACATTTGAACCCAACCAGATTCGTTCCCTCGGCCTAAACGAAGCACTTTTATAGCAAAAACCTAAAAATGTACAGGAGTCAGGATACGTACGCCGCTCTCTGGTGACAAAGTCCTGAGTTTTGTGTGTCTACCCCATCAACCTCCTGCCTAAAGGAACGGAAAAACAGTAGTTTTTTGCCTTCTGTGGCAAATTATGCCGAGTGTTTGCAGAAAGGTACAATGGCAACATTTTATTCCGGCAACTGGGTTGTTTTGACAGGTTGACAAAGGACATGTCTCCATTGTTACTTTCAGTATTAAAGGTATAATATGTAACATTAATGCATGCTTGTGTGCTACGTGAAGTTCGTTTTGGAGCCTAAACTCAAGAGCTAGTGTTGCACACTTTTGCCGATGTAGAGAAGCAGAAGAGAGGCATTGAGGCACTTGAAAGCCAGGATTTGAGTGGAAAATCCAACATAAGCCCTCTACATACAGTAGAAATCACTGTACAGGCTGTTATTATGGATGCAGGCAACTGTGACAACTGGGGAAGGTGCTAATTTCTTAAGGTATGTAAAGATCTGTTCACACATGGGAAATAAAAAAAAGTGAACCGTCAAGGGATCGCTACATCCAGGTAAAATGTTTAATCCAGATTCATCTTGACTATATTTAACAACAGGGAGTGCAACACAGCACAATATTAAGAACAGTTGGTGGACTTTGATATTTTATTAAAACAATAGTGCTACACAACTGAAAAACAGCCACAGGTATATTATACTAGTGCTGTTCTATTGTTAATTCATGCAAATTTCTTCACGTGTCTTACATACTGCACTTTTAAAGTGTTCACGTTTTTTTTCGCCCGCAGAACATGGTGTGTGACTTAACTATGTAATGGCAAACACGAGACACTCGCACAATCCCTCATTTTAAAAAGGACTGTTCAAAACATGGCAGAATCAATGGAAGAACGTTCATTTTGGTTCATTTCCGAATACAGAACAGAATGACGTACTGTTGCAAAAGGGCTATTATGTAAATTATGCCCGTGCATTTGATGGAAAGCACATTTTCAGCTACTTATACGCGTCACATTTGGGAATTGCAGGGGCCATATTTTAATAGCTGTTGGTTACTGCATATTATGTTGAACACTCAGATGGAGTTCTCCGGGGCTGTTTCATCCAAACTCAAAGAGGAGGAAAGTAAGAAGCACTTGCTTTAAAAGTCCAATGAAGCTATGATGGCAACACAGACAAGGCAATTTTTTAAAGAAGTATTTCTAATATGAGCCTGAAAGGAATCTGGATGCTATAATTTTGAAATCCATTATGGAAGTCTGTCTCCTTCAGCACTCGCCTCAGTAACATGCAGAAAGGTTTCATGGAAAATCAACGTGTCAAATGTATTCGTTTGATGTTAACAATGTTTCATCCAAGTTTTCAATAATACATGAGGCATTTTGTGTACAACAGTGTGCCATTTTCTCTCAACCACCATTTGATCTCATCCTCCTGTCATTTCGATCTGTATAAAAAGATTCACTGAAAGTCTTGTCTGTGATGATGAATTTTGCATTTTGTGTGTCGGCAATCCCATGTGATGCACATATTTAGATTTTTTTTTTTTTTTTTTGTCATTGATTTAATTTACGGCGGAGAAATACTACCAAAGCTGTGGAGAAATGTTTACTCCTGAGTTGCCAACGAAATTCCAGCGGGGAAATAGAGTGCATTCATTTTTCATTGGTTCCCTGAGGTCAGATAATCTCACTGGCGGAGAGGCTTGATCTTCAGGGTTGAAGAAAATGTGATTAATTCTGTTGCATTACTGATTTGTCACTCTAACATATGTTCACTGTTTGAAGCCGGGAAGCTGTAAAAAAAAATAAAAGGCTTTGAAAGTTTCAGATATTTATTGTAGTGGTGGGACTGTGTTACTGAATTTACCTTTTTTTAACTGTTTTCACGTGGTGCATGCAAAAAAAAACCTACTGTTTCATTTGTCTTCCTGGATAATTACATTTCTATGAATTCTCATGTTTTAGTGATAAAAGGTACGACTGATAAATTATTGTAAACTTAACAGCAAATTTCCCCCCCCCCGGGACATGATGTTAGTAGCAATGTTTGCTTTTATCTGTAAGAGTGTTACGTTGCAAAAATGTCCAATTAACGTTAGATTTAATTTAACAAACCTCTATAACTTGGTTTTCTCACAACTGTGCTCATTTATGTGACAGGACTGGACAACAAATGGCTTCTGCTTGTGTCTAAAGTAGTGAACGCAAGGTTTTCTTGAACGACTTAAAAATGTCATTTTTGCTTTTAAAAAATGACTGTTCACTGTCCTTGTTTTCAAATATTGAATTAAGCAAATTCATGTCATTCTCTTTAGCACTAATTGGATATCAAATGGAGGCCGGAGAGGAGTTTAAAATTAGAATTCACACCATGAAAACAAAACAAATCCTTTATTTGTGATACAATGTGTGGCTTCATTGAAATCATCAATCACTTGTGATTACTGGGATATTGTGTTGGTGCACACGTAGAAAATAAACGGTACAGCAACAAGAATGTCATAACAGTGACAGTGATGAAATGACTAATCCCAGTTTCTATATGTGGCTATTTAAAGATACTACAAAAAAAAAATGAGGTCAAATTTTAGTTCTGTGTGTTTAAGTGGGAAAAAGCACTTCATCCAAACGGCATCAGGAACCCATCTGAGGCCTTCATGGATAAGTTGGCTGCACCTGTGTGTATATTACAAATTCACAAGGGCACGGCATATTTCCAGTCTAACTAGGCTATTTATCTGAATGGAGAAACTCTTTTTATACTGTACCCTGATGTCACTGTATTCAGTTCAAGTTGGACACCCACCGTTCAGAGCAAGAAAAGGTAACAACCAAGAAAAGGTTGTTATCTATTATTCATGCTTTAAGTCTTTAAGAGGAATATGTGCTCTTTTGGAGATTACTTCTGTTTCCTATTCTCTCCAGGTAATGGCTGTGATTCATCACTGAAAGGACACAGGAGAGGTATATTAATTATTAAGCTTTTCTTTAGATTTATCATTAGAGCATTATGCTCACTGTACGTTAATGCCATAAAAATTATGTCTGAACAATCTGTCAAATCCTCGTCTTTTTAATATTGCGTCGGTTTTAGCAGTGCTGTTTATTCCAAGGAATTTTAAGAAACACGGGTTCTCATTTCTGCTCTTCCAGAACAAGTCCACACTGGATTTTCCTTCACATATTGCTTTATGTTAGTGCTTGTCCTTACTGTGGAGTTTATTCTGGGCCTTGGTGGCACTGGAGGCCATATTCTCCAGTTTGTTTACACCAGCTCCGCCTCTGGGATACATCAGGACTTGTGGCATCCTTGGACTTTCAGCTGAGTTCATTTTACTATTTGATAAATGGGCCTGTCCACTCTGTGACCCTCAGACAGTGTTTAAATTCAAAATGCATATGAGGTGAATGTATAAGCCCAAACAAACAAGCTAACTGTTTATTTTTTCAGACCTTGACGGAGAGCTATTGAATGAATCTACTTAGACATAGTTTCAGATGAGACGTGCATTGTATTGGGCTTCAGGAAAGCTCAAAGACAACTGCTGGCGCCTGAAGAATTTAGTGCTGCAATTTAGTTTAAATCCTAATATTTTTTCATCCATTTTATGCATTTTGCAGATTGTATTTTGCGTCTGTGTTACTTATCTCCCTGTTGAATCCCACTCAGATGATGAAGGGATAGCCGCTACTTTGATCCCAGTCCATTTGCACCAAAAATGAACTCATACCCGGAGGAGCTGATGAAATTAGTAATTTAGCCGGATATAGGCCATTTTTATTGAACCTTTACCTTGCACGCTTATTACTTTCAATACTCCTGCACATCAGCTAAGCTCGTGCTGGAAGTCTCGCCTTATATCCTCTTTACTTTAGACTTATTCACAAGGGGTTGGGTGGTATTGTTATGAAATGGAGCCATTTCATATTACTGCATTCCATTACTGTGTCTACATTCTATTACGACTCCCACCTGTCCCGCCGGGGAAGACATTTCTTTTTAGCAGAGCAGGAAGAATGGAAGTCTGCAATCTTAGAGAAATAAAACATTCTTTCATGTACATCCACGCCAGTATGGTTCGTTTAACCTTGAAGATTTCTAGATTAGAATTGTCTGTGAATGCTTTAAGCCAATTTAAAGGGTAACTGTAGGTATCTGTGAAGAACCTTAACCTCTTGCGCCTCAGTTGTAATTGTAAAATGACCTTCAAGGTGTAATTGTGCCATGACATAAATTTAACAGAGAGAATAAATTCAAAAGACTACCTGATATGTGACATTTATTCACAACCACCTACACTAACTTATTTAAAACTTTAACAGTGTGCTCCAATTAATTCCGAGAGCAGCCTCCTGAAACAATCACCTAAATAAAGTTATGGCCATTAGAGCCTGCTGATCCGTGAGTGTTTACGTTCTCATTACTGGCATCTATTCATCCCTGTGACAGCTGTGGAGGATGTTTACTGACCTGTGATTTGTTACAGAGAGAAAACAATTGCTGCCATTAAATTAGTCCTGGATGCAAAACCTGCTCATTGTAGCTCAGAGACAGCGATGCATGTTAATAACGGAGGTTACAGTTATTACATATTAAGAGAGACCTCTCTCTCTGTTTAGCGTCAGGTTTGTTGTGTTTTATTTGAACTGGGAGTGAAAGAGAAGAGCAAGAAGAATTGTTTTTTACAACCTAGAATGCGGAGAATAACATTTTATTTGTCAGAATTCTGACAGACTCATTACTGAGGCTCAGTTGTCAGTCAAGAATTAAGTAATCATGCCGCGGCAGAAGTTGATGAATTCATTCCAGTGCAATAGCCGTCGCTTTTTGATCATATTCAAACCAAACTCCAGTTAATTGAAGCAGTACATTAAGCTCAACAAACAAGAATAAAACTCAGACAATGTCATACTTACTGGTGTTTACTTTTTCTGACTTTTTCATCTGTGTTTTCTTCTTGTTGGATGAGATTTTCCCTTACGGCAGTTTCTTAATCCCTTTCAATCCTATGCCTCGTCTGCCTTCATGTGCACAATGGAAAGAGGTTTAATGTATGTCAATAAATCTTAATCTCTGCACCACAACCCTGCGGGGAAAACTGGAAAAGTGTGAACAAGTGTGAAAATTGTGACTCTCGATTGCTGGTTTCCATTTCCCCAAATGGAGAGGTGCCATTACAGTAAACCAAAACAGAGGCTAATATTTTAACATCAGATCCCCTTTTGATGTCACCGATACTTTGCATCTAAAATTCGTGTTACCTTTCTGTTTACTCTGGGTGAGAGATTACTATGCATCATTTTCCATAAAAAAAAACAAAACAAAAACATATTTGCTTTGGGCTGCACTTCAGCCAAATATTGTATTCACACCTACAGTGCTATGCTTATTGTTCATCAATACCTCCCACTCTAGAGAGCAGTATTTCTTCCACACCGAGCTGTGCATAATATGCATTGTATGTTCACCCATAAATTCCACCAACATCAATCTTGGTTCAGAAACAATAGTCTCGCTGGCAGTGCTTCAAGCTTGATACATTTTCAGATTGCTGTGCAGAAACCTTCAGCACCATTCTATTTCCAGTATGTGTCCAGCATGCAGAGACAGTGAGAGGATTAACGCGGAGTGCAGCGCCAACACCTGCTATTTTGAAGTTATTAAATTCTAGCTGATGAAATATGTGTTGATTGGTTTCAAAGAGTTTATCTAATTAAACAAGGTCTGCACCGTGTCTGTAAGTCTGCTGATAAACTCAGGCTACGATGTTTGCTGCTGCAGATCTCTCCACCACCCGACCTCCTCCTAAATGCTACATACTAAGATTTCATGTTTATTTGGTATTAGTTATCCAAGCATTATACTTGTTGCTGATCTAAATCTCAATAAACCCTCAATAATCAGAGTTTTTTTTCTGTCAAAGCCAGCATTGCAGCTGTTGGCTTTAAGTGCAGATGGATGAGTTGCTGACAGTCCAGCAGAATGCCTATCTATTTGTACATGAAACCCTCATGTTTTTTAAAACCCAGTTCACACCAAAGATTCGCAAGTCTGTTTTAGGAAGTTGTACGAAAAAGTTGCAGCAGTGCGAACTGGCCCATATCACCTCGGCTCAAGCCGGCCGATGGCGCCGTGTGCGACTCAGAATGTCTCCAGTGGCTGGTTTTAGATTGCGGTGTTATATGGGGTATGTTTTTCTCAGTGTTTATGGGCTCGTCAAGAAGTGCAGTGTTATCATTGTTTATTCCCCTGGTGAAATCCTCCTTCTCTTTTTGTGGTTAAGAGGTGACACCAGCTCCTCTCAGCCTCGCAACTTTCCGGAAATTCTAAACTTGTTTTTTTTAAATGTTTTTTTTTTTTTCTTGTTCCAACAATACTAGAAATGAAGCTCACTCTCACTCTCACTCTCACTATCCTCATTCATATTAAGATGCTTCAAATTAGCTCCAAAAAACGAGAGAAAAAAGGGTTCGAACCGAGAGCCGCATTAGTGTAAACTGTTTTCAGAATGTCGCGGAAGTAATTGCAAGTTTGAAATTATGTTATTGTGAATCTTGCTGTAAACCTTACAAAATGATAGTTGCCATTGTCGATTCAATTCAGATCATGTTAAATGGTTGAATATTCCATCTATAAAAGCTGTTTACCTTTGCTGTACTGTCTCCATATACTTTTTGAATTATTTCCAAGTGCATTGTGTAGACTTGTAAGCAGTTTTTCCTTCATCGGTGTCTCTAAATGAGATTCTGGCCATCTTTTAAACAGCAGACAGAGTCTCTGTTACTGGAGCTGCTGCTGAGAGGTTACATGAACATGCAAATATCACTCAATGAAATACAATTACGCTTTGGCACTCTCATAATAAGAATGTTTTTACCCATATATCTCACACCCATTAACACAGATGTAATTTTGCCCAGACCATCTAATTAAACTGGAGCCAGCCTTTGAAATGTGAGTCAGTTGCATGGGGTTTACAGGTCCACATGTGGGAATAGTCCACACCCATAAAATCTTTAACCAAGCACATGTACATCTGTCAGTCCTCCCAAAATCAATTCAAGCCCTTAGGCTGCAGTTTCCACACCAGCAACGCCGGCCATTGTTCCCTCGCCGTCTGACACACAATCACAGACCTGATATATGGGATTACATCACCAGGAATAGCATCGAGCATGAAGAGGACATGATCCACAGTGGGTCAGACCAGAATGACATTTGTTTGACGAAATCTTCCTTGGTTTTCAGAGAGCCATACAACACGTTTTACAAGTTTCACTTCATACTTGTATGTTTCTGTATTTTACATCTTTATAAGCCAGTTTCTCAGAATGAAGCCTAGTCAGAGACTAAAAGAAAACTTATTTTTCCATTGAAAAAGGGTTTTAGTCTAGGACTAGACTGAATCCATGTGTGGGTAGCAGACCTATTAAGTACAAAAGAAAGAGGTACTGTAGGTCCAGAGGAAAACAAAATCAAGATGGATGACAACGTGTGTTTGTGACTGTAGACAATTTATGCAGTCAATCAACCATCTCAGACACACATGGATTAATGTGCTTGTTTCTTTGAAAGAAGCAACGAAGAAACTTTTTCAGCATTAATAATGAAAATATGAACCTGCACAGATCTTCCAAGAAGGATTAACTTTGCATGATAAAGCATATCTCGTCTGGTTGTGAGATGTTTTTCATCTTACTGATATAAAAACCTGAAAAAACCTTGAGACTTTGAAGTAAATTTCTTCTCTGAATATAAAAGAACAGGAGACTTTTTAAGATTCAAATCAGAATTCTAAGAAGTTATTATTTTGCAATAATAGCTTTTAAAAAACTGTTTTAGAAGTCTGAATCAAACAGAAGTGAGTTCAAGGTCTCAGTTCGGTGATGGCAGAATTTTGCAGGATGCTGTAGAGGAAATTAGATGTGAAACCTTGACATATGGCAGCCTCTCCATCCAAACCTGTCAGTAACCGGTCGGCCCAGCGACCCCTGGAAGATTTGAATCCCTAATTTAAATTAAAACCTTGTCTAATGCGATGCATGTAGAATATTATGGCGCCGCTCAGATAGCACGTGGTGGCTGCAGATGAGAGGGATTACATGGAACTCACAACAGGTTTCTGAAGTGGAAGTTTCAAATGGATTACATGCGTGAGAGAGTGTATGTGGAGAAACTACGATACGTGTGTATTAAAGTCCGTTTTGAAAAAAAGTGGTCTTTGTCACCTGTTTAAATGAAACTATTGACTCCGTGTCATTTGCTGCCAAAAACTGATTCAGCTTCAGAAATATTTAATTGTAATCCTCATCTCGGTAAATGCTGCAAAGACAAAGTTATACAAGGATAAACAGGCACTCTCGTCTAATTGGAAATTAATCATTGGAACATGGTAAGAATAAAATAGGAGCATGTGTCTCGTTTTATTTATGTTTTACTTTGTCTCTGTTAATGCCTCTGTCTGTCTTAGTCTGCCTCTGCGCGGTAATCACTATTGAGCCTATTATAAATTAGTCTTTGGGCCTACATCACTCTTTAAGCAGATTATGAGACTTTTTACCACTTCTAAAATTGAACTGAGAATTTCTCTCCTTGTAAATCCTACTGAGACACTCAAAAATGTCTAGATTTTACAGAGAATGGTGACGGCTCATTGTAGAAATAATAAAAGAAAACCATTAAAGCAACCATCAATCACACTTTACAGCACACTGTAGAAATAATCAGAGACTTGTTAAAGCAATCGATCAGGCTGCTTCTCAATTAAACTATAAAATGCATATATTACTGTGCGTTGCAGACTTCAATCACCTGACAACATGTGAGCAGATAGAACCAAATATCGCTGACTTAATCACGGACTTAATTTACCACCAGTATTTTCCACGATAACTTTTGTTTGTTTTGTCCTGCACGCCATTCTGACAGTATCTATTTTTCTGTCAAAATTCCACAAAAATGCTGCCGATTCTGTTATTTAAACCCATTCCAAACATCTCTTTTTACACCATTTCAAAGTGTATCTTTAGCCGCATTTCCCTGAATGTATTTTACACATTTTCAAGTGTCACATTTCGAAAATGTTTATGGAAATGGTAAAATCTGAAAAAGATTGCTTGATTTTTAAAAAAATACATACGGAAACCCTTTTTTTTTTTAAATAGTTCTTACGTAGTGAACACTTAACTCACGTGACTGATCAGCTGACTGGTCCCCGGCGTCTTCTTGGATGTTCACAGACTGACCAAATTATACATCAATGATAAAAAACATCACAGCCATGTTAGATGGAAAACATCAACAGGATGCTCTACGTCTTGTACTCGTGTGTAATGCAGCCTTCACCATCACCTTCTGATAACACAACGCAGCCTAGTTTAGTTCGCATTTTAAGTCGATGGAGAGGGAGAAAAGAAATTAAACCAAATAGCCTGCTTGTTCGCTTCAGTCAATTCACAAAACAAAGAAAAATATAGGTACACTTTATGAGATCAAGACCGCAACCTCATTGTAGTGAATTACATGCATTCTTTGCCGCCTAACGTACATATGGGTTTAGAGCTTTCTGTTGTTTTATAAATAAATTACTAATTTAGTGGCAAACCATATTAATATTAAAAACAACACTAAACCAGCTACTGATGAAGGTCACACGTTTTCCATCCCTGTAATATGCCACTGGTGAAAGTTCTGTGGGGAACAGTTTATGTGCGGAGAGGGGAATATTTTCTTTTCCACCTCCACTTGTAATATTGTAAGGCATGATTAATATCCTTTGAACAACCTGAGGACAGTCATTTACTGCACTGCCGTGAATCTCGGTTGGTAGTGGGTGTTTCATACTGAAATGATTCAGACTTAGTGCAATACATCTAAGAAAAAAAAGTTGAGACAGGAGCAATTTAGGGCCAGTAATGAGTTAAATAATTAAACAACAATGCGATTTGAAACAAGTGATGGGAATCGGTAATTGTAATTTAATCATGATTTGGTGCAAAGGTCTAGTCCTGGCGTTTGTGGATGTAATTACGTATTGTCGTGTTTGACAAAAGGTTTGCCAAAGGAATCCTGAGCCCACGTTCTTCTATCCGCTGTAGATGAATGACGGTTCTTGATGCGGTTCCATTTGAGGGATCGGAGACCGCAGTCTTGAGCTTAGGCTTTTGTCTTGGTCTTTTACGCAGTGAAATTCATTCAGATTTCTTGAATCTTTTAATTCTGTTCTGCACCATACATGGTGAAATATTCACATCTCCTATCTTTCATTGAGAAATATTGTCTTATAATTTTCTCATGCATTTATTGACAAACTGCCGATCCTCAGCCCATCTTTGATAATATCATTGCTTTCTTTTTTTTTTAATTAGCATTTTCCATACTCTACCAACTATTTCTTATTTGAGGTTGTGAACATTATATTCCAGTTGGATATTAGGCCTTGATCTGAACGTAGCATTTTCTGATCAAGACGTGTGGGATGTGCCGATATTACTCAGGTTTTAGGACATTTCTTTGGACTTACAGCACGTTCTTCAACTCACCAACAGTTTGTAAGACTGAAGTAGAGGTGAATGCCCAAAAGAAAAGCCCAACTTTCTGATCAAAAAGGAAACACACATACTTTTAAACATCATGAAAGACTTGGATGTTAATAGGTTTTGGATATGGGCAAATATTGCAATGCCAAGCGTTTCAAGAAGGTGGTTGAAGGAAAGAAAGACGGAGGCTGTGTTTGCACACTTGAACAAATCTGCCACCAGTGGACACGCAAAGAAGCAAAACTTTAATCAGAGTATACGCAGCTGCATGCAAACAGGAATTTTAGCGGTATATTCATTTTCGTTAGTTATAGGAATATTGTCTTTTTTGCAGTACGGTCTAAAACGGGCATATTTTGTGCATGTAAACATATTCATTGTAAAAAAAAAAAAAAAATGGACAACATGAATTGCATTTTGCTGTTCTTCACTCTTTATCACTTTCATCTAAATTGCACTCATTTCAGTGTAATATATTCTAAGTAGGCTGCCAGTTCGGCTCCTTTTTGTTGTGGCGCAGCAGGGTGGAAGCTGACGGAGAGTCTGTGTTTGAAGAATGCCTTTATGTCAGAAACTTTTAGCTGAACTCGATGCTCCAGTGTAGTGATTCACTGGGTTTCTCAAAGGGATATGCAAACAAACAAAATTCCCTAATTAGGTGCATAATATGCCAATCGATTTAAGTGCTCTAAATCCTGTCTGGGTAGAACCTGCTCCCAAGCAGCAATTATGCACCTGCAGTGAAATGGCAGTGTGGTGTGCTTCAGAAACATATCCAATTCCAAAGATGACATTTTTTCTCATAGTACCCAACACAAAATTAGTGCTGTTTTGGCTCACCAATTTTAAGGCATGTGATTTTCTGAGCAAGCTTTTTTTTCTGGCTATTACCTCATAATCTTAATAGATATGAATAGATTGTAGTTGTTATGGTCACCTCGTCGTAGGTATCTGATTTAGAAACAATGAACAATGTCGAATTAAATCGGTTAGAGGCACTGCGAAAAGGTTTACATCCCATATTAAATTAAATTAAGTGCCATTTTATTACCGTTGCCAATGCCAACGTTTTTTTTTTTACAGCATTACAAGAGTCTCTGAAATGCTTTTTGTTTGTGCCAACCGTTCACACAGGCAGATGTTGTCTAAAACCTCGCTGCCACTTCTACATATGACACCTTTTTTCATCCTTTCTCTTGCTGTAGTGAGAAGACCTGTTTTCTTTACAAAGTCACAGCGGGAGATTATCCAGTTGCTCTGCTTTGACTTAAAATCTGACAGTCCAAACCCTCCACTGCGCTGCATTAATGTCAAAGTACATATAGAGGCCTGTTCAGTTTTCACTTGTTTTTTTTCTTTCCCCCTCCTGCATGATGTGGGATGACACTGCTTTGTTCCACTGCTTATAATCCTATTAGAAGATCTTCACTGTTTTCTGATTTACTCTTCTTGATCAGAACAGACTGTTTTCTTATTTAGTCAGTCCATTAGCCAACTTTGTTTTTTTCTGTGTGGGAATATGACTGTGTTTCAGTTTTTGGATACTATTTTCACCTCTCATGATATGATAATCCAAGTGTTTCCGTACTTTCCTCGCACAGTCTATGCATGCGTTAGGCAGAAAAAGGGCTGTGAGAGGCGAGCTGTGAAGATGAGATTTTGGGCTGTCCCAGATGAAAGACGAGAAAACGTTGCGATATCTTTGGTCGTGGCTAAAGAATGGTCCTACGTCGCACAGTTAGGACACGGGTTTTGAGTGGAACCATTCTGATCGAGGATGCGTCATTAACAGAGCGCGGTGCACATGGAACTCCATCCAGATCCACTTTTGGTCTCAGTAATAAGAAGTTTCTTTTAGTTTATTTGTTATTTATTCTTGCAGTAAAGTGAAACCAGTCAGCTTACTCTTTTTTTTTTTGCTACTTTCTAGCTTTTCTTTAAACTCAGTAGATGATTTAATCACCACCAAACAGTGGCTTCTGTCAGCAGTTATTGCACGTTCTTTCCACTGGTTGCTCGGACTTTTACATTGTTGTTGTTGTTGTCGTCGTCTCCATCCTCTCTTTTCAACCTGTAGGATATGACACATCTACAAAAGTTCACACTTCAGTTGAAGCAAAAAACCTACTATTTTTGGATCCAAGGTTCCAGGCTCTGAACCAATTTATTTGTGGTCAAGATGCTCTGAATGGTTCACAGTTAGGTTTGTGAACCGAAATGGCACCGGCTCCATGCTGATGGAAAAGGGCTAAGGAAGGACGGCTGCTTTTTCAACCAACGACAGCCTGGGTCATACACAGACGTAGTATGACCCTCACGGTGCGACTGCTGTTACGACCTACGTCTACTTAACAATAGGGATTTTGTATGAAATGACACACTGATCAACTTGACGTGTAAGTTTATGTAGCTAAAAATACTAAATTCGAGCTTTCTTTACAAAATTGGCATCCCAGCTTGGCTTTTATTTCCCAAGTAACAAGGTGACTTTTAAAGCACTTTTACTTGTTGATTGCTCCAAAATAATTGTTTACAGACAGCAAATCAGCAAAGATGCACAAGTCCAGGAAGGCAGGAGGAAGAGGTAACGACGTACAATTGACAGTCTGACAGAAGACCATTGTGTGTGAGCAGGTAAATGCTGATTACACTGACTGAGAGGCAGGTGTGCTGGCTGCTGATGATCTGATGAGGGAATGCTGAGTACTACCGCTGAGGGAACGAGTCTGAAATCAAAGGATGTGCGGAAAAAAACTGGCAGGCTTAGAAACATATGATCGTCTTACTCTGTAGTGCCAACGGTTTCGAGTTGAAATGATTAATTAAGGATGACTAAACATGCCTACTAAACATTTCCACACATATTTAAAAACCTTATGCTCTGATACTGTAAATGCTCCCCTGTATTCCCAGATTCTCCCTCTGCATCCACTAAAATCTTTACACAGTTTGAGTGTTCGCTCTCAGCTGCTGATCTCTCTCCTGCCAGCACTTGGATTGCCACTGCTGCTTGCTCTCATAGTGTTTTATGTGCTCACCAGTTATCCAGTTATTTCATCTGGAAAATCAGTGTCATACTTAAGCTAACAAGAATTAACCAGAAGTATATTGCTTGAATTAAGTGGCCACTCTGTTTTATTAAACCACAGCAAAGACATTAGACGGATACAATGCTTTTGAAAGAAGTGTTTGTGTGCTTCAGTGCTTTTTGGAAAATCAACAATTTTGGAATTTGTATGTTGGCTGCCAAATCTGGATTACTTTTTTCTGCCAAAAATATATAACACAGTATTCTGCAGCTTCAAATCTAGCAGTTTCTGGTATGGTATTATTGTTGTGGTATTGCAAAGCCTTGGAATGAGAAATAAGTCCAAATAAATGAGGGAGAGCTGAACATGGAAGTACAGTGTGGATGCAAAGGAAGCCTTTTCAGGTATTTACTGTTATTTACACATTAACCTTAATCCCACGCACCTGCAAACCTCTACTCGCATTCCAATCAGTTTGTTCCTAATGATTTCATGTCATTGTTTTTAACTAGTGCTTTTCCACCTCTGCAGTTTTAATAGATGGAACTATTTATTGAGTTTGCCATGGCCACACTCTCTTTGATTTCCTTGTTCTCTGTCGACAACTACCGGTATATATTTTAATTTATACAATATGCAAACTACCACAAATTATGATCCATGTTTTCCTGCTTTTTTTCAATCGGCACCGCTATTTAGTTTATTTTTTATTTAACTGTCATCATTCTAAGTTCTAAGTTAGCCTGGGGCTCTCCAGTGTTGTAGAAAGTGAAAAACCAAGTTCCAAAATGTAACCCTCAGGTGTCCTTGTAGAGATTCTCAATTGTATTTTTGCTCTCATTTTGGCAGTTTTTATGCTGAAATGATGATACCTGGCAAAGATTTTATAAGGAATTTTGGAATTTCAGCATCAACACTGAAAAAAAAAAGACATCATTGATATTTTTAAACATGATCAGTGACGTAAAAGGGCCTTAAGGGAAAAAGTGTGATTTTTTTTGTATTTTTTGTATCACGCAAAAAGTAATAATCTATCAAAATCAGCATTGTTGCTAATCATTGACATATCCCAGACTGATAATCCCTACACAATCCCCCCCCACACACTTCACACACACTGCATCAAATAGAAAATAATTCATTTTTTGTGTAAAAAAAAAAAGTGGCGTTATGTAAATAAACTGGCATTTAAAGGGTTAAAATTATGAAAATGAATTCACATTTGCTATATATGACGAGGACTGTTTCATGTTTAATATTTTTAGTGACCTAAAAGGGCCTTAAGAGGAAGTGTGATTTTTTTTTATAGGGTGTCTTGAGGGTTAAGGGGTTAATCCTTGGTCCTTTTTTTTTTCCCCCCGCAGAAGCTGAGAAGGCATGAATTGACATTTTGCTTCACACCCCACACAGTAGTCCCTCTGTTAAATATGGAGGATGAGCGTTAAAGATGCATCAAAGAGCAGCACAAAATATGTCCTTCTGCTGAAAAGAAGTTATCAGTAAAGTACACGCTCCACAGCCAGCGCATATCATGTGAATACACACAGAAAAATGTATACAATCAATCAATAAACAGCTCTTAAAACTACATTCAGAGACACAGCTTTACCTGTGTTCTGCTGAAGTGCTACTTTCTCATGGGGGTGGCCCAACGTGCTGTGTTCAGACTGTCTTTGAAGCTGTTATATGAATGTAGCTTTCCCTCTCACACCCTCAAACAAACAGCAGTTGGTCTCACTGCTGCACACTATTAGAGTTGATTCATCTCCTCGCCGGGCCGCCCATCACTAATCTTTCTGTAGCGGGGAAGTTGCTCCCACAGCAAGCCTTGATCATCAGCTTCATCTTAGAAACAACACTGTGTAGAAATACCTTCAGCTCATGGAAAACTCCCGAAATCTTCAACACGCATACGGAGCTACACAACATGTATTTCAGAGTGGATGCTACAATTGCTACAAGCACTGTGATGCTTTACTCTCATCTACAGTATTATTTTTTTCACTTCCCCTGGTGCTTTTGTTATGTTTTCTTTCATTAGTTATTAAATGTTATTAAACGATTGTGTTTACTATTTAATTTGAAACTATTCGATTATAAATTAGAACAGAACATTAACACTGTCCACGTGACATGCTGGCATTCTCCTGTTAATGTCATAGATTTGGTTTTATGCTCTCGCTGTAATTTTTATATCTGAATTGCATCACAGCTGAATGTAATGTTGCATTCTCGCAATGGAAAAGCTTGTTTAGTTTTCTATAAATCTGCCTGTATCATGACTTTCCCTTTCTCACTCCCTCAGCAATGTATATTTGGGCCGGAGCCAAGAGCCCTTGGTCTATATGTATTACTACAGAGGGTTTCTAGTTATCAGGATTTTGCAGACAGGTTTTCAGTAGCAAGCAAGCCACTGATACGGGCTATGTGAAGGTACTTCATTGATGTGTGGCGATAGAGGCTTTGCTTACCTTTCGCTGGTATTGCAGTTTGCCAGGTGACCAAGCAAACAGTCTGCACTGCACCGCCTGTGATAAGCATAATGCAAGTGCTGCTGAAATAAGGTGCATTTCATGGACAATTCTCCATGAAAGTTTCTGCCAAGTGCGTAAACAGAAAATGCCCTCATTCTGATGCATAATTGTAACGTAGGTGTAATGAACTAGAAGGTCATTTTGCTATGATTAAAGGTGTACTCACGTCAGATGATCTGTAAAGCACCAAAGCATGTTTGATGTGTTAAAAACATTACATTTAAAAATGCTTCTACTCAGCAAATATTATATTAATGAAAAGCCCATGTATCAGCAATACCAGCCGTAGAAATACATTTTGGGTTGTTGCCCATCA
>JAPQRN010000005.1:4757496-4769873 GCA_037367275.1 Coranthus polyacanthus | reverse complement strand
AGGCCCCAGTCAGCCGGCCCTGGATTCGAACCCAGGACCTCCTTGCTGTGAGGCGACAGTGCTAACCACTGCACCACTGTGCCACCCAATATCTGTTTATGTTTTAATAATATTTTATCAAAACGCAGTAATGTAAAGTTTCACGACTGAAAAATAGCTGCAGATAAATTTTACCCATTGGCGGTTCTAGTGTTAACGCAGGTGTTTTTCTGTTTTAATCAGTGCTTTTTAAAACTATTAATGCATTGGGGACAAAAGCAGCCAATTCCGCCTATGTATATATGTTTAATAGATGGAACTATTTAATGAGTTCATGTTTGCTTTGGGTCCTGATTTAAAGTATCACACATTATCAGGAGGGAGAAGGAGCTCTGACATATCACACAAATCATGTGTTCAAGAGTGACTGTAGTGTGTGCTGTTCATACGTCTGCGTGATCACCATTTATTTTACATCTTACATTTATTCAACCTTTATTTGACAGGGGGTTAAAAGCAATTAAAAAGAGCTGAGGACTGAATGCATGTAGGTTTCATTTATTTTATACTGGAAGTTCATTTAGTGACAAATTTTCCAAATCTGGACTTACTTCATTGTCTTCTCGTGCTACTAGTTGATGATGTTAATTTAGAAAAGTTTGAAAATGAGAACTATATGTGTACTGATGACTTCGTTAACTAAGATTAGTATTTTGTCTGTTTCATATGGAACTGCTCACCAAGCCATTATAAGCTGTAACTTTTAAATGTCCTAAACCCAATGAAAAGCTCAATAAGTATCACACTGAGATAGAAAACCTAGAAGTCAACAATGTACATATACCTCCCTAAGAAATAAAAATTACTGAAAGAAATTTTACAGCCAGTGAAAAGTCTATTTCTATTTCTAATTCTTCATTAGGAGAAAAAATTATTGTTTTTATTTATTTGATTTCAGCAACAACTGTGTATATGAATACATGCTGCCAACCATCCCCTCTTGGATGTTCAGTACAAATTTCAACTCAATCCAGCAAAAAATAAAGGAACTGGTGAGATTTAGAAAACACCTACCAATGAGAACATTTAGCTCAAAAAGCCAAACGTAAAAAATTCATAACTAAAGTATTTGGAGAAGAGCTTTTGATTTATGCAAGGTCCGATGAACTTTTGGGTCATTTTCACAGGATTTGTTTCGAGAAAATCCATAACATGGACGGGTCGGTCCTATGTGAGTTGGTATAGAATGAATCGGGGTTAAAAAGACCCTGGTTGGTTTCACCATATAGATGTAAGACAGATAGATAATGTTTACTTTACTTCTGAAAAATAAATGATTCTAGAATGAAAGGATGGTAAATAAGTTTCTAAGTGCTAATGTGGATTGTACTTGGGACAAAAGCTGCAATTTGTATTAAAGAAAACTATATTTTCGTTTTACATGATATGCAAACCATTTGTAATTTTCCATCCATCCATCCAATTTTCTACTGTTTATCCGGGTCCGGGTCTCGGGGGAAGCAACCTAAGCAGAGAAGCCCAGACTTCCCTCTCCCCGACCACCTCCACGAGGTCCACCAGGGGAAACCGAGGCGTTCCCAGGCCAGCTGAGCGATATAATCCCTCCAGCGTGTCCTGGGTCTGCCCCCGGGTCTCCTCCCAGTTGGACATGCCTGAAACACCTCACCGGGGAGGCGTCCAGGAGGCATGTTTTGCTCTGATTGTTGTTTCTTACAGTGATTTATACTTGGGACCCCGGTCGGTAGTCCATGTGTGTAAAATATGTTGGTAGGATGAGGGTTAAGTCGAATTCAAATGAATGAGAACCACATCCAAAAAGTTCATTCAAATGCATCCCATGTGGCCCAGACGAGGTTGTAGGTTTGATTTTGTTTTGTTTTTTTACACACTCATTTGTCATAATATGGCTTTTTGCTTACTTGGTGTGGTAAATATCCTTTCAGAATGATTTCACATTATCAACGCTGACAATGAAACTGTTTTGTCATTTCTGTATTTAACTTGTCAGTTAAAAAAACAAGCTGTAGCAAACAATAACTTACATTTAGTTGTTTCATTGAGCCATAAATCTAAGCCATTTGAGGGTCCTCGGAATTAGCACGCCTGAACATAATTGCATCCATCATTAACTTTGTTAGTATTCAAAGTAACAAAATAACTGCTGTGGAAAAATAGGTTTTTCCAATTCAAAATGTCAGATCTGGTGAAGTCTTTTTTTAAGTTCTTTTCTGCATTTGAGCAATAGTTCAAATGTCAAATACAGAGTGATTACCCAAGTGATTATGTTGTCCAAAATTTCCAAATTCTGTGCATAAATACAAAGCTCCGATAACCTGCATCTGCATGAATGTCACACACAGAAATCTAAATTGCATGGGGTGAAATCCAACACATAAATTATTTTTCCTTCAGGCCATTCTCTTAAAAAATAAAACCGCAAGGTTCAGCGTTGGCTACCATTATACCATCTTGATTGATTAAAGGGTCAGTGAATAATCTTTAGACGGGAGTCATTTAGCTGCTACATATTAACAGAGCCTGTCAAACCCAGTTAATTAAGGACTATTAAAATATAGATGACATTGCTTGGCAGGCCATCACTGATTCTAGTCCCATGGCTCCCCTGTGTTTGTGTTTGAGAGCAAAAGACAGCTCGTAGTATATGTTTTAGGCACTCATGTTTTGTACAGTATAAATAATAAGTGTGCTATTTGCATCTGTTTAAGAATTCAAATGATATTATGAGGTAATATATGCAGTTGCAGTTGTAAATCAGTGACGCTACTTGAGACATGAAAGGAGAAACATTCAAGTCTCAGATTTCGACCTTGGAAAATACCAGGAAATAACTGAGTCCTGGTATTACTACACAAATGAGTATTTTCATTTCACACCTGCAGTATTTCCCTAAAAGGCATTGTGGTTCTATCACTCTAATACCAATGCATTGAAACTATTTTTTTTTTAAATAACATTTCACTTCAATAAATATTCCCTTGCTTAGTTCAGTCTGTTCAGTTCAGGTATGTTTTTGTTACACTGAATTTGTTGCCTGTGTGAATGTCAGCAAGAAAACACAAAAAGTACCGCACTGAGGTTCATGAAAACTGGCGAAAGGGTTGGGCATCGGCCACGGACAAACCCATTAAAGTTTGGAGCAAATCCATAAAAAGGAGAGGAGCCTGAAATATTTTCACTTTCTTTTCATTACCCACGGGCTAACTTAAAGTACAACTATCAGGTTAACAACCGCACAGCTTTAATGTGTAGGAAAATGGTCTAGGAACTGGATTTTAAAACATATATATATGTCCATAAACACTTTAGTGACATTTGGAGGCATTTTTGTAGAAGTTTTCAGTTCGCAGCGAAAATGGGGGCAAATTAACATGATGTAAGAAAAGGGAGTCATTAAGCTAGCGCACATTAGAAGTCTTATTTTGAGCCTGATGCATCAAAGGAACCCGGATCAGATGAGGATAAGGAGAAATAACCGAAATAAGGAGAAAAATGAGTTTTGATGTGATGAGAAGAGAAGAGGTGAACAGATGAGCAGCTTCAGCTAATGCTGTTTACACTGTGTTAACACGTTTCTATCACATATTATGCAGAACCAAAACCAGGAGGGATTGTCTGTTACTGATAAAACTATTTGTACTCACCAACAGAAAGTAATGTGTAACTCCTGTATTAACTCCGCACTGTGCTACGACGCTGCAGGAGGTTTAGACGGAGAGGGAGGAGGTTGTGTTTCTCTCAGTTGTTAAAAAGTTGTCAAGACTCGTTTAGCGTTAACAGGTACAACTTCATCTGCTACCGACTCCTGTCTGTTACTGCATCTCCACACAGACACTCTGCCTGTGGTATTATTACAACACTATGACATGAGCAACGAATGATCTTACTTCGTCTTTGTGTAAATCTGATGTCAGAGTCTATTCTTAGCTCAGGCATTAAAAGGAGTGTTGTAGATGTAAAATCAGATTCCTATACAGTGAACTGTTTTATTCAGTGTGTGTCAGGTGCAGTATATGTGAACTGTACCTACTGTAACAGAGGAGTGATTTTTCTTATACTTTTAAGGAGAATACTTGAGTTGTATTGAAAAGAAAATATCATAAGTAGCAATATTCAGTAAGATATTATCATCTGAGAGTGTATTTATACATTTCAGAGTGGTTTTCAGTCCTGTTTGTTTGTTTGTTTGTTTGTTTACTGTCTCACACAGTAGACTCCACACTGGAAGCAGAGACGACTCCCTTTTGTGACACAATTTGAAGCGTTTTGAAAAAAAAAGACGTTTTTTTAGAGCGGAGCCGAAAACTTTTTCCCCTGATTTTTTTGTATTTATGCTTTGTAACTTGAGGAAATACTTTCAGATATGTATATAGTACATGTCCCCATGTAACATCAAGCATAAATCCTCGACAAAAATTAACGTGAAAGTTACACTAAATAAGCCCTGTGTTGGCATGGTAACAGACAACCAGAGAATATCCTGGAATCGGTTGCTCCCGACTCCAGGATATTCGGTGCAGATTATCCGGTAATGTGAGTGGTTCGCAGATCAAATCTTGACAGTCCCGAACTGCTCCCAGACTGAGCGAGGCCGCCCCCAATAATGTTCAAACATGAAGCACGACAGCCAATGAGAGATGTCGCCAGTGTTATCAAGTGACAAGTAACTAATGAAGCTAACATTAGCTAGCATACTGCTGTCGACATTAAAGCGTACAGCAGACATCTCACCTTCATTTCTCGCATGTTGACCCCATCTCCACAACTATTTCCTCATTCAGACTCATTCAGCCCACTGATTTTTTTCACTGTACAGCATCGCGAAGACGTGATGTGGAGCCCTTCTCCACCAGGTACAAGAATCTAGATCATATCCTCTCGTGTGTAGTGTGACATTATTGTCAAATTTTGTAGTCTTTGCTTGTTTGAGATTAGAGAGACGATTATTTGTGAAGATTCCCCTTACGTGTGTGATGCAACCAGATTTCAAATTCGGTTAGGATTTTAAAATTGCCAAAAAAAAAGAAAACATGGGTGATTTGTGGTTTGTTTGCTGTTAAATAATATTGTGGAACGAGAAGGAGCGTGGATCTCTGAGTGATCTTCAAGTTTTATTCTATTTTATGTCTATAGCCTCCCAAAGAGCTCAGATGATGTGATTGCACTCAAATAATTCTCATGTCTGAGTCAGAATCAAAGTAAATACAGAACATATATTGCCCTCTGGAGCAGCCACTATGGCTGATGTAAAGGTATATATATATATCCTAGACAACTTGATCCCACTTATATCTTTTCACCTCTGTCTTTTTACTTGCGTGAGAATGGCCTTCACCGTTGTGACTTGTCTAAACTGAAAAGGTTTGTGCAAAGTCTTTCTTGTAGTCCATGGGAGATCATGACTTATTTCATTTTGATGCCAATTAAGAAACCTTCAGACTAAGAATGTTCTCTGTATTCCTTATTAAGAAATGCTGCATGAACAGTGGTTCGGAGCATTACATGTAAGGATATGACTGGGATTAGGCCAGCCATTTGACTTCTTATCCTACACATTCCTTTGCATTTAATGGTTATTCCAGAGTCTATATGTGCTTTATACGACGAATTCCAATGTTGTATTACTGCCATGACAAATATAAATATTCACAATGCCAAAGCTTGGGTACAAAAAAGCAGAACAAAATGGAAAATAACAACAGAAAGTAAAGTGACGAAAGAACCTCCTTTCAATGGTACGGTCAAAGGCATGTGTGAATTAAACAAAACCAACCTGCGAATAAACAAATAATTTGAGTGAAATGAGGCAAAAAAGTTGTTTTTTTTTATCATTATTATTTTATTTTAGGAGACTGTTTTTGGGGTTTCAGAGCACAAATGTTATGCTTAATAGATATTTTCTCTCATTTTTTGTGAAAGACTGTCGATATGCAGAGCAGAATTCAGAGTTTCTGAGGGACACAGCCATGGTTGTGCTGAATAAGGTGACCTGAAGCAGATTATTTGCAGACAATGAGCTGTGGATTCTGGCCGCGTTGCCTCTTTGTCCCGTTTTTTTCTTTCTATCTATCATGACCAACTATTGCTGCCATGCATCCTTATCGCTCGCTGACAACCTGACTCGCTGATGGTTTCCTCACACCCCCACCCTTTCTTTTACTCTATTGCTTGCCAGTACACAATCATTAATCCTTCTTTCAATGGTGCACCTGTCTTTTCTCACCTCATCTCTCAAAGCCTCTTGTCTCGTATTCTTATCTTCTCTGAACTCTACCCCTTTCCTAATAATTTTCCTGTTTTTGTAGATATTGTCTCTTTTCTCCTGCCCTCTCTCTCTCCCCCCCCCCCTTCTGTCTCTCTCTCTCCTTTTTTTCGGATGCTTTTACCAAACCAATACGTTTAGACATCAGTATCGTAGCAGAGCGTTAGAGAGTGAGGATAATACTAAGTCTGTTTGCAGGACAAACTTTCTCGATGCCACTCTGAATTTCAGCAGTGACAATTCCTTCCTTTTGTTTCATTATCTCTCTCTCTCTCTCTCAGCCCAAATACCAGATAACTTGCCTGCAAAAAGGTGGCATCAGTCCCTTATCTCTTCTCTTTCCCTGCATTTTCTCTGGACACTTAATCTTGTGCTGTGTAGCTTTGTTTTTATTTCTCTACTCTTTTTGGTTTTTTTTTTCTCAAATTGCCATTCTGCTCCTTTCTGTCTTGTTCAGTTTGTCACTTTTCCACACATCTGTCCTGCCTTTCTTATCGTCACCCTCCTCTCTTTTATTATTGCAGGGTTTGCAGTGTCTTTGCTGGAAAAGTGAGTAATGCAGAACCTTTCTAGGCTTGATCAATGAAGGCAAAAGTGCTGTTTTAAACTTTCACCTCTCAAGGGAATAGGCCCATTTTTGAATTTGCCTCTTCTCCGGAACAATACTTCTCAGTACTAGTTGTTCTCCTGGTTTTTAAGTCTATTTATTTAATCTTTTAACATCCACTCTTTTGATGGTTATAACAGAAGTTTAAGGCCAAGCAAGCATGTTTATAGCAGTACAAGTTAGTAACACCAAAGGTAATATGGTGCATTAAAAAAAAACATATAATTGATGACTCTAACCTTTGATTTTTGTCCCTTTTGAGTAAAGATAAGCCTCCAAATGACCTCTTAAAGCATTTTCTTTGACAACTTCAAGCCGTTCAAAGTTCAACGCCAATAAAAAATAATTTGTGGCTAACTTTTGCAATTCATTTCATTATATTAAAGCATTTAAAAGCAATGCCATGGTGTTTTGTTAACATCCTGTTGAAACTGACCTGCGTTTGGCAGTAGCTGCTTGTAGCAACGTTATTAGAGGCTTATTCACACAGGACTAATATTACCACGACGGCCTCTGTTACTCAACATCTTTCAACTGGTTTATTTATTAAGTGGTATCTTATTAATGGTGAGCCTTGACATCATATATGGGGAATAATGTCGAGTAAAACACATATATGTACGTGCGCAGGGTGGGGGGGGCAGCATTGAAGGTCTTTTGCTGGTCAAGTACGCAAGCTACATTTTCCTGAGCATTTCTGAAGCTCATGAAAATGAAATATTTCTATGGCGTGATGCAGACTCGTTATTCTGAACTCTGGTCAGTTTTCAGGTGCAGGATGATGCTGTAAATATGATGCAACTACTGGCATCAGCCCCCAGTCCTGAATTCATCTCCAGCTTCATGAAATCGAGGAGAGTTCTGCGGCCTGTATCACAAAACAGGATTAAGGGCTTATTGAGGTAACTTCTGGTTCAACTCCGGGTTTTCAGCATCACAAAGGTTGTTTACTTCCTAACAGGGTAAATCTCCATCGGTAACTTACCCTGCAAACCTAACCTGACCAAACCTCTGTGCTGAGCAGATAGTAACATGACGTCTGAGGGAGACAAGAATTACACTGACTGTCTAAACCCTTTGGTTTTCTAAAATCTTAAAATAGAGACTGATTAAAGCACTAAAGCCTTGTTGACCTTATAATATTCGACAAGAAGCCTACTTACCAGTTTGAATTCTGTTTTTATATTCTTTACTTGCTCCCAGACTGAACACATCATAAGAATACCTCTAAGCACCACATTAATTTAACAGGATAGTCTTCGTTCGAGCTAACACAAACAGATGTTTAAAAGAATATTAACTTATATATTAACAGTGGGCAGTTTTCATTCCTGGCTTTGGCTGCAGCAGCTGTGTTGATTTTAGCCTGTATTAAGTTTTTAGTTTCCTGATATCGGTTTAAAATCAGTCGGCTCTTGTTGTGAGAACTATGCGGCTCTAGCCATGTCTACGTTTGTGGTTGGTCATCTAGTGACAACTCTTCCACCTCCATGATGCCACTTGTGATTGATTGTGATGATTAGGTTTTTCTCGAGCCAGGTAGCAGAAAAAGATCCTCGGTCTGCTGAACTTACTTTGCGATGCAAGCACCTGGCCTTCTCTTCTCTCTTCTTTCTCTCTTCTTTCTCTCAGTTTCTTCCACAGTCGTGCAGGAAACCAGAAAACGTCACTTCTAGATAATAATTAAGAATGAACTAATAGTTTTAGTACTGATCATTTAATTTGTTAAACGGGTGTCTCTTAAACATATGATCAGTCTCACTTCATGTCTCAGTGACACATGACTTTGACAGGTCTGTTCTCAATCCTCAGTGGTCCATGAATCTAATTTCAGCAGACAGTGGTACATGTGGGTAATTAAAACCACTTAGGAGAAGACAGCTAAAACTGTTAAAAAGCGAGAAGCCTGAAGCATGCACTGTGTTACATAACCTGTACCAGTTCCTTTTTTTTTCATTAGCAAAAGCTGAGTAAGTTTTTTTCAGCAGGAAGGAAAAAGTAATATAATTAAAATCCTGGGGCATTTTGCTATAGCTGAGTGCTTTTTAAAATAATTCCTAATTATACCCATTCTGGTTCTGAAGATTTAATATCAGTTGTTTAATATCAGTGTTTTTGCTGTAATTTTAAAGTGCAGTTAAACATTTATAAGTCTGATAATGAGGACAAAATCAATGTAATAGATTGTTCCAAACAGACATTATATTCAAATAAAGTTCAATGGCTTGTCCTCAGTTCTTAGACAATGTTTATGTCTTTCGAAACTAATTGGACACATTTACTCCTCCTCCTGATTAATAACAGGGATAGAGCAGCATGTCGTAGAAAAGGTTAAATCCATCCTAAGCTATTGGGAGGTATATTTCTTTAATATTTTACATTCCACCACCACACACATCTGGAGGAAGGGTAGCTCTAGGTGCTCTTCTGTCATGTTTTGGCAGATGCTTGTCAAAACGTCTTTCTTGTGCTTAAGAGATCGAGTAGGCCTCGTGCAGCAACATTCTCTGAAATTTCTCTCAAATTTTCTCCTTATTTTCTGTTAAGAAAAACAAAACGAGAACTCCAGATGCATCAGATGTTCTTAACCATCCCAATCTGCTCTTACACAGAAGTGCATGTGAATGTGTGAATCTCGCTTCATTATAAATGCGAGGTGTGTGGTGTGTTTTTCATATCGGCAACTCCACCTAAACACTGGTGCTGTGCTGTATGAAGGCACTTTTCCCAAGAATTGAAGAGACGCCACCAAAAAAAGCTGCCAGAAGAAGAACTTCCGTGGCAGTGAAATTGATGTACTGTTAAATACACTTGAAATGTGATTTTCCACAGTGTTAGTGCCGGCGTTACAGGAAAATACAAACCCAGCAGTGGCAAAATATTTGTGATGCTGTAAGTGTCATGTCAGGCGGGGGGACACACAGTAACTGAAATTTAGAGAAAATGGCAGTAGAAATTGTTTGACATGAAAATGTAGGCAAAAAAAAAAACCCAACTCATTACCAGAGCCAAGAGGATGACAACTGGAGGAAAACAGGGCGAGGTGGAGCTCTCACGGACTAAAAATTCAAGAAAGAACTGGAGAGATGACACTGAAACATCCAAGGGTTTTATATAAACCTTTGTTTATTTAAGCTCGAAGACCATCGAGGGATGACCCTCATTTGCAGTGACGATGACATGGAACACAAGTAAAAGGAATTGGAGTGAGTGGAATTGAAATAGGTATATAAAAACAGTTTAAAGAAGACAAAGGATAAAAATACACGAGCCATTTGAAACGTGTAGAGATAGAAGTTCAAGAAGAAATTCAAGTGGGACCAGAGTGTTCAGTTTTAGGTTGCTTTGTAATGAGGTAATTTAGAGGGAACATGAAAAAATAAAAGCAGTTCCTCCAAGTTGAGGAAAAGCACGAGGGACTTGTAATGAAAGACAGTTGCTGCATCGGTTTCGTCATTTTCCCACCGTAACTAACAAGAGCTTTATAAACATAGTCTTTACAGTCTTAACTGGAATCAGAACACCAGTGACCATAATTATCCAATGATTATAATTACTTGAAAACGTATAATAACTCAGATTTTATTAGGTATTTATTTGAGATTTATTTTTTATGTACCTCAAATTTAAAACTTATTGTTTCCTAGTATTGGAGAGCATGAAAATGATTTAGTTGTTTCTTGGTTAGAGTGCTCTCAACCACTAATAAATGTTTCTAGCAATAATAAGAAAAGATTGGAGACGCCCCAAAATCAAAATAAGAACAAATTGTGGATAAGGACAAAAATAAGAAGAAATTTGTTTGTATATATTGCTTCCATTTTGAGACATGCACTACATGCAGTTTCCTTGACAGCACACCGATCCCGGAGTTTTCCAGGTTGATTGGATCTCTGCTGGGCTTAAAGTTAAGTGGCTCATAAACCAGCACCAAGGTTTAGGTGGACAGTCAAGGACATTAATATCCATCAAACAGTCTGTACAATGATCACAGCCCTGAGAAGAGGGATAATCAGGAGCATTTCTAGGTTTTGAAAACATAAGGGGTTAAGTCAAGTTTACCTTGTCTTTTTTTGGAAGGGAGATCGGCACCGATAGGCCGGGGAGGTTATGTCTCTTTGCTGTTCATTTGTGACCTGCCAGCCTTTTCTATTTTTCAATTTATTGCAATTTACTTTAGTCTCTGCCCGCTTTTGGCTGCTGTTTTCACCTGGCAGGGCCAAATTAAAGTAAACTGAACCAAAATAATGCTAGGACTTGACAAACCAAATATCAGAACCATATAATGTCCCATATAATAACTATTTATTATTAAATATCACTGGTACAGTTTATCATCAGATGATCGTTTCATAAAAATCTCTCACATATCTCACAGTTATGTCTAACAAGACACAAATTTACATTATTAAGTTAAATTATATTTTCACACAACCTATATGGTCATATAAATATCTTATCTAATAATGTATAAATGCCTCTCACACACAGGGATACACACATCGGATCCAGACTTGATGCAACAATTTATGAAGGCATTAAGACTATATGCGACCAAAGAGAAAATCATTTTCTATTTTCGTCCCTAAATAGCCTATGCTTTTTATGCTATGTTTTGTTCTTTGTGTGCTTTGGCAACACTTTTTCTCAGTATGGTCATGTCACTAAAGTAGTGAAATGACCTGAGAGACAGAGAGAGAGCGAGAGAGAGAGAAGGACCTCTTTCATGTGAGAGACTTGGCTGTCAGTTCACAGTAGCCTAATTATTGTACAAGTCCTACCAGCTTGGGTTGCTCTATAGTCACATCATTAAGTTTTGGAAATGAACATAATTTGACAATTTTTTTACTACCCATGCACAATGATTTACCTTGAGTTTTCTTCCCAAAATAAGCCAGAAGGGCAGAGGGTACGCACATCTTCTGACAGGTTAAGTGCTAGATAGGATCAACTGGACACTCATCAGTGGGAGGGACGATCTGTCTAGTGCTTCATTACTTCCTTGTCCTTCAGCCCCTGCGAGTTAAGTTGTGCTTCTTACACAGTCTGTCTATTGTTCTGCTATAATCACCCCTTCTTCAGGGTGAAAAATATGTGGGGAAGGTTTAAAATATTCAGGGTGACAGCACACTCAGTGCATGAGAGTAGGATGAGAGTAGGATGAGAGTAGGATGCAAATGACTCAGTACAGAACTTTTTCACAGCAGACACTGGGCTCTTCCCAATTCCTTATTTTTCAACTCATCGGGTCCTCGACTCCTCAGTGTGACCCGCAAATCAATCTCAGCACACCATCTTGAGGGATGTCTCAATTCCCTAAAATGCACTTCGAGGACCGAGGCTTGAGGACCGAGGAGGTTGGCCAGAGGAGCTATCGGTCAAAGCTTTGTTGAAGTCTTTTCGGCGATTGGACTCGTGACGTGTAAAAAGAGGCCTGACTCACGTCTGGATTATATGAACCACGGCAGGTGGTATATATGACATGTTATG
>JAPQRN010000005.1:4742247-4752337 GCA_037367275.1 Coranthus polyacanthus | reverse complement strand
GCTCTGCTCCCTGCATGAAAAAATACAACCCAGTGCAACCCAGTTTTAGCCACGAAAAAGCAAAACTGACCTTTTAAAGTGCCCTGAATTTGTTTTGGCATACAAACATGTTTTGCTTTTAAACTGTGTTATTAAATGTATATACACCAAGGTGTGCTGTTCCATTTTTTTTTCCTGCTGTTCCACTTTTATTTTGTGCCTTGTTTCAATTTCTTTTTTATGTTGTTCTCTCTCTGTCCCTTTGTTTCCCTACCTGCCCACCAGATGTCTTCCCACATGGCAGAGTCTTCCTGCCCACTCCAGAAACTGTGTCTAATTAGTCCTCGGTCCCTTTGTGGGTCCTTTGGCTGCTGAAACCCTGGGAATTTCTGACTCAGTCTTTTTTTAGTTGCAGTTAAATTGTATTGCATCACTCAAACAATTCTCTCAAGAGAAAATCATTCTTCATTTACCAACAGTACTGAATAATCTCTCTGTGCACAAGCTATCTTCATTTAGCTTGTGTTTTATAACTAATTACCATTCCCCAAGCTGTACATTACACATGTACCTGCAGGGAGAACCAATAAGAGAAAAGCACTTAAAGTAAAAGTAGACACTGAACTTAAACCATAAAATGCAATAATCATCTCCAACTTAACTTCTCTTCTCCTTTCTTCCTCTCTTCTAAATTATAAGCATTGGTTTCTTAACCACAGGCTGTGTTCTTCAAGTATGATTCTTGTTTATCATACTTGTGTGGGAAGAAAAGAAAGAAAAAAAATCACAGGTGCCTTGCATTGCAGATAATTAGGCGTAATTAAATGTAAAGTGGAATTACAGTCTCATCTCAGTGGCAGTGGGTTTTTGTCATCTAAATCATCTTCAGACGTAAAGTATTGGTGTTTTGACATGCATAACTACCTACAGGCAGAACTGTACTACTGTGTCTGGTATAAATTGTGAAAATTCACCCGCATCCACAGATTGTGTCTTGCATTGAATCAGATTGAATATTTGCTGCTGCGTCGTAAATCAACTGAATCTCATGTGTCCTGGCATGTTCCCTGTGTCAAGTCTGAAGATTAATGTCAGCGTTTCAGAGTTGATGAATGCCTGGCTTTGTCCTCATGAATGTGTCCTACTTTTGCATGGCACCACAGACATACCAACTACTGCTTTTGATTTTAAATGGCTTAAACCACAAACTGTGTATAAAGATGGACACTGTGGCGGCTCCCAAAAAGTGAAGCCGAAAACATCTCAGTCTCCCCCTGGTGGCTGGCTGCAGTACACGTCATAAGTCTGGAAAGTCAAAGCACACATCCAATAAATGTGGCTTTTTAGGTAGGTTACTTAGATTTAATTTTACTGATTTGTGTTCAGTTATCATCTTTCTGATCAGTTTGTTTCAATAAGTTCTTCAATGATATAAAAACAGGTGATTGACAGCTGTAATGACCAACCAGATGGCAAGTCCTCACATCTCATTCACGCAGACTGGGTGTTTCTTAAAGGACAGGAAGGATCCTTCAAGGCTTCATTTAAATAATGCTACATCATCGGATTTCACCAGAGGACTGTTCTAATGTCCAGGATCCTTCCGAGGACTGAGTCCTTCCTTTGGAGAGTTTTCGAGGACACTTCTGTGGATCCTGCCTACGAAGGAAGCGACTTGGAAGGAGGCGACTACCACGGAAGGATCCTTGACTTTGAGAAGCTTATGGCTCAAAATTGCATCACAAAAGTAACGTGGCAGCTCCTGTGGCTCCAGGATTTTGGCCTCATTTTAACACAGTGGGAGGAAACTGTATCAAAGAGCACTGACGCGAAGCGGCAAAACTCTGGTGCTTTTTTGACAACTGTTTTCAGTCCAACATGTCAGAGACGTAGCTCTGTTGCTGTGCGATGATGCGGCAATGATGTATTTGCTATATGATATATTAGCTTTCAGTTCTTGTCAGTATAATTTCTTTGGCAGTGTCTTTATATACAGTCTCATGGTTTAAACAATATATGACAGTGATAAGTCCTCAAATATATGCCGTTTTTGACACAAAAGAACTTGGCATTAATAGAAGGTCACTCGGAGAGCAGTCTACTCTCACAATATTATTAAACCACAAACAAACCACAAATTATAACCTGTGTTTTCTCTCAATTTAAAATAATTTATATTATCATTTATTGAACTCTTATCACTCTAAGACCTAAGTTGGCCTGGGGCGCTCCAGTTTTAAAGAGAGAGAAAAACAATTCCAGCCGCTGCCTCTCTTTATGGATCTGCGTAAAGGGGTTTGTTCTTGTCTCATCACCTTCACTTTCCCCAAGTTTCATAAAAAATCAGTGCTGAATTAGTGCTGAATTCATCAATCAGATGAATGGGAGTGATCACATAACCGCCTCGGCAGAGTTAATGAACAGCATACAAAGTCTACATAAAGCATTCATATTTAGAGCTCTCATGAATAAAGGACATAATCTTTTATCATTATGGGCGTGAATGGCTCCATCTTTTCCTCAGCTTGGCTTAGAAATACTTTCCTAACAACTTACCATTTTACTGGCAGGGGACAGTCTGTGTGAAATACTTTTTGACAGTTCTAAAGGCATCGGGTGTAAAGCCATTCAATTTTTGCGGCAATAACCTAATGATCTTAGAATAAGGCTGATATTTTTTTGCGTATTTATTCTCTGGCAGTAATGACAATGTTTTGGCCAGTGCCCTTTCCCGTGTGTGAAAAAGTTCTGCAGGAGACAGAAAGCTATGTGTGTTTGAAGCATCCTGCTACATGTGTGTGCTCGGTGACAGCTGGAGGTGTTTTCCTATTGACCAGCGCTGCAACCAGGCTGTCCGAGATAAATTGATGACCCAAAACTCTTATTTGTTTGTGGCCGACCTTGGTGAGGAATTGCCAAAAATCAGCCATTACCACATTTCACTGTACTTGGGCCACGGAGCTAACAGGCTCTGCAGGGATAATTGCTGAAGGAAAAAGAAAAATGGATCCCACAAATAAAAATGGAGCATAAAATGACAAAATATATCAAATCCTGCCACAAATGCTACCTTACTGATGGTTTAAAATGTCCATGATTCAGAAAGGTCATAATTTGACTCAGTACCAATTTTATCATTTTACCCATTTGTGCCACATTTCTGCCAGTTTCACACATTTAAATTCTACCACACGAAGGTACAAAAGCACAGGGCGTAAATTGGTTTAATATGGCAGACAACTCTAACTGCAGCCAAAGGCACAATTATAATTTTCTTTTTGAGAATATTATGGTTTTTATGCATTATTCTCTTAAGTGTATCCAAATTCAAAGCTGAAATGCTATGAGCTGTCACTCCCAGCAGCTAATAAAAGTTGTGATGTGGTTCTCATTTAAAGCATTACATCTTCATCACTGCTAAAAATATTTTTTTATCACAAAACCCTCAGCTTGTAAAACTCACATTTTGGAGAAAAACAAAAAAATTAAATTCATCTAATTAAATGTGTTTGCAACACAATGACTTTGAAAAACTTAATGCATTCAGTACAGCGGAACTGCATTTGGTCTAAAAAAGACAGTGTCCATGTAACTCTAAATGCAGAAAGCCTGCGGTGTGGTTCAAAAAGCATTGGTGCTCCTGCTGATGGAGGTCAACAGAGTGTGAATAGAGAGACTGCGTTTTGGCTCAGCAGGCCTGCAGCAGCAGCTATTCAGTGAACACAGGATCAGCTTTCACTGTACCAGATGGAATTTGGAGCTTATTCTGCTCTGGCTATGGGCCACAGCATGAGTGTATGACCATGCATACGAGTGTGTTTTGTGTGTGTGTGTGTGTGTGTCCCTTTCCACTCGTTTAACTTGCCACTGCTCTCTAGCCTTTCATTCAACTCTGATTAAATTGCCAGTGTCCACAGGAAGGCAGCTTTCAATTTCCTGTCTAAAAATTTCACCAATCATATATGTCTGACTCATCTTTGTCCTGCTGTTGTATCCCTTGTCTTCGTTCTCTGAGTTTGGTTGAAAAAGCTCAGTGCAGTGTTTTTATGAAGAACATTAATTAGTATTATTGCTTCCTCACAGTGCGTCTAAACGTTTTGCCGTCATTGGGCATTTCGACCTGAAGCTAAGGTCATTTTAAAATAATGGCTTATATTTTTGTCCTCATCCCTCAAAGGTCAAGCACGCCACTGAGATTACTCTTCTTTCTCAGAGTAGCTGAATTGTTACAACATTATACTAGACTTTTTTTGGCTCCTACACATACATTTCTTTGTTACACAGCAGCTGAAACAACTCAGTTATATCTTGTAGTAACTGTAACAAATGTTTCCCTTTTTCAGTACTGTTTATAATTAATGCTTTCTTTGGTGATGCGTGTCAACCAGGGCTTTTGGACAGAGTTTCACCTCTGCAGCCACCCACACAGTAATTTCACAGTTAGACAAGCTTGTCTCCATGTTTATTTGTATGTAACTTGGACGCAACATGCATGCATGCCAAGTTCAGCCTGATGTGCACTGGAGTGGAGATTTTGCCCTGTTTTTTCTGCTTGTTTGTGCTTTTGCTATTCAGAGCAGGTCTTTACTGGGACCAGAGAGATCAATAGATGGGTCTGTGTAAAAGCAATTCAGACAGAATGAGTAAATGGTGGTGGGAAATATCTATTTCTGCAGGATTGGTTACTATGTACATCTCCAACATTTAACAATAATGTAACTGACTTTTATTGCCTTAGTGTCTATACTTTTTATAACTTACATTCTCTTTCATTTTTGTTCCGCTTGCTTGAAAATCATTTTTCACCTGACCCACTCAGCAATTTTGTATATTGTTCTGCTAAAACCTGGCCCCCACTAGAGGATTTTAAAATCCAAATCGATTTTGAAATCTGGTTGTAATAACACACTTAAGGTGAATCTTCACAGATAATCTTATCTCTAATCTCAAACATGCACACGCTAAGATTTGACAACAACGGTACACCACACACTACAGGATATTATTAAGATTCTGGGCCCGACAGAGCAGCACACCATGTCGCGTGATCTCACGTCACATGATCTCATGGGGACACAGATGTAAACAAAAACTTGCTGTAGCGATGCTTTACAGTGAAAAAAGAAAAAGGCTGAACGAGTCTGAATGAGGAAATAGTCGAGAAGATGCGGTCAACATGCAAAGGTGAGATGTTTACAGTCCGTAGTATCTGTCTACATTACTTTGCTAGATAACGTTAGCCTCATTAGCCAGAAGGGCTAGAATGTTTGCCGTTGCTTGGGAACCCTGGCGTCGTCTCTCTCATTGGCTGTTGTGGTTCAGATGTAAACCTCCCGGTTTTCACTCCTAAATATCTGTGTCAGTTCTGCTTCCCCTGCTCTTCCTGTGCCAGTATTTTTCTATTCGCCGCGCCTCGGCCTCACTCTACCTGCCAGCCACTCCCACCTGTGGTGAAGACCCCAGTCTACCCACCTGTGTGCACAGCTGCAGCTCATCTCTAATCAAGCCGGTGTACAGCCTCCCCTACCCAGTCACTCTCTGCCAGATTTGTGTTTGTCATTAATGCAAGACTTTCAAGTGCTCATCTCCAGACTGCCGACCCTGCCTGCCTGTGCCCTACCTGTCTCGTCTGACTCTCCCCTCGTGTCGCCTCCTGTGTTTACCTCCCTGTTGGCTCCTCGATCCTCTGCCTGGCCTTAACTTACTTCCTGCCTGCCCCTCATTGGCTTCTCTGCCTCATCTGTCCACTCACCTGGTTCCCAACCCTCTGCCTCATTGACCACGCCTCCTGCCTGCTCCCCTCTGGTACCTTCGCCTCCTGTGAATAGACTGAACTGTGCAGGTTCATGGGTGCATGTCAGTGCTCGCATTCTCACCTCCGGTTTTGGTTCGGTTCGTTTGTTGCACCTCAGAGACTTTAGACTGAAATCTTTGTCTGAGTGATGAATTTTGTTGTGTGCTGTCTTATCTGCTCTGATCCCTGTTTGCAAATAAAAGTCACTACCAACCAGTCCTGGGTTTTGGAGCGCTGCAATTGGGTCAGCTAATACCCGTTACATGCAAACACGTTTGAAAGTTATCAGGGTGGCCATGCTCAATCTGCGAGCCATTCAGATGAGTCAAGATTCAATCTGTAAACCCCTCACATTACCAGATAATGTGGACAGGTTCAGTCACAAAGACTCCTCAAATGGTTGGTGCTTATAGGAACAGTGACTAAAGTGACATTTAGCTCTATAGGAAAGACATCAGTAAACAGGGTAGGAAACTGTATAGTTGCCCACACATTTAATGACTATGATGCTTATAAATTACTGTATGTGAGGAAAAAGAAAAGCATCTCTTCCACAGGTGACTGAGAATGTCAAGGATCACTCTGCAAGTACAGTCCATCAACAATAAAATAAAGAGGGATGATGTAGTGAGGCTGCAGTGCATAAACACCTCATTACAGAGATGAATACACATTTGAGAGTTCACTGGTGCAAAAATCATCTGCGCTGTTGTACAGAGATGTGGAACAGTTCAAATGACTCATCTTTCACCATATTCTCGACAAGTGTGCATGTGCGTCGTACACCGAGAGAGCGGCCTCAATTTTTGACCCCCACAGTGAAGGGGTCCGGCAGCTCTGTTGTTCTGTGGGGGGCCACTTGTCCCCTTAGACGGAAGTGTCACTGTAAATCAATATGAAGCTGTTCTGAGTAAACGCCTTTATCCTATGATAAAACACCTCCTTTCCTGACGGGAGTGGTGTCTTCCACGATGGTGATGCCCCCATCCATAGGGCACGAGGGGTCACTGAATGGTTTGATGAAAATGATGTGAATCATACACTATAGCCTTTCACAATAAACAGATCTGAACCCAGACGAGCACCTGTGGGAGATTTTGCAGCGTGTTAGACAGCGCTTTCCGGCATCATCATTAAAACGCCAAATGAGGGAATATATTTTGGAAGCATGTAACGTTCACAGACTTGTGGGATCAATGCAAAAGCACATTGAAGCAGTTCTGGCAGCACATGGTTGTCTAATACCTTATTAACACTTTTTGTATTGGTTTATTATTTCTATACGTAAATGCTGACATATGCTTGATAATTTGTAAAGTGTAATGTAATATATACATACTTAGCAAAATAGCCCCTGCAATTATCACAAAAGAAATAATTTGTCCCGTAGCACTGAACTATTATTGTGTGAATTTTGAGTACAATGAAAAACCAAGCCTGTTTGCATGCATCAATCTCCATCTCCTTTCATGTTTTTTATCCTCAGATGTTTCTTTTCCCTGTGTTAATCTTAGATTCATTTCATCTAGAGCATCTGCAGCTTCATTACGGGTGCATCGTGTCTTGGGCAGCACTCTAAGACAGAACTAAAGAAACTCACCTATAAGCAGAAATATCTGGTTTTATACCTGAATGAGAAAACAGCTCATCAGCTCTGAGGGTGACATGTGTTTCGGTGCAGAGAATTTCAAGTAGGGTAAATAATTCATAAAGACTCTTGCATCCTGTTTAAAAAGAAAGCTTCTTTTCTCCCCAGTGATAATGGCAATTTTCGCAGCGGTACTTAATTGTGAAGCTGCTACAGGGCTATATTGTATCCTTGTAGGTTTTTTTTTTTTTTTTAGATTATTTGTTTCTTAATTTTTTTCTCTGCTGTTTTTTCCACGTTGTCTATCCCCAGCTGTCTTTCTCTTCAGCACTTCACCAGTTTCACTTCTGAAGCTGTTTTTATTTTTCCCACTGTGACTTGGCTTCCATTTTCTAAGTTTCTCTTTGACTTTCTGTTTTGTAACAAACGGATCGTGGAGTCAACTCCTCCCTGCAAACTGTATAGAACTTCCATATACGCTAAAATCGCTGTGTTTATATTTTTTCCCCTCGTGGGTTGCATTCAGAAAAAAATCAATTTCATTCAATTAAATTCATCACTGATTTACTCTTGTCAGGCTCCAGCAGATATTGTAACATGGAGATATAGATCGAAAGGAAATTGCTACTTGTTACCCCTCTTGACTGTGACCTTTTATGTTGCACAATGTGTTTAGTGAAACACAATTTAGATACCGTATTTCCTTTGGAAATAGAGGGCAAAACAGAAAAATAAAAGATGGCGCTTACAAAGACAGGGTTGGTGGACAACGATTAAAGAATATGTTTAGCGATATTACCATCATTATTATTATTATTATGTTAACTTTGCAGAGATTCTGGATATGGACATTCCACTGCGTGAACTCAGCCTCCTTCTTTTGTTCCTTCAAACACCAGCTTGAAAAGCTTTTTTGGTATTTGCTCATATCCATAAACCTGTGCATATCTTCTTTGATAACTTTGAAAAAAAAATAGAAAATATAATCGGGGTATGCGCCGCTGCATGTGAACAGGAATATTAGTAGAATATACATTTTCTTTAGTCATGTAAAGAGGTCATTAGGAATTTAGTCTTTTTTGGAATAAGGGCAAAAACTGTGCATGTAAACATAGTCACTGTGTCCTTATCAATGCGATTGTGATTTTAGGTAGTCACTGACTCTTACCAGTCCCAATTTTCGTGAAGGTTTTCTTTCTTTCGTGCAGTCTGGATAAATTAGAAGAAGCCATTAGAATAGAAAATAGAATACCATTTGGAAAAGGTCAAAGCGAAATAGTGTTTTTTAAACCCATACTGCTTCATTTGATTGTGTTCTGTGTGAAGTCACTTTCAGCTCATTTTCAGTGGCACAAAAAGAAAAACGGGGGAGGTTTTTCTGCATAGCTCACTACTGGTCAGTGAAAATCAAAGCCTGACTGATAAAAGATGTCTATCTGAATGCTTTTGGACTGAGATCCTCCACTAATCCCAAAGTGAATGAGATCACAAAAAGCCTAATTTTTTGGCACTCCTTACTTCCATCTGTGAGTGTCTTGCCTTGATAGAGTATGACACATGCGACAAAAATTCATTGTACTGGCCAATCCTGAGTATGGTGTGCGACGACTTTTATTTGAATATTGTTGCCTTTTATCTGCCTCTACAGCTGCTCTGGCTTTGATAAAGCAATGGAGTGAGTTTTTTTGTCCACTGCCACTGAGGACTAGATACGTTTTAGTCATATCAAATGGAGTGAGGAAACTTTCTGTGAATAATGACTCCATATCTCTTTATTACCGAGGCAAATATTCTTCTATGTTTTCTAAGCTTGTGTGAAAACTGTGGGGCTGCATCTCTTTCGACCAGTATTTCAGATATCAAAAGGAGTGAAGGGGTAAAGGTCACTGTTCAGAATATCTCACCATGTGGCAAACTTTTAAATGCCATCTTCAATTGAACTGTAGCTGTAAAGCTGTAAAGTTAAGATTTATGGGGTCCTTCAACACACTTCTAACACCAGCTTCCTCTCCACAGCCTTTCACCTGGTTTTAATAAGATCTGTTGACAGAATAAGCTGAACACTGCCTTAAGCAAAACAGTATTGCCTGCATGAATTTATACTAATATAACAATTATGGAATGACATTCAAAAAGAAATGAAAGGTGGGTGATGGATTTTGGTAGAAATGGGAGAAAATTGATGAAATCTCATGCAGTTATTCAGATTTATTAACTTATAACCTACCAGGGCCAGACTGAAACAATATTTCACGCCACAAATTGGACTCCATCCCAGACTTATTTAATGGGCTAACCCTGTTCATTCAGTGGGTAGCAGTTAGTGGCCACTATGTTCATTTGGGAGAAAAAAATGCCCAGATTACAAACCACCAATTTTAGCCTTTATAGGTGTAGAGGGTAGACACACAAAACAATTAGCCTTCTCATTTTTGAAAAGACAATGAGAGTGTTTGCTCAAATGTTAAACAGATCTTCTTCAAGAATCAAGCACGTCGAAAATATCGAAGAACTTGACACTCAGTTCATTGTGGTATTCAATGTGCCAGTGTTCCCGATGGGTTGTTGGCCATTGCAGACCCTAACACAGAGAAAGTGTATATGTGTAAATGTATATGTATGGCAGGAACAGATTCCTGTTCCATAGTTACAGCGGTTAAGGATTTCATATACGCCTCCTATGATATCAGTTGAATTTCCTAATGCAATTGAGTTTTGTGTGGTTCTTC
>JAPQRN010000005.1:4715856-4729038 GCA_037367275.1 Coranthus polyacanthus | reverse complement strand
GGGTTCCAGGGTTCTGGAATGTCACACGTATAACATTCTATTGGGTTCCAGGGTTCTGGAATGTCACACGTATAACACTCAGAGAGGCCGATTTTGGGGTTTCTATTTCGGATGACGAGTGGGATGGGGTCTGGCGGAGCCCCTCAGGTTCTCTATCTACTAACAAAGCTAGGGAGTTACAATTCAAAATCATACATCGGCTCCAAATTACCCCAGTGAGACGCAACAAGTTTAATTCTTTGCTTTCCAAATACTGTAACAAATGTAAAATTAACGAGGCTCATATTTTCATTGTATTTTTGACTGTCCCCACGTAACCGACTTCTGGTGTGGTGTATGTAAAGAAATCGACATTATTTTCAAGAAGAAATTACCCCTAGAACCCATTTCCTGTATTTTGGGTGTTCAGCTCGCTGCAGTGAACTTAACCCCTTCTTCACTGAAGCTCCTTCAGGTGTTGCTGTTTGGTGCTAGGATCAGGAACACTATGGAATTTGCCCCTCTTGAAGCAATAAGCTTCTGGCTGAAAGACAATGCATTTCAATTCTTCGATATTTGGAATCCTTTTCTGGACTATATTGGCGAAGAAGGGGCCCAGGCTCTACGGAGGGGTCTGTATGGACTAGCATGGACTGAAATATTCGGGCACATCCACTCCACATCCATTTAGTTTGCCACTACCTGGTCGATGTCTCTGATGCCCCTTGAGGTATTACCTTTATGTTTGTGTCTCATATGCTTATGAGTGGTCATTTATTAAGCTGCTCATCCTTAGTACCTTGATGTCTCTGGGGCAATGTTCATGTTCTGTTTGTTTCTGTATTCTTGGAAACAAATACAAATATTTTTATTAAAAAAAAGTAAGGTAGAAGAACTGTAATATAAAAAAGAGTTTTCTTAACACAACATTAAAAATGTCAGTTTTTCATAGACGTCAATAGTCAATTCACCAAATGTACAACATGACCAGTATGTGTGATGCCCATGTGGGTCTTGCAAATGTATTTACTGCCACTATTTTCGATCATGGCACGAGCAAGACTTTCAAATCGCTTCAGTGAAATGAGCCCCAGAAGCAGATATGATACGAATATTGTGATTTCTTTTGTATAAAAGAAAATAAAAGCCAACAAACCGCGATAAGTCCGAGGCACAGCAACAGATTTTGTGCCAGTGTTTTTATTTATTGATATATATTGTAGTCAGTAAATTCTGTGCAAAGATATAGGGACATATCAGCGTAAGAAATAAAATTAAGAATAGGGCTTTAAAAGAAGAAAGTAGAACAGCTGAATAACGGGTGTTGGCGAGGTCAGAGAGATGCAATCAGTGCCACAGTGACAATGTCACAAATGAAGACGCTCACGGAGCGGCAACAAATATCACCTGTAACAAAGTAGGCAAGTTTGGCAAGGCACAAGAAGTAATGGACAGTTTGCAGCAAACAAAGATAACATTAACTAAAGTTTTAAAACAGGATGAAAACTTAACAAAACTTCATATTTTTTTGCTTCACTGTGAACACTATCGGACATTGGTTCAAGAGATATAATCTAACCAAACACTGGAAGGTCTGCTCCAGAAATAACCTTCTATGTCCATCTCTGGAAGTAGTCCGATGGCCCTTTCTCCGACTGTTTTTTTCCCTCACTGGCTTAAAAAAAAGTAGTTTGACAGAGAGAGAGAGAGAGCGTATAAAAGACTTAAAGGATAGTCTTTTCTGATAAATCCCATCCTCAATCTACTGAAGAGGGAGCCAGAATGGGTCAGTAAGATTGTACATAATGAAGGTCTAACCTGGGTCACCTACTGCTGCCATAAAAAAGGCAATGGATGAGCGAATGCAATGGACAAATCAATAAACTTTAACTTAAGCTAATTTTTAGAGCTGGCGGCCGGACCTGCTGCTCTGAAATCCACGCTCAGTAGTGTTATGATAATGCTATACATCGATTTTACTTGACAAATTAACAAAAGCATCTTTAAAGACTGAACCTTTCAGTGGAATGTTTTAAATCAATCATGTAGTAAGTATGGGCACGGAATTATAATTTTTAAAGGACCGTATCATAAACGGCGTTCTGAAGGGTGGTCCGATCAAATGCTGGGTGGAGCGGCCGCCTCTTATCGATTTTGCACATGAAGTGCTGAATCACTACAGGCGTGGAGAGGCAGGTGGGCGTGAGGAGGGTAAAGTCCAAACAAGACAACTGTGACTAACAATGGGTTCAAACTCGTGGTGCGGTGAGTAGTCTAACGCGCGCTTTATGACAGCAGGTTTTTCTGCTTGAATGAAAACACAAATACAAGTTCTATTACAATCTGAGCATTAGATTCACTTATTCACCATGTTAGACAGCCCAAGACTGTACATCTGTATCGACAAAATAATAGATAAATATGCACAAGTTCTACATTTTGGGGGATTTTTACTTCGCTTTACTTATTCACAGAACATCTCATACCATAGACGTATTGGTACATTTTGTTCTTTGTACTAAGGAACTAAATTATTTTTTAAAAATAATGCATACTTTATATTTTTGTAGCAGAAATATTTACTTCATGCAGAAAAATCCTACATCTACCGTATTCATTTATTTGTTGGTCCCAAGCATGTGCACAAGCACAAATACTGTTCTAACAGACTAGATAAAGAGGAAGATGCATGAAAAAAATGGGGCACAGGGATGATGGTTGATCAGTGTTTGCTATCTAAAAAAGATAAATAATTTCTCACATAAAATAAATGAAGATGGTTGGAAACAATCTGTTGGACAAACAGAATAAGAGCCAAGAACTGTGCTGTGCAGCAGAGAAATACTGTGAAGTTTGTTTACTTGGTCTGTAAAGACTCTATTTATGTTAATTTAACAGAGGAATCAAAGGAGAAATTGAATATTTTGAAAGCTGAAAGAAGAGCACATCCATGTACATTTACTATGTTCCTATAAATAAGTAATTGAGAAAAAAGGTTGTGACAGGCTATGAGTAACTTATTATAGTTAAGTATAGTTGAAGTCTGAGAACATATTGTTGCTGGAAGAAATACTCTGTATTTACACAGCAGATATCAAGGTCTTCATGGTTCATGGTTGTATGTCGGATTTATTTTTTTCAAGAAAGTCAGAAAATAAAGCCGTTTTTGCTTACAAAAGTCGGTGCTTTTTGTAAGCTTTAAATTTAAGATTAAACATAATAAATACTGTAATTAGGACATTTTCTTACATAAGTTATCTCTCATTTTCAAGCATGTCCACCAAATTAAAGTCTTAGCTGTGACAATGGAGAATAGTTGAGTCATGTGTAGGTATAAATTCCTCTTTCAGTCTCTTGTGGCTATTCACTCTAATATCTTGCTATCTGCTGTGAGCCAAGACCCAGCTGGATGTGTCATTTTAATTGCATGAGTCCGTAAATGGATTTCATTTTTAGTCGTTGTAGGCACAGGTTGCCATGTCCTTCCAGCTCTGAATCATGTATTATACATCATAGTTTAAATTTTGAAACTATGCGCTATTATGATTTGTATGACCAACTCTACCCTGCATTTCATTTTCCTGTAGAGTTTTTTTTTTTTCATTCATTTTTCATTCATCATAACATTAAATAATTTTCAAGCCTAAAAACGCCAACTTCCACCGTGTTTATCCATGTCTTGGCTGGACTGTAAAACAGATACATATATATCCTCAGTGTTTCTGTACCAAAAATACATTTAATATCAACATTTCTTTGTGTGTGTACATCAACGTCATAGTGTTGCTCGTGACACCTTTTGTGTGTTGGTGTTTTCAATAATAATCATGTCTCCCGGAAACAACAGGATTATCAAGTGTTTTATAGTTTATGGTTATAGTTTTATGTACTGGTTAGGGTACATATATAGTAGATGAAGATAAAAGATAGGGCTTGGTTTAATACAGAAAAAGTCTGTGAAGATGTGATTTAATAAGAAACTGTTTAGTAATACTTCCAAATCACAATGTTTTATTGCCTAAACCTAAAAACTTACAGGAGTCGGGACGTGATTATTGAGAAAAAAGTAGTGGAGAAATGAGTGAGATTATATATTTACCTGTTGTGTGCAGATTAATTTATTCTGCTGACTGGATCGGTGATATTTTGATTGCCCCTTTGTGGCTGGCTGCTTATTGGTGAATGTGTCTATCAGCGCATAATCTGTTAAAATAAACAGGCAAAGCCCTTGAAGCGGGTTCCACCAATGACAGCTGAAATTCAGTGCTCTGGGAATGGACTTTACAGTCCTTAATTGGTCCTTTTCAAATCAAAGAGTCGAGATTAAGGGTTTACTACCTGAAGGCCTATTAGTTGTGATGTGACTCATAATGATGTGTTTTAGGACACTTCTTCTGCTTTATTCTTGATATAAGAACTGTCCGCATAAGCTGTTTTATATGCTGTTTCAGCAATTATTGTCACACAGAGGGAGCGCAAATGTCTGCAGGCAAAAATTTGTGAGCACGCTCTCTATCATTAGCGAGAGGTTTAATGACAACAGACTTACAACAAGTTTAATGAACGCTGGGTCCATTGTGTTTAATTCTACCACTGAAATAAAAAAAAAAAAAAAAGCAGGGGATTGTTCTGAGAACTGAAGTCTTTGCCAAGTTTTCCTGTAACTACTCGGTCAGCATCTCGGACAATAAGTTGGACTGAATGTCCGTGACGGGTTTTAAGGAAGATTAATGCAGGGATGAAATCCCAAGTTTCAAAAACTAATCTCCTGAATATGGATGGCCATTTAGAGTATTATCATCTTGCCCAGCTCTTCAATGCAGTGCTTGTTGATGTAGTCTGTAATGCTGAAAAATAACCTAGAGAGTTGGCTTATTATGCTTTATAATTCGCAATATTGTTGAAGTACGGGTACATTAGCCTAATATATACAAAATGTACAGCAACTGAGAATAAAAACACCCTGTATGACATTTATTTAAAATTGTTTTTACAAATAGAGTGCCTCCTTTCCCAAATATGCTCATTCATTTATACATCTAAAAAATTGTGAAGGAAAACCACACTTAAAAGAAATTTGCTTCCAGTCTTTAGTTTAATTATTTCTTGCGTCATATTTGTTGTTAATGACATATTAGGAGTATTTTGGTGCCTACTCAGTAACTTTTGTTTTTACATTTATTTATGGACATTCATGAGCTTTGTTATACTTGTTAAACAACGATAAAAAATACTTTTCAGCACCCTATCAACAGCTTGCAGGGGCATTGGTAAATTAAAAACTGTCAAAAACCTGACAGCAAAACAATGCATGTATTTGAATGCATTTTTTATTCCTTCAGTGGTCAGGCGCACTGATCTCTGTTCAGAGCCTCACATACACTATGCAGATTGTCAGTGTGACATGTGATGTCCAGGCAGGCTGTTTGAAGAAGACATGAAAGGCGTTAAGAAGAAAAAAAGGGACATCAGAATGACTAGAACTATGCCTCATTGATGCATTGCGTGGCTGCAGCTCCTATGGTGCATCTCTTTACTGTCTGTCAAGGTCACAGCACCAGTGAACTGCGGGAGCGCCGGCTTTACCAACTAGCCCTTCCTGCGCTGACATTTATTAACACTGGAGAAATAAAGCCAAAGAAGCCCATCCGATGCCAACCTAGTCGCCACAATAAAACGTTTGTCACTGTATATTTCTGCAAACCACAGATAAGTGTAATCTCGACATTTCTGAATGACAATTGCATCTTAAATCTGCCTTTCTCGATGTGTGTATACCGTTGTAAGTGTTATATCTGCACCGCACCAACGGCAATGCAGTAGGTGAGAAGAAACAGAACGAACCAGAGTCACTTCGTTTTTTATACGGTTCCACCTGTACCCGCTGTTATTGGCTGAAGGTGCTAACTCACTCCCCAAAGGCCAGACATTCTGGTGTTGTTTTGGTGACGCTACTGGGAATAAAGAAATAGAGCGCTCCCCATTAATTAACTTTCTGACAGATCTAAAAGGTCAAGTATTTCAAAATTCATCAAACTGTAAAATACAACAAAGAAACAAACATCAACAAAATAAACACTTTTAATTACTGCAGAGGAAGAAAACACATTTTGGATAATAAATACATCTCTCTCTCTCTCTCTCATAAATCTCACCACCAAATGACTGACGTGAATCATCTAGCTGGAGGACCAGATATTTGCCTCCAAAGTTGCCAAAGTTGTTAGAGTTAAAACAAGAGTGATTATTGGAATTACCATGTGGTTACGGTGTTGACTCGTGCACAGTCGATTCTGTGAGGGGTAAAAAAAGACTCCTCGGCGGTTCTAGGTTTACATGATTTTTTGGAAAAGAGAGAGATGAGTTACATGCTACATGATGTTTAATGACCTTTGAAATTCACAGTGCTAAAAAGTTCCATATAAAGAGTCATTTCTGAGCATGAACAGTTAAAACACTGCAACACTAATTATACATATACACATTATGTATTAACATAAATCTTTCAACGCATGTCTCTTAGTTGAAATCAATAAAATCTTCTCTCTCTCGTTTCTGTTTTGTGATTCGCAAAAAACAGACAACAGCAACATTTTATTCTGACAAGAGGGCTGAGAAATGAGGCCAAGAAGCCCATCTGATGCCCACTTATACGCAGTAAGGAAAGCGATATTAGACTCATGCATAGACTGCAGGTCGGTACAGCGTCTCCAGGACAGAGTGGCATCTCTTCCTTCTGTTAAATAGACGAATCTGAGTCACGTCATGACAGAGAGAGAAACGCTATTCGCTTGCAGAGAGAAGCCGACTTGTTTGTTTGATGCTGTGCTTACTGCCATTGTATGTGGCTGGAGGGTTGTAGAGGTGAATCGGAGGAGAAAAAAAAGATAACCTCTGGCCAGGTGTAGATGAGCCCCAGGCACAGTTTCCGAGCAACACATCCAATCTAGGACACTCTCACAGAGCCTCTGGGCAGAAGGACCTTTCGGGAGTATGCTCCAGCCTGATTAACATGGACAGAAGAAAGGTGCATATCTATTGCATTTACAACCTCTTGGCCTCTCTCATTTCACTATCCAATTTCTGTTGCTTTTTTTTACAACTGGGGAAGCAAAGAAGAATGAGCTGGTACACGCTGAACCTACAGACGTTCATCTTTTTTACAGCAGTAATGTTGCTTGTCTGCCTGCAGCCCTCTTAGCCATATCAGATTTCATTACCCTATGCAGCAAGTGGGCTGTTGGCAACTACAGATTTAATCAAGGGTTTCATCATACTATTGTCACTAATCACAAATACATACTGAGATGAATATGCATTTCACACCAGCAGAACCTTTCAGCAGGAAATGCAGAGCACGGTGTGTGACGTCTTGAATGAAATGGAGCCGTGGCGGAGATGACTTTAATAGTTGCGTGAGTAAAACGCTCCCTATTTTTTAACATTAAATGTAACCTGTAGTACATAATTTATTACAACACTGTAGAGCCTTAATTCGGTTAATGTAGTCATTCATTAAAGGCACGCTGCTTTGGAGAACACCTCCCTAATGTGACGTGCAGATCGATAGATCGATTTTAATGCCTGAAAAGACCACCTTTTCTGCACTATCTGAGCACTTTTTGTTTTCTGAATAATATACCAGCAACTTGAGGAGGATTTTCTGATAACAAGACTGAGGCAAGCAAGTGACAGAAACTGTCCAGGCTCAGCTTTCCTCCCTGCCCTAACTCTACCATGCCTCATTAATCATCTATCAAATCCCTCAGCAGAACAGAACTGAAGAGTAAAACAGGCTGGAGCAGCCAGCTCTTAAATTTGAACACTTAAAGGCATGTTGTATCAAATATAAAATTACATTTTACAATTACATTGAAATGCTCAAAGGCTTTTTTTATCAATAATAAAGTTACAAGTAGATTTAAATGAATTGACCATATCTTATTACCATTAAAATCAAAATGTGATTACAGTTAATGGACGTCTCTGAGTAAAAGCTGGACTGGACTTGACTTGACTGGATTGGATTGGATTGGATTGGATCGGATTGGATTGAGGTAAAGAGAAGAAGCAAATACTCTACGACAAGGGTGGAAATAAAGCATAAAACCCTTTGTGATAATACAATTAAAATAATGTTATACTGTTATACTGAACTTTCAAAACCGCCAAAAACCTTTATACAAATATTTGGAAGTTTGATTCCCTGAAAAACACAACAAAATCTTACAATAATAATAATTAGAATAGTATCAGTATTTATGTAGCACCTTTAAAAAAATATTCATAAAAAGTGTACTTTTACTAAGACCGAATAGAACGAAAAAGCCTCATTCTTGTCATGACACTGGCATCTTTTCCGTCTCATGAGGGTTCAACATAACTGGAAGTTTTAAATTAAGGTGTAAATTCCTTTTAAAAACGACGGTCGATACACTGAATGAGGAGAGCGAGTGCCGACCGGGAGAACAAAGCCATGAAATGGAAAAATAAAATGTTATTTTCAGATTTTTTCAGAGCAGATACCCTCTAAGACACACATACGCCCACGCCATCACAAAACTCTATAGGAATGTTCTGGAGGGAATAAAAACAAAGCACACACCTCCTCCTGCAATACATCTCCACACACTAGGTTTCCATAAACATATTTAATGTGCAGCAGTGGAAAATGTTTATGGAAATGGCAAAAAAACGTCCCAAATTTTGTCCGCTTGAGGTGGTTTTTGCCTTTTTTGAAAAAGAGTAATTGCGCATTGGGGGAAATTGAAACACCTCTTTGAATAAATTGTGATGTAGCGAACATTTAACTCACGTGACTGATCAGCTGTTTGCTGCGTCCTCCCAGATATTCTGAGAAAGTGTGAAAACATGTCTGGTACGACGGGTCGTGTGGACTGACGAGGAGACTGAATTATTCCTGCGTCGTCCATAAAAAAAAAAAGACGTCACATGGTAAACAACAACAGAATGCTCTGCTTCTTCTACTCTGTTTATTAGAGCCACGTGTAACATAGCTTACAGCGCCACCTGCTGATGACACAAGGCAGCCTAGTTTATTCACTAGAAACCAGTTCATGGAAACGCATGCAATTCGCATTTTCGTTTTTTGCGTCTTTTCAAAAATTCGCTTCAAATTCGCTTGACATTTTATGGAAACACAGCTTCTGAAAGAGGGTCAGAGGTGATGATTGAGAAGGGTTATTATAGCATGAGTCTGTATATTGGGTTTTTTTTTTAAGGAAAATGTTATATACTTTACTTTTAAGATACTCCACTTCACACATGTAGGTGAAAGGAGTTAACATCATGTCAATTTTAAACTATTTTTACCTTAAGTGATGGAATATTAAAAACAAAATCCACGGGACTTTTATTATGCTTTGTGTATTTATATGCAAAAAAAAAAGAAACATACACATTTAATCGTTTTGGTGTCAGGTGGGGGAGCAGGAAGGCTACCAACATGTTTCGTGAATTACTGCGGAGCCGTGAGAGGTTCGCCTATTTATACCCTCCCTCTTAATAAGGAGTGCCCTTTTACAGCTGTGGTTGTAACTGTAGTGAAGTGTAAATGAGCAGGGATCACTTCGGAGGGTCTGCACGTGGTCTGTGAGGTGAGTGTGTGTGTAGTGACGCCTCCTGGTTGGCAACAACACAGGGAAAAACACTTGAGAAAGAGCTTGATTCAGAATTAATTTTGCCATGTTTTTGCAGACTGTGAAGACACATGAGGTCAAGTGAGGCACAGTTTTCTAAATTAACCATGAATCACATCACCATCAACCAATTACGTTGCCTTTTGGAGGCATGAAGTTATGTGGCATTACCAGAAATGTGTTAAAGAAAAAGAGAAAGGGCGCAAATTACCGTCAATTTTTAACACTGAAACAGTTAACTCTTTAGCACAAAATGGAACGGCACAAATACACTACTTCATTAACACTCAGACCTGCCTGTTTTCTTTGGGTTTATGTGTTTTTGGACACTTCTGTGAGTCTTGTGTTGCTCCCGTTTTAAAAGACATAATCAAATGAATTATGCATTACGTCCTCAAGCACAGTCTACTCACAGAACGTGCGCATAAAAGGCTCAAAAAGTCTGTAAGGGAGAACCCTCCTGCACTTCCACTGTAGATTTTATGGTGGGGCAGCCGCAAGCTTTCGTGGATTTAGCCAAACTGTACATCAAAGTCTGTGGGTCTGTGACAGTATGATTGGGCGAGAGTGGCTGGAAGAGGAAGGAAAGACAGATGTGGAACTGGAAGGGGATTCATCCGAAGCAGGGAGACACACATACACTATGTCAGATTGATGGATCGCCACTCATCCATTACTGTCATCAATTTTACTGTCTGGTGTGATATTGACAATTCATCCAAACTAAATAAATGTTATTGAAGGCATTATTTACCGTGAATCTCCTGCACACTAGCAGGATAAACAGAGTTTACTACATCCAAACGACCCAGGGGTGCATTTATCCAAACTAAGTTACATTTTATGTGCATAGAGATATTTCCAGAAGGGAAGGGTTTGCTAAATACCACAAATAGAAATAGGACAGTTCGACTTCTCGTGGCTGCATCAGACGGGATGTAAACAAAACAAGCGCTATTCACTGTAAGAATACTTATAATGTTTAATGCATTTAAGCTTTCAGAGAATTGGTATTGGTTCTGAGAATATAAATTGTGAAGCACAATTTATTTTTTATGTTCCTTCTGCTGAGAAAAAAAAAAGTGTTTTCTGCATAATAACAGCATATGAATGGGAATGTAGACAGATGCCAAATCTGCCATAATTCTGACTTGTCAATCATAATTTACAATTAGGTGAATTTTAGTAAAAAGGAGCGATGCCATGTTGTCACATAATTGCGCATAACAATATATCTTATATATAGTATGTTTTATTCTTGCATATATTCTTTCAGGGTGTTTTCATAATCTTTCTTTTACCTTTAACTGATGGTTACACTATATGACTACACTCAGGGCTGCAAGTAACGATTATTTTCTCTGACAATTATTCTGTTGAATAGTTTATTGATTAATCAATCGTTTGGTCTATTAACAAACCAGTTTACTGGTGGAAAGAAACCAGAAAATATTCACATTTAAGAACCTGGAGTCGGAGAAATTTGACTCGAACTAATTATCGATGATCAAAGTAGTTGTCGGTTGATGTGATAGCCGACAACTGATCAACGAATCGTCTAATTACACATTACAGGTAACTTTGTACATCAATCTTGCACCCATTATCACAATGCAGAAAACATACCTCACAGAGCTTTGTGCATGTGCCAATTTAAATCTACTACGACACGGTGTCAAATTATCTCCTCTCAAAGGTTGCAATCGTATTCCACAGGTATCCTCATCATTAACACAAGCATGGATACATAACAAAAGAGATGAATTAATGTCATGTTGATATAGGGATGCATTAGGCATCAATTATGTTATTAACGTTGTCCCTGTAGCAAAATAACAACCCGAAAAGGCGCACAAACTCGCATTACTCCTTTGTGAAATGACATGGCCCACAAAGAAAATATTTTACACAATTTGCGTATCCTTTAACCTCAGAAATCACAAGAGGACGGCGGCCAACTTGGCATAATAAGCTACAATAAATATTTAAATGCTTGTATTACACTTGCAGCCAGTACATTTGGTTCAGTCCAGTGGATTCTAATATTTACACCGTCTGATGACACAGAGAGATGAGAGAAAGACGTTTAAACCATCTGTTAATATAGAATTCACCGACTCAAGTTCATTTTTGCCTGTAGATACGCTAAACGACATTTGAAAAGTTATGCCCTGGGCACAAAGACAAAAAAAAAAAAACCCCAACACAACGCTGTGTAAAACAAAACGCGTTACATATTTCTCAAGCACTTCTCCTGTACACAAACAATGAATAACTGCCGCAATGGATACGAACAAAGAAGTGGATCTGTCTGTGTGTTTATGCCAGTATCATCTGCTGTAGCATAAATTAAAAACTTAGAAGCAACTACCGCTGAGGTCAGGTTTTTATTTTAATTCCATCAAATTCCAGTTTTGAGTCAGTGGCAAATCATATTAACTGGTTAATTTGCATGCATGCAGCTCTTCGTCATTACATGTTCCTTTATCACCTGGTGAATTTTATTATCACGCAACACAAAAGAAATAAATAAGCACATTTGTCTCCTCTTAGAAGAAGAAAGGAGCCGGCTGATACCACTGTTTCATGTAATAATTATCTCTGCAGCTCAGCAAATTGTTTTGTGCTCTCCTCTGATGTTTTCTCAAATATGGAGAAAATAGAAGTGTAATGAGGGGTACAAAATAAAACATCTTTGCATTTCAGAGACATATGCAGTTTCTTCACTTCACTGACCAAGCTTCTGCTGATATGTATATTTAATTGGGTGTCATTTAACTCAGTGTGAACATTTTAATTCAAAGGCCATCTTTTTTATTGTTATATCTTTTTATTTGCCCCTGTTTTTTTTTTTGTTTTTTTTCAAAGTCATATCTGATTTTGCCCCCATATTCTTAAAGGCTGTAGGATACAAAAAATAAAAAAAATCAGATTTGTCACTGGTGATAATGCAGTGAAAGTGCAACCAATTGACTGGAGGCTTTGTTCTGAGTTTCAAGACATTTGGTTGTTATGTGTTCTTCATCCCTTTCTGCGTCCCTTGCTTTGCCTTTGCTCATAAATCTCACGATGCAAATAAAACTCATACATTCCCTACCCACCAGGCACCAGCATCATGCTCTTGTAAACTTTAAACAAAAACTTGTCTAAACTTTTTCTTGGGATGCATTATCCTACACAATGAATAAAGACGTTCGCTCTATGCTGCAAAGAAGCATGAAATTAGCCTGCAGCTCTAGCCACAAATGCTCCTCTTTTGAATCTGTTCTTCTTAGATTCTACAAAAAAAAAAAAAAAAAAAATCATGTTCTTCTTGCTTGTGTTCTTTTACTAGTTGGGATAAAAAATACATTTAGGTTGCTACACTGGATTCACCCCGGGACATGTCATCTTCACTTAAGAGTGACATGTTTCTCATAAAACCGTAGCAGAGCACCGACACATTGTGCTTTATGTCTTCGCTCTTAACCCTTAAGACTCTCAAATTACGCACGACGCGCGTCATGAATTAAGAAGTGACCAAGTGAGCTGAAAAAGGCGCCTG
>JAPQRN010000005.1:4696303-4710589 GCA_037367275.1 Coranthus polyacanthus | reverse complement strand
CCTCTGACTCCCCTCCCTCCATCCTTTCCTTGAATCCTTCAGGCTAAATACTCATCCACTCGCCGTGTGCGTCAACGAGCGGTCTCTGCTGCTCGGGACAAAACCGCACGCAGCTGCTTTCATTTTCAGAGCTCGAGACGAGACGAACAGGAGCGGAGCTCACGTTTGTTTGCTGCGGGGATTTTTTTTTTTTTACCTCTGATGGACTTGATAAAGGACAAGAGCGCATAGTTCACCTTTTGATTTTGAGCACTTACGCGTTAGTTAAAGTGCTGTTTGGGGAAAACAAACTTACACGCCTCGAACGTCTTTGCCTCCGCCGGTTTTAATGTGTTTTATGTGGCTGCGCTCAACAGTGAGGTAGACTTATCCTGTCAAATTTTTCCCGGAGCGTCGGCGTGTGATTTATCCCGTAGATGCGGCTGTCGGGGTCGGCATCTGAGCCCTGCAGGATCAGCCTGTCATAGGGCATCATGATTTCTCTGGTTCTTCACAAGTGGATGAGGAATATTTCTCCGGAGATGCTGCTGCTGGTGCCAATACTGTGTGTTTTACCTCTGACTGGAGCGGCTCCCTCTCAGACGACCGAGCAGTTGGACATGGGGGTGGTAAGTTTTCTACCTTGGCTACATGTGGGCAGAAGTTGTTTTTTTCGGGGGGTTTTGGTTTTTTTTACTTATTCATACTTTTGCACACGTACAGCAGGGTGTGAAGTTTTCCTGTTTGATACCTCAAGTTCATGCGAGCTGATGTGTTTTCTACCATACCCCACTCTTGAAAATTGGCTGCTTCTCCCACCTATTTATGCATATCGCTGGCAGATGCTGACTGCTCCATATACTTGCTCTGAATTTTAACACATCACAGCAGCCTGGTGTACTGGGTAGAGTGCAGCCATAACGTGATGGAAAATAAAATAAGAGCCTTCTCTCCAGAGCCGAAATCAGGATTACTGTAATGGCTTGCGATAAATAAATGTAAATGTATTTGCCTTGCCTTGGAATATCGACCTCTACCACAGTCTGCTGACATAGTACATATCCTGGACTGATGAATGGTAAAGAGGACAACAGGGACTCACTGCCAACACAGGGACAGACCTTACCATTAGACCTTATTGGTTGTTTCCTCTTCTTGGTCACGGCTCTGAACAACCATGACTCCTCCAATATGTCATTTGATGCCAAATTGGAACAATTGCTGGATTCATTCAAAACGAGGTCCTTCAATGCAAGAATGCAACAGGGAATTTGACCAAAAAAAAATTACTGGTTGCTAAGTAAATAATCTTTTAATTATAATTAAATGAGAGAAAGTGGTACAGAGTGGAGACAAAGGGAGAAAAAAAACAAAACAAAACTGATGGGAGTGGTCAGTGAATGGTTTGATGAAAATGATGTGAATCAAATGCTGTGGCCTTCATGGTCACCTGATCTCAGCCCAGCTGATCACCTATGGGAGATTCTGGTCCGACGTGTTAGACTGAAGCTGTTCTGGTGGCCATACTAAGACTTTACCTTGGTTTTATCTTTAATTTTTCACCCTTCTGTATTAACATTTGGCTCTTTTTTTGTAGCAGATGAGTCAGAATGATCCAGACCTTTGATGACTAATTGTTTGCATTAAAGATTGATATCAGCAGAAGTTTCTCTTTGGGTTTCAGTATTTCTTATCTGCACATATTCACTTAAATAATTCAGTGCAGAGGTGCATAAGAGCATCGGGGTCCACGTGAGGCTGTTGCTCAACTAAGTTCTGTCTGTTTGCTTTAATATCTCTTGCATCATAAGGTGCTTGTTTTTCTTGCTTTTCGGGTACAGATGCTTCAGCTTGAACCGTATCATTCAAAAAGAACACACAGTAGCTGAGGTGTAGTATTGGGTAGTATTGGGTAGTATTGTTCGACCTCTTGTGTCACCTATGGGCGAGTGTCGCCTGGGTACAACCGCACATGTCCTCGATGTCGGACCTTAGCCGTCCTCCTCGTGACCATTTCGAGTTCAGTGGGCTCTGCATAGGATGGATAAACCTGAGGTCACGGAGTAAAGCTTTGTGACACTTTGACGTGGTTAGAAATGATCGGTTTATTAGCTTGCGATCATGTCTGTGTGACCAGCATATTCATTAGCTTTATGAAACTTGGTACATATATTGAGTAAGCGAATGTCAAGAAGTGAAGAAAGAATGAGCATTAGAAAAACATTTTGCCGATTATAAGAGAAGGGTATTTTTCCCTACACTGGGTTTACATCCCCTCTCGAATGCATTTCAGTCTTGTTGTTTCCTTAGATATTCAGCCTGTTTGATAGTTGGATGCGGATGATCTGGTGTTTGAGACAGGCGATTCTTAAATCTACCTTAATACTATAACCTTATGAAGCTCTTGTTTGAGCGTGTGAGCAAACACTTTCCTACTTAGACGGCATGTCACCATTGGAGTTCTCTCCGCTTATTTATTAGAAGTTCAGTGTTCACTGCTGTTCTATTCACTGGCTCCTGAGAATACTTGTACTGGTTGACAACTGGCTTTGTTTTTATGAATCTACAAACCAAAATAGTGAATGCTTGCTCTTTCAGCAAGTTTTGCTTCAATATCCCAAAAATGTTTTGTACAGAGAAATTGTTTAGACTTACTCGTGAAGACACATTTACTTTAAAATGCAACTGTAAACTTAAGGTCAAGGTTATATAGGATGAGTACCGTTTCAACCACATTTCAATAAGGAGAGATCAATAGTCTATTTGAGCGCAGCCACTGAGTAAGACGGTATTGTCAGACCCTACTGATGTGAAATGCCTTCATTCAGTGGAGGTCCAGATGGAGACTAGAAAAAGCACATGATCCCTCTGAAAGCCTGGTGATGATTGTGATGATGGGGAAGATGAAATGTGAGACATGAGCGTAAGAAGTCATGTTGACATTAAAGGCAGACCTAGTATTGCTCTAGTTACTGGTTTTGTGTGAAATGGATGTGAGACAGATGGACAGATGAATACCCGTCCACGGGGCATCCTCCCCCCTTGTGAGTGCCTGATTGACTTTTAGATAAGACTTCTCTAGCATGTCTAAAATGGCACTCAGCTGTTGAGAGCAGGTGGGTAATTGGCTGTTGAGGCTTTGAGAGGGTTCTCCTGTCTTGGCCCATGTTGTGTTCGTAAGTGCTGTGTATTTCAGACTGGGGCCACAAAAACAACCACCCACCCACAGAACCTTGTCCTGGTTTCCAGCCGTGCTGCTTTCCAGTCCTATTACACTTCAGAGCTATTGTGCCGCATCGCTTGGCTTCTAGTCGAGCTTGTGTGCTGAATGCATCTGTCTCTCTTTTCAACTACTGTACGCGGTGACCACAATGAAATCGAACCACAAACTTAAGCACAGCTCAGAGGCATTCAGTTTCAAGCGATGCTGTTATCTAGCCCAACATACAACTGCAGAGCACCCATTTGCAATATCAGCATTCAAGGGAACTGGTACATAACAGCCAAAATGTTTCTGCTCATCATATCATTTCACTCCTGATGGCTGTTTTCTGCACTGATACAGAATGACTGAGCTCCTTTGGGGACTATTTGACTTCAGAAGCCGCACTTTACTTACTTACCAGCTGTTGTAAGATCAAGTGAATCAGTATCTGATAAAAGTATCCTAATTATTATTTAATCTGCTACAGAAAGTGACTTTGAAGAAGTCTTTGTAGCATTTAATCAATTATTATGAGGAGAATTTAATTTCCTACATTTTTATGTGGCTTGAGAAAGAAAACCATACAAGCGTGAGCCTGATGGGACAACCACACCCTGCCAGTCTGTTTCTACTACTTATTTTGCTTTATAATTCGTTCAATGAGAATACCATCTGCTCTCGTGTCAGCCCAGTAGAAAAAAAGGCTACTAGGGGCCTCCCTCCACTTCTATTCCCACTTATTCTCCCTCCCTGCTAGACCTCATAATGCTGAGTTCTCATGCTACTTAGTCTGCTCGGCACCAGTACCACCACCCTCATTAGCTCTGCCTTTCCCACTGATGAGTGCGCACTTCATCAGTATCATATTCTCTCCCTTCAGTGTTTCAGTCTCCTCAGTTTTTATCTTCCAAATCTAGATGGGACGCTTTCTTCTTTTGACTTGCACATCTTCTGATTGCACCCAGAGGCCTGGGGATTGTGGAGTCTGAAATAGAAAACTGGATGCAGTGACAGTCAAGGGAAAGTGCAATGAATGTAATCAAGGTCAAGGAAAAGAGCACACATGAAATGAAACGGAAGAGTTCAGCTTATTATTTTGTTGTATCAGCATCATAATGCAGCTAATGCTTGCGGATATTTTACCTGTGAGATATTTTCACCAAATGTCCTCCGCTGTGGCTTGACTGCAAATGTGTGGGGGGAAAAAAAATGACAAGATGCTTTTATGTCCTCTTTCTTCCAGCACCATGCTGGTCTATTTGGTACTTTTAGCAATAGTGTCCTACTTACATAAAGAAACGTGACCTTTCTTTCTGCAGCACTGGGGTTTATATTCAGGGCAAGGACACTTTTATTTTTTTCCTTTGGCATGTCATGTGCAACAGGACTTTGCAGTTGAACAGGATATATTATTTTGTTATAATTGACAGCTCATTTTACATGCGATTTGTGGCACATTCACAGCTTCTCAGGAAGAGTGAAACCAACCAATCCTTCAGTCCCCTCTTATCAAAGCTGCCATCACAGCTTTTGCCAAGTGAAAAAGTTCTCTAGACAGTTGGAAGTTTTGGAAGAGGTTGTCGTTGAGTTTGTTACATCCTAGAGGCCAATTCAGCAAGGATCTCAAAAGGGCCCTGACATTTTATTGGCTGCCACTGTAGCATGACGGTGTGGAACTGATGAGTGGCAGCAGCAAGACTTCTGCATGATGCTTTCAGTAAATCATAACACAGAGATTTCCAGATGCATTTATTAATGTATTTCCATGAATGCATAACCTTGATGTTATGGACAGGAACAGCTTGGCTGTTTAAGTCGGTGAAACAGCAATTAGCTTTAATATTGTGACATATGCATTGATTAAAAAAGAAATATGTGGGCAATGTAAAGTAAATCACTAAGAATGGTTGTAGCTTAGTGAGCATGGTCCACCTAAGATACAGTATATTAAGCTATATGGAACTGTAGATATTGATGTAGTTTACATTCTGTCTAACTGATAGATGAGGAGGCAAACAAACCAACAAAGCCAAACTCCAACCATACTTTTTACCTCCGCCAAGGTGATTAGGTAATGTCTGTTTATTGGTTCTTTGTCTGTCAGGAGCATTACATAAAAACTACTTCAGAGATATTTATGAAACTTGAAAGGGCAGGACACGGGCCAAGGATGAACCCATTAAATTGTGTAGCAGATCCATAACAAGTAAGGGTGTAAAGATTCACTGACGCGAATCGGAAAATGAGGTTAACTGTAAAGATGCGGTTACATCAATACCCAGACCCCTGAAATGATTTAAATATACCATGAACTGGTCGATAGCCCGGTTTTGAAGTTATGAATCAGTTTACTGAAGCTTTGCTGCTAATTCTGCACAGCATCTCCGCCCATTGGTCAGTCTCGTGTCAACTTGCGTTGACCTTTGACCTTTTTATGGGAGTAACATTAGCATAACATAAGTAAACAACATGTCTGGAAACGGTGCACCATCAAAAATAAAATCCAAAGTTTTGAAGAGCTTTGAATTTTACTAGAAGGAAGTAAAGTTGAACAAATGCTGGCCGTTTGTAAGCTCCGTTGAACAGTGATCGAGTCCAGTGGTGGAAAAACAAATCTTAACACTCACCTGGTTGAGACGGCACGGTGAAAGTCATGATGATGCCGAAGAGGCTACGGCAGCAGGAACACACAAGTCAAAGACGCAGATATTAAAAACAAAGCCACAACTTAGCCACAACTCAGCGACATCCAAGGTAATCAGAGCATCTACAGTCCATTTTATTACTAAGAACTTTACAGTGGAGCACAGCATTTCTCTGACAAATGCCTGCTAGAGTTGTACATCACAGTAAAGCACAGAATTAAACGAGAACTGTCAAATGCAGAGTGAGCGGTAACAACAACCGATGCCTACATCTGGGATTCACTGGTCTGTTCCAAAATATATCAATTTGAAGGAAAGGAATGTGTATAGAAATGTGTTATTTTAATTTATAGTGGAAAATGAATGTCTACATTAATCAGATGTTACTATGGGGGTGGGGGGAGTGGGGGGGTGTATGCAGTCCTCTGATAGCCCTTGTTTGTTCTTGGACATTGGGAAATAGGGCATTTGACTGAATTACAGGACTTTGCAGAGGTGATATGTGCTCTACATGAGTGCCCTGCTTGTTTGGAGACAAAGTTTTCTCAAGCCGCATCACCTCACTGCTAACTACTCCAACGTGAATGCTATTTAATACGATGCAGTCCATATATTCCATCATGTAGCATTTCAACAATTTAATGTATATGCCCTGTATGCAGAATGAGTTGTAAAAACATATTTAGGACTTTACTGGAAGAGTAAACTACTTTTAATAACATATATTCTCTTTCAATAGAGGATAGAAAGATCAATATCACAACACAAGATAATGATTTGGATAGTTTTTTTTTATTTTACTCTCTTTAAGTCTTGAAACAGATTTTTTTTTTTTTTAATAGCCCGCAAGTCATGCATTTGTTTCTTTTTTCTTTTCTTTTCACTTAAATTTTGAATGCCTGTCTTCCGGTGCACGTTGCTGAAGAGGTGCTTTGGGGCAGTTTCGTGTGTTTTATGCCCGGGCAATATCATTATTTCTTTGTGTAAAAGTACTAAGACTAGACTGCATGTTTGCAAGTTTATGTGCTTTTCATTTCAAAAGAAAATGCCTGAAAATGTCCATTTGTAGTCACATCACACTGATTCTGCCTCAGCTATTTTTGTTCGATTTTTACAGTGGTAATAGATTTAATATTGTGGGTGAGTAGAGGAAGAGTATTACTGTTTTCCACAGCAGAGCTGCACGCGATAGTCCTTTTCCATTGCCTTGAACTGACTCCAGTGCTTGACTTGTGTTTAAGAGCTCTAGCCCACTCCGTGGCTCCCCATATAGAAAACCTCAAATCAGCTCCATGTGGACAGTTCTATTTTAACCGAGAAGCCCCGCCCCTCCTTCTTGTCTTAGACCAGATCAAGGTTTTTGGTTGCCATTGCTATTCAAAGGGCCGACCAGATCTTGTAATTACAGTGGTTTCTGGTGTTGTGCTGGCTCGCATGCCGAAGCCTAAAATAACCCACAGGACAGCCAATTGAACTGCCAATAGACTGCTTTAATAGCACGATCAAGAAAACCCAAAGCAACAACAAAGCTACTCTGAAATTGCTTGCAGAAATTGGCAGAATTATAATAAATGTGGTTTGTTTGCATGCATGTCAGTCTCTTCTCATTTGTGTGCTGCATTCAAATGCGTGTATGCATGAGTGGATGTGTTGGTGTGCGTCACGGCCACATCGGTGATCTCATAGTTTGTCTCTCATTAGCATTTGTCATTTCATAACGAGTCGCAGCGGGCCGAATGATGAAAAGCAATAAAAGGGAAAGGAAGGAGAGGATAAAGATGATTTATCTTCTGTGGAGTCAACTTCAAGATCGTTATGTGATCACGATCCCATTTCTCTGAAGGTCCAAGTGAAATGACAAGAACAAGACCGGAGGAGGAGGAAGGGGAGGAGGACAGAGAGAGATTGAGTGGGAGGCAATATTAAGCTATGTCTTCATCTAACTATCACTAGCAATTAGGCCCACTTTCTTTAGTCCAGCGTTGACACTCAACTTCCTATCAAGAGGATATAATGAGCCTCTAAGAGTCCGCAGAAGTTGATGTGATAATCGTGATTGTGTGAAAAGCAGTTTCCAGTGTCTGTACGAGGCCTAATACAGAAGGGTTAGTGTTAAGAATAGGTTCGCAGTGTGTTTCCAAAATAGAGCCAAACAGACATACGGCAGACATGCATGAATGTGAGCACATGTGTGTATTTTTACTGCAGAGATGGTCAGCATTCCTCGGCTAATGCCGTAGAGATATTGTCTTCATGTTGCCGATCACTATAGTAACACATGGCAGCTATTTCATTGCTTTTGTGTGGGCTTTGTGAACTGCGTACAAGGACAATCCATGAAAACGGCACATGTACATCCTATAGCTTTGTACTTCATCCAGCAGTTACAGGGGGAGATACTAACTCTCAAGTTTCCCTGTAAACTCCAATATCATAACTTTAACAGTTTCTAGGCTCCGAGGCTATGACAGGAAGAAAATTATGTTAATTGCCAGTGACCTTTTGTTGTGATGTGATTTAATTAACTCTCAAATATGATGCAATGGATAAAGACCAAAAAGAAAATCTGAAAATCTTTCTTTCTTACATTTTTCATTCACCATCTGTGTTCGTTATTTGCTTTTGGCAACAGTGTACATGAAGCAATCAAACCGACACCTGTTTAAAAAAAAAAAAACTCCTCAAACCCAAACTAAGCGTATTCTTGGCCAAATATAACCCTTCATTGACAATTAAGATGGTCACAGTTGTTCACATAAACAATTGACAACTTTGCTCTTGGGTTGCATAGGTAATTCATTTTGAAATACAAACAAAAAATTATATTTAGAGTTAGACAAATCTAGATCATTTCTGAAACCTAACACATGCAGAGACAAAACAGAAAATTAAAGATTCTGCTTAAAGAAGACTAAAATCCATGTCAGGCGTCACAGTGCATGTATATTTTTGTGTAACTTTACAGCCTTCTCCCATATCCTCGCTATCTAGGGACACTGGGCAAGCTATATTGACTCCCTGTGTCTGTGGGTTTTGGCTGAGTGCCACGCCACATTACCGCCCACAGAGAGAGGAACTTCAAAGACGGTTTCGGGGCATTTTGCCTCAGTGGAGCCACTGAGACTTGAGCCTGTTAAATTAAGCTCCAGTTACAGGGGGATGTTCTAATTGGCTCCATCATGCTGTTTATCCTTAATCTGTGGCTCTCATTTGTTTAAGTCCTCTTTCTTCATTGCATTGCATTTCTCTCTATCCTTTTATCAACGCTTCTATGTGAAGATGCTATATGACCCGACAATGCTTGGACATACCGATCGCTTTCGTGCACTGCATTTACCTGATTGTATGCGTCTGCCTTTTTGTGCATTCTTGCACTCTGTTGTTTCTCCCATGGTTTCGTTTGGATACGCCACAGCAATTTCCAGCCAGGACATTTTCTTTATGTTCTTCAAAGACCCACAGGTTACATTATTGTGCACTACTGGGTTGGGATCCAAATTCCAACTGAAATTGTCCAGTGCCCAAAAGTTCAGAACTGATGGGAAAGCTTTTCTTCTTGACCTCTTAAAAATGGGGTTGAGTTGCTGCTGGTGTAGATTGTGAAAAGCTATTCTTTGCAAACAAAACCTTTAGCCAGTGTGGTCCCAGAAAAACATTTTTTTTACCTCTTCAGGAATAGATGCTCAACCTTTTTCTGCATCATCATTCTGTGCAGATCATGTACTGTATGGGCAGTTGAGTTGACAAACATTCAAGCAATTAAGCTGATTCTGTGTCACATTAAAAACGTGAGGTTCATGTGTCTTGTTTGACATCATGCTGCCAAAAATGTCTTTCACATACATTTTCAGAATTTTTTCTAAAGCGCTGTTGAAGAAATGGCCTGAAATCTTCCTATAACATGTTGTTTTTGTGGAAAAGTCTCCATAAAAATATGTTTCTATCTGTTTTGATTCCCCTCTTTGCGTTTTCCATCATCCCTTTTCTTCTCGTCGTCTTCAATTCTATCTCTATCTCATTTTTTTTTTTCTGCTAGCAGTTGCTGTACTACTTTTTCTCTCATTTTCTCCTCTTTCTTAGTCTCTTCCCGTCTCTCTTTTCTCTTCTCTTAGCCGGCTACATCTTCCTCTTAACGCCTCCCTCTACCTTCCTCTTTGCTGCCTCCAGGAACAGACAGGAGTTGTGTCTCAGTTCTCTGAACAACCAGCTGTTCCTAAGCCAAGGATTAAATGATTCACTTACAGTCACATTTTAATCCTCGTTGTCACACTCACACACACACAGACAAACATGCAAATTAGGACAGATTTTCCTCCCAAGTGTCTCGAAAATGACATTTACACCTTGAACTGACTGGAAACTGGATGTCAAAATGAGCACATCCATCAGAATGTACTGTATCCTATCAACAAGTTAGATTTGTGTATGAGCATATGCACACTGTATCCGCGGCAGAGCAAGATTCTTCCTGAGGTGAAGTGATTGAGTGCTTCAGCGGGGTGGCATGTATGCCATCTGCTTGCTAAATAATGGACTAGAAACTAACTGATGACTTTTGTTATATGCCATCCTTTCCTGAGTCATCTCTCTCCACAATTCCCTGCATATAGTTTGAGGAAAATGACAAATTAAAGCACTCCAAGTCTTGTCAAGCTAAAATGAAAAGTCTGTGAAGTTGCATATTAATGAATTTTTGTGTAAAGCTATATTTTTTTTTTTTAGATGTTAAATGTCTTTTTATACATACGGAAAGAAACATTTGAGACCCTGTGTTGAGAAACGACTACTACTGCAGAAAAACAGAAAGGTTTCTTTTTTTTTTTTTGTTGTCCACTTTTCTGGGGATGTAAGAGTGTATATATGCTGTATTCTTTCTGTTGCCTGCTTGTTATGGAGGCTTTGTCACATATCCATTAAGCCGTGGAAGTGCTATATGCCAAGTGCATTGTGGATGCACAGGAAATATTGTTCAATATAGACAGAAATAATTCTAAATATATCAAGTGGGATGGATAATTTGTGATATGCAAATAGAGAGGATGTAGGTCCATTCTGTCACATTTATAAGCCTTATTGTTTTTGGTTCCTCTGGATTTCCCAGAATAATACTGCGATTGCTGAAAGACCTGAGTGGGTGAAATAGATTAGCAGCAGGGTTTCTAAGCATTGGAATGTTGTTATATTTATTGCTGCAGCAACATAGATCCCTGCAGGTTACAGTAATGGAGGTCATCTTGAGAGGAAACCTCAACATTTTCTTCAGGTATTAGAAAGTGAAGCAAAAAATTACGTGTTTTATAATATAATGAACTTTATCCACATAGCACTTTTCTTTAGATGCCAAGGTGATTCACAGAAAAAGAAAAAAAAAACAGCAGAAAAACAAACAAAAGGACAAAACATTGTGGGATAAACTAGTTAAAAAAAAAAAAGGAAAAAAAGTTAAATGGCAGGAACAGAACGATAAAACCCAGTATCTTTTATAAATGCCTCCTTATGAAAGAAGGTCTTAAGGGAGGATCGATGTAGCCTGTTTGATTACAATAGAGTTTTTCACAGTCTGTAGCTTTAACAATAACGGCCTGGTCACCTTTGTTTACAAGTCAGGATCTGGAGAAACAACCAGCGTTCGACTGGAGATCCAAAGCTAAGGTCACAGATAATAAACAAACAGGAATGCACTAAATTCAGTGTCATCGCGACATACGACTTATTACTACATAGACTGCCGTGTGTCTTTTGTGAAGCCATTTTTAATTACTTTTTTGTACGTATGCACCGAGCTATATATAAATAAACTGAAGAGAAGAGTGTTAAACGATTCTCTTAATTTCCTTCGTCTATAAATCTTTACATTTAATTTAACTTATCAGCGCAAGTAATAATTTACTGTAGCAGGTTCACCACTTGATTTCACTGGAAATTACTACTTAGACTATCATTTGTATAAATGGTCGCGGCAGTATAAAAAATCATTAATGGGAGCATAAGGGCAAGTTTGCTGCTGCTAAAGCCTTTTAGCTGCATAACCAGCGTGGGCAAGCGGTGCAGCCTTCACTTTCAACAAAATGCAAATCAGGGAGGAATTTCAAGCATGTTATTGAGATGAAGAGATGTAGTAATTATTTGTCCTACATATTTGATGCTTACAGAAAACATATAAGATATATCCTATAGATATATCCTACTATATATCTACTGAAATGTCGTACACAGGTCGGCGTTTAAGTTTTTAGGATTACATAGTATTTCTTCTTATTTTTTTATGGACTTAATGATATTAGGTTCCTCCAGCTGTGAGTGAATGATGACGCCCAGACACTGATGATAACTCAGCACCATGTCTTTCCTGGCTTGTTCTTTTCATCATATCATAAAATCAATACTCACAAGAATGGTCAGTCCTCTCGTAGTCACAGCCATCCCTGATTCAGTTTCAGTGGTCTTGCCTCTTGACTTGAGCGCAGCTTTGGATACATGGGGGTCTCTGAAACCCACAGCACATATCTACTTTTCATGCATTTTTTAACACTCCTCTGCTGTTTTAAGGGTCTGTTGCTGTCTCATTGCAATTAAACACACACTGTTCCCTGAACAGGGTTTTTTCTGCCATCTTAAGATGTAGGTGCGGTGGCTCAGTATAGCTAATGAAAGAGAAATACAACACTCAGATTTCTCCACTGCTCTGGAGAGAAAGGATACCATATATACACATTGAAAATTTCAGATATTCATATTAAATGGGCCCAATTACCAGTGTAATTAGAGAGTGTTGCATCGTGGGTCATTCGTGGTAGTAATGTTGCTAGGCTAGCAAGTGTTTTAAGTCCATTTATTGTGATTCTTGTTTGGCTGGAGTCCAGTTTAATGCGCGGGAGCTTGCGTGGACGTGTCTTGCTGAAAGTGAGTTCAGATCGGCTCCTCACGTCTTTACTGCAGAAATGACAAAGAGAAAATATGTCAGACACCGGTCACGGATGATTAACGCGGAAAGACTGTGAAAACTGGCATGTGAGCATGTGGCGATGTGATCACAACGGACATCGTCACATGCTCAACATTGTGAGGACTGAGAGGAATCAACCAACTTGTTATTTGTTCCAGGTGAGAGCGGCGGCTCAATGTATTATTTTAGTCAAATAACAGCAAATTTTCTTGAGGGGAAAACTAGAACGACCAACCACCATCCACCCAGTGAACCATGTTCAACGTATAATCAACAGTCTTTGTTAATGTAACACTGTTGTGTTTTCTTTTTCTTTTTTTTACTTGGTTGTAGTTTTACCTGGTGTTATGATGAATTTGAATGAGGATCATGGGTAAAATCACGGCACGGGGACGTCACACTCCACTCCACATCCTTACCTCTAACCTCCTATCCCTACTTAATCCACACACATAGAATAATAACGTTCCCATTTAAAAAAATATAATAATGACCTTGAATGAATTTAAATAAACAAGTCAATACATTACGTAGATCAAAGTTTGTACAAATAAAAAAAAAAAAAAAATAAATCATCTCACGTTAGGGTAATTACATTAGAGCATTACTTTAACAGTTTAGCTGCTATGTTTTGACGTGGCTTTTAAAAAAAATGGAGCAATTAGAAAAGCGAGTGCAAGCTGTAAACTGTGTACGCACACATGCATGGAATCATTCAAAGAGGAAGAGAAGGGTCATGTTCAGTTTGAAGCTGTGTGAGAGGAAAGGTGAGAGAATTGCATCAGAGCAGATGGATGATTTCTCAGCATAGATTAATTCTCATTACTTTACTGCCTGGAAATCCAGCCTCAATTTTCTGTTCGATTAAACGTGTCATTCAGACGACACGTCAGTCCCAATTTCCCTGCCCTTCTATCCCCTATGTTCTCCCTTCTTTGATCTTATCTGTTTGCACAAATGAGACTAAATCCTTCATTCCTTCGGTAAAGTGTGCTTACACTCGGGGTTTGCCTTTGGAAAGGTTTCAGGAGCTTCTCAGTCAAACACATTTTAGCAAGCTTTCATTCCTTGGATCCTACATTATCCCCAGTGTAATACTTTAAGTAAACCATCTCTTTGAGAATGCTGGTTTTAAAAAATAGATGGAAAAAATGGAAAGCTACTTCAACCGCGTTGAATAATGGTTGGATATTTCCTCCTTTGGCATTCGTCCATGGATGTTCATGTGAAATCTGGCTTTTTGTTGGAGAGCAACATGAGAAGCAGAACGTTGCTTCATATGAAATCTCTGTTTTTTTCTTATGTATTTGTTGTAAAATGTTTCTTCATTGCCTATTTCATTGTCCGTATTATATGATATTGTTAATAGCATGTGTAATATTAGTCATATTCTACTGACATTTTTCCATTTTTTTTTCTTACTCACTGTTATTCTGGTAGGCATGTGTTATATGTATTACTTATTAGTTTTATTCTTATGTGTTGTCCATTTTTGCTTGAGCTACAAGAAA
>JAPQRN010000005.1:4648811-4667118 GCA_037367275.1 Coranthus polyacanthus | reverse complement strand
CCTATCCTTCAAATATTAAGTGCCAGGTTTCACATCCACTTTTTTTCCTTAAATAAACAGGATCCAAAATCAGGGGGAAAACGCCAGAATTTGAAAATACACACCTACCTTCTGCTGCTCTCTCCTCTCAGTCCAAATCAAAAGACTAAATATAAATACAGACCTGACTTGATGACCTGACCTAGACGTTGCTTTGTGCTGTTATTAAAAAGCGAAAGCACTTTTCCAAACTTCCACGTACGGAGTGAAGGAGTAGAATCGCACCCAGGTCGCGTCTGACAGAATCACAGAACGGACGGAACAGACAGCAATCTGTAACTACAAACCCCGCTAACCGCCTGAAAACCCCTGTGATTAACCAAAATGTGTGTCATGGGTTAGATTTTCTACAGCCGGAAAATACAGACAAGGTTGGCTTATATCACAGTGATTGAAAATAGTTCTCTAAAACAACTCGAGTGTACATGTTCTGTCGTTATGTGACTCAGTGTTGAGACCCACCTCATGTTTCGTATGGTTTCTCAATAAAACATGGTAAAACCATGGTGCATACAGCCCTCATAAAAATGGTCAAATCAAAAATCAAAGATTTCTTAAGAGTAAAGGGGTTGAAGCCCTCCTTCCTTTTCAAATTTTCACTCTTTTTTTAATCAATATGTAGCCCTCGCATGCACGGATAAAAATGCTTGCAAACAATCTATTTAGAAGTATGTATTAAAAGTTCTGTTATTGAGATGAATGTGGGTCACAGTTATTGAGATGACAGGATTTATATTTAGAGGAATTCAGCAACCGACGGGCGGAGGCGTCATTATTGTCTTCTTTAAAACCAAAATGTAACAAAAGTACCCATGAAGTTCCCATCTGTATTATTATTATTGATCCATTTAGAGCTGTAGGTGGAGCTAACTTTACTTATATAATTACTTTTTCAAAACTTTTTGCTTGTTGAATCTACAAGAATGCAACCTATTTTTTTTTTGCTAATCATATTTTCGTGTATAAAATCTAAAATTCCAAACTACTACAACTAAGTACAGCTCTCAAATAAATGTGAAGGAAGGAAATATTTTTCTGTAACATTAAATGGACTATTTGTATGTTTTTATTTATTCACAAAATGGAGATCCTCAGATATAAGCACCTTGAAATTATACATATGAAAGTACAATATTTTCCTTTCAGACACTGAAAAGTAAAACAACCTTGATGTTTTTGAAGCTGCTGTGTTTCTTCTTTCAGTCTCAGGTACAGATATCACTGAGCAGTTGATCCTGTAGCTCAACTTTCGTTTTTTAAGTATATTTACCGCTTTAAGGTAATTTACATTTGTATGTTATCCTTGTTTCCAAAAAAACTGCAAACAGTACCAAAGCAGTGCCAGAGTGATTGTAGCTGCCAAGCTATATATACCGCCATCTGCTGAAAAATCCCTGAAGCCAACAGATGAAACGGTGCCAGAACTCAGTTATATGTGGGGATGCCATTACTCCTCTGATTCCAAGTGAAGCTTTTTTTCCTTCCAGGAGTAACATGAATTGCATGACTTGGCAGCCTGTACCCATTTCTAACTACACCTTTTCTTCACCTCACGCTCCGAGATCCTAAATAGAGTAATTCCTGATGAAAGAATCGGCGACACACCGTGACACGAATAACTTATTCACAACTAGAAGCTAAACAAAGGGAAATCTGTAGGTAAGCAGTATTTTCTTCTTCAGCTGCTGACGACGGTGTGCAGGATTTCGACACATTAACACAGTGGTTGTAGGTAGACAGTGTGCAGTGTTGTCATGTTTATGAGTACATTATCTTGTGCCTTGCGATGGATGAAACGCAGCAAAGTTGCGGCTCGTGGCAAAACATTTTGTGATATCTGCTAGTTATTTCAAAGGTCACCTTTGTGCCATATAGGTTTGGCGCATAATTGGTTTGTAACATAATCACCTGATCGTTGTGATTTTGTATAATTGTTAGAATTGTTTCCATTCACCTTTTTAAAAAGTTCGATGTGTGATATTTAGTGATCTCTAGTAGTGAAGTTGCAGACATGAAAGGCCCTCATTGGAGCCGGTGTTTGTGTTGTTTGTCCATTCTGGGCTTAGTTGAGAGGATATTAAGTCTGGTCCACACTCAAACATAGTAGGTGACAGTAATGTACCTTAACACTGGATGCCACCCGCTGTAAAACAAAAGAGATAAGGACGTCCGTGGAAGGCCAGCCGATATAAGGTAACAGAAACGCACAGCAGACAGCTTCTTATTTTGGCATGAATGAATAATGAAAACATAATTATGAATATTATGTTCAATTTCTGCAATTAGATCCTCCTAAATCTTACACACTGGACCTTTAAAAACAGATGGATGGACAGAAATCTCATATTAACGTCACTATTTCTACATGTTTTTCCACCATTTGAGATCAGAATGGTGCACTTTTAACGACAGCATCTTCTGCTATGGTTTGATGGCACCTGAGCATCTAAGTAGAGAATTAGCACCGCAAACTATTTATCTCCAGTATATCTCGTCCTGTGCAATTTTTGATTACAAAGCCTAAAAAGATGAGATAAGATAAGATGTGTATGTGTGTATTATTAAACTCTACATTATAGTGTCGTAAAATGAACAGAAAAACACATTATTAATCAGAGTTACTTGTACGACAATTGTCAACTAAGGTTTCCTGATTGAGGGAGCCTACTTAAAATTCAGTCTGTACAGATTTGGAGTTCATATAGAGTTGCAAAACTAATTGCAATCATTATCACAATCTGAAATTATATTACCGGAAAAAGGCTGCAGTTTAAAGGCTCAGTGTGTATATTTTGGATTCAGTAACACTGAGCAGAGAGATACTGTGTGAATGAAAGTACATTTAAAATATATATATATAAAATACAGATTTTCAATGCTAGTTTAAGTTTGTATGTGGGTAAAAAAAATGCACGTTTCATCTTTTTTATTGTGTGTTCAGTTTATTAATGTTAAATGTTCACACCGGTCCGTTCTGTCGAACCTTTGCTCTGTTTAACTTAAAACCAAAATGACAGTAGAAAGATGCAGTAGCCATGTTGTTTTCTGACTCATGTTCAGAATAAACCTCAGGCTGAAGGATGGAGCTTAGCGGGTGGGAGAGGCTGACTATCCCAGCTGGTGAGTCTGTGATGGGGCCAGGACCTGCGTGGATCTCCCTCCTTTGTTTTGCGCTGTCAGGGCTGTGAACCATATGTTAGAGGACAGCAGCTCAATCTGCTCCAATTAGACCTCCCGCCAGGCTGCAGCAGAGGTTGGATAAGCAGACGATGCTGTAGACGTCTTGAGTGTGCGTATGTTTGTCAGCGGGGTGGTCGGGGGGGGTGTTGGGGTCGGTTGGGGCTCTCAACAGCTGCATAAATGTGAGTTTGGTTAATGGGAGCAGGGCAGCGATGGAGGCAGGGTCAGAGGTGTGACCTTTATCAGTGACCACAATTTATTTCTCTGTGTCATAATAATCTGTTTCCACCAGAACCCCCAGAGCATAGTTGTCATAATTACTTACGGCCAATAAGCTACAATAAAACATGTGTTTGACATTTTCGATTAAGAATGTAGCAAATAGAGCTTGAGATGAATTGTTTGTCGAAAAAATATGGGGGGGTGGGATTTGATGAATTGGTTCGGTGATTGTTTTTCAAAAAATGGCCAACACTTGCTGCTTCCAGCATCAAATGTGAAGATTTGCTCCAGTGTTGGCTAGAGATTTGTTTTGACATTTTAGAAACTAAATAATCAATTAATTGAGAACAGACAGATGCATTGATAATAAAAATGATTGCTAATTGCAGTCCTGGAAGTGTTTTGTTCTTTTTGACCTTTTAGAAATAACACACAACAGCACAACAAAGACAACTCAACCATAAAAAAAGAAGCAGGGGCTCTGCTGAGGCTGGGCAAAAAAAAAAATATCACAATGTATAATTTGATAATGCTGCCAGCTGAAGAAAGAGGGGTCGTTGGCTGCATTTCCATACTCTCAGTGTAAAGACAGATGTAGTATCAAAGCACAGAAAAATAAAAAGTATAAACTGTCCGGTTTTGAACAATATTTGTGGCCACATGGGCAAAGATTTCTGAATTTACCAGGTACACTAGAATGCAACATTTCATCTTGTTGGTGCCCATGTATTTTGCTGTTCACGAGTTTACGAGGGGTCGTGAATGCTGCGTGTCTGTACCAAAGTAGTCATGTAATAAAAAAAAAAGAAGAAAACTCTCCTGAGAGTCCGTACTGCTTTTTGGTTTCCATTTCCAAACCTTTTCCTTTCCAAACCACTCTGAGATTTACTCACCAAACGGATAGTTGCATTTATTTCTTCTGTTTGATAGGCTGTTACATCTATCCATGTCAAGTAAAAATATCATCTCTTTTACGCCCTTTTTAATATCTCTAAAAGGAGAAAAAAAAAAAAAACTTGATATCATTGCTGCAAAAGAAATGAAACTAACCTAGAGGAAACATTTACTGACAGTGCGGATGTCGTTTGATTCGAAGCGCGTGAGTGATGTGAACTCCACCCACAGCCTTCAATGTGTCTGTCTGAGAAAAAGAGCCGAATGCCGCCTGATGACCGGAACCGGAGTGAACATAACATGCTGCCAAATGGAAATGGTCATTGTTGGGATATAAAATACATAAAAACTGAACAAAACAAAGACACGCTCATTCGTTCTGCTCTCGGATCAAATGTAACGCCTCCCTCCTACTGTTCCATACATTTTAACACACTGGAAAAAGGTGTAAAACTGTCCTAAAAATGTGCACGATGATGCAGAGTGGAAAATAATTATGATGTTTAAGGATCCACAGGGACCCTGACAAGCTGCAAATAATAAATATGATATGATAAAATAACTAAAAAAAACATGACTACAGAATAATCAGCATAATAATATACTATAATAACAAACATCCCTTCATTCCTTTCACATGTTTTTGTTGGTTAGTTATTTTTAAAAAGGGGGGGGGGGTTGATTTGGTAGTTTGCCTGGTTTAAGTAGCTTCTGATGTGGGAAAAAGTCAAAGGACGAAAGGAAACTGAATCATTTTACCTTGTTAGATGTTCCTGTTTTCAAGGATACTACTTTGCTTCACAGTGATAAATCCCCTCAAGGGTGAAATTCACATCTACTGCATCTGAGTTTATCATCTGTAAAGCAAGCACAGACTTCTGTTTTTAAATCTTCTAAAGAAAATACTCTGTCTCAAATGTCTTTAAAAGGGTTTTACTTGACTAATCGGCTCCCTGAAGATGCATCCGGCTACAACAGACCTGGCAAAATGTGTTTTATTTTGTGGTGTGGATTTAAGTTAAATTAATGTCCTTATTTTAATCCTTTGTATGGCGGCCTGGCACTGAGAGAGAGCGGAAAAGGTCAATTAAACAACAAATTTTTCAATTTCAATGTCTTCCAGCTCCACTTTGCAGCGTCAGCTTATCTCTTAGGCGGCGTGTTGCCCGTCAGGATCAGCTCTTCGTTTTGCTTGTACAACAGGCTTTTTTCTAGTCCGACATGGGTTAGCTCTGTTCCCACAAAGCTATCGGATTCATAAATTGTTGTTCTTAGCAATTTTTTCAAATGCGTAGTGCAAATGCTCTCAGAAGACATAATCTGCTTCTGTTTGGTCAGCCTGGAAGGTAAAAAGTGAATGTTGGTGCTTCAGCAGATTGTACGGCCCTTTAATCGTCTTTAGAAAAATTAACCTTATCAGACAAATCCGTAGCTGAGTAATTGCCTCAGCTAATTCCCTTCCCCCTTCTCCTGGTGTGTTGTTTTCTCAGCGGGGCCCTAAGTCTGGGTCCACCAGGGCCACCTCCTAATGTGTATGATGATGCTGAATAGTGGAATATTAAGCACCGCATTTAGCGGACTGGCTCACCCCTGCTGTGTGATGGATGGTTTTGGTGGCCATTAGGAGTCGTGAAAGGCGAATTCACTGTGAGATCAAATAAGTTGAGGTCTGAAAGTGCTGTTTTTGCTTCGACAGGCAGCAGATTGCTTCTATTAATTATCCGGCAGCAATCTGCTTCTACAAACTGATTACCCCGACTAACACAAAAGCATCATTAAGCAGGTGAAATTTTCATGACGCTCAATTTTTCCTCGCGTGTTTCTCTTGTTTGTGTGTTGTATCTGAGGAAGGATGTGCAGCTTCATAAGAGAGAAGGGGACACACGAGACAAACTCAAAGCAGAATGGGCAGTTTTTTTTTACTATGTCATTGAGATGTTATTAACGCGTCATGCAAATCACCAGCGTGACTATATGTGCAGCCCTGATTCTCAAACGAGCTTAAATTTGACAGCTGAGACCTGTCTGCACACGTTTCAGTTCATTCGTAGATCGTCATCGTGCTTTTCTGATCGAACACGTTTCCAGTACGAAGTGTGCAAACATAAGAAAATGGCAACGCTATCATAATTCAGAGACGATAAACAAACAAAAGGATCAGAAGAGGAGTAACATGAAGCAGGTTACTGATGGAAATATACTGAGTGCTGTATTCATGTAACTTTTGTGCTTGTGCAAGTTGTTTTGAAAGATGGGAAGATGTGCAAGTGGCCTTGAGGATAGAGGAACAAAGTTTCGACTGAGAGTCTCTCCCGCGTCTCCCATGCCAGATAAGAAGATACTAGGCTCAATATGAGGTATATTGAGTGTTATCTGCACTGTGCTTAAATACTGATGATTTTCTCTGTTCCGGGAGCTCCTCTCCCGTAACTCTGAGACTGAGATTCTTTTCACTGCTTGAATAGACGCTGACTTCAAGATACTCCCTGTGAGTGGTGATCATTTTTTGCCCACCGTTATCATCACTGATTTATGTACTCATCAAGTCATGTAGACCTTTACTATCCATCTTTGACTTGTTTAACACATCATTTACAGTACACTATAAATCCATGTCTTTGTCTCTCTCTACTTGACTTTGGATGAAATACGAGCAAACGCGTGACATTAAGTTTCTTCTGGCAAAAATTGAACATTTTTGGCCAGGCCCTGAGATGCCACAGTTCACATGATATAAGATGAGGTTGTGTTCATACCTTCGGGGGATGAATATGCAAAACGCTCTGTTAAGACCCGCTGAGCACGAACTACGGTCAGTAAAGGAATTGTAATTATTGTAGGCTGTTGTTAAGCTGGAAAAATAGTCTTTATAAGTTCATATTCTGAATAAGCTAAAAAAAAAAAAAACCTGTAAAAGATAATGACAAGTTATAGAGAACTACAATTTGAGAAATGACATAAAACAAGGCTCCATGCAACCGTTTTGAACGGAGCCTGTTGCACATTTCTATTTTTGTAAATAAAAAGTCCAACTATTAAAATTAAATGCGCTTATTTACTCAGACGTATACACTTAAAACATAAATATGTAATAAAAATGTACCACCAAATAATTTATTGTTTTATTTACATTGTGTTGCTTCTTTACGGCAGACACTACAGCCAGCCAGTGCGTAATGGTGGTGTTTACTTTATGGATGTTTTCCTAAAATTAGATGTTAAAAAATCTGCAATATTGCCTTTTATTGTATCCTATACTATAGGTGTGTTTCCATCCAGCGGTTTTTATTCCCATTTTCAATGTGCCCATTAAAAAACAAAAAACAAACCTTTGAAAAAAACCTTTTAAATATCACAAAAAATGATTTTACGCTTGGAGAGGTGGAAAAGTTGGTGCGTCGATAAAAGGTAAATGGGTGTGTAATAGGAGCGAATAATTGTCTGTCTGCAAGTGTGGATCAATAAGGAGACTGCACTGTTCACTGAATTAATACAAGAAACAAACATAAATGATAGTAGATGGAAAACTGCAACATAACACCGCCATATACGAAGAGCTGCAGAAAGAAACCTGAAAGTGTTCGAAACACCGTTATATGAACCAGACCAGCGGGTTCGGTTCAGGGTGCAAAAACTAAAAACAAAATATTCTCATTTCTTTTTGCCAAGTTTTTGAAAATGCTGGTAAAATTTGCGATACATTTGGATGGAAACCCGCCTTATATCACAGTTGGCTTTTGTCATACGTTACAGTCATTTACTGACAAATTTTGGGTGCACCTAAATGCACCACCATGGAAAAAAAACAAACTTTTCGTGCACCAGTGTGGAAAAAGTTTGGAGCCCTGAATAAAACCCCTGATAAACTGAACCATAAGAACAGCATTGTAAAGGATTTACAACAAATGTAAAGAATAACCTCCAGGCTAGCGGCCTTTTTCCATCTGATGTACTGTTCTTGTTAAAATGTACTTTTCCCAGAGTGGTTATATCATACTGCATCAGAGTAAGTTGTGAGGAATCTACTTTATTATCCTTTATTTGTGCATGAATAGCAATATACCTGAAGCACTGGAAGACCAAGGTGATTTCATCATGGAAATGAAAATCTGATACAATACATAGATAGATGTGTGATAACAGAAAAAAACATACTAGTTTTTCAGGATAGATATCTGAATTATGAATCTGACCCACAAGACGCGTACGGTTACTCCAGTCCCATTATTTATATTGCAGGGGAGGTGGAGGGACAGCTGATGTCTTTATCACAGAAGATAATGAGAGTCGAAGCTTAGAAAATTTCAAATTCTTTTGGTAGAAAATGTTTTCTCTGTGAGAAAGCTACAGTATATACCTGTAGAGGATACTGTGCAAACAGAGCTCTGTCAGTTACATTTTTGTTGTTAATAAAACTCTTAAGTTGTATTTTTCATAGAAAGAAAACCCTGCATCACGTCAAAGACTGCAGAGTAAAAATGTTACACTAAAGGCTACAATATTAACAGAAGTGTATGTTGCGGTGGCGGCCGGTCCATAGGGGGCGCTTGGAGAAGAAGACATACTAAACATAATATTAAACAAACTAATTTTGGCCAAAATGTTTATGTCTGTTTAAATTGTTATGATATAATACTTGTCCTGTAGTTCATGTCAACATTTACTGAAGTTGTTTTTACTTTCGGTACTTTCTGTATGAGTATGTTCACTTCCTGGTCGCGGGCGTCGGCCAAATGAGTGTGTATGTGGCTCCTAAGAACAGGTGACATGAGGCTGTGCTCTCATTGGAGGATTAAAGAATCACCTCAATCATGTCCGTATGTGACTGGATGATTTTCCGAGTGGCCCTGAGTGAAATCCGGACAGGATTCAGACGCTTTCAGGACTCCACGTAAACGTAAAGCAGACGATTGACCTGCTCCAAATGTCACATGTAACAAAAGATTTGTCCCGTTCAGCCTGTTGCACTCCTCTGTGTTTTTACACTGGGACTGGAGTATGAAACCAAACACCACTTGGCTGTCGGGCTGCATAGGTAGGTCATGTAGGGCTCCTACCGAGCATCTCCTCAGCTCAAGTGGATAAGCGGTGGTTTGAACCCTGTGAATTACATGAGGTTTTCACTTTTTTTTTTGTGGGTAAATTTTAGTCAAACATTAAAATCATAGGCTTATGACATGTCAACACAAGGATTCTCAGCTGAATTGAAAATTTGGCAGTGCACACAAATTATGACATATTCATGGGTTCATATTCTTTTGCGCCCCCTCAGTCTTGTTTAGCACCAGCCGCCACTCGTATGTAATGTAAGGTGGTAGGAGGTAATGCGAGCTCCTCTAACCTGAGGTAGACGTTGCTTTTCCACAAACTTCACACCTTGGTGTTTCCTGGCAGAAAGCCCCCAAGAAAACATTGTCAGTTGAAAAATAGAAGAAACCTTCTGCAGAATGAGTGAAAATCATTCTCAACCAGAAGCGAGGATGCACTAAAAAATACAGCATGAAGCTACAGTGGAAGTGAAATAACTTGAATGCAAAAAATGTGAAAGACGTCTTAAATAACTGACTGAAGACGGCGAATAAGGAACAACAACGACGTTCTTTAATTCAAAGTAGGAACGAGTGCGATTGTCCATCAGCCATTCTGTTTAGCAGGTTAGAAGCCGTTGTTTTGGCAGCTTTCGCTCTAGTTGTGCAATGTTGCTTCCTGGAGAAGATGGACATGTCGCTGTTTTCTTGAGTATTTGTTGTGATCTTCCTTTGTGTGTAGCCAGGACTGGACTTTAGCTGCAGTCCATCATTTTAATGGCTATGCTCAGTGTTTTTGGTCACGGAGTAACTATCGACAATGTTGGTTGGAGGTTGATTGATTCAGTGGGTTTCTCATCATGCTGTGCCATGTCGTGACTGTTAAACATTAATGATCAATTGACAGACCAGGAGACAAGTATCCTTTACAGGATCTCCGCCTGTCAAGGTTGCTCTTACTCATGCGGACTGCGATGTTGTCCATAAACCTGTTGATCCCGCAGGCACACTTCAAGGCATATAGCCGGGGGTGTGCAGTGTTTTTGAGGTGAAAAATGCCTTTTAAAAAATCTTCTTGGACAAGATCAAAGAAACCGAGCCTTGTGATCCCAGTCTGGGAGAGTTGAGTTTGAAGTTTCAAATTCTAGTAAATAAAGAACGACATACTCCTCTTTACTATCATGCAATCACATGTTCAGGACAATTAAAAAGCTATGTATTGGCTGACTGTCCTCTGTCTCTCTCTATCGTTCCGTCCACCCTTTCTCTCCACTTTTTCTGCAGGCTCACATGGCTTGTAAATATGAGATGGTAATACTCTGCTCTGAATCCATGTTACCTCTCTGTCAATCCTTCTTTTGTCCACGTCTCCTCTTGGCACCGTGTGTTCATGCAGATTAGAGTAGGTTTTCGCCATCTAAACATCCCGTGTGGTTTACGTAAGCATGAGTGCAGGCATGCTGGGCCAACATTAGGTTAACTGGTAGCTAGCTCAGCTCGACACACTTCATAATTTTTCACATCGAAGCCTTCATCCCCTAGGTTTTGTCTTGCTCCAGAGAGCCAGGCAAGATGTTTTAGAGGCTTTTTCATTTCGCTGCTTTTCTCTTTTTCTTTTTTTTTTTTTTAGCTGAACACCGATTGAAATGTGCTTTAATAGCCTGCAGCTTCTTTAGGTGTCTTTCTGCACTCGAGTTTTGATTGGCAGCGCTGGGACACAGGCATATTACCGTAGTTATCTCACTACCCCACATGCCTAACAGCACTACACCACATGCCTAAGAGCACTGAAAGCCTCCTCAACTGTCTGTCACACATCTTTGATTTGCACCACAAGCGGATGAATAATAAAATATAAAATACCCGAACGGGGGTTCAACTGGGTCAGTTTAGGACACGGACGTGGAGCAGAAAGGTCAAATTGGTGGTGACTGAATCTTGTACATACATTGTATAAAGATGCGTCCTTGTATCTTTGCTTTTAAGAAGACAGTGAAATACAGAAAAAACGTCACGTTATTTCTTACATAACAAATACCTTGTGCTCACTCACTCAAAACAGTGAGCGTGTTTACATACACACTTTTACATACACACACTATTATACACCACTATTATTCCAAATATGACAAAAATCATGAATTTGACAAGCGTTGTGTAAACAGCATATTTCGTTTGGATATTCTCAAGTAGTACTTTTTCCATATTGAGCATTTTCCGACTAAGGCGATGGAAATTAAAATATTAATCCGGATTTCGGAGGATTCGTTGGACATGCACACAGCGCATTCAAAACATGCTTCATATTTGCGGATTTTACCGCAGGTCAAGTTGCACAGCCTGTTTACCGTCAGCTGGGGTGGAGACAAAGATCCTCTCTGGCAAAGAGAGGATCCACACGAGTCCACATTTCTGGAGGGAAGGAGAAGCATCAACAGATTTTGGAATTTGAGCAAAAATGGAATTGCTGACCTTTTTAAGAAGGCGTTTGAAGGAATGAAAGAGGGAGGCTGTGTTCACACAGTGGAACTTCTGCCACCGGTGAAAAACTTTTTAATCAGAGTTTGCACAGCTATATGTAAACAGGAATTATAGTAGAACATTTATTTTCATTAGCTATGTAAACCATGTAAACCCTACTTTTCTGGAAAGAGGACTAATGTTGGATCTGACATTTTTCAGTTTGTTATTCTAAAATTGTGAAGCAATACACCAGTCTATTATGATCAATGCAAATTATTTTCGATATTCTACTGTAAAAAGGTAAAATTGTGCATTTAATGCCCTTTTACATCTAGCTCCTTCCACCACATTTATCCGTCTTTCAGTAGAATTGCACTAAAACTACCGTACTGACTTTTATGTAGCATGATGTGAGGGTAGGGTATGGGCCAACAAGAACAAACCTCTTACATTTTGGAGTAAAAAAAGAGAGGAGGCTGGAGTTGTTTTGGACTTTCTTTAACATCGCGGAGCCCCAGGCCAACCTAGAACGATGATCTAATTAAAGGGAGAAGATTCCAATCCAGGATCAACAATGAACAAAATGGTCGTTTTGTGAGACAAGTGACAGCTCGTGTTGCAACGAGCATGGCCCATTTACAGCAACTCTACAGTCTGCGGAATAGCCGACCACACAGGCACTTTTTTGCGTTTTCTTCTTTACATCTTCCAGACCAAAAGTTAAAAGCAGCCCAACTCGTGGTAGCGGTCAGTTAAATCAAAAAATAAACTACCCACCAACTGACAAGTTAGAACTGACACCATGATAACCATTGGCCGCGTCGGAGGTCTGCGCTGAGTGCTCTTTAAGTCAGTAATGTGTGCTGTAAATTTTAAAATGTCACCGAAAACAGCAGTGCCAAAAATCTACCTTCCGTAACCCATTAATTGTTGCGCTCCTTTTTCTTGTCATTTTGGCATTGTGTAGGCTGTGTGTATGTAATGTAATTATTCCTCTTCTGTCTCCCGCAGACTCTCATGGGATGGATCTGTTCGCGGTTGCAGTCCATGAGTTTGGTCACGCCATCGGCCTGGTTCATACCTCTGCCATGGAGTCCATCATGAGACCGTACTACCAGGGTCCTGTGGGAGACCCCCTGAAATATGACTTACCCTACGAAGACAAAGTCCGCGTCTGGCAGCTCTACGGTATGACCACATGCTGTCGCTTATCTGTGCGTTGGTGTGCGCTTCGTGTGAGCGAGCAAAATGCACAAAAACTGCCACTAAAGTAGTTGTTTTTCATTTTTTCACAACTTTGAGAGTTCCTTCTAAAGCAGCATGTTTGACATTTTTCAACATAATTTAATATTATTCTACAGTCTGCCTTTTCAAGTATGTTCAAAGCCAATCACTGCCTACTCGAGATACCGTCCCACTCTTCACTTGTAGCCTGCGAACATTAAATACGTAGGTTACTGTACATACAGTATAGGTACGTTAATTAGCTGTTTTTATGCACCATTATTTGAATACCACGTGACTAAAGAAGACATTTCTGACTTCCTCTTCATGCTTAATCAATACTTCGAAGCATTGGTATGTGTTGGTATTTGTGTACTCTACCATATCTATATTCTCACTATCCTCCTCTACGCCAATGACCATGACTCATGAGACTCTGCTGTAATTACGCTTCTCCTAGTGCAGAGGTGGAAACAACTGCTAGTTGTTGACAGGATCCTGTAGATGCAGAGATCTGCTCATGCAGGAAGAAACCAAGTGATGAGCTCACAGTGCAAGGTTATTGATTTAATGAAAGCATGGATGGAGTTAATTGGGCCTCATTATAGGATTTGACCTTATCACATCATTTCATAATAGAGGGAATGGCAGAGTGGTGTGTGAGCATGATGAACATGAAGAGGAGAATGAAGTGCAGGAATGAACTGTGACAGGCAAGAAAATGAGAAGGAGAAAATGAACTGAACTGAAATTGAATTGAACATAACTGAAGTCCTGAAGTCAAGTATGTAAGTGAACAAAAAAAAAAAAAAAAAAAAAAAAGAAAAGAAGAAGAAGAGCGGTCTCAGACACTGCATGTGCAAAAATGTGGAACAAGTTGCAAGGACGCAATGAAAGGAGACCAAACCAAATGATTAAGTAGAGTTTCTTTCATTGTATATTTGTTTGGGTTGACCTTTGACTTCGTCCTCCAGGGGTCAGAGACTCGGTGTCCCACACGCATCAACCTGGAAACCCCTCCCAAACGGCTGAACCTCCCGTCCTTCTGGACCTTCCCGAAAACAGGTCCACTGTCCTGTAAGTGAACATTTAAAAAACTTTCATTGCTTGTGCATGCAACAAAACAAGGTCAACACACACTTTCTGCCTCTCAAATATACAGGACTTTTGTTTCCGCTACAGATTAGGGCTGGCATGATATTGAAATTAATTGCAATTTATATTATTACTGTTATTATAGTCGGTTCTGTTGCCTTTATGCCACCACTGTGAGCCAAGGTACGAATAAACACTACTGTGGCCAAGTCATAATTAAAAGAAAGAAAATTGGGCAGATATGATATCATTTAAATATACAAAGCCACTGAAATATTCAACAGATACAAAATCAAAATAAACCACTGTTAGTTCTCCATTTGCTCAATGAGATGAAGTCATTAAAAGAGCACCAGTCAAATGGTGGAAAACGATGTTATTTAGTCTCGATTATCACGAGACGATTATCACCATTATGTCAAATAATCGCGACATGTCGATTATGTAGCGACTGTGACAGGCCTGCCGCACATATGCCTAGAAGGTCAATCATAACACATAGTCCCGTTATTTTTGGTTTGTTTGCGCACAAACTACTGCATCAGTTTTTCTCTACCTGCTAGAATATGTAGAGAAGCACTTTGGCAGAAGCTGGCACTAACACATATCTCTGCCAATGCCCCGCAGTCCTGGTTTTCTGATCAAATGCCTATCTCATAATGTTAGAAAAAGCAGTAAAAAAGAAAAATCCAGCCTCTGACCCTTTTTATGGATCTGCTACAAAATTTAGTGGAGACTTCCTGAAAGTTTCAACAAGTTAAATTTAAGACTTTTAAATACCCCTTCAAGACCATTATGAATGCAATTTGAGACCAATTTTACATCCATGTTGGCAAAAAAAAAAAAACCTACAGAGGCCAGACTTTGATTATTCACTCCTGATGTGAATACAGGCCTTTGCTGGTGGCTTCATAGGGTGGATATACGTTTCTTCTGACTTCCCATGCGACTCTAATTCCTTTATAACCAAAGTTCCTAATTCGAGTGTCGTGTTGCCCACGGTGCAGCAGGCTTCAAATTCATTATTTTCAGAAAGCTTCAATAAAGCACTAAGTGTGCTGTTCTTACCCGTATTAACTTTAACAGAGACACTTAATCATTACACAATTAGTTATTAAGTAGTGGTTTGGTTTGTTTTTTTGAAGAGAGCAGATGCCACATTAGCACATACACCACGTCGTGACACACTGGCTGGGTTTCCTCCGATCAGTTTCCATTACTGGTCATCGGGTCCGTGTTGTTGTTAGTGTGATCAATACAGTTTTTTCCTAAAAGCACATTTCCAAGTGAGACTGAAGTCAATGCTTTATAAAAGTGATGTTAACTTTAGTATTCAATCAATTTCAGATTGATTTTCGATGTAATTTTAAGGCCTGTAAAAATATATTTAAGACGTTCACATTATTGGATGTAGACGTTCATATGAGTTCTATTTTTGTCAGGTGAAAGCAAATGTTTTCTAGCTCCCTCTGATCCTCTAATGCATCTGAGATGAGACAACCAGAGAAGTGAGTCAATACAAAATCTGACGGCATCATCATTTTGGTATAAAACAAACGACAGTATTGGACCTAGACCAGCTGACATTGTAAAACCCCGTGGTCATGAAATACCATCAAATGTGGCTTAACTGAAGTTAAGGTAACAGTAGGTGTTACTGTAGATCCATGTGAACAGTCTTTTAATGGGATTCACAAAAGCCCATCTGTATTGCAGGGGCATTGCATTGGACCTCGTTATGGAACATTCCATTTTGAATGGCCAAGTGTCAGAGTCTGTTTTAATATGCTCACTTTTTTCTCACTGCTACTGAAAAACAGTTGATAAATCCATGCAGGAATACGCACCATTTATTGTAAAAAAAAAAAAAAAGGATATTTGGAGCTTGATATGAAGTCATGAGGATTCAATGTAGCAAATTAGCCAAGAAGCAGAGTGATCTTGGGAGACTGCCCATCTAATTAAGTAATTCCCTAAAGCAAGTTGGATAGCTATCAGCTGTAGTTTTTCCGATTATCAAGGATAATTAGGCTTAATATTGTCCATTTATGTATTGTGTATTTCTGTAAGCTTGTCCACACACATACAACTTACCACCACAGCCAAGCTATAAAATAGCCCCAATAGAAATGTTCAATCTGACACAGGCTTTTGTGAGGTATTTAATGATCTTTAGTTTCCCATTTTCAAACTTTTACTGGCTTCATTAATCATTTCCCAATAACTCCATCAGGTCACGATGCGTAAAAAAGCGGGACTGGGCTTGACAAGGGCATCAGTTCTAACCACTAGGCAGTGGTATAGTGTTAATAAAGCTCTGAATAGAGACCTTTGTTGGTACTATAAGGGCTGGCGGGCTCCCACTCTGCCCTGTGGTGCTAATGGCCTCATCATTGGCAGGCTGACCACGTCAGTGTGTTAAATCACTTATAAACCTCTGGGATGAATGCACCAAGGGACCTCACCAGGTCGGCATGATAGCATCTCCTGTTATGTTTAGCCTAGTTAAACATATTCATGCTTGACAATCCAGTCATAGCAGATGAAAGAGTGAACAAAATTTGGATGCATAAAGAGCTACTGAGGAAAAATCAACACATCCCTCAAACAGACTAAAAACCAGTTTTCTCCAGTGTTATAAATATGCGAGGAATTATTTTTGGATAGTAAAAATAACAGCATTGTCTGGGGGAATTAAAAATACTGTATATTGTTACAAATGTTCAGTTTTACATAATAGCTTCTTTTTCTGCCTTCTGCCCTTTCTTCCTACTTTTTCATGTCTCTCAGGCTGGCGCGAGATGCCCCAGACAGATGCACCAGTCACTTTGATGCAGTGGCCCAGATACGAGGGGAGGCCTTCTTTTTCAAAGGTACGAGAGCAATGAAAAGGCAGACACAAGGCTACAGAGATTTGTGGAAAAAAATAAAATTGGATAAATGAGCTTCAGTAAAAAGGGGGCCAAGCAAATTAAAGGATAGGACCAGAAAGAGGAGGATGATGAGAGCGATGCGAGTGGTAGCTTTAGACACCAGCTGAGCCGGTTGAGCCCTGCTGAGAGACTGCAGTCCAAAAATTACATCAGGCTTTCATGCTTGCCCTCTGGAGGAATGACCCCAGCCTCCCATTGACAACCGAAACAAGAAACAGACCCGTATCTTCAAAAGCAGATGTGTTCGCAAATGTTTAACTTTCATTTTCTCTTCCATTTTAATTCACAACCTTATGAACAATTTACAACACGTGACTTAAAAAAAAAGTTTATTGATCAAGTTGCTAATGTTTGTCTTTTGTTATTTTTTTTTTAGACATTTAAAGTGATTGAGTAAAATCTGCTTACAGTTGTTGAATACATTTTAGATTTGATCCTAAGCTAAGCTAGCAGGCTGATCAAGCAACAGCCGGCTGCTCAGAAACAGTTATCTGTCAAGAGATTCTTTCAGCTAATTGCATTCAGATAACATCAGTAAACTTTTGGATGGTATCTGCCGGCTGCACGTTTTTCAACTCTTAACTTACGACATGGTTGTGAAACCTTGGGAACTGTTTGAAATCCACAACATCATTCTCCTAAAAGAATGGAAGCACCCTTTTTTCTTTTCTTTTTTTTTTTAAAAATGAGGCATGTACGTGTCCAGAGATGTCGATGTAGATTTCAACTTTGGGAAAGTTACAGAGGACTTGGGAAGAAAGAAACCTGCTCTTGAAGTCTGAGTCTTTTCACACCTGAAAATCCAAACCATGGCTCATGTTTGTGACATTGTACACATTTGATCTGGTTAGTCTGGATTGCATTTCTGCAAGCACTCGAAATAACGTTGTATGACATAAGTACATGAGCTGCCTCTTCCTACACTGATTTGTAGCCGGCTTGCCTCTGACATCTGCGAGTTGTCAGTTCGACAGGTAGCCTTTTCTGTTTGAACGGGGGGAAAAAAAAGGAATGAAGAGATCATTTACACGATTATTATGGCATTAGCAGCACCAACTTCAAGCGTAATACTCATGACTATTTCTAAATCGCCAAATGAACACTCTCTTCATTTTGACTTTATTACTTCATCACATCGTATTTCAATTAAAAACCTCATCTCCAACTGTGGCTCATTTTTCCTTATTCCATTTCTTTTTAGGGATCCAACCTCAGATTCTTGTTGTCGTT
>JAPQRN010000005.1:4637599-4648711 GCA_037367275.1 Coranthus polyacanthus | reverse complement strand
CCTCATCTCCAACTGTGGCTCATTTTTCCTTATTCCATTTCTTTTTAGGGATCCAACCTCAGATTCTTGTTGTCGTTATCGTCATTATTATTGCTACTGCTACTGCTACTGCTACTGCTACTGCTACTACTAAACTGATTGTGGGGACTAAACCAAAGGCAGTACAAAGGTAACATTTTACTAGGAGATAAAAAGGGCCTGAAAATGTTCCTCAGGGGGAAAAAAAAGACTCTCCTCCACTAGAATAAATGTGAACGTCTTGTGGTGAATTACTTACACAAACTATACCATACATAACAGTGTCCTATTTCACTTGGTAGAGTGCCGAAAGTTGCTGTTCGATCCCAGCCTGGGACAGCATCTTTATCACTTGCTGTGTTGTACATTCATTTATCATTAGCATTTTGTTGAATAACTCATGAACCGTACATCACGCATTCATGTACTTTCAATCCACATGTTCCTTGTATGGAGCCGCATTTGCTGATATAGGCCGCAGCTCTTTCCCCTTTTAATTCCATTTGCATAATATTCAAAGCCTACTTTTGTTTAACTAGACCGTGGATGTTTGTCTTGACACAGTTAACAAGTCAAGCTCTCAGCATGGCTTAGGAATTGTGCAGGGGTACTTATAACCACTTACGCTTCTAGTTGTTCTTCAGTGGTTTAATGGTCGACAATAGCCTGCCGTGACTTCCTGTAAATGGTCTGAGAGTCCAAACCAACCAAAAAAAGTGTTTTCACACTAGAGCTGAATCATGGTTCAGTTTGATCTGTTGGACCAAGGTTCAACTGTTTATCCAGACCGGGTTCTGTGGGAGGTTTGCAACTTTGGATTGGATCAACATGAGAAGTCTCAAAGTCCAGATCAAACAAGTTAGGTGTGAAAGTGCCCTGAGCCCATCCATTTATTCTGAAACATCATCAGCTTTCAGCAGGAGTTAGAAACATAAGCTTTTGCAATCTTGGGCAAAAGAAAGATCATCATTTTGTTTCAGAATTAGTATCTCGGGATCTTGTTCACGAGTGAGGGGAGGATGGAGCGAGAGATTGACAGATGGATCGGAGCGGCGTCGGCAGTGATGCGTTGCATCGGTCCGTTGTGGTGAAGAGGGAGCTGAGCCGAAAGGCGAAGCTCTCAATTTACTGGTCGATCTACATTCCTAACCTCACCTACGGTCACGAGCTTCAGGTGGTGACCGAAAGAATGAGATTGAGGATACAAGCAGCAGAAATGAGTTTCCTCCGCCAGGTGGCTGGGTTCTCCCTTAGAGATAGAGTGAGGAGCTCGGCCATCCGGGGGGAGCTTGGAGTAGAGCTAGCTAGTTGAGGTGGCTCCGGCACCTGGTTAGGGTGCCTCCTGGACGCTTCCCTGGGGAGGTGTTCCGGGCATGCCCAACCGGGAGGAGACTCTGGGGCAGACCCAGGAGACGCTGGAGGGATTACATCTCTCGGCTGGCCTGGGAACACCTCGGTGTCCCCCTGGAGGATGGCTATGGAGAGGGAAGTCTGGGCTTCTCTGCTCAGGCTGCTGCTCCCACGACCCCAACCTGGATAAGCGGAAGATGTGGATGGATGTTTCAGAATTTCCCTCTTAAGAAAGGCATGAACTACAATAATGAAACAATGTTCATAGCAATCCAAGCTCAGTGTTTATCTTCCTATCTATCCTAACAGGAAAGTACTTTTGGCGACTCACCCGAGAGAAGCACCTGGTGTCTCTGCGTCCGGCTCAGATCCACCGCTTCTGGAGAGGCCTTCCAACCAATTTGGACAGTGTGGATGCTGTGTATGAGAGGCCTGGGGATCACAAAATAGTCTTTTTCAAAGGTACAGCATCAATAAAAAAAATATTACAATTTGAAATTAGTTATAAAATCTAGAGTGGAACAACAGGTTAGCCTGGTTGGCACCTTATTGTGTGCACCCAGAATTGCAGTTATTGGAAGAAATACTGTGTAGCACTAGCATACAGGGCATTTTAGTGACTGTGCAGAATATGCTTTAAAAAAAAATAAAAAATCAGATGACCCGCTGACTCTTAAATGTGAATTATCCACACTATAAACAGCCAAATGAAAAGATGCTTTTTCTTAAAATGTAGTGGGGACTTTAAATGAATGTTCACATAATGGAAGCACCATTATAAATTTAATAATAACAGATGGAGGAGCAGTAACAAGGGCAAATTTCACATTTCATATAAAATGTTACTCAGCTTTTCTGGCACAGATTATGTGTCACTGGCTAAATGGTCATCTATGTGAATCTTTATTTTCAGAGCATTCTGTTTACAGTTTTCAGATCTCCAGTCTTTTCAAATGTATCATCTCAGGTGCATACAGAAAGTTATCTAATTCTGCTCTGTGTAATGATCATAAATATACGCTGTTAAGATTCTTCTTAAGTCATAATTATCCACTCTTTTAGGTCTCAAGTACTGGGTATTCAAAGATAATATCGTGGAGGAGGGTTACCCCCGTCCAATCAGTGACTTTGGTCTGCCCTTGGAGGGTGTGGATGCCGCTTTTGTTTGGCTACACAACGACAAAACCTACTTCTTCAAGGACAACCACTACTGGCGCTACGATGACCACCTGAGACGAATGGACCTGGGCTACCCCAAAGACAGCACGCTTTGGAAGGGGCTGCCGCCACACCTGGACGACGCCATGAGGTGGTCTGATGGTGAGTCGCCTCGACAGTTAGCTCGAGGACTGCCACGATTAGTCAAATAATCAATGATGTCGGTGCTGAAGATGCATTTATGATTCTATTTTCATCTGCGATCCCCTGGCAGGGCACAATTAAAACTTACACACATCGACAGAGCAGCATGCAGCACAAACAAGAAGCAACACACAAATTATAAACAGCAATACATCACACACACCTTGTCAGCACCATGAGTATGTTTGATAAATTAAAAACCAAACAAGTTAGATCCAGTACATGGTATACCGAGTCCGTAGTTAGAGAAGAGTTTCAACATAATGATTTTTTTTTCTCTTCAGTGTCACCACCGTGGCTGTATCACTGCGTAATTGCTACGTTCTTAGTCAGTCATCAAAGTTACAGTTTTAGAAAATAATGGTCGCTGCAGCAGAGTTGGCAGAGTCTGACAAAAGAGGTTCAGTTCTGTGAATTTCTAAGGATCCAAGGCTTTGAAAGTATGGGAGTACTTCAAATTATCACAAAACAAAAAAGGTGGTTTGTACACTGTTCAATTTTTCAATGGCACGCTAATGCTAATTGGCACCGCCACAAATGAATGTTTTTCTATCAGTTAAACTATCAGACATTTTACTGATCAGTAAATCAGTCAGTTAATCTAATTTTCCTTCACTCAAAATGATCATTTCATTTTATCATTTCATTTTTACAAACTGTTTGCCATTGTTACACAGCACAAAAGAAAATGTAAAAAAACGATTTGGTTACTAAACTGGAGGACAGGCAACTCCACAATAATAAAAAGGAGGGCTTATTTAATTCAGTAGAGCAACTCTTCTATTTAAACCCATAATAAAGTGTAAGATGTTTAGACTGGAAAATAATGGTGTCCAGCTTAAATAATGGAATCAAACGTCTATTAAGACCACTGGTTTTGCTTTTTCTGGCGTTCATCCGACTCGTGCTCGTGTGTTTTTTAATCTTCAGGCGCTCATGCTTAGCATTAGTGCTGCACTGATCTTCTCACTGTCATGTAGACTTATTAACAGTTCAATTTGGCAGACAAAAGACGTATGGCAGCAGAGCAAGTCAGTGTGTACTTGTGTAGAAACATCCTCCTCCTTCTCCTCCTTCTCCTCCTCCTCGGGAATCTTCAGGTACTTGCAGCTCATGCTGGGAGATGTAGTCCCCCTGGTGTGTCCTGGTTCTGTCCACTCATCGTCCCTGGATGTACCCCAGAGAGCTCAGTGGAGAGACACTGATGACTTTGGTATTTAGATCCTGTCAGTGTGTAACGGAGCAAAGCCAGTCACTTTACAGAGAAACTTCATATTGACTCATTATTGATCTCACTATTAAACTACGACAGTCAGTTGAAGGACAGCCTTAAGGTTAATTGAAAGCTTTGTTCTGATAACTTTCAGAGTTTGTAACGTTATCACACTTTTCACTGGCAGAACCTGCAATAAGTTGCGTCCAGACTTTCCTTAGCTTTCAGAACAATCCTGTCTGCTTTAGTAGTAACTGCGCAGATGTGCAAAGGTGTTTCTATCTAGGTGTTGTATCTTTTTAAATGGCTCATACAGATAAACATGTAATTATAAAACAATATTACTTCTTTTTCAATATACATAATCCTGAATCCTCCCAATAAACTGAACCTACGAAAACATTCACCCAGAGTGAAAAGGTGTGCCGAAAGAAGCCGGTGACATATTTTGGCCTCTTCTGTCTTGATAAAAAAAATTATTAAACAGACATTCTGACTGATCACAGTCAACACAAGGATGAAAAATCGCCACCACCTTTGTCTTCCAGCAACAAATAATAAGATTTCTTAAAGAAAAATGTGGTTGTAACTCTCCACCACAGCGTCAGACCAATGGCAGCTCTGGTATTACTGATGCCTAAGGCATGAGACTGCAATATCCTTCTCATGGGAAACCTTTAAGAGGAATGAACAACAGAAACATGAGACAAAGATGGAACAATTATGCAAGTTAGCAAACACGAAGCTCTAACTGTATGGACTTTTACTATCCGACAGGAAAAAGCAAAGCACTCAGATGTTTATCGTTATAAACTGAATTGTGCCATTTACACTATAGCACAGTGGAAATTAATGAAAAGGCACCATTTACTAAAATGACACAGACCGCCTTGACATGGTATCTCCAGAGTTGCCCCCAAGGAAACTGGCTAACAAATAAAAAAAATAAAAAAAAGACAGAAATGCCATAGAAAATAATCTTATTCCTCACAAAAAGTAACATAGGGAGGGATATACATTTTATCCATTCCATTAGAAGGGTGACTATTTCAGTAGAAGTGCTTCTGACTGGACTGTTGCCTCATCTAACTTCACTATAAGCATGTGTTGCCTTCATACTTGAGTGGCATGGTTTGATAAATACAGCTACCACAGATTCAGCTGGAATATTTCAAGCGCTGTTGCACAAACTACTCTTGACATTTGTTATGGGTATGCGACTTAGGAACCTAGCAGTAGAAGACGTGCACACACTTTAGAGGTACAGCAGTGCAGGGAGATTGTGTTAATTGGAAACATCGGCCTCTGAAAAAAAAAAGAATCTGGGACTAGAATAGTCACGGTTCAGAGTCTTAGATCCTCTTTTTTTGACATGCAGCAGAGAATCTTTACATCTTTACCTTTTCCCCAACATAGATTTACTGTACAGCTCCAAGTACTTTGTACAATCAGTCAGTAATCTGATGAGAATGAGACAGATCCTGACAGTCTTATCATCGATTTAGACAGATGATGATTGAATCCATCACCTCATTAAATGCATACCTGGTCTTTAAATACATACACCTCTGGCTCTATCTGTAGTGTGACATAAGCACTTGACATTCCTTATGGGCGCGACACATTCGTACATGAGTTTCAGTTTTACATTTGTGCACAAGAAAGAAAAGCCTGCCTGTATTTGAGAAGCTTACATTGTTATTGTTCTTCCAGTATATGTTGTTAGTTTGTTAATTATCCAACAACCCATGCTTAACATGTTATTACGACGTGTTTAAGCCAGATAATTGGATCAAAATTAAATGGATTCATTTAACTCATGTCCTATACACACCTGACAGAATATATTCCAACGTTTTGTATCACATATAGACAATGACACTGTAATTTGTTTGTCTTTCTGGCTGCATCCTTGCATATCTTCACTTCTAATAGCTGTAGTGTGCAGATTACAGGCACATTTGCATTTAATTGTTTTTATGGTGATTTTTTAAAAACCTTTATCTGTTATTTTGATATAACACTGGCAGTCTCTTTGCTTCGCATTCACACAGTCAAACACAGTCAGACGTTGGAGCTCGCCCAGTGTAATCACAGAGAGCAACTCTGCTGTAGCAGCGCAGTGTCAAGGTCACAATATCATGGTTGCAGTCATATGATCACATCTACTGAGAACTTAAAGAGGTACCACACACAAAAACAGGGTTTTTTTTTTTTACTGTGAACTGAATTATATGACTCCACTGTGTTAACATTTATATTTTAAAAACTGCAGAAGAAACTGAATTTGTTATATTGCTCTACTCAGAGCTACAGATGTCTTTGACAAAACCGCTATTTTACCTCACAGAACTGCTGCCTCGAACACTTTGGATGAGAACTGTCACTAATCACTAATGTTAAAACACAACAACACAATTAAACCAACTGATGCAGTAGTTCTGTGAATTAAAATTGCTAATTTTGTCAAGGGAGTCTGGTGACTTTGGAGAGACCTTCAAAGCCTCAGTTCACTGTCATAAAGGGCCTGTGTTTTGTGTAGGTGGGCCTTTTTTTTGGGTGGAAAATGAGTACAAACTAACTCGTCAGACCTGTCCCTGAAGCCCCTTGCCAACTTTTCAAAATCATGCAGTGGGTGGAAATGGCTCAGAGCAGGAGTAAAGTTACATTTTAAAGTCCTCAGTTCTTGGAAAAAAAAAAAAACAACAACAAAGACTTTGGTTAATAGTTTCAAAAAGCATCACGCAATGTCGAAAACACACGACCTAACTTTTTATTCTGAAAAAGTCCCCCAAAAAAAAAAAAAATCAGCCAATGAGCCCTGAAATCGAGGCCACTCAAAGCACAGAACAAGGATCCCTAACCCCCCCTGCAGCATGTAAATACATGGAAGCCCTTTCCCTGTCAGGTGTTTAGTGGTCTGTGTTCTGTCTTCTGAGCCTGTAGACTCAAAGGTCTAGCTCCAAGCTCTTTGATGTGCGTACATGTGTGTGAGAAGAGCCAAATTGCACAGTCCACACTCTGCTTCACCCCTGGCCATTATCACCACAGCCTGGAAGGGTAAACTTGGAAACCTGCACACACAAATACACATAGAGAGACCATGGGAGCCTGGGAACTGGAGCCACATCAAAGCCTGTTTCTCTGTTTGTAGGCTGCTTTCACCAGCTCAGGATGAACAGAGAGGGGAAAGAGACAGGGAGAGAAAAAGAGTGATGTGATGTGATGTGATAGCAAAAGAGAGAGGAGACACAGTGGCACCTCATTATGAAAATATAAGAAAGATGGGGATGGTTATGCGAAAAGAGGTGGAGAGATAGAATCCAGACAAGAGATGGAGATGCTTGACAGAAAAGAAAAAGATAGTGACGGCAGTGCAGGAAAAGAAAGACTGATGACACAGAGGATAGTTTGTGATAGAGAAATCATAGGAGACGACGGCGAAAAGACTTGGGAATCATAACATGCTGTAATGGTGATAATCATCATCATCTTAGCCCCTAGCACAATATGGTACCCAGGAAGAGTTTAGCATTTAGCCATGGTGAGAAAATGGTAAAGGTTGCAAAAAATAAAGTCAGCTACACATTAATAATACATTTACACCTTGAAGAGGAAGTTCACATAAACCATTCAGCACACATAGCTGTAGCTGAGTCAGGCACAGAAATTACACGTGTAACCTTAAAGCCTTTAAGAAGTGATTCCACCTTTCCGGTCCAAGTATTTTTGAATCAAAGGTTCATCCAAAAGAAATTGAGCCTAAAGTCGTGCTCGTGGTTCTGTGAGGCTGCGCGCTGTGGTGCTTTATACTCGGTATAAGTGGGAATCACAGTGACTGGCGATTCGATACGATCACAATATGTTGCCCGTGATTAAAGATGGTATCATGACAGCAGTGATTCTATGTCAACAACATATAGACAAGTTGGATGGACAACAGAGTAGCAAAGGCATCATTATGCTCAACTGGACAACAAGGTTGAACGTGCATTGTGTGGGATGAAGCTAGCTTTCCGCAGTTCTACCAACACGATGCGGAGTCCTTAAAACACTGTCACAAAAAAAAGCGTCAGTAGCGACAAGACCAAACGGAGCGACGATGTAAAGTTTGTGGAACCCGAATACACTGTGCCTTCGCGGAAGACCATTACCGACCAGATTGAGAAAAAAGCACAATGAGGCAGCTACTGCTCTAAAAAAAAGTATATGATGGAAGTCAAGAAAGTAGCAATAACGATGCATGGACAGCTCTAGGTCGGAGTCTTATGTCCACATGTTCTGGGGAGAGGTGTGCGAAGCCGGTAGGCCGCGAGTCCAGCAGCGGCAAAGACATTCACGTTTAAAACGATACTCACCGAGTGTCCGCCACAATAGAGGGTATTCATCAGGGTAGATATACGCCCATCTCTAGTTTTCCAGGTATGCTCAGAAACAAAATGACAGACAGACATTCATGCTCAGCCTCAGCCCAGGGTCAGCTATGACAAAGAAATTCATCACATGCTCATATTTTAGAAGCTGCAACCTGCAAAACTCTGCCATTTCTCCTTGAAAATGATCATTTAAACAATGGTGTAACAGCTCACACTCTTGGATTCCTCTTCTAAAAGCTGTTCATTGTGTTGCACTCCTTTTACATGTGAAAAGGAAGAAAGCCTTCTTTCTCACCTCCCTACAGCTGGCAAGTGTAAATGTTGGGTCACCAGTTTCTAACAACTTGCAGGATTTGCCAAATGCATTCACCTCAATGTGATCTCCTGGCTGAGTAGAGTGGTGTTTAGAATAGTGTTGGGAGGGGGTTAGAGTTAGGCATGTAGTTGTGATGGCTTAGTTTGGAGTTAGGGCACTTGTCAGTGATCGTCCTCACACACAGTAGTAGAAGTGCAACGTCACGTTATAGATGTGTCATTTTAAATCAAATGAGCTGCTGCCAGCCTTGAATACATTCTTATGATTATGCAAAGGAAATGGTCTATTCAAAATGCTCTGAGCCTTCAAACACAGAGGAAATCTGCCTAGCCCTGCACCACTCCTATTTTACCTTACATGTACATTTTAGGCATTTTGTAGTTGCTTTTACTCAACAGGAACTGCAGACTCCTGCACTTCTGTGGGCTCAATTTTTTACGCAGTGTTATGAGAAAAATGAAGTTATAGTTTAAGTTGCTGAGCAACTTTGAAGTAGTGATTGAACTCTATTTTGAAGACCAATGATGACGTTTTAGAGTTTGGCCTTGATGATAAATCCTGAACAAAATGTGGAAACAGAAATCGTCCAAAACTCTGCAATAACTCATTACTCGCCTGCGTTGCAAAATGCAAGCTTTACAATTATAATGCTGCATGTACAGCATCTTGACAATGAGGGAAAAAAACCATTCACACACTAACTTTGGATTGAGCATTTATGTGATAGAGTTTGTACTTTGTAGTTGTACTCCTTCATTCTTAACGCCAAGGCTGTTAAGAATGAAGGAGCATTTTTCCCTTATCCAGAGCTCCTTCACTTGTTTATCTCTCGCCTCCTATTCATCTCTGTCACTGGTCGAAAAAAAAAAAATAATAAATGAGCCACGGTACTATCACCTCTATTTCTCTCCTCTGGTTTATCTCAGTCACTCGTTAATGAAGGAAATTGAACAGAAACAATGCTGTGTTTTACAAATAAAACCAAAAGATAAAACTAGAATTAAATTAAAATTAAAATTTTGAAAGATGGTAGTTATAAGACCCTCAATATGCGTATGATATTAAAAATACTAAATTCATATGGTCAGCATTAATGAACACTGAGCTCATGTATAATAAAGACACAAAAAGTTTGGAGGCACATTCATGTGGTATTTTCATCAGGAGGCCACAGCATGCTGATTTATCTTTTATTCTGCTCGCGCCCATTTGGTATTTGGTGACTAATTAACTTTAGTACACTGAAGTGAAAGGACAGATGCAGCAGGGGGTGTGTCAGTAACGATCAAGTGACACGGTGCAATTATGGTGTCAACGGTGCCCAAATAGAGCAGCGTTGTGTCGGCCAGATTACCCACGGAGACCTGACAAAATTATAAACCCCTTTGAGTGTAATTCTGAATAGTTTTACGTCTCTACTCTTCAAGACATATGTGGAGAAGCAGATAAGGTATAATACAAGATAGACGGTACGAATCCTCAACGTTACCTCTTACCTATACGAACTAAAAAGAATTATTCCTTTAACCATCAAAACAACTTTCATTTTTTCCTCTCTAGTGCTAGCACTGCTGCTCAATTCTATTCTGTCAAACATCCAAGAATATACAATTAAAAGTAAACTTTAAATTGGATGGTTAATCTGTTAAGAGTCCAAAATTAAACTGTTAATCCCCGAGTCCAATTTTAAAAAAACAACTGTTCTTACATCACTCTCCTAGTAAATCTTAGAGCATAAATTAAAGCTTAGGCTGACAATAAATGGTGAACACGGTATGAACAGTTTAGCTAATGCTTTCTTATGCAGGCAGTGGAGTCAACCAAGAAAGAAGTCACACCAACTTTAACACGGATAACACAAATAGGGATTGAAAGTTCAAGAGACTGTCCATCAGAAGGAACACTTTCATTTTTAGTTGCATCACTGTCAAATGCTTGAAAGTTTCACCATGCTGAGACCGATGGTAAATTCACACGGTTTTACAAAGGGAATATCAATCAATAATCCAAAAATCTGTCTAAAAAAAAGGGGGCTTTTTTGGACGACATCCACAAAACTATGTGAGCTGCTCTGGACTGCTCTTAAAACACAGGGTAAACTTCAGTCTGAACAGAATGAAAAAGTAATAATTTACCATGATCGATGAAGCCTACACTTTTTATATCTTTTGAAACCTTTATGATGAAAAATAATCCCACCATATGTGTAACAGGCCTGCTGTGGGGTAAAGTAATAACAGTTCAAGACTACTAAACATAAACACTTTGGATCACTGAATCATGAAATTAAAGCACTGAGCTCTGTGTTTCTGAACAGAAACAATTCTCTAGCTTGTGTAAATAATAAAGTATTTTATTGTGCAGCACACGCACTCTTATGTTTTCCTTCTCTCTCTCTTCAGGCTCGTCCTATTTCTTCAAGGGGAAGGAGTACTGGCGAGTGCCGGGCAGTGACATGGAGGTGGAGGCGGGTTACC
>JAPQRN010000005.1:4583292-4600609 GCA_037367275.1 Coranthus polyacanthus | reverse complement strand
AAACTTCAAAGAAATAGTGATTTGACATTTATTTTTCATCACGATAACATTTTTGACCATATCGGCAGCTCGACCTGTTGAAGAGGTATTCAGAAACTTTGCTTATGATGACACTGAAGTATGATACTAATACCACACAGTGGAAATAGCTGCAAGTACAAGTTCTGCATTCAGCACCGTACTCAATTAAGAGAAGTGTGTGACTATTATCAGCCAAATGCACTCAAAGTATTAAATGTAGAGGCTGCGTGTGGTGTTGCTGTCCTGTGAGAACCATTCCGAATCAACACGTGGAGATGCACGGTTTTCACTGTAAAAAAACAAACAAACTGTCATCTGAAAAGTAAATGTAGTGGAGAAAGAAGTACAACGTTTGCCTCTGAGATGTGGACGTTTAAAGTTGCATGAAATGGAAATATTCAAGTGTACTAGAGTAAAAGTAGTTAGTCACATTCCATCACTGTAAACAGTATTGTTTTGCTGTTTCAGTTTGCCATGAACACCTTCATTTTAACTTCTTTATAGCCTACTTTTTTTTTAATGGTCTATGCAACACATGTACCGCTATACAAAATAATTATTATTTTACTATCGCTGTTATCTAAATGTCATGAACTATGAAATAGGCTATATTTGCCTTTGGAACATTGCGTTAAGTAGCAAAACGTGTGTCAGTATAAGAAAGTGTTTGATTTCACTATTATTTCTGTGTGATGATGAATGATTGTACATTTTAATCTCATGCAGTAATTGATGACAGCTTTGCTCCATGTGACGTCTGACGAGCCAATCTTGGATAGCTTATATGACAACCGTCTTATTAAATGGATTCCTATTAAAATGTGAATCTATTTAACGGCCCATTACTGTATGTCACGAGCCTGTTATCGCGTCACTCGTGTTTAAAGTGTGAGCTGTTAAGAAGCCTACAGTATCAGTAACTCCGAAATACAGTATTTGTTCAGTCAACAGCTATTTCATGCCGTTAGTAAAATAGTTTTACATATTTCCCTATTTTCAATTCCCGTTGTTCTCCGACTTCCTCTTGATTCAATCTCATAATAAGTATTATCTGGCACACAACTATGACACATCGATTTGAATCTCCCCAACCTATCCAACACACACAGCAATACGCTGAGAGGGGGACATTGAAATGCAGGAGACGGCGCCTCCAAAAAAGGAGTAATACATGCGAGAGGACCTGTTCAAACTGAGGACAACGAGACATCGTATGTGGTTAGGCAACTTCTGCTCATTGATGAAAGTAAAATATAAAAAAAGCTCGCTGTGTTCATCTGGTTCTTGAGGTTTCAGTGACCGTGCCTCATGAGGCTGCAGCTGGCAGTTCTCATCACTGCAGCACCATCTGAATGTTAATAGATTTGGACCCACTGGGTCTTAATAGCGAACGCCTGCCAATTCCCACATTTCCACAAAGGCGCAGTGATGCAACAAATTGGAAAGAAGAAGAAGAAGAAAAAAAAAAAAATCAAATAGGGCTGCTTCCTCCACACAAGTTAAAGTGAAAACAAACAAACAAAACATTTTTCACAAAGTGAGAATCATTTTTGACCCTGTTTGGTATCACCTTATTTAAACATATATTCTGGTTTTGTTGCCTTTCATTGAAGTGGAACGTACCCAAAAATCTATAAGGAATTAAAGTAATATAAGTGAGGGTGAATTATGTATGTTTGACTGACAGTGGATGCTCTCATTTAAATGTTTGTCTTTAATTTATAGTTTTATACATACTGTATTTAACTTCATGAAGATCAAAGATTGTGCAGACGTGCAAACACGAGAGCTGCTTAGTAACTCCAGAAGCAGCTGTTGCCTGAGGACAATGCATAAAAGGGTACAGTAACTGTTACTGCCACAGAAAAAGGTATTTTGTTCACTCAGTCTATGATTTATTGACACTTTTGGGAGACAAATCAGTGCCTCTCAGGCTCAGGACTGCTTTCTAACCATCAGACTAGCTCCGCTTCAGAAGGACGGGACCATTTGATGTACGAACTGGACAGGTTCGAGCTGCACACGTCATTACACGTAAAAACAATTTCTTTGGTATACTGCGGAAAAAAGAACTTCATTTCACCATTCCTTCTTGAAGTCCATCCCTCCTTACTATTCTCATTATAAAATTACATGTGTACGTGCGCACTCATCTGCACACATACAGTAAATTATAGCACTGTACTTTCCAGTTAGCCACGAGGTTTAAACAACATTAAAAACATTTGAACATTTAGAAATAACAGATTGAGTTAACTTACAACACTTAAAGCATCGCTGCATCAGAATGATCAAGACATCAAAATGACCAAAGCTGTACGGTGAAGTCAGAATCGCACCACGGTTATAAAAATGGACCACTACAAAGTTAAGAGGGGCTGGCAACAGCTCTGACGACTCCGCTTCCGAGACAACTCCAGATGGAGTGGAATGTGTGGAAACTGGCGTTTGGAAGTTTCTAAATAGTCATTTTTGGGCAGCAGGATCAGCCACCTCATTAATCTACTGCTGCTGAGCTTCTTAAATCAAGCAGAGGTGGCAAAACGACACACTTTCTTTACTCCCGCAGAAGTGCAGCCTCTGCAATGTACTCAAAAGTACATTTCAAGTTCTGTTTTGTCTTTTACATTGTTTTCTTCTTGTTCAGTGCGAACTCCGATTGCACTCATTTTTTTGATTTTGATTCAACGTTGCGAAAGTATGCTTCGTTTTAATCTTGTTGCATCTTTTATGTTGCTTTCGTCTTGTTATGTCTTGTTTATGCCATTTACATCTTGTGTGGTCTTTTACGTAGTTTTAATCTTGTAAAGTCTTTTATGCTGTTTTTGTCTTGTCCTTTCTTGTTTTGTGCGATATGCACCAAGAATACACCATGGGATCATTTTTTTTTCTGTGTTGTTGTTCCATCCATTTAGGTTGAAATTGGCAGCTGGTTTTGAAAACATAAGGAGCAGAAAGTACAGATATTTGTGTTGAAATGTGGGGAGTAAAAGGAAAAAGTTATCAGAAAAATAAACACAGAAGTAAAGCATAGCTACCTCAAAAGGTTTTTGTACTTTGTTACTTCTCACGTCTGAAATCAAGATGACTACATGACATGGTGCTGTCAAAATATAAAGACTGAAGAGTAGGCAAAAAAAATAGTATTGTAGAAAGTGATGATTTAATTTCAGAGTACCATAGGCATTGAGTAGAGAAGTGTACGACAGCAGGGAATGGGAGGTAATTTGGAATATTATCATTTTACAATGGAGCCTTCATTTGAATGCAGATTCGGTAAATTCTGTAATTACTCATGTTTGCCTGGAGGCAGGTTTAAAATCTGCTCAGAATTAACAGCATAAAGGGCAGTTATACGAGAGCAGCTGCATGCTTCGATAACCTCATCAGGATTAGCGGCATAAACTCAAATGAGTAAACATTTACTGTATATTTAAAGGTTATAGACACAGACTATGCTTAGCCAAGTTCATGCAGTGTTTGTCTGCCCCACCTGGCTGTATGCAGTTCTTAACCTGCCCTAAACTGTTGCACAACTGGAATCTTAGTTTTGATTCCTGTTATGATATTATTCTGCGGAGCTCTGCAGTTTGTTGATCTTGGCATTGTATACCACCCCACTGATAATAGTTTTTAGCGATGCCCAAGCTATCAGAGGTCCATATGAATTCCTAAAGTAATTACATTTTTTTTTTCAAGCAGTTCTTTTTAAACTATTTTTGTCATGCATGAATTTGTCGCTAATGAAATTACAGTGACGCGTTAAAATGTACGGAGAATCGATCAGATAACAGTTCAAGAGTCTCCTGCTTTCCTCTTGTCTATATAGCAAACATTGATGTAAACATTGGTTAGATTTGTTATATGTAATTACTTTTATTTTATGAGTTATAAGTACGTATGCTTTGAAACGTAGAAAAATGCTGGCCACGTTTGGGGAAGCCATTAAAAAGAACAAACTGATTCAAATAAGGAGAAGCCCCTTTAGCAAACACAACACTCAGTGTTTTTATTTTATTTTAAACAGTTTTCAAAACAGAAGTTAAAAAAAGTAAAGGAAAAAAAACCCCTGAAAAACCAATGCATTAACCCACTTTATGCCTTCCTTATAGTTAAGTTTATGTCTTCTGTTTGTCTACATTTGAAAGTAACCACTTCCTCATAGTTTTGCTAAAACTTTATCACAAGTTTAAACTGTTTACTGTGAAACTGTGCAGTTTCTCTAAAGTATGAGTTTAGTCACAGGTCTGGAACCACACGTTTGAACACATTTTAAACATGTTATTTTCACTAATGTTTTTACTTTTTGAATGCACCCCACTGGTACTTTGTATAGACCGTAAATTACGGAGACAAAGTTTCATGTGCAACAAAAAGTGTAAACCACAATGTAGCTAATTCGCCTAAGTGTCATTTAAACTCATGTTTGTCATTCAAATATATATAAAATACAAAAGTTTAAATTCATCATGTATTTTTTAGTATCCATGTCATTTCCTAAGTCAATAAAAATCTACACTAATAATGTTCTAATAATCAGACCAGTCAGTAATGTTGAAAGATGTTTTCATATATTCTTCTGTCCTGAATCAATCATATGACATTGATGTTGAAATTATGAAGGAGAAACTTTGTGAAAAATTAATGGTGGTGGAAACCAATCTATACAACACAAACTCAAACAAAAAGCTATTTTGTGTCTAAGTAATTTATTTGATTTTTGGTGTTGATTTTGCATCAGTATAAATCTTAGTCCACAAACATGATTTTGTTGTAACCAGATAATTACAACAATGTCCAGATTTTGGCAGAACTGCAAAAATGCACAGTACTATGCCTCACAAAACCTTTTCCAACTAACTTCCACTAACTAAAATGAATAGCCAGTGTTATTGTTGGAGATGGAACTTTGTAGTATAATTGTTCTACAATACACCCAGTACAAAGCTACATATGAGACATTGTCTGTATGTGCCAAATTCTTTTTTTTTTCCTTTTTCATTCATTTTTAACACCAGTCCATAATAAGGAAATATAGACCATAAATACTTTAGCTGGATATCTGTTGCTGATACAGTTTGTTCTGTATTCACTGCACCGTCCTCTTGAAGCGGTTCCTCTGAACAGCACGGGTCCTCCTCTGTCTCTCTGCAATGTTGGTGCTGAAGCTCTGCTTGAGGGCTGGTAAAATCACCCCAGACTGAGAAGGTCCAGATCTGGGGAGGAAGTCATATGTGGATTTAAACAACAGGGCCAGGACTGGTGTGTCCCCGTGGACAGTCTCTGTCGAAATTCAAGGAGGCAACTTGGAATATTTCAAAGCATACAATTTTCATAAAACAGTTTTGTACACTTTGTTGCATAAATTCATAGATACAAAGTATGCAGCACACTGTATTAAATATGAAAGCACAATACGACTAAAAATATGTTCACATACGTCTTTTCTGGAAACGTTTGAAGACCAAGCTTTGGCAATCTCTCCACTTCTGAATATTTGCTGAAAAGTACAAAATAGACAATTTTATCACAAGTGAGATACATTTTCAGTTAATATGGAGACAATCAAATGATGATAAAATAATGTACTCAACTTACCGAGTGCCATCAGCAAGGTAGCTTTTGGTAAGAATGTAGTTCTCTGGAGTAATTTTTTTGCTCAAAACAATATCTCTCAGCAAGGCCTTCACACGAGTAATCTAAAAAAGTAAGTAAAAAGTGTAAATCATAAGTTTTCCACAGAAGATGTGTATTTTCACAGTTCAATACTGGCCAATGTTTTTTTCTTTTAAAATGTACTTACTTCCTGAGACTGTAAACTGTTAGCATTGTAGAGCTGACGAATGATAACCTCACACTCCTGTAGTGTGGGAGCTCGTGGTGGGTGGGAGGGGCTGCTGTGGATTCGTAGAGGCTGTAATGAAGTGATGAGGCCCCCCTTCAGCTCTGGAGCATGATCCTGCCTTGATGAACCTATAGTGTCGCCCAACTCTCCAATGCTTCTCCCCCGTCATCAGTGAGACAATGCCATTTAAAAATAAGCATACACACTGTTAAAAGCAGTAAAGGGTGGCAGACTACACAATTTATCAGGTCGATTAAATGCCAGTTGAGGTAATCTGAATTGGTTACAAATTATTTCACAAAGCCAGTGAACATAAACTGAATGCAGACACATCTGTCTGCAGCACAAGCAGCATCGACTGTGGCAGACAGCCTTGTGGCTGCTGTGGAACTATGTTAGCCAACACTGCAGAGAGAGCGAAGAACAGATCTACTTAAAGAAGCAGAGACAATGCAGGCATATGGTAATAGTGTTAAATTATTTATTATTACTAAATTGTTTTATTTTATCAGATGGAAAAAAGCCACCCTGCTGTCTAAATAATCAACATCAGCCATTGACAAACAACCCATATAGGTCGACCACTAGAAGTAAACAGTTACGCCCACTGTGTGTGGGATTAAAAATCACCAACATGGCCTTAACTATATGACAAGACCACACACACAATGGGTTATGTATATTAAATGATCTGTGCTGGAAGCCTCTAAGTGTAAGAGCATCCCGAATGTGCCTTCGGTGACCAAAGCTACTGAAAAGAAATGACCATAAAAATGAACTATATGCAAGGGCTGATTTTTCTTTTGATGTATTTTCTCCTACAAACCTGCCAGCACGAATGTGTTGACTAAAATATTTTCACGATTACTGATGTAGGTAGGTAGGTAGGAGGAGTCCAAGTACTGAGTAAGGACCAGAGGACTGGACAGAGACTCACCTGACTGCCTGATCCTGCAGTGGTCGTGTGTCTTGTAGCTGCTCCTCTAGATAGATGCCCGTACGAGCTTCACTTCCCTGAGTGGGCGGTCTAATGCCTCGTCGACTGTTTGTCAATCCTGAAAGAAACAGAACCCAGGATAACCATAGCCAGTTTATTATTATTATCAGTGTTAAATATGGGGGAGCAACATGTGCTTAGTTTTACATCATGTGCATCTAATTGACCTGCTACAGAATACTACCAATGAAAAGATAACATTCTATTCCAAACATGACATATTGTGCACTACAGTTTTTTACCATTTCAATAATACCATACCAATAATTACGCAGGAGTAACTCACAGCGTAATGTGATTTTTGCATCAGTGTTATGGAGTATCTTGATTTGTGTTTGGTAACATATTTTTAATTCATAATTCTTTGATACTCTTTGAAATTGCAGAAATCATTACCCTATATTGTTTTCTATTATCAGTTAGTAAAAAGTCTCTTAAAATATACAGTATATATGAATAAAGAAACTCACCCACATAGCCCAGATCACAACAAAAACAACAGTAAATCGGGATGACATCTTACCTTTTCTACTTGACTTTGGTGACTCCATTATCAGCTTATACTGCAACTCTGCAACATCCATATGGAGAGTCTTAGTGCATGTTATGGTGTACAGAGGCACATAAAAAACACAGTGTTGTAACACAGTCCGGGCAAATCGGCCATGTATCCACATGGGCCTGACTGAAGTGACAGCGTAGAGACAGATGACTGAGGAAACTCGTGGTGGGTGGTGAAATGTGGTCATATGGAACAGTATGAGGACCGTTCAGTAAAGTGACACCAGATCTCTGTCCACCTCCCACTGAGAAACCACTCACCTTTCATTTTCCTCAGTCAAAACCCCAGAGTTGCTATGCGACCACCATACCTAGATTGAATGTCTCTGGCTTTTCAGCACCTTACTGGGAGTAAGACAGGGCCATTTGTCTGATTTCATTAAAAAAGTGTGTGGACAGCATGGCCTGGATACTCACCCTGGTAAATGGAAAATGATATGGATTTTAATTTAATTGGTGGCCAAGCGCCAATATTGATCAGTAAATACAAGAAGTGATTTTGCTGTTTACTGTTTTGCAGCTGGACTTTGAAACAGTCTCTCACAGTGAAGAGAAGCCAAATCACTGACTGCCTAATCATTTTGACAAAAACACATTCAATTCAATTACAGCTATTATGAACAACTTCCATTGCTGAAGCCTCCATTTGTTTCTTGTAAAATACTATGAAACTACAGTTTAAACTGCTACAAACAAGAGTCATCTTATTTCGACCACTTACTGGGTACGTCCTGAGACATAAATACTTTGGTACTTGGGCATCTAATTGAATCGAAACAGCACTATTAATACATGTAAAATGATATTAATGCAATAATTTCGTGTCATGTCCAATTCAGTTCCTTCAACTTAACATCAGGCCTATAACGCTTCTTATTTACTTTCTCCAACACTGCTTCTTCACCTTTATTCTCCCGTCTGAGGTATTCTATTTCTGTATGAAGCTTCCCAAGAGTGTCCTTGTGTTGCTGCTGAAGGAACTGGATATTTCTCTCCAGTGATGCGATGCGGGGGTCTGTGTCGCGGTGGCAGGACACCAGTTCTGCTCTCACCAGTCCTCTGTCTCTGTCCGCTGGTGGTGGGACAACAGGCAGCGGCTGAAGTTGGCTCGCCGGTAAGCGTCGTGGAGAACAACTCCTGCCTAAACTTCCAACTCGGGTCCAGTGTGGCAAATGGCGCACTGGTGGAAGATTATTGCTTGACATTGCTTTAGCGTTAGTTAAACCGTGTTCGGGTAACAAAACATTCCAGTAGCGTTTTTCTTTGTTTAAGCTAGCAAGGCAGAGACGACAAATTTTCACACGACCTATTTTAGCTACATAAGTAGCAGCATTAGTTCATGTTTCTTCTTAGAATACAGGTTAACCATTGTTACACGATAAAACCTCACTAAAACTAAGCTAAAGTGCGTTGCTTGTTAACTGAATTAGCTGCGTTGGTCTTCAGCTGACATGCGCTCCGGTTCACTCAAACTGTTGCCGTGACAACCACACGTCCCGCCTTCTTCGAGAAGATTGACAGGGCTAAAGACCAGCCACTGTCGGCTGAAAGTTCAAATATAACCGTGTGATTGGTTGAGTTTGTTGGGGGCGGTGCACAGCCTCAAATCGCCGTCGGAGACGATCAACAGCATAATGAGTAATATTAGTTTACTGCAAATTTCACTGCAATTGGCTGTGTAGCCATTTTATATAATGCATAAGGTTTAGAGCTAGAATATGTCAATAATAAGGATGAAAGTTACGAGGGGAGGTCGAATAACCTTGTGGGGACTCAAATTTAGGAAACAAAAATTAATATTACAGCTGCATTGATGTGCATTTTACTGCTGTAGGCACTGAAGGTTGAGCTCATTTTAACTGCTTACGTTGTTTACCAAGTTTAATCTACAGTAATGCGTCATATTCATAAGCCCTGTCAGAACCACTCATCTCTTCAAAGTCAGGGTTTTTAAAGAGTTTATTTAACTTAAGAAATATATTTAGTAGATCATGAACTTCCCGTAACTCACAGGGACAATTTGGAACCGTTTTTGTACAGAAACCAAACTCGAATTGTAAAAACATCGTTAAGAGTCCCTTTGGTGGTATACGAGTCTTGTAAAGTACTAGCAGCAGGTCACTCACTTGGAGCTGCCGTTTCCTCTAGGACCCAGGTGAGTATGTTAAGTAGGGTGTGTAAGATCATAAAATTAGTTACAACCCTAAAGGAGTTATAGGAAGAGCGTGCATATGGTTATGAAAATCAGAATAAATCAGGCGAAATAACAGAAAGTTGCAATATCTGAAGGCGACTGATCTTTCCTTTCACTTTGTTTTATTGCAACTCACACACAGCAAATGTTACATCACACACGAAGACATAGAAATAGTGTGTCTGTCATAGATGTGACAAAATTAAAAATGCTTTTGCAACAGTAAGAAACAATAAGGGCCAATTCTTTGGAAATGTATAGGTGGTATGGTACGCTTCTCTCCATGCCTGCGGTTTCATATGTACAATAACAGCAATAACTTAATTTACAATATTTACAAGTGATACAGAGATAGCAGAGTGAAAATGTAAAATGAAAACATTCAGGTATGTTCTAGGCAAACATAAGACATACAAATAAATGACAGATTCATGTGGGAGTGCATATATGGTAGGCAGAATCTTCATGGGGGCTACATTTCATTTTATCTTTAGGTGGTTCCAGGGGCCCTGGAGCCCGTAGGGACTCAGTATCTTGTTAAAGGACACTTTAACAAGGTGTCAGAGGGCAATGCCACTCAGTTTCTTATACCATCCTGGTGCCCACATTACACTTTAGTAAATTCATCTACAGCAAAAATGATCTTTATGGTGCTTTTGACTCCTGCCCAAGGCAATCCGCATTAGGATAACTGATAGCAATGATTGTAGGGGACAATTAAAAAGTGACACATGCATCAATTTTATAAAGTTAAGAGGTCTTCACTTTCTACTACCTGTATCTTATGAGATATTGCAACTATATACTGGCTGAACAGTATGTATATCAAACAGAGAGCCAGTGGGTGATATTAGGAATGTACACAAAAGCAGAAAATTTCAAAAGGAAATTATCTGACAAAAGACAAAAGGCCACAAAGCAAATACACAAAGTATATTTAGATAAATATTCACTTCACACAAAAGCCTTGCTTCATTCTTCAGCTGACAGTGCTACTTCACTGGCTTCTTTTTCTCTGTGTAAATTATCTCAAGCCCTGACCACACATCAATGCCTTATTCTAAAAATATGCACTTATCCACCATCTTCGTCAACTAAAAAGGCAAAGCAGGGAAAAGAAAGCAGTACTTTCAGTGAATGTTTTAGTTTCATATGTAAAAAATGGGATCCTACCCAGAGTAAACTGGAGTCAAAAAATCAAGTAATACATATGTTGCGCCAAACCTATAAACAAACCCCACGGATCACCAATACCTCAAACAACACCACTTGACACATGCATGCATGCACACGAACCTCTCTTTGAAAGCCACCTCAGTAAAAGCTGATCCTTTTTTCCATTGGCTCACAATTTAAAAGGAGTAAAGGGATCCTGTCAGGGTATATGGCTAAGGTCAATTACAAGAGTACACAAATATTTCAGACAAAAATATAACACTCAGCACTCCAAATCAACACATCACTTTTCAAAATTGTCACCCACTTACTACTCTGAAATGAAACACAACATAGCTTATACCATCTCCTTATCAGCGTTCTCATGTGTAACGTTACCTTTCAACAGCAACTACATTACAACTAAAACTGCACTAAAATGATCAAAGTATACATTTTTAACTCTAACTCTCTCTAACGTGTTTAGCATGTTCCACTCAACATCATCCTATACAGTACTATCACAGTGCAAAAACATTCAGACATTAGCTCTGGGATCAGTCTAAATGTTGCATTACTAACATTTAGGCCAATGTTTCTGCTGCGTCTCTCCTGTCAGCCTTACATTCAAATTTGATTATACTTGCTCAACTCCAACATGGATAAAACAAACACAAAAAGATATAATATGGAAATTTGTGAAGGGATTACCAACAACAGCAGCACCTAAGCCTCTGTATTACCTGAACAACAGATCCCAGGTCATTGCAGCATCTTAAAATGATTGTGACCTGGATGCTAAGAGAAAAACATCGGTCCTTGAATTAAAAAGCTACATTTTCAATTAAGTAGTTCCAGTTTTTTTATGCAGCACAATATGCCACCTTAACAGAAAGCACAGTCCCTACCACATTGTATTATTAAGGGGAGACAAATTTAAACCAAGTATAGAGTGAGTAAAGTGTCAAACAGAGATACACGCTTTGGAATTATTTCCCAACCAGCGCTGTCGCCCAACCTACAATAAAAACGTAACACAAAACCAAACTTTTTTTTTGGTCATTTTGGCAACAGTTTTATATCAGTGCTTGTAAAAAGCTTGCAGCCACCTACCAATGATATAGATATATTTCCCTTTAGCTGAGCAAGTAGATTTAAATGAGGAAAAACGGACAGAGGAAAGCAAACAAGTGGCATAAGAAAGACATACATTTGACGAGAATGTAATCAGCATACAGTACATACTCTCCAGCTACTGATCATGGTAAAGGATAACATTTTGTCTATTGAGTTGCCTATTGCAAATATGTAGTATGTATATTCGCCTGCCTTAAAAGGCTTTCTGTTTGTTTAGATAAGTACTGTATGTGGGTATGTGACTACTTGGCAATATTTGCTCCCGTTTGTATCATCCCTACTGAGGCGGAATCTTCTCCTTGGCAAAAAATACAACTTTTGGTGCCAAGAGCAAAGTCCTCTCACACAAACTTGAATGCAGACATTCTTTCACAGCATTAGTGCTTCATGCCCAACACTGGTCCGTGTTTAGGGTTGGGGAAGTCACTGCAACTGTCCAGAACTTTAGATGAACTGCAAGCCATCCAGAGAGCACAAACCCTGGAACTTTAGTGAAATCCAAACTAAAGCATTTCTAGTGATGACCATGAGGTGCGGGTGGAGATTTGGTTCGTCTGTAATGTGCAGGGTGCAAATGACTGACATCATATCCACACTCCAGGAGGCAGTGCATCACTCTCAAACACAGAGTCCAGACTGCAAAGCTGTGAGGCGACGTTCAATGCACTCCTTACCTGCAGTCACAGAGCGACACGAAGACAGAGAAGGATTTTGGGAGGGTCATAAACAAGTCATGTTCACGACGTTAATGACTTTTGTCATGGGTTAGTGTCTGGTTCCTTCATGTACTGTGGTTTTACAGGCAAAAAAACAAACAAACATAGTGGCTAGTTGTGGTTTGTCTATGAATGTTAAACATGTTTAAAACCTTCTATGTGTATTAATGGACACCACTACTTACAGCAGAGGGTTCTAAAACATAACGTGGATTTATTTCTAGCTCTAGGACTATTGCTAAAAGAGACGTGGATGGTGGTGCTCAGTTGAGATATTCCTTCTTTTCATGAAATGAGCTGAGAGAGATACTTACATTTGCTAACACTGAGGATGTCATCCTGTTCAGTGAGCAGCAGAGACAAGCCCTCCATCAGCAGCAGAGCTTTATGGTAGCGCAGGATTGATGCTTCCCCCTGGTGGAACATCTCATCCAGTGCGGCAGCCTGAACCTGAGAAGATGCCGGGCTCAAATTACCACAACGTATCTACTTGTAATCTTGTCCCATGCAAAACTACAAAAATATGGATACTTATCACTTGCACTTCAAAATTAGACTTATGTAATCATTCTTAAATCTCTGCCTCTTGTATGAACAACAGCAACACTGACTTCTCTAATTTACTGAGCAAACTGTCTTTTCTGTGGGGAATTAACCATTCCTAACCAGGGTTATAGTTAATAAAAACTGAGACTAAAAATAACAAGAATAATTCTGTTAGCTGAAATGAAAACACTTTTCAACAATATGACAGCTAAATAAAAACTACATGGTCCATGTTGTACACCTCTGTGCCCATTTGCACAACATGGTAGTTGCTAATCAGTAACTCTTTTAGCCTTCTAACATTTATATGAAAATGTAACAATCATAAAAGCAAGGACTTCAAAATACATTTTAAAAGCAGGGATACCTGATATACTAAGCACTGAAGTTGGGAACAGATCCTGAGGCTAAATAAAGTGCATTTTAATCATTCACTGGATGCCCACAAACTGCTCAGCAATGGTTTAACTTCTGGCTTACCATCTGCACGGTGTGGCTGAACAGCAGCCGCTCAGCTGTGATGGAGGTGATTTGGTCCATTAGACGGTGCTTCCTGGAAAAGAAGCGCTCCAGACGGGTGCTGAGCGAGCGACATGATGCCACGCTGGCTTTGTACAGCTCGTTCAGCCTCCTCACAACTGGATGTAGACACACATGTGAACAAAAATGTAGTTTAATAAGGCACACAAAGATCAAACACTCTCACTTATATAAAATAGCTTATGTACCTTGTTTGACCGTTGCAGATGGATAGAGTTTGCCCTGTTTAACTCGCTCCATGGCTGTGTGTAAGGCAGTGGACAAAAGGTCTGCAGTCTTAAGGTAGAGAACCAGCTGTTCTGCATAACTGAGGAGAGACACACACATACACTCTCAAAGTACTTGAAAAATAAATATTAATTGACACTGATCCAAAAATGCGCTACTTTTAGCCACATTTTTCTGTTTGTGACTGACAGCTGTTATTACCAATCGATGTTAAGATTCCGTTAGACGTGGCTTTACTACTCTACCCCGTGGCTCGTCACAGAAGCAACGTGGCAGCCCCTTTAACCGTGATGTTTTGGCATCACTTTTCCATAATGGCATGAATGGTGTCTACTACTGTTTGTTTTGGAGTGAAACTGCACTGATGAATCGTGTGTTAGCATTACAAACCTGCTAGCTTCAAGATAAATAACTTGACAAACTGCTCTGCATTTGGAAAGCTTTAAAGAAGTCTTCGAGGGTGTTTTCAATTTTTCACTTAAACACGGTAGAAGCCCAACAGATCCACCCTTAAATTCAGTTCCAACATTACATTTACACTATCTCTGCCCTCAACAAAGACTCACAGCCATATTTGATAGGGCCTTACCTCCACTCTCTGCTCAGTGAGCTTATCTGATCTGCTACCAGGCTCTGCTGCTGAAGGAGGGAGGGATGAGAGGTGTCTGCCTGCTCCCCCACCACCATAACCCCACGAGCTCCAGCAACCTCCATCAGACAGCGGGCAAAATCCAGTGTGAAACGCAGGCTTTGCACAGTGTCTGTATGCTCCTGCTGCACTCCGACAGAGACAGGACAAAAGACAGACGGAGACAGAGAGACGGCAAGATGGTTTAGTGGTAGAATTTTAAGCAGGGGATACTTCAGTCTCCACTGGTGGAAAGTACACAAGCATTAATTCCATTATGCCATTCGCAAAATACAACTGAAGCCACTCTGTCTCTATGTAGAAACCCAGCTTCTCACCTCCATCAGTGTCTCCTCAGGGAGCTCGGGAGCCTCAAAGGTTACAGGGCCACCCATGTTTGCTGTGATAGGATCTGTGAAACTGTAGCGAGGGCTAGAGGAAGCCTCAAAGCCATCCAGATAGGTGCCTGTCTGGTAGCGGCTGGTGAAGGAGCCTGCTGGGCTGACTGAAGTGAACGAGCCTGCAAGGGTGCCAATATATATATATATTTTGTAAATAAAAAAATATACGAATGATGATAAACTGAAATAACAATACAGTCTTGCGTGTACGGGTTGCAATTCTATGCTGCTTGTTTTTTGGAACACGTTACCCACTACCATGTGGAGTGACGAAGCACTCTGGTTAATAATCAACATCTGCCAGCAGTTATCTTTCTTTTTATAGATACTCTGTCACTTACCAAATTGGAAAATTGTGTTTAAAAATGCTTGACTGGTTTATGACTTAAAATGAAATGACATCTCTCCACATTTGAGCTTAATTTTAATGTTTACGAATAGAAAATAATCCTTTTATATTTATGTTCAATTTTCACATGAAACTGAAAATAATAGCTTCCAAGGGCTGACTGATGCATGGTGTGAAGCATAACACTAATGTTTCTGAGAAAGTGGAGCATTACTCCCACCTGTTGGCAGAGAGGATGTGGAGACATTATCTGTATCTGTCTTGTGTTAGGATGAACGTAAGCTACCTGAGTATTTTCTCTGTCGGGAGGTAAGAGGTGGGGTGCTGCCGGTGGGAGGGGAGCCTACAGTGAAAACCACCTGTGCTGGGCTGCAGGAGCCGGGTGCAAAGCCTCCCCCGCTGCCTGGGGGCACTAGAAGAAAGGTGTGGTCAAATTACCACTGAGCAGTTGCAATTTTTCCAAAAAGATGTATTTGTCTGCTTTGAATGAGCCAGTATTACTATTATTACTATTGTGTGTTCCTTTAAAACCAGACCAGGTCCACATGTACGCAGGTATATTTTTTAGAAAAAGAGAATAAAGAACAAAAGAGTGTTTCCCCCTTTTCCTTCTGTCCACAGAAACACTTTCTGATGCCTCCATTTCTTTATATAGTAGAAGATGTACTGCATTTATGTGTAAACATGTAAAAAGCCCTATTAGCAAGATTAGCACCAGCACTTTTTGGGCCCTTTTTTGGCCCTGTGTGCCATTGCACAAAGTCACCTCGTGTACAAAGCACTCAGTTTTTACAACCCACCTGACAACACCGCAAACAGCGTTTCTAAATATATTTCCAAAATGTCACTTTCGGTGACCTAAAACTCCACTGGCAAGAGAACAAAAGGCCAAATGCATAGAAAAAGCTATATTTTAGAAAAATGTGTGCACGTGTGGACTAGGCCCCAGTAAATACGACTATTAATAGACAATTCATACTGATACTACTGATATTAATATAGGCTTTAGTAAAAAAATACTAAATAGTATGAATTCATTTGATGGCCATTTGATTGTCGTCCGATGTATTACTGACAGACTGAAACCTGAACCACAATTGTCACAGTCAAAAATATACTGTATGCCTACCTGTTATGTCTATGGCTTTTTCTGAGGTGAGGTTCTCTGTGCTGCCTGCAGGTCCACCAGGGCCAAATGCAGCCATCAGCAGCATGTCAGACAGGCGACCTGCACTCTGAGACCTGCACCAAACACAAACAGAAAGTGATACCTTAATGTTATTTTTGTCATGCTTTTTTCCTGTCTAGTCACCAAGACATGAGGTCTTAGATGCAACTACTTGCAACGCTGTGGTCTGAAACGTTTTGAAACCTACCAGTTCAGACCAATGCAACGAGACGGTGCATCATTACAAAAGCAACAACTCTTTGTACACTCTGTTCTAACTGCCAGCTTTTCTGGCTTTTTTATAGCTGGATATAATTTGTAGTGTCTTAAAATATGAATGAGGACAGTGATAGTGAGTTACTTACTACAGCTGAACTTGTATTTATTGAAACGACAAAGAGATTCCTGAGTAGCTCTGTTGTTGAGGAGTTGGTGTCACCTCTAATAAGCAGAGAAAACATGGACTACTGAGACAGGATTAACCGGGAAAACAGCTGATAGTAACGCTGCGATTCATAGTAACAGGTGAGCTACAGCCCATAGTTACTGAAAAAAACACTGGCGATGCCATCAGCCGGCTTGAGGCGGTCCACTTCCCACCGCTGCAACCTTTACCTATGATGTTCTAGAACATTTTTTCCCCCGTTGCTAATCTTTGGCGTGAACTGGGCTTTAAGACTTTGGTCAAAAAATCAAAAAAATGAATATACCTGCATCTGTAGAAACACTATTCTAATACAGTACCACTGCAGTGAAGTGTTCACAAAGCATCAGAGCAGGAAGGTAGATTTTACAATCTCTCAGCATATTTAAGCTTTTTCTTCTCATACA
>JAPQRN010000005.1:4524147-4548409 GCA_037367275.1 Coranthus polyacanthus | reverse complement strand
GGTAACCCGCCTCCACCTCCATGTCACTGCCCGGCACTCGCCAGTACTCCTTCCCCTTGAAGAAATAGGACGAGCCTTGACAAAGACAGGTAGAACAGAGGGCACAAGTTTGCTTACAACACGGTACTTCTTAAATACCACAGGGTAACAAAAATATGCAATAATAAAGTACTAAACATCACAACCAGTGGAAAACTGTCTTTGCCCTGAAGGCATGCAGAGACACACTCACAGATGTAAATTAAATTTGAAAACAGAGCAATACAGTATACATAAATGTACTGGGAGGATTATTGAGCAAAGCAAATGTATAAGTATACAATGTTCTTTTGCTGCTTCCAAGAACTTATTTTTGCTTCCCCGTCAGCAATGCTCAAATTATTTCTCTCTTTTTCTCAGCATCTTTCAAACTGTGATTTCTACCTGGCTTCTGTCTTTGCATAACACATCTCTCACATACTATTTACCATAAGATGTCATGTTTTACTTTTTCTTATTCCCTTTTACTCTTCTTTTGTCACATCTCTTGAATTGGTTTTACGTTTTTTTACATATTTTATGTGAAACTACTTGTGCTTCCATTTTGACCAACAATAAGAGACAGGGTATCTCAATAGAACCTTTCAGGCTAAACAAAACATAAATGGATGAATAAATAAACACATAAATAAATATTCTTATTTTCTCTGTCATCTCTCTATCTCATTGTCAAAGACTAAAGTCTCCATGCCCAAATTTCTCAATCTCGGTATATCTGGGTATTCTTATGTTTTTCACAGATTTTTTTTTTTTTTCCTTTTTGGGTAGAATCTCTTCTCTTTTTTGCTTCTGGCCTATTCACACAAACATCACAGAGCTTGGACCAGGACTTCTGAAGCTGGCGAAAGCTCAGAGAAAACAACACAACACAGCACGACTCAGACCTCTAAACACTTGACAGGGAAAAGAGCTTCCGCACATTCAGCTGGGAGCTGCTGCAGGGGGAGAGAGGTGATGCTGCTTGTTCTCAGACAGGAGCCTGAAAAACCACCTGAAGTCCTCCTGATAATTAGTTGTCTTTATGCCACTTTCGACCATCCACAAGAGCTTTATCAAAGCTTAACTGACACGGCCATCTGGAGGAAGCAATGATATAAGCTGCATTTAAAGGCCGCTCCAACAACGTAGACTGAAGTAAACGTTAATATGGGCGTCTTCGCGATCTGACGTACACTAACTGCAGAAGTAGGCGACTTGAGCACCTGGTGACCAGCTCAGATCTGAGGCCACAGCGCATGTGATTACATTTAAAGTCCACTTTTAATGAGGTTATAAATTTCAAATTCTAACTGTGAAAAACAAACTCACAGCAAAATCATTACAAGACTAGCTTCATCAACCATTCTGGCACAAATAAACAACAGAATTATTAAGTGAAACTTATCCAACCAAGTCGTGATACATCAGTGCATTCAACTTTTTATGCAAAGCTGTTATATTACAGGATATTTCTAGGTGGTGCATTTTAATGAATCTTTCTAATTATTGTAATTTCTTTCGCCGTGCACAGTAATAATGACTCCTCATAATGGATAATGTCATGCTTGTGCCACACATAATTACACAGGACCAGCTGTGAGCTCACATAAGCACACATACGTTTGCACGTTCACATATAAGCGTGGGTTTTATAGGAGGCACTAGACATTTTATAGGAGGTAAAAGATCAGTATGTTTTACTGGCACAGATGTACACAGTCCGTAAAGATTACTGACATGGCAGATTTAGGCGTGACATGCTCCGGTAATGACCACATTATTCCACCTCCTCCAATAAACTAGGCCCATTCAGAGAATGAAAAAGTGTAAAAAAAGAGAGGAGGAGGTTAGAGACAGTTTAATGGGAAGGTGAAGGGGAGAGATAAGAAGGAACACACATTCATCAACACACATACAGTTATTTAATAATATGAACAAAACGGGCATTAGTTAACATTTTGTTTGTGAGCTAAAATAATGAATTACAATTGTATGTGTCAATTATGGGTCCATTTCATACTGATAAATCTGTTTCGGTGTATTGGACATGCAAAAACAGAAAAAAGGCTAGACAGCCAGATATATATGTATGAGCATCCAGTTTGTTAAACTGAACGAAACAATGAATATATGAGAGGGGCACTGTGGTATAGGGACAAATCTGAAAGCAAGCAGCAGGCACATTAAAAATGTTCTAGTTCTTAATGTTCTTGTCTTGTATAAACCTCCCTTCAAATCACTGCTGCGGGTTAATTACAATATCCAACAAAGGCAGGTACATGTTGTCGTAACCTTGACACCTGATATTAATATCTTGCGGCTCTCCTCTGCGTGTTACAAAGACTGTAAACCTTATCACAACATTAAAAAAAAAATCCATCTAGGTCTATAACAGCCTGGAAATATAGCACTTATAACAATTGCGTTGCCTTTAGACAGCCAGTGATTGTGTAGTGACTGATCAATCTAAGTTCATAATTGGTTGATTTATGTTATGTTGTGTTATGAAAAAGGGCATTTGCAGTTGCCAGGACAGTGATTGATCACATGCCATAAAAACTTTGATCAAATTGTGGCAGTTAGCAGAGTGTTAGAACAAAGGGTGTGTCATCCATCTGGCACAGACACTCCCCCCCCCCCCCGATGTGTTTGGGACAATTATGACAGAAGGGAGAGACCGCAATATATTTTTTTGATGTGTGACCAGTGGCAACAGATGAGTAGGACTCTCTCTGCGTGAATCGAGTCTCGGTGGCGGTGGTGGTGGTGGTGGTCACTGAGTGCAACCATCGTTTGAAATAATGCAGGCTGCAGACAGTGCGACAATGCCATTCACGCATCTAAGATTAACCAAACAAATCAGAGGGAGAGCAGAGATGAGCAGAGACAACTTGGGAGGCTGATAAATTCCCTGTAGTTACTGTGGAGTAAATGCCCGAGCTGAGTGCAGAATATTGATGACAACAACAAAAGCAACTGCTAAAATACATTAAAAAATATATATCTTAATGCTTGTACTTACTTACTTACTTACGCCTGTGAATGCACTGTTTATGTTTTATCTTTTAATGATTGTGGGGGTGTTTTATGAATTATTAACTTATGTTAATGATCACCTCGGCTTATTTTTTTGGTTTATTTCAGTATTAAAACACACGAGCCTACAGAGAAACGTCCCAAACATCTGCTGCGAATGAAACAATTTGTTTGCTAGAGTTATACATAATTGGAATAGAATTAATGGAGGTGCAAAGCATGAAGCATGAAGCATGACGTGGGGATGACTGTAGAAGAGGAACATGCATTTCTGCCTGGTCAAATAATGACTCATGTTAGTTAGAGAGCAGAGAACATGTAATATGCCGTAATATGGCACACAATTCAAAAGTAATAATATCAATAAGAGTATAGACATGCATACCCACAGGCAACTAACTGAAGGTGTAAATAGCAATGTCCAGTGTGCAGTCGAACAGATAAATACAACAGTGAAATAGCGCGTACTAATATGTTATTTGTCTTTGTAGCTTTAATCATTTGCATATTTGCACAGCTTTAAGTCACTGCGAGGGTTTTTTTATAGTTTGTGTGCGGGTGTGAACGTCGCTGTACTGGAGATACGAGGGATGGCTGAGGAGGAGGATGGCTGCAGGAAATAAACTGATGTTGAGGCAGATAGTGTGATGACTTATGCTCTGTAGCTGTACACCAGAGGGCAGTCTGTAAAATGCATGGTTGCAATAAAGGACAAAACCAGCAGTACTATCACTCTTCTCTTGCCCTGGTATCATCCAGGTCTTTTATGGAGGACAAACATAGGCCGACTCACTGCTCGGTTGTTCAAATGACATAACATAGGGTGTATTCCAGAAAAGGGAGACGTATGAGATCGGATCTGTAGAAACGGGTCAGTATTGACTGTGAGACATAGATTGCGCCGAGGTTAATGCAGGAGGAAAACTCTCTGCCGGACCTACTTGATTAGATTAGAGATCTTGTCATCCAGTCTTCGTGTTTTTCAAATGGCTCTCCCCACGAATCTCACCGCCTCCGCTGAACTCGCAGTGGCAGTATGGATTAATAAGGGGAGATAGGCTTGTGCATTCATAACACCCAACACGGTTCTCCACTGTGTTTGCAGTGGAAAGGTCAAGGCTGTTGTTGGCAAGCCAAGAAGCTGGTGTTACAACCTCTTTCTGGTAGACTGACTCAGTGTCTGTAATCTAAAAGTTCGTTGTCTGGAAACTTGAGCAGCTTGCCTCTGAAAGGTCCCTCAAGGCAAAAATGCTGCTGTGCAGTTCATTTTCTTTAACCACATTTCTCTGTTTATGGGTCACTGATAATGTGTTGTTGTGTATGAAAACACCATATCTGCACAGACGCTATACGTTTCTATGAATTGCATGTGGGTATAGACTTGGTGTAGAGTCTGAATATCTTCCACTACCCCCAAAATAGTGCCAGTTCATTAAAGCTGGTTTCCATATAAAATGCATAGTCTCCAATTTCAAGTTAAGATTACATGAATGATGCGATTTCCCTTGACTTTTCACAGCTCCCTTTAGAAGAACAACAGTTTGATTGAACATGCTGAGTAATTTCTGAAAGCTGAGGACACAAACTGTCATCATTCTTTGACATTTAGTGCTATGCATTTGGAGAAGTCTTTTGTTTAAGATAGTTTAAGATATCTTGTCACATTCCACTCAAGGATTTTTCAGTGTTTGTTGACTGTAATCCCTGACTTTTACTGTGTAAAATGACACTTTGAGACTTTTCTCACATTCATGTGCTGAAGGGAGATGGTTTCTCTGTTCTCACCTCTCATGTGAATTTAAATGGTAGACCTACCAGCAGGGTTTATGACAACAAAAACTTGGAGCCAGTCGTGATATAGCGTGCGACCTTTGTGGTGTGATGTGGAAAACTGAAGACTGAAATAGGAAACATCTAGTTCCCAAGAGATAAAATGTAGAAATCAACGATATTTGCATGGCCGCAGATTCAAATTTTTTCATTGAGGGAGGAGGAAAATATATCAATTTTACACATTTTTTAACAAGGTCTTGGAATTTTTTGTGGAAAAAAAATAACCCCAAATTATTATTATCACTGCACAGTGTTTTACTAAGTCATACATGACTAAAGGGGGTCTTCAAAGCAACTCACCATCAGACCACCTCATGGCGTCGTCCAGGTGTGGCGGCAGCCCCTTCCAAAGCGTGCTGTCTTTGGGGTAGCCCAGGTCCATTCGTCTCAGGTGGTCATCGTAGCGCCAGTAGTGGTTGTCCTTGAAGAAGTAGGTTTTGTCGTTGTGTAGCCAAACAAAAGCCGCATCCACACCCTCCAATGGCAGACCAAAGTCACTGATTGGACGGGGGTAACCCTCCTCCACGTTGTTGTCTTTAAACACCCAGTACTTAAGACCTTAAAAGGTGGACACAGACGTGTTAATTAAGGGAAAAAATCTTTAAAAGTTTGGAATCTATATATTCATTTATAAGACAAACTTTCCAAATACCGTATATTAAAATCAATGCTGCCTGATGTGGATCAACAAGGAAGACATTCAGTCATAATTTCATGTACGAAACGAAAACAAATATATAGATATTTTTCACTTTACCTTTGAAAAACACTATTTTGTGATCCCCAGGCCTCTCATACACGGCGTCCACACTGTCCAGGTTTGGTGGCAAACCCCTCCAGAAACGATGGATCTGAGCTGGACGAAGAGAAACCAGGTGCTTCTCTCGAGTGAGTCGCCAAAAGTACTTCCCTAAAGAGGAACAGGCCAGGTTAGAGTTTGTACAGCTTAGTTTCCACACTACGTACTGTACCTTCAGTAATCATAATACAAATCCTACAGCTCAGTAGTTTCAACAAAAAGACAAATGAAATCTTCACGCAGAACATTCTTTTCAAATCATGTTTATTCATGCTTAATGCAATGTTTTTTTTTCTAATTGGTGCAATCAGTTACATACAGTTTAATCACAGGTTATGACTTTATACCGTAGCCTTAATATTATTTTAGTGCACTGTCTGATGAAAACTCTTTTGCTTTGCACATATACCAGTGATGGTGGCTAATTAGCTTAAGAGATCATTTCAAGCTGAACCGATGAGATGCACACAACATGCCTTGGCCCTATAGGACCAATTTGTTTAAAAAGAAAAATATGGGATGGTGTGTAAGCCTCTGATACGAGCCCTGGGAGCCACACATGACTTGGTTTTCTAATGATCGCTGGAGCCACCACTCCGTCCTGTGCCCAGCATCCTGTTCTTTCATTTTATCTTCTCTCTATTCACCACTTTTTGCCTTTTCTCTCTCACTGTCACTCTCTATCAGTCGGCCTTTCTTCTCCACTTTCCCTTCTAAGTTTAAATACCTTTGAAAAAGAAGGCCTCCCCTCGTATTTGAGCTACTGCGTCAAAGTGACTGGTGCATCTGTCTGGGGCATCTCGTGCAAGCCTGAAAGACGGATGAGATGAAAAGAGAGTTTGAATAAGGGTGAAAGATAAGTTGAACAGAAATGAGTCAATAAATAAGTAAGTAAGACTTAATAAAGTGCACTTTTCTAAATCAAAGAGCAAAAGAATACAGTGCTAGAATAAAAACAAACTACCCGCATCATAAGAATTCTAAAAGAAAATATATAAATAGGAGTAAAATATTAAAACCAAAGTCAGGCCAGATTAAAATAACAATAAAAACAAAAAATAAGAACAAAACAATAAGAATACAACCAAAATTAGACAAGACACCATCCAGCAAATTTGTTTTTTCCATAAAGGTTGGTCTTTATAAACAATAAAAGCCAAAATGCATGATCAGTAACACATAAGATACCAAAGAAAGGTTATATATATAAAAGTAGGTTTTACGAAGGCTCTTAAAATGTTTAACCGGCTCTTACAATTTAATGTTCAGAGGAGGCACATTCCACAGTGTAGGAGCACAGACCTTTAGTTTCAGTTTAGCCCTCAGTATAGACAACTATTATTTATAAATGCCCTTAAAATGCTGAACAATTCTGAGATGCGTTTGGTGGGTTTAAACATAAACAAAGACACAACTCACTTAACAGATCAGTGTGTAATGTTAAGTGGCATGAAGTTGCAGATTGCAACCAACTGAAACCCCCCTCTCCCTCCCCTACGGTAGCTGCAAAAAAAACGCAAAAGGAGAAGAGGAAGTCTGTTGTGAGCTACTGTAGAAACATGACTGTGCAACATGGTGGACCACATGGAGGCGACCCATGCCCTCTGTAGATATAAACGATAAAGGTAAAGACAACGCGGTTCTCATTTTTACGTGGTTAAACACTAACGAAAACATTATTAGGAGTATTATATTCCATTTCTGCAATTAGAGCCTCCGAAATCCCCCTAAATCTTACACACTGGACCTTTAAGTGCGCTTTCATGGAAAAAGCCCCAACTCAGTTAAATTCACTGACATTCAAAAAGCAATCTGATAATTGCAGTCACCCACACAGAGGACTTTGAATGTGTGCATGCATGTGTTCAATTAAACCGGCTAACCATTAGAGGACTCACTATCATGTTGACATGCTGAGGTCCCACAGCGCATTTTTCCCTGGAGCTAATAAGTGATTTAAGCCACTGACGTGGTCCGGCTGCCAATGATGAGGCGATTAGCACACAGGGCTTCCACTGTGAGTGCGAGGCCTCCAGCTCTCATATCAACAAAGATCTCCATTCAGATCCCTATTAACACGACACTGCTGCCTAGTGATCAGCGTTTGTGACCCTTGTTGAGCGTAATCCAGCTTTTTTGACACGTCGTGACCCTGACAGAGTTGGTGAAAAATGAGTTAGCAAGACGACAAACGTCTAATACTGCTGTGATAAAGAGGGTTTAATATGCCTGCTGTAAGAGCCGCTGCCTAATCTGTATGTGTTAGTGTGTGTCTACGCACGGAGGACCAGCGAGTACTGGGCTTTGTTGTCAGTGTGGATCGAAACAACAATTTGATCACTCTCTGCTGAAGTCGCCCTCTCTTGATCCCAATTAATTTAAACAGTCATGGTACTGTTAAATCACTTAAACAGCAACAAGTGTCAACTTTGCTTGTGAATAATTCCTAACATGGGAAATCTATAAGAATAGTACTGTGGTAAGTTAACAAGAATACGTAATGATAAACAATTTTTTACTTCTGGGTATGAATTGATTATTCTTTTCTTTCATTGTTAGTTGAGATACGGCGAAACGATGTCCAAACAGATACGAGCCACAATCTTTGCTATAAGGGTCATATTTAAAAGGAGGTTTACTGGCGAGGGGAGGGATAGTGTATAGGGAGAACCTGGCCCTTTGGGTCGGCAGTACAGATATCTTATGATAAATGACCGCAAGAACGAGCATGTGTGTTTCAGGTCAGTGGGGACATTTTCCTCGCTATCTTTACAAAGGCAGGGAACAGGGAGAATAGAGCTCTGAGGGAGCTTCGAAAAAACATAAACCATGAATGCGTGTGTTTGAGACATACCAAAAAGACAGGAGTAGGCAGTATAAAGGAAGAGGCTGAAGTAAATGACTTCATGTGTTTGACCGCTAGAATACCTGAGCCTTTTGCGGTGTGTTCTAAGGACACAGGATCTTGTACTTACAGGACAGAGGATCTGTTTTCCGGAAGGTCCAGCAGGACAGGAGGTTCAGCTGTCTGGGAAGGGTTGCCTGGTCGATTTGTATGAGACACCGAGTCTCTGACCCCTGAAGGATATGAGATTTAAGGACAAATGGACATACAAAATGAATGATTACTTGATTAATTCAAGAGTTAGTCATAAAGAGCATAATACCCAAAAGTCTGGTTGCGGAAGAGTAGGACTGAATATCAATTAACATTTTCTAACGGCAGTGCTGATACATCCTGAACTTTTGTAATGGTACAAATCGATACTTTACTTGAGACATGATAACCTTCTCTCTTCCACTATTATACCGTTTGCATTTCTTTTAGCTGCAGTGTATCATGGGATATAAAATGCACAGTCCCTCTGCCTTTTGCTTGTTTCATCTTAGTTATTTTCTAATTCCAACCCAGTGGCTAGAATAAAATGTTGACGTTCATAATCTTAATGTTTCTGAACCAAAAAGACATTTCATATCAACATTTTGAGATATGTGTATATCAACAACATGCTATCATCATGGCCCTTTTATCCATATCTCTCAGAAACTGCCTTCATATACAACTATTTAATGATTTTTATTGTCAGGTTTAGTCATTGACAGCACTTGTTCAGGGTTAGGATAAGATAGCCGTGCTTCATTCAATCCAGAAGAAGTCTACAAATACGTGATGAACAGTGACTCGCAATGTATTTACTAACTGATTAAACTGATCCGTGATCTTTTCCAAAACACAACCAGAAGTGTTTTCATTGCGTAAATCTAAAAACCTGCAGGAGCCGGACGTGAACTTTGCTCACTGGTGGCAGAGTCCTGTCCCGTTTAAAAAAAAAATGTCTTTATATCCACCATCCACCACAACCGCGTCCTGCCTTGTGAAAAGGCAAAAATGCGCCAGATCCTTCAATTGCAGAAATGTATAACGGCAGCATTTTGTTTTGACGAGATAATTCACTTCAAATTATCTCGCTCCCTCGCTGTTGCATCCCTCACTAATCTTCCCTGCACTTTATTCTTGCCTTCACGATCACTATTCACTCCCTTGCACTTTGCTTCCTTCTGTGTCAGCGAATGGTGTGATAAGGTCATATACCATTAAGAGGTCCAATTAACTCCATCCATGTTTTCATTAATCGATAATCTTGTTCCTCAGAGCTCATCAATAGCTCTCGATCTGTCTCACACACAAAGAGCGTGGATGGATGGTCCCTCACCGTAGAGCTGCCAGACGCGGACTTTGTCTTCATAGGGAAGGTCATATTTCAGGGGGTCTCCCACGGGACCCTGGTAGTACGGTCTCATGATGGATTCCATGGCTGAGGTATGGACCAGGCCGATGGCGTGACCAAACTCATGAACTGCCACCGCAAACAGATCCATCCCATGAGAGTCTGAAGGAGGCAGGGAGAAAAAAAAAAAATCATTGTAAAGGTTTTTTTTTAATCATGGTTTTGACATATTAAAAAAAAAGTTTGTATATAAAAAAAAAAAAAAAAAAATTGTATCAAATGTTGAACTGTGTAACTATCAGTTCAATCCAGGAAAATGCGTCAGAAACATTCAATTAATAAAAACAAGTCATTATTGCACATTGTATATTTTATATAACGTGCAGCATCTTTGAAACTGAACTTGTATCTGGATTCAAATGCTTCACTTTTGAAACTGCAGGTTTTTCATCTTCATTTTGTTTATTTCAGAAACCAATTCAATCACAAGTCGTGCAGTCCAACACAACTGTGAATTGCTTAACAGGTCAAACTCAGGCCACAAATTTTGGCCATAGTTTCCACTTCCTCGCGTGCAATATTTAGAAAGCAACCCATGTGCATTTGAAGCACTATGAGGAAACACCAGAAGAAGCACTACATTTGCATATTGTCCCAGCAGGCATAGTGAGGCAGGTTTTCACTTGGTTAGCTTGTCAGCATAGAGTAATTTTCATAAATCAACACTTAATTTTTGTGTAAACTCCCCAATCTCAGCAGCAGCTATGATGCAGATCACTTTGCTGCTTAAAGTTTGTGACTTTTGTAGAACCTCTGTTTGCATGTTTATCCCTTTCATGAGTGAACTCCATAGGTTGCAAGTTAAGAAGCGTGACAGACAGCTCTGGTGGCTTTGAGTGCTGTTAGGCATGTGGTGTAGTGAGATAACTATGGTAATACTGCCTGAGCCCTTGGGCTGCCAATCAAAACCTGAGTGCGGAAAGACACCTAAAGAGGCTGCAGGCTATTAAAGCACATTTCCCTCGATGTTCAAGTAGAAAGGCAAGGAGAAAAAAAAAAAACTCCAAAACTTCTTGTCTGGCTCTGCTAAGCAAGACAAAACCTGGGGTTTAGAGATTTAGATTTGCAAAAATGTGAGTGCTAGCGTGTCGAGCCAAGCTAGCTTAGCGAGTTCCTTGGTGGCTAGGCTCAAGTATGCCTTCAGTTAACCTCGCGTTGGCCTCGACTTGGTAAAATCTCACGCATCGCTCTGTCAAAAGACAAACGACATGTGGAGACATTGTGTCTACCAACACCTGGGATGCTATGAAGCCAAATGCCAACTCTAATCTACCGGAGCACACGGTGCAGGGAGGAAAAGTGGCTAAAAGGAGGGATCCAGAGGGGAGAGAGCAGGGATTCAGAACAAAGTAAGTACCATGTCATCGTATTTACAGTCCATCTGAGGTTGACAGAAAATACCCAGTTCCTGCGGGCAAAGTCAGAGCTGGAAGATTTGGGTGGATGAACGAGATTCATGGAGTTAGACACCCATGGCAGAAAAACAGAGAGTGGGAAGGAAGGAGGTTTAGAGTAAACAGAGACAAACAAAAATCATCTAGTAGAGGGGACGATCAGTAACATATATTCAGCAAACGCAAGTGTTTTCAGGGTAAAAGGAATTATATTAAAAAATCTCATTACTTGCATGGTAGAATACAATATATTAAGGTGTTATGTCTACAGTACCTTGGATAGAGCGTACTGTATCTAGCGCTGCAGAACATAGCCTGTAGCATCTGGTTTAAAGTTTAATAAGGGTGATGTACCATACAGTGGATGGAAAGAAGGAGCGCAGCTTGCTGAAGGCTACCCTTTTCATTTGAACTGACTTCCTTCAGTATGTGACCTTGCATTACCTTGTGTCAAAATGACTCTAGAGTCAATATTGTTGAGCAGGATATCTGAGCCTAATAGCTGTTTTACATGCAGCTAAATCATGCACATGCGGGTGAAATTAGAAGATCAAATTTAAACACAGACGATGATATCAAGTCAAGCTGCCTCCATTGCAGTTTGCATTAAAGGACTGGAAATATGTTGGATTTAAAGATTAAAAGATGGAGCAGATAGCAAGGCTTAATATGAATAAAGCTGCTTGCAAACACATTTATGGAAACGTCAAATATTGTGACACTTTCCATTTCACAGTACAGTGATGCGAGATGCCAGGCGCAAGGGAAAGCTCTGACGCTCACGCAGCTTTCATTTAACCTCAAACAAACATCAGTTTGAGTAGTTCAACATAAAGACCAGAGACATTTGAGTTGATCCATTTACGTCAAAGGTTTGTCCAAGGGTTGATCCTGGTGTCCACTTCAATAATGTCATGAACTCAAAATCAGTTCTGGTGATACATGTAGCCACAACTGAATCAGATATTTTTTTACTTTTTACCCTCAAAGTGAAGATGCTATTACCCAGACAGTATTCATTACATTCTTGGAAAGTACAATGAAGCCTCTAAATTCTATTTGATACTCACAAAACTCATAGGGAAAGCTGATCATGATTTTAACATTCCTGGAAGAACGGCCTTGAATATTTAGAAAGATATTAAAAAAGGTATCAAGAGAAATGAAAAATAGACCTCTGCACTTTTTCAATATTTAACTTTATTAGACTTGCTCGAAGAAGTGAAGCTCTGCAGATGTTCAGATTTTACATGCCTGGAATAATAAAGAGTCCGTAGCCGTACCTGATGTTGGAGGTTAATACCAATGTTGTATTAGTATTCATTATTTCAGTTAACACATTAAAACATTGGTAGTATAACAAAAGGCTTAAATTTTGTTAATAAAGAAATGTGTTGTGAGTGGGATATTTTTTTAGTAAAAAAAATAAATAAGTAACTTAACTACCCTCTGGTGGTTGAACGAGGTAACGTTGACACTGTTCATTATTTCAAACATTCTTCACTTTTTCTGCACCGCTGTTTCTTGTCATTTATATAAAGACCCATAGGACGATAGCAGTATATTTGTAATGAGTACAATACACCAATAATAGTAAAATAATAATATGACGTATAAGAGTTTTACCTTGAAGACAAATATTTTGTTACTATCTACATTTTTTTTGTTCACTTTTGACTTTTGCTCCCTACATTTTAACACAAATAACTGTACTTTCTATTACTGACATTTACAAAACAGGCTTGTTACTTTAGCTTTACGCATTTGAGGGTACTTATCGATTATTTTTAATTTGCATCACTGCACGCAATCCCAACATCAAGACCGATTTCAGTCTAAATGGAGGGAACAAATACATTAGAGAAGACGATGCCTTGGTGTACACATCACGCATGACAAATGAAAACCATGCAAAAGGCATCAGATGAAACAGGCATGAAGGGGAGGCTGCGGAGAAAAGGCATCATAATGGTTTGAGATGCGCTACTGATACTGATTTGCACATTGCAGGTAAGTTAACATTGTCTTTTTGCGTTACTGAGGTTAGAGTGGTTTAATACAAGTATAATATTTATACTTTTCGAGTGCATCTCATATCCTGTACATTTTCACTTATACTTGAATAAAGAAGTTAAATCAGTACTTCTGCTTTTACCAGAGTTGTTGTGAAACTGTGTAACTTTTACCACCTCTGCTTGTAGACTTTTTCGGAGATACTTTCCCTCACTTTGACTGTAACTTGTCCATGGCAGAGACACAAAAATCTATTATGTCACGTCGAATGAAAATATATCAGCTCCTTTTGTGAATAGTTAGTGTGAGAACTTATTTGGCAACTTTAGAAAAAAAATCATTCTCAAAGCCACTGAACAGATTGGATGGCTGCTACACAAAACAGGAGATATGGGCCCATCACATCAAAGGTCTAAAGTTAATTAATATATTTTCAGTTTGCAATAATGAGCAACAGTCAACATGTAGGCGCATCTGGCTCAACAGCATCAATGGATAAATGCTGAGGAAGAAGAAAGGATGCAACCTGTTGCTTTTCCTGACCAAGAGACTCTGGAAACACGCCTGAGAGGTACAGTGAATTCTCATTAAGAGAAAAGCTACACCAGACGCATAAAAAGAAAACACAGTATTTCTCATGTGCAAAACCAAAATAAAACATACATACAATTTTAGATTTAAAAAAAAAAAAAAAAAAGAAGATCAATCAGTTGTTTGTCATGGTTCTGCGTTATAAAGTAATTAAAGATCACTGAAATATATTTTAAAAAATCTTCACCTTACGAAACAAAACAAAATATGCGGTGAAAGTTTTACAGGGTGCACTCAAACTAAGTAGCACTTAAAGTCAGAGGCACAGTCGGAAAGGAAAGCAGACATCGTTGTCTTTAGAAGTGCAGTATTGGTGCTGTGGAATGACCTAAATGACAGCCTGAAACATGTGAATAGCACACTTCTTTGGAAGCCTTCAGTTAATTAGGTGGTTATTATTCTTTCCAGCATATTAGAAAGAAAAGAAAGATTTGAAATTCTATAATTAGTAATGACCGTGGCCTAGAGGTGAGTCGCAAATTGCCCACAGCAAATGTAGACTTCAAACTATGAGAGGACGAGGGCAAATATAAGAGCACAACCGACATTTCGAAAGGGGATCAATATCCTCTTGTAATGGTGCAGAAATGATGTTGTCCCCTGTATACTATCTGCATTTAAAATCACATAAACTCTAGTACTGTGCTAAAAGACTGTGACAAAATCAAACGGAACAGTTAACAGTGCAGGGTCATTTTATTGCCATTGATTATCCATTAGAAATAGGAGGCTTTGATCATTTAAACAGTAAAGCTAAAGAGAATGACGCAGATGCCTGGTTTACAAAATTACTTCTGATGTGTTTTCTTTGCTGTGCGTTGCACCTTCATCGCTGCGAGTGAATGAAGTAACCTTGAAAGCAGGGACATCTAACAAGGTGTGATGATTCACAGTCTGCACAATCCATCTTTTCACTCTTTTTCACAGCAAAGGCTCCTATCAGTCTGTCATGACTGATTAATTTATACCTGCAAATATAACTATTGGCTCACTTTCTCACAGAGACAATTGCATATAAATATATATATATATGTATATATATATATATTTATATGGAGAGAGAGAGAGGTAGGTAGTAAAAGTAGTAAAATTAAAGCTTGTACATTGTTAGAAGCGAAAGTTAATGATTCAGTAAGGAATTGACTGGGGTCAAAAAGACAAGAAAACACCTCTCTCTCCCTCCTCCCTAGACTCGGCTCCCATTATCTAAACCCACATCCTCTGCAGATGACGCTGTAAACTACTACTGCTACTTCTGCCTCTGTTACCAGTGCCTCTCAAAGGTCTAATTGGAGCAGACTGAGCTGCTGTCCTGAAACACACGGTTCGCGGTGTTAACGGGACAACAGAGAAGAGAGATGAGCACAGTCTGGGCCGAATTATAGACTCAGCAGCTTTGTCTACACCCTCTCTACAAGATTTAAGCTGTATCTCTGGGGAGCAGCATGGTATAGTGAAGTATGTGACTGTGTTGTTAACGGCGGTGGGATGTAACTAAATACTTGTTCTCCTTGTAGGTTCTTGTACTTGAGTATTTCCATTTCATGCAAATGTCGTGTTTCTACTCCACTACATCTCAGAGGCAAATATTGTACTTTTTGCTCCACTGCATTTGTCTGACAGCTTTACTTTTCAGGTTACACTTTCCTGTCCATTGAAGAGCACGCATTTCCAAAATGTGTTGATTTTGAACGTTTGAGGTAAAGTGGAGGATGAAGTGTTCCTTAATGGACTGAGAACGTTAGATAAAATCCTTAAAAAGTCCTCCTGGATTCGCTGGAAATGCGTTGTCACAGGCTGAAAACGGGCCTGATCTTCTGAGCTCATGAAAAGTTGACGTGGTTCTCACGGGACAGCGCGGACCTGTTTAAGTAAGGTTTTGAACTTTGCAGAACTTTCACTAATAGTGTTGTCACAGTGTGGTAGTACTTTCAATTCAACCGGAAGCTTTTAGCGCCAATCAAATAATCAATATGCGCAATGAGGATTTCATCTTTTTATTACACAGCGATACGTCACTTGTACTGGAAGTATGCATTTTACTACGTTCAAAGGCAGTACAAGTAAAAGCAAGTCCTCCGACTCCGACTGAAAGATCGTATACAAGAGGTCGCTTGTTCTTACCCTTTGGTACAACTCAGAGGAGCATTGAAGGGATTAGTGCTTGTACCAGTTGCAGGAGAAATGCAGCAAAATGCAACGCATAACATTAAAATTTGAAAAATCGCTGCTGCATTTAGGCGTTGAGAATGTTGTGGTTCGGTTTAGGCACAAAAACATCCTGGTAAGTTTTAGGAAAAGATTGTGGGAGAGGTTAAAGAAGGAATTTAAGGTAAGAGGGCGTCAAACAGCAGCGTTAAAGTCCAGTTTTGTTGGCCCACCTCGACCAGCTTCCTACACTGACATTGTTGCTGTATAAGAAGTGATGGTGAGTCATAATAGTCTGGTTACATAAACGACCTATAGACATGTTTAGTACGGGACAACTAAACGTTTCAAGTAGAAGTCTAGAATTGTTTGAAAAAGTAAAAGTAGCGTTCCCATTGTGCAGAATGAGCCCGTTTAGCAGGTTATTAATCATGACGCATAAGGATAGTGTTGAGTATTTTAGAAGATGTAGTAACTAAAAGTATAGCTGTTGGATTAATGTAGTGGAACAACAAGTGAAACCATTATAGTGGAAAATAAAAGTACTTCAAAATTGTAAAGGCCTGGAATATTATAGTTAATTGTTTGTTTATGGGTGATGGAGGGAATAGAATGAAGTCTCGTATGCCTCATAATGAGCCTGTGATAACAATTACCACTCTTCAGTCCTGTATCTGAGTCTATTGTATGTTATATTCATAGTTCTGACAAATTAAATATTAATCATAAAATCTGGAACATGAACAAAGGATAGAAGCGCAGCTTGGGTCCAAAATACAGTCAGCGCTCATGTTTTGGATATACTGTAGAAGCCTCGGTGAGCACAGAAGTTCAAAACCAATTGCAGTCACTTTTTCATTTTTTAAAAGTTTCTAGACGCTGACTGCTTCAGTCGTCTCATTTTATAGTACTCTGGGAGTCTCTTTCACAGAGAATCACTCCCTTTCCATTCACTCCTACCCCACTTTCATCTCATACCAATCTTCTGATTCAGCCGTTCATTAATGAATACCAACAGGATACAAAAACGTAAATATTTCAGTACGTGCGTAACAGTAAAACAAACACATTTATGCATAAATACACAGCATTGACAGCCAGTGTTTCCTACCTGGTGATCTGAAGGTCCAGGCCTCGTCATCATCAAAGTGCGTATCTCCGGCTGTGAACCTCTCACCAGGAAAAAATGCATGAGCCACGGTGCCCCCCGGGCCGTCGAAAGGATATCCATCGTTGTGGTCGGCTTTGGTGAAGTCGATCTGAATGTCTGCATCACTGCCGGCCACCTCGTGGAAGTTAAGAGGCGCGATGTCGCTCCACACCTTTAAGGCGTAGTACATCAGGGCTCGAACGGTGTCCCTGCCCAGTAAGGCCGAATCTTTAGGGAAGGTCCTCACTCTGGGGGGGGGAAAAGACGACGAGGAATGTCAAATTTTTACTCGGAGGTCTGTTTTGTTTTCTGGAAAAAATAATCCTTAATCCTCAGGCTTCATTGTAAAACAGTAAGATTTGCCAAACAACCAAAAAAAAAGTATTTTTCTGATGATATCTTTTTTGAATTAAAACAACTTAAAAACAAAAATCACATGGGGATTCAGTGCCTTTCCTAAAACACTGGAAAAAGGACAGAGTTAGAAAGAGCCTTTTTCCTCTCATTTCAGTCTGACTGGACTTGATGCGCAACTGTTGATGCATTCAATCACAGTGAAAATGTGAACTGCCCTGTGAGGTACAGTACAGTAGGTTCAAGTTGAATCCAACCTCTGAACTGTTACACATGTTGATAATAGACAGTTACGGTTATATCTAGTGGTTTAGTCTAGTTTATTCTGATTCTCTCCCAGCCTCGTATACACCCGACACCCCAGAAGCACTGCATTCTAAAATACTGAGTGGATGTTATCGACAGTTTATTATCAGCAACACTCAGCAAGACTTTAACAGCAAATGACATTTACAGGGGAGATGCGGAGGACACGCGGGGGGAAAAAAAACAAGCACCCCACTTAGGGATCAAACTGGCAACCGAGGCCTTAGAACAAGGGCTGCAACCAACGATTACTTTCATTGTCAGTTAATCGGTCAATTATTTTCAACTGTTTGGTCTATTAAATGCCAGAAAATGTCCACCAGTGCTTCCCAAAGCTCAAGATGACATCCTCGCATATCTTGTTTGGTTTACTGTCGTAGAGGAGTAAAGAAACCAGAAAATATCCACATTTAAGAAGCTGGAATCACAGAATTTGGGCTTTTTTTCTCAGACAAATTACTCGAAACGAGTATGGATTAGCAAAAATGGTTGCCGATTAATTCAACAGTTGAATCGGTTCGTCATTGCAGCACTACTTAGAACATAGCAGTGGTAGTTCTGAGGCCTGTATAGATGAGTCAAAGCCGTACAAAGGGTCACAAACCTATACTGTTGTGTGTCATAACACATTTTTAAGTGAGTATATGCATCTCTCGGAGCTTTCTTAGTGGGTATTCAGGAGTGAGTAGAAACGGACCTATTCTGCCATTTAGGTACGAGGACGCGTTGTATCACGTAGACTGATAATATCCTCAGCTTTAGTTTGGAAGGGAGCGGTTTTGATGTACAGATCTAGATCGTTTAACCTCACGCACATTCAGTCCACCTTGTTACAGCTGAATAAAAAGGCTGTATTGTTCTGGTGACCCGCTGTGGTCTTTTATAGCAAAGTATGTGTCTTGTGGAGTCGCAACAACTTTAGCCACCACCAGCAACGTTTCAGACCTTTCATCCCCAGAGCAGCAGCTGCTCCAACCACTCAGCTTTAAACTGAAGGTGACCGGACCTTTACTGTCAAAGTCAGACTTCTGAACACCTGCCAGAGGAGCTCACGCCAGCAACGATCACTTTAATCTTTTAAATCATTTCTCCACAGCGAACTTGTGCTGATATGCAATGTCTCTCTTGCTCTATCTCAGTTTTATTCTCATTTATCACTGCTTAATTTTTCAGCCACTCTTCACTTCACTATATTTATCTGATTTGATATATAAAGCCTGTGTATTACATCACAGTACTACTGTTTTAATTTTCCACAGTCCCGGTTTGGAGAGATGTATATGATAGGGACAGAGGGAAGACAAACAAAAGACACATCAATATATTATTGTATCTTGCCTATGCATTCCTTTGTGGTCTCTTTGTGGTCTCTCTTTTTAAATTATTCCCCATCTTTCCTTTCCTATTTTGCCTATTTTTATATTACCCCTGTCAGCTTCTGATGCATAACTATTAGGGATGCGCAGATGATATTGATCTCCTTAAGAGGACTGAGTATAGCCAAACCAGACCAAACATTAGATCAAACATTATACACTGAGTTTTAAGAGAAACTTTGAGACAGGTATCGATCTCCACCTTATTGTGGCTTCTAGACGGGCCAAAAAAAGACTGATTCCCAGGCTCCAAAACCATTTACAAATACAGAACAAACAAAAAATGCCAGCAGGGACTAGCTTCCACTGCAAAGAGGTGGAGTTCCCACATCAAATGAAAAACAGCTCTGAGCAATCTGACTCCGACTCCAACTCCGTTTCAACTCCCTCATGAGATTCTACACAAGGTCAAACAAACAAATAAAAGAACTAATACGTGGATTTGACCTGTATTAATAAATGAAATGTGCGATTATGTTTTAACTGATGTTAAATAAACATGTATGCATAAAAAATAAGAAAAACTGGAGACTTTTTGCCTGGCTAGTCAGGCAGACCATGGGACGTTAGTATGAACTATGTCTCAGAGGCCTGGCGTTAAACTAGAATCCTAACTATATGCTGCATCCAAACCAGTAAACGCATTATGCTTGTGTGCAATTTATTCAACAGGGCTAAACGTGGGCTAGCACCGTGACAGATGTTACATTTAAAGTAAGCGGTGAGGTTGCGGATTTCAACCGAACGAATACCCCTCGCCTCACCCTCCCCTACAGCGGCAGCTAAAAACACAAAACACATGGTGGGCTCCATGGAACATCATCTGCTCCCTCTGTAGATATAACGGCTCATTCTAAGGTAATGAAAACACAACAACTGTCATTTTCAGGTGATTATACGCTAATGAAAACCGTCCATTTCTTCATTTAGGTTACCCTAAATTGTACACAATGAACTTTAAAATTCAGAATTCATTCATAATTCTCATAATTTCCTTAAATTTCATTACAGACTAAAGTTTAGTATATTTTTGTCAAATTCCAATAGTGAAACCATCAAAGTAAATCTGCAGTCACAGCTGCTTCTAAACTGTCCATACTGGATGGTCTTAGAGAGCGAATCTGCACATAATACCGATGATTAAATATTAACTTCACCTGTTTATAATAAGACAGCAAGATAAAAAAAACAAAAAAAAAACAAGAAGAATAAATCCAATCAGATGCACAAACTATTATTGCATCATAATTGATGCATAATTGATTGAATTGTGTTTTGTGAAGTCACAACAACCTTGACCTTTGGCCTGCAAAATATAACCAGTTCATAACTGAGTCCAAATTTGAAGAAATTCCCTCAAGGCATTCCTGAGATATCGCGTACATAAAAATGGACAGACATGAGGTTGCTGTAACCTTGACCCTTGACCTTTGGCCACCAAAATTTCTTCAGTTCAACCTTGCTTCCAATTGAACGTTGAGTGTGCTATTTTGTGACATTCTGTCAAGCCGTTCCTGAGCTATTGCGTTTTAAACGTATGAGTACCGACCGACGGACAAACAACTTTTTATAGAGACGTGCTGTGGCCGCATCTACAAACTACCAAGATGACTGCATTTCCAAGGAATTTATTAAAACACTGACAGTTTCCTTTGTTGGCAATGCAGTAATCTTGTTTTTTAATATTTTTTTTTCTGTCTTTGTGTTTCAGTTGTTGTTTTGTGAGAAAGTAAAAATTATAATGAAGAATGCGGCTCTAGATCTATAAAGTGACAGAAAAAGTTTGAGTTTTTTTAATTTTTCTCATCTCTGTCAAGTAACATCTATCTATGTTAAATCAATCATTATGTCTTGCTTCACCTATTCAAAAGCAAAAACAAAACAAACAAACATGGTAACGTCACTGGTGTTTTGTCCGATTTATTTTCTGTGCTAAGCTCTTGAGCTGCCTGATGCCACGGTGCCTTTACCAGATCCCTTGATTCAAATGGGTTCGTTAGTGGAGCTAATTAATGTATTAATTACCAAATATGTCTATGTCAACATGTTGCCACAAAGCACATGGGTGGTTTAGCGATTCCAGCTTAAAGCAATAAGGTGGCAGTGGTTTCAAAATGACCTCATTTATATGCAGATTTATGCAGCAGATAACTTCAAAATCCAATCGGATCATGTATTCAGCAGCCCTGTGGTGTACTGTAAGTATGAATTATTCTTGTGTTGAGTTGCTAACAAAATGCGCATACACCGTCCACTTATTCAAACCGCCAGAGCATCTGACCCTGGCTGCTAACCACAGTTAGCCAAGGTCACTGCAAATGGCTCAACCTCCACAGACAATTCACCTGCTTATTAGTCCTAATTCAGACGGACGAGGGTGGGTGACTGTGTATGTTGCCGTGGTTGTGAGTGTGTGTTCAGAAGAATGTTGATGAGGGGGAAAGACAGAGCGGCGGAGTGCACGGTTTTGTCAGTGTGTAAATACCAGCGTGCATCCAGATCGAGTGTTTCAGTGTGTGTGCGCGATTGAAGGTGAGTCTCGCCAAGGTCAGGCCGTCCCTGCCCTGAATCTCAGATGAACTCAGGAGTCCCAGGGAACTGCTTGTGTGTACATTTCAGACACTACAGGAGCGTGAAAAAAGAACCAGGTGTCATTTCCCTGTAGGGTCTCCTTTAAATCTGATTAATCTCACAGACCGTAGTGGGATCCTGTCAGTTTGTCAATTCAACACCTTAATTTAAACAACCTTATTGATCATGTTTGAAGCAAGCGACCGACCGAGATCAGAGCTCACATGCCCTCATTAAATCCAAACATTTTTCAAGTCCTGTTCTGTTCCTTTCATTAAAAAAGAATAACATATGGCTTTAATTTGTTCCGTGACAGTAATCATTTAGTTGTATTGTTGTATTATTATGTGGTAACACTTCTCATACATATATTATTTTTATGAATACTACAATACTACAATAATGTAGTCTTTGTTGAAAAAAATGTATTCTTTTGGCGGTACAATCTTATCGGGATTATGGGAGCTGCCATATTGCTTCTCTGATGCATTTTCGAGCTGTGCAGTAGAGACGCAGGGACATGATGTCCCCCAATGACCGGCCGCCTGATTCATATCCTCGCATGCACCTGACGGACGGTGATTGGCTACCAAAAAGCTGTCAAACACCTGTTTTCAATATCAGCAAATAACTCGTCAAATACAAATTAGTCAGAAAGACGACTTGGATTGAAAAATCACTCTGATGAAATCTACCTAAAAGATGAAAATCTGCTTGGGGAAACATTTCTTCAACACGTAGCCTACTTTAAATTTTTAGTTTGTCCCACGTCTCACTTGCTAACAATGAGGGGGGGGGCGGGGCTTATGACCTATACTGCAGGCAGCCACCAGGGGGAGATCAAGATGCTTAGGCTTCACTTTTGGGGAGCCGTCCTGTTGTCCATCCTTATACAGTCTATGGTTGGGTTGCCGTGGGCTCTGAGCTGCACTACCGCCACCAAATGTTGCTCTCACATCATTTGAGAACATACTAGTCCTGATCCCTGGAATCAAACATGCAGATTTACCAAATCTCTACTACCGTGACACGAGATATACTGTCACATTGTCCATATTGTCATATTGCTCTCCACTATATTTTAAATATAATATGCTCAGTCACATATCTGTTGAGATATTGAAATTTGGTCTTTGTTAGTGAATTATGTGCTGTGTTTGTGGTCTAATATGTGAAAATATACTGACCAATCTGCAGATTTGACCATGAACCTGTTGTGACAAGCTGATCAACTTGATGGCATAGTGATCATACTGTAGCATAAATGTTTATTTTTGTGAAATTTCTTCAGCGTGACTGATGAGCAGTTAGAGAGTGATAAGCACACGATCCAGCAGAGTCCGGAGAAAAGTGCAGATGTAAGAGTTTTGGGATGCAGCATAAAGCTGGAGTCATCAGCAGCTCAGTGGCTGAAGGACTGTTTAGCAGCAACAGAGCCCCTGAGTGTGCATCACTGACTCACAAATAAATATATGAGAACAGAGTGTACTGTCAGACGTTTCCACATCAATCAAGTATAATACCTACATAAAGAAATGCTTACATCAAAGAACATCCACCACTGAGCAGGCAGTCCTGGACAGACTGTGAATCTTACGCTGCGGTGCTTAACTGACAAACAGAGGATGGAAGAGGAGGAGGAGGAAAGAAAAAAGATGCATTGTTGCAGGCTGATGAGAATAAAAGAGGGCTGAAAGAGAGTAAACAAGTGAAAGGAAGAAATATGCAAGTCAGTGTCACGGCAATGCTGCTGTTTCACCTATTCATACATTTATTTAAAATATGATGAGGTTATTTAAACCTGACTATTTACTACGTCCTTGGTTATCAACACACTGAAATCACAGTTTGAAAATGTGTTTGCAGTTTTATATTTGCAGCATTTATATCAATTCTTCTACTTACTGAATTTGAGTGAGACATTATCGGTGAAGCTCGTTCTGCGGGTGTGATTCATGACTTTAACTAGTGAACAAGTTAAAGTTACTGTTGAACTTACTGATATAGACAGAGAAAAGGGACCAAGTATTTGGTAAGAAGAGAAGAGGTAAGAAAGAGACCTTTAATTCACCACGTTGCTAGAAAATGAATGGTACTAAAAGGATCAACTAAAAGGTTTTGAATCCTTTTTTTTTACTTTTAAAACACTAGGAAGGTAGTTTTGCCATGCATTTGCCATGCAAATGAACATCTGACCAAATACTAGGTCATGTTTCCCTGAAGTAGCTTTTACTCTGAACGAGCTTCATTGAAAACGTTGCACTCAAATTCAGTAAGTAGAATAAGTGAATGCTGGAAATATAAAACTGCCAACACATTTTCATATCATGACTTGAGGCTGTTGATAACCAAGAACACAGTAAATAGTCAAGTTTTAACCCCTT
>JAPQRN010000005.1:4490986-4501328 GCA_037367275.1 Coranthus polyacanthus | reverse complement strand
GGTATTAGATCGTTTTAGACGGCTAACCTTACCCATGCATGCATGTGCGGAGTAATGAAAAGATAGAAAATGTTAGATATGGGGTTTTATAAAATCTTCCAATATCAGCTTTTTTGTCCTGCAAGGATTGTTTATAGAAAGTGTTACCTCATTGTGTTGTGTGTTTTCAGACATAGAGCAAGGTCATTGCTCTGCACTGTCAAAAACCACAAACTCTATCATCTATCTAGCTGTCAAGACTGCTCACTGTTTGCAAAGGTGACTGTAGAGTGACTGCGACTGGTTGCGAGTGTGACTGTCAGCATCAGTGCATGTGTGTGCGCGCCTGTGTGTGTGTGTGTGTGTGTGTCTGAAAGAAAGTGAGAAAAAAAACCCAAAACAACAAAGTCAGAGCTTAACCTCACAAAACACCTCATTCAGAAGAGACACACAAGTGAGGAAAAGGTGAGCAGAGGAACCAGGAAAGACAGAGAAAGATGAGACACAAGGTGGGGATGGGACCTCTGATGAGAAGGCCTTTTCTTCAGTCTTAGATCTACTCATCCTCAAGGGATCCTTCTGTTGTACAGCCTTGTAAACATCAAACCAAACCACTGACTGTGATTTCACACACCACAAGAGGCAGTGTGTAAACACGAGTCATGCATGTGCTGCACGAATAACATCAGTCTTAAAAATATCTCCTCATGCATTACATTAGCAACGCAGAATTGATTAATCACACGCTGTTGCTAGAATTTAAATGAGGTTGGCACCTTTAAAAAAAAACAAAACAACAACAACAACAACCCTCCTGACACTGTATCACCTTACTAATAAACAGCCTGAAAAAAAAGTTGATTCTGGAGTTTAATAAACATCACATGTAACTTTGGTCTATTGTAGAAGGAAGCAGAGCCAACAATGACTTGATCTCATTTATGTAAGATGATGATAATTAAGTGCTTACGGTCGGAGGAGTTGGTTGTGAAAGAGTCTCCTTCGCACCAGAGACACGGTGCAAGGAAAAGGCGCAGAAAGAAGAGTCGACGGCAGAAAAGAGAGCAGTAAGGGAGAGCAGTTGGGCGACAGAAACATAAAGCAGATCTTGTCAGCTGCTCTTTCTTATCACTCCCAGGTCAAGGAGTCGGATGGACAAGTACAAGGACTTTGAGTCTCAGACAGACAGATGTGGCTTGAGTGTATTCCTAAAGATAGCATCATAGTGTAGTATGACATAAAGATAACAGACGCAAGAACATCCCAAGCTGACGTATGTGGAAACTGCTCCAGACTTGATCAAAATCAACAGGTCTGTGTTTTACTGTTTCTTCTTTGAAAGGTACATCATTGCATATTCCTGTATTACTGCATATTTACCGTCTAATTTGAGGTGGTTCACCGTTTCTGAATGATGTAGCATATATTTTTTTGTTGCTTTTTAATGAGACACACTTTCATGGTTGTTTTAAAAATGAACCACTGCAGAACAACTTCTGCAACAGCGCGGCCAAGATTAAAGACTGAGGATTGCATAAATGCGCATTAGAACTTTACAAAAAGAAACATGCACTAATAATGATGAACAGAAATAGCTTTTTCCTGGTGTCACGATCTATCCCTATATGCCTCTTTATATAGTACGGTAATTTATCAAAGTCATTCTTCTCAAGTTTTCATTTATTATTGAGCGACTTGATTTATGTGCCAACATGCAACCTTCCAAACCACTTAGTTTTCAGATTAGTGGGAAAGTTATGTAATAATACACATAATTTAGGAGGATTAGTAAAAGCAGTGAATGTAAACAGCTGTATTTTTCCCATGTTGTATTAAAAAAACGTTGAGCGATAATGATGGGGATTATGTAACATCATCATATTTCTCATCTCGGGGCATACTGCTCACTGCTTCTCAAAGATGCTACACTTTTAATTATATGCCGTCTCTTCACTGGGTAGCTGTAAAACACCCTGCTACAATATTGCTGGCAGCTGCACTGCATGCTGTATTCTCCTCTACTGCACAGAGGTACGCAATGTGCAGTAAATTATAGGGCAGCACTAGACTGCAGGGGCTAACTGAACACACAAGCACATACACATGAAAACGCTTAAAGAGGGGGGAGACACCGCTGCACAGCATGCAATTACTTATTTATCATGTTTTGAGCAAATATATTTTTAAGAAGATGTGCTAGTATATTGGTTGTAGTGCCATCCGCCACAACAACAGCAGTTTTACTCACTAACACTAAACGCTGTCAATACAGACACTGCAATGTAATGGTACATGACTTTCGCTATATATTTATACATTCACGCATCGGCTTCTATCATAACCTGTAGAGAGTGTTGGGGAGAAACAAGTTACAGGCAACAGAGTGCAATTACAAAAATACAATCATAATCAGTGACAGTTCATGAGAAAAAAAAAAAAAAGTACTGTATTTCCTCAAATAAAAACCGGGACTTGATTAAAAGCCAGGTCTCTAATAATAGCCAGGAGTGAGGACGACACGAGCAAATAAAGCCGGGAAAAAAATAATATGGATAAACTTGTGGTGACTGTCATGTAATGTGCTGCCAGTTAAGCACAGTGTTCACTTCTATAAGTTTAACTGAATACATTCAACAATATAATCCGGCTATTGTCAACACTTTTGTTGTTTTAAATGACTCATCTGTGTGCGTCTTACTTTTTCAGCTAAACTGTCATTTGGAGAAACTTACAAGCGCAACAGGAAGACAACGTTTTATGCAATAAAAGCAATGCAATGAAGGCAATGAACAGATTCTAGCCTTTGAAACGCCGGAGGGCTTTTATTTTGTAACAGGAAAGGAAGTTTTGCGTTTGTAGAAAAGCGCATTGCAGTATTTTTAACAGCTCAAACGGGGGGTGGATCAAAACGAGGTTTCGCGCTACTTACAGCCATTTCTGCTTATTAAACAGAGGATATTAGAAATAAAGGCCTGACTCTAACACTAGCCTCCTTCAAATAAAGGCCTGGTGCCTGGAGAAATAAAAGGCGCCGGCCACTATTTGAGGAAATACGGTAATTAAATTAGAGTAACCAAACCAAATTATGGTGATTGCAAAGAATCACACATTACATCTGAATTAGAGGTTTACCAGTAGCTGATGATCGTTCTGAGCAGGAAAATGAACCGGCCACTGACACCTTGCCTATGTCTCGGACAAAGAGGTTTTTATTTCAAGACCAGTCAAGACCACAACTGCAGGAATATCAGCTGTGATTTGAATAAAACACACTTTCAAACCTGTCTTTTAGGTGTAACACATTTAGCCAACTCTTGATTCAACTTGCACACTGAAAAAAACGTAAAAAAATAAAACCTACATGCAGATGATAGTTATTTCAGTGTTATTGCAACTGTGTGGTCTTGGTCTCGGTTTAGGTGGTCTGGACTACAACACTACTTATACCTGTTGTAAATAGTGATCTGTAACCTCTTTCACTCAAAACCTTCCCACCACTGTCTCTTTTGCATCATATCATGTCTTGTGCGTGCGCTTCACAGTCTTCATTAAAAACACTAATGAAGTCACAAGGTGTCACTCATGCAATATTAAATTACACCGTTTTAAATTAAACTTTTCTTAACATTTTATTAAACTTTTTATGATCGTTAGAGGATCATCAAGAAGGTCATAAGAAAAAAAAGAATCCTCTAATGTTAACTTTTTTTTTTCTTTCTGTGAAATATAGCCTCATTTCTTCTCGCCCGTAAAAATGATTACAAAGAAAATCCATTCACGACGCTTCACGCTGTCACTGTGCGCTGTTAAGGCGACGGTAGAGATATTCAATATCGGTGTGGGTAATGACGTTATTAAGTGGACTGAGTACCATGTGATGTGATGTGTGTGTTTTTATCGCATTCGGTGTTTCTGTTATGTAAGTTATGTAAAAGTTAAGCGTAGTACTGCCATCCATTCCTGTGTTATGTTACGCACTGAAAATAATAAAAATAAAATAATCCATCCTAGGGACCAGAAAGAAAATGGAGAACAACTGCATTTCAGAATATTTCCACTTTAGTTATGAAATGAGTATTACCTCACACTCACCAGTCCTTAGGTCTTTGATACAGCTCCAAAGCACTCCACTCCAGCAAACAGCAAATCCACTTTGTATAATAGGAGTTGAAAATCAATTCATACAATACTCTCAACACTTTCCTGCTATAATTGAATAGTTCACACATACACATGCACATACAGTATTCTCCATGCTTCCCAGCCTCTGTCAGATACACAAATTGTGAATGGGTATTAAATCATCCAAGGTTTTGTTTGTTCTATTTCATGCTACATTATCTGTGAAATAAAATTTGTTTTCTCTGGAATCCTGAGCCCTGGTCACTGTAATCCTATTAAACAGTAAGGACTACAGCAGGTAAACAGCTACAGTAAACGACGCACATTCTTTTCAGCTTTACCTCTTCATTCGCTCTTTCTTTCTACACCTACATTTTTGCTTCTTTTTCTCTTTACATACTTCTCCAAAGCTGCTTTTTTTTGGGACGTGGGACATTTACACGGCATAGTGTGACGAAACATAAAAGACGACTTGAGAAGAGAAAAGCTACAAGCAACACAGCGTTCTGTATTTAACTCAACAAATCCTCCTGTTTAAGATCAAAGTCATTCCGATATCGTACGACACATCCTGTCAGATGGGACAAATTTGCTCCCCGATTCTCCAAAGGGTCAGAGTTCGCCCTGTCAACCCTTTCGGCCTCTATATAAAACCCTATTTTGTCGTGTCTGGTTGTAAGCTCCGCAGTCTCACAAAACCTCCCTCTGTTTTTCACTGATGAACAGCTGCTGAGTCCCTTCAACCTCAGACTTATTGACAAGAGAGGAGTCACAAGGAGACGTTTAACCCTGTGACCTCACTGTCTCTCAAAGTTCAGCCAAGTAGCAGCAGCCACTTTGGTGTTTACATTGTTCTTTAATACCTCAAGGACTAGAGAGACCTTTACTTTCCTTCCTTTCAAAAGGTTATAAGCAAGAACGAGGCAGTACACGGTAGACAGAAAGGAGTTTAAAACGCTTCATATGATGTCGTGCTGCAACACTGCAGGCTGAAACATCACTGGATGATAAATAGTTAAAAGGCAAAATATGTAACGTTTTCCAAAAAAAAATAAAAAAAAATAGACTATACAATAATAATAGAGTTTTGTGAAGGTGTAGGTTCATTTATGTGTTATTTAGAGGGTAACAGCTCTAAAGCCAGAAAGTAATGTTTTTTTTGTCCCACTTTCGTTTTGGGAAGGAGGGCCTAAGTTTGAACTAGGGGTGTAACGGTATGAAATATTACCACAGGGTACGGTACGGTACCTATCAAAATACCACGGTATACGGTATTTCATGGTATTTTTTCAAAATCCCCTTTTAATTAAACATATGTAACCCTTACACCACTGGCTCGTGTGGGGAAGACACTACATACAGAACTGTAATACGTAGGTATTATACCGTAATTCTGTAAAAATCCAATCCCCGCAGGGTAACGTCCGCCTTCAAAAGCACAGCAGCGGTGAGTATCCAGGAATTACACAGATCCCGTCTCGTCAGGCTGATGTCCGTCTGCAACAGGGGGAAAACACACCTTCCAGCAACAGCAGAATATCCACAGCTCTGGGCAGCCGTTCCGTGGCGTCCACCGGAGTTTCTTTTGACAACAGTCTCACTTCTCTTCAGGCGGTGAAACAGCCGACGGTCTTCCGATGATAGCAATCGTTAGCTTAGCCTAGCTCCGCAAGTTCTCTTCCCCGTAAGATACTCTTTGTTGCCAATACACAGCCTCAAACCCCCCAAAAACAGTTACAGCCTTTATAATGCATCATCATCATCAAAGTTAGTAAAGCTCTTTTCAAATGATTAAACACAAGTTCTGTGTCTGTGTTACTTACATTATTGGACTCAACTGATTGTTAGCCTGTGGATATTACTCCCACTGGTGGAGTTTGTACATATTCTCTGGATGATTTGTTTACTTACAGTCCAAATTAGTATTACTAAATGTGTTGTCTATTAATTCTTTAATTGTGCTTTAATTGTGTCTATTGATCTTATTCCTGCTACTTAATTCTTTTTTTTTTTTCTTAAATTAGCACTCCTTTGGATGAAATGTTACACCACCTTTTTCATTCCAAAGTGCGTGTGAAGCCAAACAGCCTCCAACACATCAGCAAACTACACCTTGAAAATTAAAACCACGCAACTCTGACCCATACGGATTGTTGCAGACAGTGGGTTTGGTTATCGTGACAAGATTTTCTTCCGTCCAGTTTGATATGGTCTAGATGTAAATAGTCAAAGTGACAGGTTTTTATACTGTGGTGGCTCACAACAGATAAAAGCCAACCTTCAGATATTTACACTTTAAAGACAGACTCTTGTCTTTAAAACACATAACTCAGTCCACCAAGAAAATATAGTCAGTGAAAAAATGGAAAAAATAAGAAAATCCTGCTTACTCTGAGTCACATCAATCAGCACCAAATCTCAGCTCTCAGGCAATGCAGACTTCACTGAACCACTTCCATCCATAACGCTCAGAGAGTACGGAATAGAAGCAGCGAGGCTATCATTCTGCAACGCAGTTAAAGCTTTCCATTTTATATCACCAGTTTATTCTGAGAAATTGTTCACTGATGACTTTGAAGTAGTGTTGGTCTTCAACTCAACCTGACTTGGTTGCCGCGGATACCGGCCTCGTACAATCGCCGTCCTCGAAAAACATCCCACTGTGGGGATCACCAGCTGATTGTTGGCCCACAGATACTACTCCCACCGGTGGAGTTTATACATCCTCACTAATGCAGTCTGTTGGGTAGTTAGTTTACTCAAAGTAACTAAATGTGTTGCATATTAATTCGCATAATATTGTGTCTATTGATTTTATTGTTGCTACTGGATCTTTCCAGATTTTTTCTGTTTCTTAAATTAGCACTAAAAAGTGGTAAAACATCATACAACATCACATCAAGTGTGTGTGAGGCTAAAAGCCTCCCGATAACGAAGCAACTGCAGACAATGGTTTTGGTCATTGTGACAAATAGTATATTTTAGTATTTTTTTTTAAAATTGTCGTATTTGCTTCTATCCAAATAATAATTGTTTGATAAGTACAGGTCCAGATCTAAATGGTGAAAGTGATAAGAGTTTATTCTAAAAATGGCCCACAGCTGATAAAAACATAACAAATAACTTCAGATATTTACACGTAAAAGATAGACTCTTGTCTTTAAAAAAACATAACTCCGTCCACTAAGAAAATATAGTCTATATGAAAAAGAAAATCCTGCTTTCTCGGAGTCACACCAACCAAATCTCAGCTCTCGGGCAATGCAGACTTCACTAAACCGCTTCTATCCATAACATGCAGAGTGTATGGAATAGCAGCAGTGATGCTATCATTCTGCAAAGCAGTAAGAAAAGCTTTCCATTTTATATCACCAACTTAGTCTGAGAAATCGTTTACTTAAAGCATTACACTGGGATGATATAAGAGGCCAGCAATGACAGCTTGTGTGTTTGACTAAGCCGCTCATAAAAACTAAACCAATGGCAGACTTTTAAAGCAAACACCATTTCCTGAAGAAATGAAGGATTTAGTCTCACCTGTACAAATAGAAGAGGTGAAAAGAAGCAGGATATAAGAAATTGCAGGAAAGAAAAATTGCAGGCGGCATACGGGGATGATTGTATAGCCTTAAAAACATGTTTCATCACACACACATGTCCACAGACAAAAATGGAGCTGGATTGAATTAAACGGATCAGAGCTATGATCCATCTTCCACGATGCATTTCCCGTACCTGTTCTCTCACAAACAAACATCACTTGATTCTCCATGAATATAAAAACAATCGCTCCAGTTAAATAATATAAATAAATCAGACTTCACTAACCAGACTTCAGCAGTCGCAGGTGACATGCGTGGTCCACAGCAACAAGGAAGCTGATGATGCAAAAGAGCTATTTCTGTGTCTGTGTAAAGAAGAAGTTTTACTGCGTGCAGACGAACCTCGAGAGATCACATCAGACTGTAAATAGAAAGTCACCTAGATTCCTGCGACTCGAAAATTAAAGCATAAACATTTACCTAACAAAATCTGAATATGCCGACTGCGGCGAAGGAATGGCACGACAAAGAGTCTAGTGAAGTAAACGACTTGGTGCGTCTTCAAAACACAAGCTGAGTAACACAAAAATATAAAGCTGGGTCTAATACTAATCATTTACCAGTTTCTTGGCTCCAGCGTGACTTGAGGCTGGAGATGAGCTTTTTCTGTTAGAAGACGAGGTGAAGAACTGACTGCTCGTGGCGTAATTTCAATTTAATGTGCAGTGTAAATGTTACACCAGGAAAGGTACGTTCATTTTAGGTAAGTCGCTATAATGTACAAAACATCTAACTGTACAACTTCTGTGGTGTTTAGAAATAAAGTACGTCCCAGTCTCCAGTCCATTACCATGATGTGATCTCAGAAAGACACACGATATAAAAATATGTATCTGCACCGTTTAAATGTAAGCCACAATCAAAAACTACTGTTTGTATAAATTCTAAATCAGCACTGCTGTATCTTCAAATAGCACATAAACAATACCCTAACCCAATGTTTGTTTTGTAAAAATCAGGTCTGATATAATATTACTCAACGTGTCTTGTTTTTCCCCCGAGGTACATTCATTTCTACACATTTTTCTAAATCAAAACAATATAACCAGACTCAGACTAAAGACATTTCCTAACTGCATCTCTATTACATGTTGATATACCTCGTTGAGGTCGTTTGTTCCGTATCTGTAACATTAAGGTTGCGGCTGGGTTTGCTGTTCCTCGGGATTAGATAGGCTGGATGTTTACAGTTCACCTAGAAAAGGTAAGTGGATTTTCACAAATGTACAAAGCATGTTCTTGCATTACTTGTATGTGTGTCCTTGGGAGAAGCTGAAGCAGAGCAGTTTATCTGGGTTAAAATGCGCCGCTATGAGTGTAAATCAGGCAATGATGAATCACCTAAACTTGAACTTAAAACCCCTGTTCTCCATTTCTCTCTCTTATTCGCCCGCTCTGAACTGTGGTCCCTTTGCTTCATGGCCAAGTCTAAAAAAGGAAAGGTCAGTGGTTAACGAAGGTCCGTAAGTCAAACTGTACAGGAGAGCGTCAGAATGCAGTTTCATTATTTCAAAGGTTTACTCCTCCATAATGATCTTTAGAGTCATTTCCCCAGTTCCCTCGGTGCTGGCTGCATTCTCGATTTTTGATTTCATGTCGTTAATGTAAAATCCAATCAGGAATATAATTAACTTCAAGCCTGCTGGGCCAAGAAGGCTCCTGAATGCCTCATGTGTAGCTGGTTAGAATGGACGATACAGTGTGTTGAGTGAGACACTGAAACAGTAGTGCTGTGTGTGCAGTACACCAACAGCATATGTTGACCCAGGAGGTCACACTTAATCCGAGATGTTCCTACAGAATGTGCCTGTGTGTGTGAGTGACATCCACACTTAGACGCATGATGCCAGAGAAAGTAAAGAGGACAAGTTGAGTGGAAACTAGCGGAGCGGACTCTCGCGAAAAGAAGGGCCGCTGGCTAGCTGTAGTCTTACATATCACATGGAGCTTTGCAATTATTGTCATAGATATATACCGTACTTAGATACTGAAAATTCTTAACAAAGTGTGTAACGGATCTAAACAGCAGGGGTTTTAGCCTCTTTTTTCACAAGGATTATTAAGTAGAAGCAGTGAATATCGTGTTGGGGCAGATGAGTGGGGAAGAGCAGAAATGTTGCTGTTGGATTTCTTTCAGGATTCATTCCATGGACACTGTGACAACCCTTCAAAAGTGAAGCCGGAACGTCTCTATGTCCCCCTGGTGGCTGGCTGCAGTATAGGTCAGAAATCCCACCCCTTCCGTGTTATTCAACGGGACTTTGGCCAAAATAAAAAGTCACATCCAATACGATGATTTCGGCTGATTTTAGGCAGATTTCATCAGGCAGATTTGGGTTTAAAGTGTTATATTTGTGAGTTGGTTATTTGATGTCAAAACTTCTAGCACCTCACATCTACTCCGCCTTATTCCCACTTTTTTAACACTGATGCATGTTAAACTCCTGAGAGATTAACTGTCCATTATCAATCAATAAAACAGATCTCAATCTTCAGTCTATTCCTGTGAGGTGATACATTTAAAGCTACGGGATCTGAAAAAGACAATGACACTATGTTTTCCTATCACTAAAGCAGAACATGGGTCAGAAGTGACCTTTATTCATTGATACGGTATTTCATGCATGGCTCAGTGTTTC
>JAPQRN010000005.1:4433576-4447820 GCA_037367275.1 Coranthus polyacanthus | reverse complement strand
TGTGTGTGTGTGTGCTATGTCTGCACTACATCCATTACCAGAATCATAACACACCTTCCTTTGTCTTATGATCATCATAAAAGCCATTAGTTTGGCATCTATCTCTTGATCCAGATCACCGTCCCCCTGCATATACCATTCAAGCCCCATGCGAGGGGCTTTTTTTTTTTTAATTTCCCTTGTCGGATCAATAAGCTTTACGTTAGCTTTTATTGGGGGCTTATTTCCTCCAAAACAAGGACAATTTCATTAATACCTTCTTCTGTTTCAAAGAACAGACTTAGCTAATGCAAGAATCAGGGCCAGAAAAAGACGCTGGTTTTGTTTAGTTTTTTTTTTTTTTTCGTTTCACAGTACTGGTACATTGAATATCAGGTTTCATACTCTACGGTACAAGCAAGAAATCAATACCATCGATTTAAAGCAAACCTGGGGAATTCAAATATGTGTGTTGCAGTGATGTTAGGTAGCATATTGCATAGCTGCAGGGCCAAGAAAACGTGATGCAACATTGAAAATTTTGTAGCTTCTTATTTTATTTCTTTTATTCCAAACGCACACAAAAAAAACTGCAATATCCAATGTCTTTGTTGTTTTAGTCCGATCATCAGGTGACACACAAAAAAAGAAAACTACCCTAAAATTATACTTCTGTATTAGTGTCCATATACTGTACATTAGTGGACGTTTTTGCTATTTTTAAAACCAAACAGATTTAATAAAAAAAAAAAAAAAACTGATAAAAAAGCTAGACTGTAAGATAGATTTTGTATAGCACTACTGTCAAAAAAGAACAAGACAGGATGCGATTTAGCATGTACAGCCAGAGAGGAGGGAATACAGTAAGTTTAAGACAAACAATTCTTATATCCGCAGAACACATTTGACTCGCTGTCCTCCAAAGAGCGTGTCTATTACTGTCGGGGGTTACAGTGGTCGAAGCGGCAACAAGAACCCCACACCTGCTCCCGCCTTGTTACAGTGACGGCTCTAATAGAAAACGTGCTCTGTGTTAAGAACCCGTTCGTCTCATCGGTAAGACCTCAGCGTGGGCCATCAGTGAGAGTCTTCAATGATTTAGATCAACAGCACTCTCCGTGCTCCCTAACAGCATCCGCAGGTGTGCTGGCAACATCGTTCATCACTGAAACATTATCAATTCTCCTCCAGTTTCCTACAGTGGCACTACAGGCAGGGGTCTTTCACTCTTTGTCTGCTGTGCTAACAATGTGTAATGTCTTTTTATCAATCATAGTCACTATCTGGAAAACTGTGCTTGGAGATAAGTAATTAATAATAGAGCTAATTAATTTTTTTCTTTTTTGCTCTTGACAGATCATTCCTATTTTGACGGACGATCGTACTTGAAATTTTGTCACAGAGCATATCTATCACCCAGAATTAGACATCAAATGACACCGATTCATATTGTTCATTCTGCCCCCACAGAACGGTTGCCTCTTTGATACATGTCGCGTGCGAATGTCCAGGGGTTTGAGATTTGTGGGGGAAGGTTATCAGTACTCTTGCAGAACCAACAGGGATACAATTACCAATAGACCCCGCTGTACATCTTGTAAATCATCACTTCCACCTGGCTGGCAGGCCTGACTGCTGCTAAGAGGATTGTAGTCCAGCATAGGAATCATCCTTGTGATATTTCCATTACTCAACGGCTCACGATTTAGACATTTTAACTGGAAGTATCATCAACAAAAGTCAACGATTCACGGCGCAAACAATTTTATTGTGAAAAGTACTAAATTGGAAAGAAATAGCGATAGAGATACAGACAAACTTTATTAATACCCAGGGGGAAATTCAATGTCCATCAGCTCAAGAAACAAAAAGAAAGCAAAATAAAAACTAAACAAGTAGATTGTTCTCTCCTATTTAAATTTGGAACAGTTTCTGGTTGTATCCAGGGATTTTGTAATAATAATAATAATAATAATAATAAGAATTTCCCTGAGGGGATACATAAAGTTCATCCACCTTATCATCTCATCTGTTTCTGAACATTTCAACTATTTAATATCTGGAGTCAAGATGTGATGATAGAACTAATGTTGCACTGTGCGCCTATATTATTTTGTAATATCACATGCCTATTGATCACACGGTGCATTTCCATTTGTGGTTGCTTATCTTTCCGTATTACTCAGACTAGTATTATTTCTGAAAAATATGCTCATCATTTCTAAAGGCGTCCACACTGCTCTGACATTTTAACCTTCTGAAAACTGAGACTTTTGGAAATGCCGATAGCTGGTCCATGGAAATAGTGTTGCATTGTGATGTGGACACAGACTTTTAGAAATGATGATGTATACACACGCATTCACTGTCTGATTGTGTTTTATCAGTCACCGTGTATCCTTTCTGTTGGAGGATTTACTGGGATTTTTCCTCCGTATAATCTTTTTAAGGCCTTAACCTTAGTGTGTGAAGTGCCTTGGGATAATCATATATAGTGACTGGCGCTATATAAATAAAACTGAATTCTTCCTTTCCGGAAGAAAACAAGACGTTGGCATTGACAACCAGCTCTTAATGGATACTGAATCACAGTCTGTTCTCGTTGACCCTTCAAGCAGCTGTTGTGCAGATTTTATCATGATACTACTTACATTCACAGCAGGAGAGCTGTTATGCAAGCAATTTGCTATAATTCCCGTGTTTAACAACATTATCAGCTCCCCTGGTCATGTGATATGCATTTCAGGTGTTCAGAGATTATTTCTGAATCTTTGCTAAAATGCTAATGTGGACTATGTTTTAAAAAGAAAACTGTGCATTACTCTGGATGCAGCCTGTGATACTGGTTTTCCATTCAAACTGAGGTTCTCGAGTTTTAGAAGGTAAACTTTTAAAAACCTTTAGTCATATTTTACAAATTGGAACACGTTGTAAAGATGGTTGCCATGTAGTTTGTTCGTCTGGGTTAGTCCAAATATTTGGAGCTTGGGGTGTAATTACAAAGCTAATTTTACTGTGTGCGCCTATATACTGTTGTAATATCACATGCATATTGATCACAGGGTGCATTTCCATTTGTAGTTCGTGGCAATAGCACGATTACGTGCTTGATTACATCCGTGGCTGTAGCCCAGTTGCGGTACAGTGTAATGAAATCTGACACCTTGGCTGTTCGAGGGAAACATGCAGACACTGCTGCTACTGTAAAAAAGATGAATGTCTATAATTCAGCGGGTACCATCTCCTTCCCTTCTGTATCTAAAGGGATGGCAGCAGAAATGTATTACATCAGTGATAGGTTAAGTGATTTTAAATCAACAAGCCATGGATATTGCCAGTCTTTCCATATTAATCAGAGTATTGTGATAGTGGTTTTCAATTGCAAATTGTAGTTTTTTTTTTGTTTCAAATATATTTTACAAATTGGTACTCTTTGTAAAAATAATTGCCATGTGGTTTGTTTGTTTGTTTTCAGTGATCTTAATATTGTCCTTGTAGTTATTGTTTCATACTTTACTAGAACAGTCTGAGATTATGTGAAAATTGGATTCATTAATGAAGTTTCTCGACAAAATATCGCTATTGTACATTTCTCCAAAGCACAGATTATGTATAATCTGAAAGTCTAGAACTTCTGAACCAAAAACATATCAACGTTTCAAGATTAGCATGTATATTGACGTGTTTTAACTGCTCAAGTCATTTTTGCCACAAACGTAAATGCAAACTGCTCGCAGCCGCCTTCAGAACCGTTGACTCAATGTACAACATCAGCTGGTGTTGATGACGGCATTATTAAACCTGTGATGGAGCACCTGGTTAGGGTTAGGGAAACATACCAGGAATTGGTTTAATACAGAAAAAAGTATGCAAAATGGGATAAAAATGCACTCACAAGAACCAAACCACAATCTTTACCTAACTCTATGGGAGTCGGGATGTGAACTGTGGCAAAGTCCGGCGTTCTGTACATCCACCATCCATCCCATTGACTTCCTGTTCATTGAGGAAAGATAAAAAAAAAAAAAAGTAAATCCTTCAAGGTCAAATTACATTGAGATTATACTTATCTGTGGTTTGCAGAAATGTTCAGTCGCAATATTTTATTCCAGCAACTGGGTTTTTAGTTTCTGAATCATAGTCCCCAAACTGTGCATGGAAACTCAAACAGAACCTGTTGGTTTCTTGTTACGTTACATCACGTCACATCACGTCACATCACGTCACATCACGTTACATCAAATTAGTTCACATCATGTTTTGTCCAGCTACAATACACCCTGGAATGTTTAGTTAGTGACAGGCCTGTTAGAACCGACTGCACACATTGTGCACAACTTTATACCACTGCAGGTAATACTGATTGCCTCTTTGTGATTATGTTTAATTAATGTTTATTAAGCGTCAGCGGAGGGAGGGTTACTTGCTATTACTTGTTCTCCCTCAGTTCAACAGTGCTGTGCCCCTGACAGATAACAAACAGCTGCACCATATGAGATGCAGCAAAGCAATGCATCATGGAAGCAATGCTCTATTCACTCAGCAGTCCTCGTCCTCTCTGGATCCCCCTTTCATCTGCTCTTCACACATCCCGTGTCATCCCCATAATTTGTATTTGTCAGAATCTGAGCAGCTTGCTGTTGAAGACCTGCGGTGTCTCGCCTGCAAGATAATAAGAAACATCAGCAACTGTGTTTAGCAAGTAGAGCAGTTCTAAGAAAAGATCAATCCAACTTCATTTGCATATCTCTGTTTGGTAAGCTCTGCCTAAGTGCTACAAGGTTACATCATCTTCAGCAACCAAAGGAGTTCTGCTGGCCCGAAAAGTACAAGTGTTTAGATGAGGAATAATTGTTTTGTCCAGGTGACTTAAGACGATCTTTCGAGCAAAGAAAAAATGCATGGAAAGAAAAAACTAAATCTTGTGTTTTAATAAATCTATTATTATAAGCAGAGAACTTAATACATGATTCCCTAAAAGGCTTTCTTATAATTCATCATAGCTCTTTATGCCAAAGTGCTTCCTCACTTTCTATGGAATAGACAGAATTAGGCCATGGAAACACCCTTAGGAGTCCAATTAAAGGCTCTAATATTAGCAAGTAACAGTAAAAACAGTGGGGTTAATAGCTATTTAGTTATCCGGCTTAATTACCAGCCTGCAGCTTCGTGCAAGTCCTACAGTGCCTGCACAGCTTCATGTTCCAAGGCCTGTGATCCTGCAAAGTGCACTGTGTTTAATGTTGGTATGAAGAAGTAAGCAGATTAGGTCGGGCTTCAAATGATTAACGCTCCGAATATAGTTTCTTTTCTTTGAGGAGAGGTGAAAGTAGAAGTAGAAATACTATTGTCTACTTTTTGTGTACAAAAGACAGAAATTTTCCTTCGGCCTGCGTGCGGATATAAACAGCCTACAGTAAAACTCGTTTTTAAGAGTGCCCATAAGCCATTGCCCATTACTTAGACAATTTTTACTATGCCAAATGTTTTAGCTTTGACAGTTTTGCAGGCTGCGTTAAAAGGCTTAACTTGTCCTCCAGCAGTTTAGCAGATGCTGACAACAGAAAAGAAAAACAGGATTACCGCCAATGCTTGTCCAAAATCTGAGCAATGGAAGACTGAAACCCTTTTAAAGTCAGAGTACTTTACCTATATGATAAAAGTGTTCAGGAAAGTGTTGAAAAGGCTCATTTTGTGTGGTAGCCAATACCAGATACTAGAAAAAACAAAGCAAATCAATGCAGTTTTTTGTCGTTCCCCTTCTTTCCTGTTTTAATCGTTTTAGCCAAACAAAGGTTAGTGACAACAGGGTCTCATTATCTCCTCTCACTTTAGGAACCGATAACAGTGAACAGTGAAATCTCAAGCAACATTTCTGAGTCAGAACAATCATAATGTTGGAAGTGGAAACACTCACACTAATGATCAATGAATATTAAGCCTCCTGTAACTTGCTCCCTCCTGAATATCAGCTAATTACTAATTAATTGAAAGACAGCCAGTGACTAATAATGTAGTAATCACATGTTAGTTTGCAATCTGTTGGTTCTTGGCTTTGAAAACAGAACGTTAGAGAAAGGTCCAGGAGTCTGTTAAGTCAAACCTGCACAGAAGGCGACTTTCTCTACTTAAGTGTCAGATACTCACTGTAAATGATACGGGGGAATGCAGGATTTTGTTTTTGAGTTTGGTCTATACTTTGCAAATAGCATCATAAAGTTTACCTCTGCCAAGGAGGTTATGTGACCACTCCAGTTTGTCTTGTCCGTCCATCTGTGTGTCTGTCAGCGGGATTATGCAGACACCACTGCACGGATTTTCGTGAAACTTTGAGGATAGGGCATGGGCCGAGGGTGAAGGAGAAGAAACAAAACAACAACAAAAAAAAAACACCAACCGACAACTTAAGGTCTTCACACACCGTGGTCGTGACGAACAAATGACACAGAAGTGCAAAATACTCACCCACGAATGTTACGTATCAAACAGCGTCGTCCTTCAGTTCATTGTCTTTACCATTTTTGTGTAATTTTTCATTGTTATTGTGATATGACGCCGATTTCACGTGACTCGATTGGTCGATGCGTTTATTCCTGGTGCGAAAGCTCAGAAAAATCGACGTTGTTCCGAAAAAAATAAAAGGTTGCTTTTTGATGAGCAACATTCACGCTCTGTGTGAATGTACGCATGACCTTAATGGTTAGAAATAATACAATGCATGAAAAAAAACGGCCTTGACGCGTAAAGACTGTTAGAACTAAGACCTCTGTTGCCACGGTAACAGTCAGTTACAATAACCAGTGGCGCCAACTGACAGAAAGGAGGAAAACATATGCCATGGGTTTGTTTGTGGTTTAATAATGTTGTGCTACAGGAAGAAAAGTGGCCTTGAAGTCTGCACTCTGCGATTCCTCTTCTGGTTTTCAGTTCGTGTCCGTGCCACAAAGCTCCCCTTCCATCTACATCTAAAGGTGCCGCGATGATTCAGACCTGAAGGCTTTGTGGGCCTGCCGCAGCATCTTGAAATGGTGAATACTTTGTGACATGGTGCACCGTGCCTTTAAAAGCATCCAAAGAGCTTCATTTTGGCCGTGAAAAGGATGAGGCTTGTCGACGATTCTGAGGTACACTGTGGGATTTAAATGATGCTCACCAGCTGTTATGGAGTTCAGCGTGTGCCAGGAAAGCATCCCAAACCATCACAAGGCAGGATGGACCCCCGTGGTTTGAGGCGCATTATGAACCTACAATATGTACAGTTTTCAAAAAACAGGTTCTTACTGCTGCCAGGATGGAGCTTATTTTGCATCTGTAGCACAGCCACGTCAGGACCCACAGACTTACAACAAACGGCGTTATGCACACATCTGCCACACAACCATTGTCTGTAATTTGTCCATAGAAGAGTACAATAAAAAAAAAAAAAACGCAGGAATGCCAGCTATATTTGAGCTCCTGAAGCCTCTGAACCTGGCAACACTTGCCTCATATTTAAGTTTGACGCGTCGCCTTTTTGTTTTCTAATGTTAAGTCAAATCCAGAATCGTTACTGTTCATTTCTATCCTGATTAGCCAGTTTAAATTTGAAAACAAGACATCACTGTTTATTTTTTTTTGTTGCTGTAAGTCTGTTTACTAAAAGCTGATAGTGATCACTTAAATCCCATGCTCATTTTACATTTCTTGGAATTCTTTTTTTTTTTTTTTTTTTTTTTTTTTTAGGATGTTAAAAATGATTGCCAACTGCTATTGGAGATTCATCCAATAGCAGTTAAGGCCAGAGAGGCTCTCACATTTTTCAATGATCATTATTCAGTTTGAAAAAACATTCTAATGAACCTTGTCCTCAATTATGTATAATAATAAAACATTATTACAAAAAGGAATAATTGCTGGAGACACACTTACGATGACAGTGGCTCTTATCATTGGTATGATTGTCATTTTCAAAGTCTGTCTGTCTGTGTTTGACATTCATCCCATGAGCTGAATATTAACCTGATTTAACCTTTTGCCTTATTACTTATTCATATGAACACAGTTTAGATAAATGTGCCCTGCTCTGGGCTTTTTTAAAATATTCCATTTCCTCTTTTGATTCCTCCCTTAAATTAACATTAATGGAATCATCAGAGTGCAAGTAAACAGAGCGCAGCATTTCTGTGCTGCCTGAGTGAACACAGCTCTGTTCCCGGTCCTTCTGCTGTTTATCCAACATCTTACTGCCCGGTGTATTTTTAATGCTATAAACAACTAACTTCACTTGATGAGGATTTTCGAATGTGTGTTTTTTTGGACATACGCAGCGCTGACCAGTCATCCACTGGGCTCATCATTTTGAAAATCCCTTTGGCGTGATAAATAAATAATGCTATTCTCCACCCATATGCAGTTTTACTTTTACATTGTGGTTGTTTTATGTTCTTGTGAGTTTTAAACGTGTGTTTTAGTCAACTCAGCTGCTCAGAACCAAGGGGTAATATTTTGACTGTTTCAAACAGTAGCAAGAAAGAAATTGTCCTGAATCCAAAAAAGACTGTTTATAGATTTAACAACATCAACCACATCTGCGGCAACTTCAAAAAGTACTTTTTTTTTTTTATTTTATAGTGTTATAGTTCAAAGTTTTTAAGTTCAAAGTTATTTATGTAACACTGCAGCAAGTAAATACAGAGTAGAAACTGTTCGATGTGAATTATTTGCACATGTATTCAAAATATAAAAACGACGGTGTCCAGGGGAGCTCAACACACTACTTAATGCATGCAAGCACGAAACACAAGCAAATGAAGAAAATATATTCCTTTGACAACACATGCACCGCAAAATCTCACAACACAAGCAAACACAGAAACACTCTGCAAAAAGTCATAAGTAAATTAAAACAAGCACTGCAAGCAGCACAGATGGTGATGGAAATGTTTAAAGTTAATCTTTACATTTAGCTCTTTTTCTAACTTTCTGGTGAGTAGTCAGCTTCAGTAATTTCAAAAAGTCACAGGGCATTGAACAGATAGTGGGAGAAGTTAGCCTTTGAGGCTTCTAGCAGAGAGACTTTCCGGCAGAAGGGCTTTAGGAAGTCAAGTGAGGTTGTATAACGAGCGTCAACATCCTAACGAGGAGGAGATGACGGTGGATGGATGGAGCCTGTTCTAACTCCCACATCATCACATGCCACTTGGTCATGACTCCCCTGATGTCCGTTTTTAATGCCCAGGGAACCCCTATAGCATTCATTTTTAACATACAGGGTTCCAGACAGAAGTCGATGCAAATCCTTAGACGTTGGTAATCGACAACATGGGCCAGCTGATGTTAAGCAGCAAAAACCTTAGTAGGAGGTGGTTGTGGAGGAGACCAGGGTTCACGTCCCATTTCATACTGTGTTCGTTTATGAGTTTTCTCTATTTGTCTTTCGTATTTTAGCCCTTCTTATTTGAACCCTTTTCCTTAACCCTGACTCTTTTTTCTAACTATAGCCAAGCTCTTTTTATGCCTCAACTTAACCAAACCGCAAACCGAGGCGTTGTCCAGACGTCTGTCCGACTACTCCACGTGTTGAAAAAAAGACGCTCTAAGGTTACCCTGTGCATCGAAATGTGATGCCCTGACAAAGAGACCCAAGCATCAGTACGTAATCAGCTGGGAGGGAGAATTTTTGATGAACCATATACTAGGTTGTCACAGGGGACTGGGGTTTGTGTGTATTATGCATTTGTACGTTGCAGTGAGTTACTCATTCACAGTAAAAAAAACAGAAATAAATGATTGTAATTTTGTACATTTGTATATTGCATCTATCCAGATTATGACATAACTCTTCATTTAGATGCACATTATGTGGAGTTTTATTGCAGACAAACTGTTCCGCCAGTGCACATTCTAACAGCTTTGTTTATCAGGATTTTGGAAATCTTCCATTCTTCTTTCCTCTCCACCTCTGTCAGAGAGGCTATGAAGGTTATAAGTCCAGGCATTAAGAGTCCCACTTAAGTATGTTCACAGACTTTGTCCCTAAGCTACTCCACCACCTCTACTTTTTGAATAGTTGAGGCCTCTCTGCTGCTAGATTTTGACTCAGTTTAAATCAGCTCCTGGGTTGTAGTGGTAGTGTGGCTGCAGTGAAAACTAACAGGCTTGTGATTCTCCATTACATCATCCAAAGTACTGTATTTCCACTATAGGGACTGTACAGTTCCGCGATGCACAGTCCCTGATTTTATATCTCAGTGTAGAGCTTTCAGGCAAGAAAAGATTTTCCTTATGCTGTCTGAGTACTGTACAACTCCCAGGTGGCTGTCATGTGCCATTTACTTCGCAATGTTTTCCATCATGCCACTCTAACACGAATGCTCGATTGAGGCACTGTTCTCAGAGACACTGGTGAGTTCACTAACTTCAGCTGAAGAGCTTTGTTGCCTTTTGAAATGGACCATTGGGATATGTGCTCTTGCTGTCGAGGTTCTGGGGCAGGCAACCATTTCTCACACTTTCCCACACTCTCACCATAAAGAAGACCAATGTACCGCCAAGGGTTTCTTATCTTTCCCTTTGTTACGATCTCTGCTTTGACACAAAGAGTCCAAAGCGTGCTTCAGACTTTAAGGTGCTGTCACTGTGAACAATGACTTCGCGGTATTAGGGTTGTGGCTTTTTAAATCATATCCAATCAATTTAATAGCCTACGGTGTGTATTTCTATGTTTAGATTTCAGTGGATTGTGAAAAAAATGGCAAAATGGTGAAAGGTTGCTGTCGTGGATGTTGTGCGTAGAAATGATTTAGAGAAGTTCAGTATTTGAAAGCACATGATGGTACGTTAAGTATGACTTATATGATCCTCAAATTAGGCAGCAAATTTTTCATAGAAAATTCCTTACATCCATCATTTAAAGAAGCTGACTTTTAATGGCTTCCCATTATGACCTGACTTGAGATAGAGAGCACAGTTTTCCTGCAATAGCATGTGAAGCTTTTGCGAAGATAAATGTTCCCTTCAGTAGGGTCAGACCTTCAAATGTCACTTCTTAGATTTAGTAAAGCATAACCCACTGGCAATCTTTAAGCAGGTACTCTAAGAAGTTGTTGTCCCCCATCAATCTAGAAAATGTCCTCTGTGCTTTCTTTGAGGGGCAAATAAGTGGAGCAAGAGTACATTTAAAAAAGAGTTTTTAGTTGCGATACAGCTCATCACCTCCAGCTATCAACACCTCCAATAAGGAGCTACACAAATGTTGCCCAAATCATTTAGGCTTTTAAAAAAGCTTAAAGACTTTTCCCTTTTAGATGATTCAGTCTATTCGTGATGAGAATCCATAATGATTTTATTAGAAAGCACCTGCAGCTTTTTTGCATTTTTTTTGGTGTGAATTCACACTATACTCTATATTCACATTGAACGCAAAGTGGATTTTCTCATGTTTCGTTTGTGAAAACATGGGGTGTGTTTGCAGCACTCTTTTATCCACCTAAAGCCATTTAACACATGAGTATTCATGAGTCTTTCCTCTTTTCCCACTTGCCAGAAAGATCTTGCGTCTTTTTTTAATCTACATGTGAGTATTTGTCAACTATGTGTATGTATCGCCTGTGAAATTCCCTTTAAAGTAGATGTGGTGTCTTCTTCCAGCCCTTATAAGCCAAACACACTTTCCAGTAAAGGTAGAAGAAGCTGCCTTTGATTTCTTTCTTACTGCATTTGTGACGTTTTGTGACTACTTTGAGTCCAGTGATTCAAGTGTGCTTCAGGAACCGCATGGAGACGACAGTGAGGGGATCAAACACGATGGACCACCTGAAACTTCTCACAGATACTGTTGTGCCCGTGCAAGAAACTGTATGCTGCTTTGCTAACAACAATCCCTAGTGATAACTAGTGATGTCAACAAAATCCTCCTCAGAAATATTTTTATACAGGAAAACCCATTGAGCTGTAAAATCTATTCTTCAAGGGATAAACTAGGCCGCTTAGTGTTGTGACGCATATGCCATGGTTGTAATGAGCAGAGTAGGGGAGCTCCCTGTCGCTTCCTTCTATCTAAAATGGCTGTGAAGTTTTTCTGTCGATGAGAATGTGGCCTCCTCACCAGTTCACACCATAGATATAAAAGAGAGATAGGAAATGTGCTCTCGTGAGACGTAACCGCAGCGATGCCACGCGTCAGGGTGGTCTCTCGATGTGCGGTCGCTATAAAACAGTCATCAGAATCTAAATTAGCCAGTTTGGAGTTTTGGAAATTAATCATCAAATGTTTTATTTTTTGTATTTTCCTATCTCTCTCATATATCTGTGGTCCACACTACCTCATGTTTTAGCGCTTTATGGGAATATCACAGAAAACTCCAGGGATCAGTCCACTGATCAGTCATGTGAGATAAGCAATGCTTCTAACTAAGGTGCAACACAAATTGCTTGAAAAAGGCAGGTCCATTTCCCATCAAGCACATCAACTCTTTTATGAAAAAAGGCAAAAAATCAGCTCAAGAAGGTTGTCAAGGACGTTTTTTTTCAAATTTTGCCAATATATTCTCAATTGGAATTTAAGGATTTAAGGATACTAAATGTGATACTAAAATATGTTCATGGAAACAGGGCTGTATCAGGGTGAACAGGAGGAGAAGTACAGGGTCCTGGAAGAAGACTTAGGACTGCAGGTGAGCCAAGAACAAGGAGATGGTGGTGGACTATTGAAGTTCTGGGCCAGTCCTGCAACCAGTCTCCATTGAGGGAGTTGATGTGGATATCTGTCTTGGGCTGCAGCTGGATAACACATTGGACAGGTCAGAGAACATGGATATTCTATACAGGAAGAGGCAGAGGTGGCTCTATTTCCTGAGTCAACATCTGCAACTCCTGCAGATGTTTTACCAGCATGTGATCGGGAATGTTATTTTCAATGCAGTGGTGTGCAGTGGAGAGAAAGAGAGGGGCTTTGCGGCTGGACAAGGTGGTCAGATAAGCTGCATAAGTGGTCGACGGAGAGCTGGACTTTCTGGTGAAAAATGACCCCCATATTGAAGGGAAGGAGTTTGTTCGGTGGCAGACTGCTGTCACAGAGCTGCTCAACGGACAGACTTAGGAGATCTTGTGTCCCCAGAGCCACTAGGCTCTTCAGCTCTTCCCAACGGGGACAGGGGGGGAAATTGAGTTCTCAGCTGGATGCTCTGCACTCTTTATCTATATTTCATTAACTATATTGGCCCTGCTGTGCACCTAAAGTCATCTTAAAGGAACACGCCAATGGAACGGCCACTGGGAGTAATTTGCTCAAGGACACTTTGACATGTGGACAAGAGTCAGTGATCGAACCACCAACCTTCTGTTTTACTGCTGAGCCACAAACACACACCACAAACATAAAAAAAGGATTTTGAGCAAGTGGTGGTGCTGTGTGAATTGTTTTGAAAAATGGAAAAACATTCAATTATATGAAAGAGAAATCAACAGATACAGGAATACTCAAAACAAGAGCAACTTGGAAGAAGAAAGAAGCATGCCATGAATATTTTATAACTGACAGTTCTGATGTAGACATTGCTTCTAGCAATCATAGACTGTATATATTTAGTGGATGGAAGAACCGTGACGTCACCCACTGGTTTGTTCAGCTGACATTTTGAAGCCAGTAGTAGTCACCATGTTGGCTTATTGGCACCGGAAGTGAGCATATTTGGACAAAAGGGGCAGAGCTGAGGAAGCCCGAGGGGTCAGAGCCATCTGCAAGGGGTCATGGGTGAGCTAATGCTAAAGCTTACTGACTCTGAAAAATGGTAAACTTCATCAAACTTTGTGTAACATAGTCTTTTTGTTGTTGTGTTTTTTTTTTTTTTTGTGTTGTGTTGTGGCGCTGGCTGTCAAGAACAAATTCATTTTATTAAATAAACAGAAGCTCAGAAAGTGCTGACTCGGCAGGTGAGTGAGCTGTCATACACATCTGTCAATCAAACCTCGACACGGCAGACATCAAATCCCTTCTATCTGAGGAGAGATCCTCAAGAAAAACCTCAAGATGGACCACCAGAGCACTTATTAGAGGGCCCACATACTATAAATGGGAACAGAATAACTCGTGGAAAAAAATATTGACTTTTTGGAGCCAGTGCGAGCGGCCGTCAGCGGTATTACAACTTTAAGATACTTCCACATTGACTTCAGCCGAAGTCCTTGCCCCTTGCTAGCAACAATACACCAAGCTGTTTGTGTGAGAAAAAACATTTAGAACATATGCTGCCTACAGGCACTCACTCCTATTTTAACATTTTGCAA
>JAPQRN010000005.1:4422864-4433476 GCA_037367275.1 Coranthus polyacanthus | reverse complement strand
CAAGCTGTTTGTGTGAGAAAAAACATTTAGAACATATGCTGCCTACAGGCACTCACTCCTATTTTAACATTTTGCAAATACTCAAATAAACTTGAACACTTCTGCAAATAATTTGTCTATCAGATTTAACCCAACCCTTGCCCTAATCTTATTCTAACTCCTGTACAAATACGAAGCGTTTCACCTGTTCATATGCTGAATACGAGAGAAGTGAAAACACATTGGCCCCTAGTTCCACTACTGCAATTAACTGGTTACAAGTCTTTAAACGTGACACATAACAGACCTACACACACACAATGCAAAACCTCAGTAGCTCTTCTATCTGTCCTGGTGGCACTTCATTTAACTGTTCCATTAAACACTAGAAGGCCTGCGAATACCAGTGACTTATTTATGGCCAAGTATCAGTGAAGCACACTTAAAGCCCTGCTGTATAAACGCAGGCCAATTTTGCTCAATGCTCGGCTGATAAAATAACATTCATTTGTACGTCACATGGCAGCGAGGAGTATTTCAGTAGGGCAGCACCAAGGGGAGTATTATCCTCAGTCAATCCTAATCATATAAACTATCTGGGTGCATGAATGTAAGAAAGGATTAATTACAGGATGAATGAGGATCCATAGACATTCCCATTTTTCAATTTAACTGGATTATCATCATCTTCTTTAGCTCCATGAAATTGCCTAAGCTGCCCAGACTCTGATACACATTTGCCCACAGACACTTATGTGTCCTTCACTGAGCAATAGAGGAGAGAGGAGAGTGGAGAGGGGAGCCATTATCCTCCACAAGAAGATTCCACATCCATATCCCTTTCCTTCCTTCTGTCTCACTTTTTAATCTTCCTCTGCCGCCTACCTGTTTTCACTCACTCTCTCTGGCTCGGTCCCTCTCTCTCCCTCGAGCCTGTCCTCTCTCGCTATTTCCCTTCATCACTATTTATTTTTTCCTTTCTTTGTGCCCCTCTTTACTGTCCCCGAGTGCTGTCTATCACTCTCTTTGCCTGTCTCGTCTGCCCTCTGCCTCCCCTCTCCCATCCTCCTATCCTTTCCCTGTTCGTCCAATCTCTCAAATTAATCTGGTTAATGGGCTCAGCCTTTGTGTAACCGAGCGATGCAAGTCCCAGTAAAATGTGTACATACAGCACAAACCTGCATTCTTCCACTAGCATCTGCATGCACACGTCCACTTGCATGAACACGCGCTGTATTAGAAACAGCTTTGTCGACTACACAAACTGCCCAAGCGCACTCAGCATTCAGCGTTATTTATCTCTTTGCTGAGCAGTTGTTCCGATGATACTGCTTGCATCCCAAAGGGAAAAAAAAAAAAAAACAGTCTTTGATTTATGTGTGCTGTGATTTGATTGGGTAACCCTTCCATAGCACTTCATTAATTAGCAGCTGGAAAGGAGTAAGTGGCAGGGCGGGGCATACCAGAGAGGGCTAGCGGGAGGAGGGGGGGGGGATGGGGCTTTTCTCTTAATTACCACACTAACTCCTGTGTCTGAGGAGACAGAGGGGGCATCAAACAGCATGTGTAATAAAGTCCACACACACACACGCACAGCTCCGACAGTAAGCAGAGAGCTCAACCATCATCTGTATCTTTTCTCCAGATACTGTAATTCTCAGCAGTGTTGCAGAAGATCCACGAATTGAACTCAGAATTCAACCAGAAGGACGCTCCAATAGCAAAAAAAACCTCCACCAAGGCCCCACAGTCCTGTCATTCAATCAAACACCCTATCAGGCAATATTAGATAAATATAAATCCAGACCCAGAAATCCATTTTTATGGTTCTGCTTCAAAATTTAATGGAATGGAATAAAGTTTCATGAGAACCAGTGAAGTAGGTTTTGCGTCTCCCTGCTGATAGATAGAAAGACATATAATTTCCCACTTATTTTAATGTATAATTTTTGAAAGGGATGTGTGTTGTCTGTCCCTCCCTACCACACCTTTACACAGATGTTAAACATCCCACCTGTGTTTTGGATTCATGCAGATGAAATAAATAAACAGAACCGCAGACAAACGTCGCCGCAACAAAAGCAAATGACTGTACATTACATTTAGTTTTGTAACAGGATCTTAATGTTTTCATTTTTTGCTGTTTCCTGTTTTTCGGTTCTTTTGAGCCACTACATGCTCGCAGTGCATCTTGTCAACAGGAGGAAATTTTGCAATGGTTGAAGGAACATGTCCTCTGGGAGAGTGAGAGTGTGATAATATAAAACAAACACAAAAGGCACTCTCTACAAATATATAATGTATTTCAAAACTGGGATTTTTTTTAAAATTGTGACTTCTCCTTTCTTCTGTTGTGAAAAAATACCTAAAACCATCTACTTTTTCACTTTGGCATTCATCCAGAAGAAATTACAACATATACCAACCAAACAAACAAACAAACAAACAAACAAAAAAGCAGTGATTCAATAATTCTTATATAACACTGTTCCTGTTTCAGCATTACTTAGAATGGCAGTGAGGTCTCTTAATTCTCCTTATCGGCTCTTCTTCTGTTCATGAACCTTACAAACGGCCACTGGAGACAGACATGCTTTTTGGAACTTTTACTTTGTGTTCTTCTCAGTGAAAATTACAGTCAAGTCACCATATAACTCTGCTCCTAACTCTCCGCCAACAATTCTTCTTCTGTGCTTATTTCCTTTACTTTTATGCTCCAATATGGCAAGCAATCCAGATCAATACTTCTGTATTTCCCCATTTCCTCCAAGCACTTACACTCATAATGATATTTAAGGTGACACTAGCAGTGTTAAGAAAAGTAGCAAATACCAGTAAGTGAAAAGTCAGATTCACATCCAAAATTGCAGACATGCTCTGAGGCAGACTGGCATGCAGACTTGCTGTCTTCTGGAGGCGTGAAAACTGGCTTCATTAATATCACACTCTGCATTTGGCAGCCGCTTAAGGTCCAGGGGTACATGTCTTTTGGGCCACAGCGTCGGCTTGCTGAAATATAGCCTAAAACGTGGGTAGTATTTTTACATTTTCATGATGATTTCTTTTGCTAATATGAATATATCCTGTTATGGGATGGTGTGTGTTCCAGTGCGGGGGGTAGTTCGACAGACGTCTAAACAAAACCATGCTCATGGTTTCGTTAAGTTTACGCATGAAACCAACTTGGTCAGGGTCAGGGGAAAAAGGGTCAGGGGGAAAGGCTAAATGAAGAAAGACAACGAGAGAAAGAAAACACACCAATAAACACAGCATGAATTAGGATGCAAACCCTGGTTTCGTGTGTGCAAGTCCACAAACCGTGGTGTGATGCAATGACCAACATGATGGCCTCCTACGAAGGATTTTGCCTAGTTAACGTCACCTGGCTCATGTTGTCATTTCCAACGTCTAAGCATTTACGTTGACTTCTGTTTGGTACCCTGCGCGTTGTAAATTTGACCCGTAGGAGTACCGACGCCGAGAGGTCATGACCAAGCGCCAGTATGTGACGATTTGGGAGTGAGAACGGAATTTCTCAAAATATAGCCCCAGTCAAATCATGTCACCTGTAAATGCATCAGTCTGATTATTTCTCATTCTTGCAATATCTTTGGAAAAAAAAAAAAAGGGGGTCTGTGCTGGGAGGACAACAAAATAATTGTACAAATAATACTCTTCAGATTTAACAGTAACAGCGCACACCAGAGGACTAACAAACACGTCTCCCTGCAAATGGTTACATCTGTTCAAGTCTCAGTTATATGGTGGTGTTGAGACATCAGTCCTGTCTGCCTGAAAAGCACATGTTTACTCACAGCTGAAACATCAGCCTCATATGCTCTTTGTTTAATGAGCCTGGAAACAGCTGCTCACACATGTTTTTTTTGAATAATAGATGTGTTGGACCAGTGGTTGCACTACAAGTCTAGCATCACTGGCCGGAGATGGAACGGATCTTAGATGCTATAACAGCTGCAGAAAAGTAAAGCATCGCTATCATTGTTCTACAGATGCTCGAGGAGCCCATACTTAACTTTTATCCCGTGGCGTGGTGCATATTAAGGGGATGTTTGTCCGCTGTGAAACTGACACACACATAATGCAGGGACACATACAGAGAACATATCTTTGATTTGCACACAACCTTTGATCCCTTAAGCTCTTAATCCTGGAATGAGTTCAAGTTTGGTATACCGGACAAACTCTTGGTTTGTGCCACGTGTCATTTTATGTTTGAGTGGCTGTGTACCCTATTACTGCGACTTTATCTGAAAATAGGAAAGCTCATGATTGCATCTGTGCTTTTCCCTTTGAAGGATCAGTTGCCCACAGGCTCTAAGAGAGGAATGCAACATCCTTTATCCCCGTCACTGGTGTTGGCTCCGCTACCAGCACACAGAGTCACTCCATATTTCACTAATCTAGTGTCTCTGATTAAATGTCTTTTTGTGCTCTGTGTACATGAGTCTTTTTTTTCCAGCTGGGGGCTACAATGAAAATCCGTTACAGGTGACAAGATGTGAAATGAAGCTGCGTCAATTATATACGTGTGAAGAAAGAAAAGTCATGTCTTTACTCACTCGCATGGGAATTTGATGCTGCTGCCTCGCACATATTCATGTTCAATTGACAAAAACAGAAGAGCATTTTAATTTGAATGTTTAATTTTTGAGCATGTGTGAAAAAGACATCAGAATCTTCCCCTGCATTAAATTATCACATTTTTTTAGCGTATTAATCAGGCTGTCTCAGACAACTGCTGCGGGCTTGTAACAATTGCCTTTTTTTTTTTTACTAATTTCTGGCATTCTGCAAGTTTTCCAAATATTGTTAGCTTCGTGTTCACTGGACAAATTAGAGGTAAATGATTGTAAAATCATCTAAAAAAGCTCATTCACACACACACACACACACACACACACACACACACACACACAGGCTTTAATCTTTTGCTAGAGCCATCTTATCAAGTTAACAAGACTCATTCCGTTTTCCCTCCAGGGACATTACCATAAAAATGGCAGCCTTCTTTCTCTATTTGGCTTAGCATCAATCAATCACAAATTTAAAGCCACAATCATAAGAGTGAAGCTTAAACAGCAACAAAACTCCTTCAAGCACCACATACTCGTCTCCTCTAACCAAACCACCATGAATGTCAACAGGCAGACACTTCAAATTGTCAAATTGCAGCACAAACTCCCTGAGCCCCACGCGACAAATACATGCCTTTATACCAATATTTTATTAGTGAGCTTGTTCATGTGTGACTTAGTGCCAGGCTCAGTGGGAATCTATCCAAACAGAGTATGGTTTTCACTTTGAAAGTAGAAAACATAGAACAATCATTCACCTATTTCATTTTCTAAAATGTATCGATCCCTTGATCCCCATGAGCCCATGTGAGCAATCCATCAGAAGTCGTTGAGGTTATTCAGGCTAAATTACAATTGATCTTTTAAAAGTTGACTGCAGGACACCAGGGAGTAAAGGACATCTTTTCCAGCTCAAGGAGAGCTGTTTAAGTGAGTAATATGGGAGGGACTCATGAGCTGTCAAGTGAGCACCTCCTCAATTAAAGTTAAGCTTAAACATCAGAGGGATCACAGGAGAGGATTTGACTGCTCTTCTCCCTTCCCTTCATTCTCGTGGCAGTCAACTTCTGCATGCAGCCCTACTTCACAGACTTGATAAGAGCTATTGTGGCAGATGCTACTCGTTGGTTTTTGGTATCTCCAAGGACAATCCAAGGGCTATCCGGTGCAGATGCACTTAACTGTTGATATTAGGCATTCAGCTCCACTCTAGGCGTTGCACTTCAAACTCTGAAACAATTATTTAACACCAAAGGTTTTAATTGTGGCACAGGAGCAAAGTAGAAAAACTGCCAATAAGTCAAGTTAAGTTTTCATTTTTAGGGCACAGTTAAACCAATACGGCATGAATATAGGATTGAAATGCAGATTGATTCATTCGCAGACTTGTGGTGCTTTAATTATCTGTTGATTACATTTCCATTTGATTCATTTTCAAAATGATTTTGCCTGCCAGATCTGGGGTATAGCTGCCTCGAGCCAGCTTCAGTGAGGATTTATATTTATTTATTTAACATCAACATTTAAAAGGTGAAGACATCTTTTGGCCGTCAGTAGATAAAACAATTTGATGAATAAAGTTGAAAAGTGGGAGAGGAGCATGACATGGGAAAACATGCTAATCAATGCATAAAATCTTCAGATCATTTCACCATTTTAGCGAATGAAAAATCCATAAAGAACCCCCTTGACAACTTTTTAAACATGAACTGTTAAATGATCATTTTCATCCCGTGAATTCACTTTAAAAATCCGGTGTCTTTATAGGATGCCGTGAATGTATTATGTGTTCATTTTTGCATTGCTAATATGTCAAGTTCCCCTCCAGTCTTTTAGTTGCAGTCACACCACATTGTGGGAAGCTTATCTTCTCTGGTGCTCTAAGATGATAAAGGATGCTTTTCACACACTACTGTAGTGAGCAGAGAAAAAAAAAAAAGAAAATATGATTTTACATCACACTGAGATTTTCCTCAGTTGACCCCAAACGCAGATTACTGAAAACACAACAAGCTGAGGAATACTGCTTTGTTTTGTTTGTTTTTTTTTTCAACGGAGGCATGCTTGTATTTTCTGCAAAACAAGACATCAGTATTTAACATATAATGGTATAATCTGATGGTATTTTAAACCCAATAAAAACATCAGAATGCGTGACAATTTATATGTTTAATTTTACTTAGAAATGAAGCATAGAATGAATAACCCCACGCTTCATCCTGCTAACAACAGCTGACACGGTGCTGTAGCCAATTACATTTTCAGGTTTTCCAAATAACCATCATATAACAATTCGCTAGATAAAATGTTGCCGTTGTATGCATGCATGCAAACCGCAAACCTCAACATTTCTGAAACAAAAATCTGTTTCATGTTTCAGCATTATAGTTATTTTGACTGCTCGTAAACAGCGTGTTTTATTCGTTTTCCGCCAAAGGAAATGCGAACTCAGATTTCAGTATCAGTTGATAGATCGCTTGCTGTCAGCATTGTTGAGCACTGCTCTCAGTCAACGGTCCACACTAGGTCCAGTGCTATTGTCCTTGTGTACGTTGCATCTGGGGTCCATATTCATCACTTTTATGTTGCTGCTCACTCATCAGATATGTCTCCCTTTGAGATGTGGCACTGACTCGTCTTCAAACTCCTTACTCCAGTGTTTAGCGGATCTTTAAACATGGCTTTCACTGAATTTTCTTAACCTCAATGAGAGCAAGCCTGAAATGGTTATATTTAATCCTTCCCACCTTCCGTCAGCGTCGCCTGAGATTATTACATTTCATCCTGTCTCTATAGCACCTCTATCGCAAACCGCATGCAAAATATCTTGCTTTTATTTTTGACTCCTTTTTTAAATATGATCTGCAGATCAAGGCAGTTTTAAAAGCCAGCTTTTATCAGTTATCAGAGTTTTAAGCAAGGTGAAAGCTTTTCTTTCTTTTAATGACTTGGAGAAAGTCACCCATGCTTTTATCACTTGGAGGTTAGATTACTGTAATTCTCTGTATGTGGGTGTAGGCCGTACTTTGATGTGGAGGTTACAGATGGTCCAGAACGCTGCAGCCTGACTGGTACGCACAAGCATGATCACATTACGCCTATCCTGGCATCATTGCACCAGCTACCAGTTTAGTATTGAATGAATTTTAAAATTGTGACACCTTATTGTACTCATGGAGAAGTCCGATATCCTACATTAAAGGTGCAATATGTAACATTTGTGCGTGCTCGTGCGCTCACGTGAAGTTTGTCCTAAAATGTAGTTATGTTTGAGAGAGAAGAACACTGTTATTATTCAGGTTATGTCTACACATTAATAGTATGCCTTCACTATTTCATCAGTAAAAACAAACTGACTGACAGCTAGAAGGTAGTTTGACTTTGTTGGTTTGGTACTTTTTGTGTGTTTTCGTTAATGCTAAAAATATACACTTATGAAGGCTGTGTTGTCTCAAATGTACGCGTTAATTATTCATCTCTACAAATATTTAATGTACACAAAACCTCTAAGCAGTCCATCAGAAAGGTTCTGCAGTGAAAAGATTTCAACTTAAGTCTGATCCATTGTGCCACCAGTCTGTGGATTAAATAAGATCCTTGCACACCAGGGATGCTTCTCAGCTCTTTCTTTACCCGTAATCATTGTGGTTTAGAATTCCCATGTGTACAGGAACTCCCTCCTAGCCTACTTTTTGAACTCAGTTCAGCCACTCTAATTCCACATGAACACTACAGTATGACAGCCTCTTGTGTTACTGTTACGCTCCCTCTCTACTGCGCTACTTGTGTCAAATTCAGACCCCTGGCGCTGGCTCGCATCCCCAAACCTCAAGGCTGTGATGCAGTCTAAAAACCCGAGCAAATATTCTGCTCCTGTCTGCGATGAATTGATGTCTCGGTCCTGGCTGTTCTCCCTGCTGGCTTTCAAATATTCGGCTGACCTTTCCCCTCTGTCCAGAGCCGCACACTCACTCCTCTTCTTTCTTGAAAGCTGATTGTTGTGTTTCAGAAGTACCATGCATCCCTCTTTCTCTACAGAATGAGATTCCCTTTCTTCTGAATCTGATTGCTGTTCAGATTCCCTCCATATCTCTGCAGCTTATTTAATTTTACCCTGTAGCTCTTAACTTATCTTTCTATTAAAGTGAACTCATTGAGCTACCATGTGTTAATTGAAATGTTGATATTGTAGCAACTCTAGATTTTTCTCCAGCTTCAGTTCTCATAAATTCTTGTACCCAAGAGAATTACCTGAATGCTAAGTACTTAAACTCTTATGAGCCTGTAGTTTGTAGTCTGCTGCAGAGCTGCACGGCATTTACATTCCTTTCCATCAAGGATTCAAAATGAATTATATAGCTAAGAGCAATCTATCATAGCTGTTTGGATGGACTTTGTGCGAGAAATGCCATTCAAGTCATTAGTCAACTGAGAATTAAACAATTAATGGGTTTTTTTCCAGCAGAGCAAATTTCCGCTTTGAGTGTAACACAAGTTAAGAACAGGAGGATGAGAGTTGAATAATGAGAGAAAAACACAAACACGCAACACATGCTTATCTTTCTTTCTTTGAATGAGTTTGTCTGGTAGATCCAACTGACTGCACAGTTGATCAGGCTGGAAAAATAAACTGCCTCTGGGATGCTAGAAAGGGATCAGCCAAGAGTAACAGGACAGCAGGTCATTACACACAACAATTGTCTTGTGGGCCATGGAGCTTCAGCTGAGGAGTACTACTGGGAAGGTAAATATATGAGTAACATGGTCACTGTGTATCACACTCTGGCTAGCATGCGTCTCGCTGTCACTGCTGAAACGTAATGAACTCTGCATGAACTTTCAGATAAAAAAAAACAAAAACAAAACTATGGCAAAAAACATAGGCTTGAAGCTTCAGCGTGTGATAGCGATTTGGCATCACTGAGCAAAAGGAGAGAGCTGCAGAAGGAAAGTATGTATTTTAAAATCTTGTCATTTTTCACCCAGACTTCTGGCTCCTGCCACTTAATGCTTTATCGGAGAGCACTGCAAAAATAAGGTGTAAGTGTGTCAGTTTGTGTTGAGATGTTATAATCAAATAATATATAATCAAGTGGCCGAGTTTGCAGAGTTTATATTCCAGCTTCCTCTTTTTTCGGGTTGTTTGCTTTCACCAGAACTGAAGAAAGGCAAGTGTTGAAAACAGCTGAAACACACAGATTTGAGAAGGTTATCATTTTCATGTTAATATGAACTGACTTTAAATGACTCAACAAAGTTTATATTTAATTCATTCATTTATATAATTGCTCTGCAATGATTCATTCAGTATAACTGACAATCCGTATTCATTTTGCTGTTAATTTAGCAGATAGATATATTATGATAGATATAATGTTAAGAATATAACACTCTGTCAGTCATTTTGAAGGACACAGATACAGATGCAGCAGAAACAGATCCTCCTTTTTGCTCTGTTGACTCCTAAAGTTGTTTTTTCAGACAAGAAATAATATAACATTTTGCAATCATAGTTGATTTTTACAGTAATTCGCCCTTGGGGTCCTTTTATGCTAAATATGTTGGTAGGATGAGAGTTAAGAAAATCTGAATTACTCATATGTCAATCAAATCAATGGTACTTTACTTTCCGTTGGGAACTTCATTTGTGCAGTGAACAATAGGTCCAGATTTAAGGTGCACAAGCATGTACAATTTTTTTTGGGTCGATGATATTTGTCTTGTGTAATATCACTGACTATCCACTAAATTGACGCAGAGATGATCTCAGCCAGTGAAAAACAGCACATGCTACCAATAGACACTTACCTCAACCGAACCCAGGAAACTTGTACAGGAAATGTTATCATCCCAGTCTGACCCACTGACCCCCAGACAGTCTGTGCGGTGAGCTTATGCCCTTCAGCATGTTTAACAAGGAACGTGAGCCGTTTCCTTTGGTCTGGCTCTCTAATTAAGCACTGACACGGCTGTTAAACTCTCAGTGGTCCTGTCTACACAAGACCACAGCTGGCCATGGAAAGACTTGCTGTGGGATG
>JAPQRN010000005.1:4384006-4402444 GCA_037367275.1 Coranthus polyacanthus | reverse complement strand
TAGATAGATAGATAGATAGATAGATAGATAGATAGATAGATAGATAGATAGATAGATAGATAGATAGATAGATAGACGCTGAGGTGATCTCTACATCTGTCTCATCCTGGACTGTGTTTACCAGTGGGACCTCTGCCAGTCTCCTCTCCTTCTTCTTGCTACATGTCTTAATTAGACCACTGTGTCTCTGTCTAGGTCTGTGGCCAAGGTGCCCTGAGTCCTTACTCCATGTTCAGTACCTCCTCTAGTTGGTCGGACCACATCTGTCAAAGCCACTCGGATGCCACTTGAAATGTATTGGGCCATGATTACACTAAAGTACAGCGATATTTCTTCAAAATGAAACATCAAACAGCAGCGCGTACATCGTATGGTACATCCAGATCATGTCAAATCCCATCCCACTGTGTGTCACTTGAATTAAATCAGCAGAGTTTAATACCAAATCATAAAAAAAAAACCCGGCTAGGCCGAGAATTGAATGATCACAAGTATAAAGTCATGAATTTTAGAGTATTATTCTTTCTAATAATCGTGAATTTCAGTTTTGAATGGGACCAGTTTCACTTCACCACAAACTTCTTTTGTTTTATTCCCCCTACGGCCATCTCTTCACATGTCTAACTGAATTACGATGCATTCAGGGCCTGTAAAACAAACAAATCACTCCCCTGCCCTCATGTTTCTCTCTAACTACTTTCCCGAGTCACTTTCCTCTGCCCCGCACACTCTCCTGCTCTGCTTACGATGTCTTACTCACACATACACAATCTCTATCTGCCAGTATGAGTTAATGAAATTGCAAATGCCAGGCAGCAATTTAGTCTGAAATCAATCAGTGCAGATGTGATGAGCTCGATTTGATTACATATAAAATTGTGATTTAATGTTTGGCTGCGCGGGGCTTTGTGATTGTTATAGACACCGGTGATTGAGTGTGAACAGGCAAGAAAGAAATGGACATTCACATGACTTATTTATTTTCTTCATGTATTTTTGCGAGTCTACATACAGCTGTGGAAAAAAAAAAAAAGAAAAGAGACCACTCCACATTTCAGACCTGAACCAACTGAAAACCTCTGAAATGAAGCTGCGCTTTAAGTGACATAAAACGCAAACAGCAAATTGAAAGTGTCCAGTGGAAATTGAGAATATTTGACCAAATATTGGTTTCTTGCTAAATTACATCATTATTGTGTTGTTTCAAAATGAATTATTTAGGGTCTGAAAACACTTCATTTTTCATTAGTTGTTATTTTCTGCAAGTAAATGCTTCAAATGACAATGATTTCATTTGGAATTTAGGAGAAACGTTAACCTACCTGTAAATAGTAAAACCAGTGGTGTCTTAATTTTTTTCCACAGCTGTATGTCGCATGTCATCTTCATACTTCATACTTCTGCCGTCGTTTCCGTTTGGTACATTACGTTTTAACCCCAACTCCAAACTAGTCATCTGTTAAAAAAGACATCTTGGATTAGTCTCTTTTTTTTTTCTGCACTTCCAGCCGAGTTATCAATATATCAGTCGACACCACTTTGACAAAAATATCTTACAAAGTAGCGTTTGATCCCATCAATTTCATGCAAGCAATTTCGATTCATGCTTTACATTTCATACATCAGTTTTCATACGTCACTATTTGGAAAAGATCAAGTTTCTGCTGCGCTTCTGGTACCGTATATTCTGTTAAATCTTAGGGTAGCACTTTACCATAAGGGTAACATTCAAGTCATGAATGTGGTTGTTAACACTTTCTAATTAATTAATAAACACTTAAAGAAGGCTGATGCTGCTCAGATGCTGCTTAGCTTACTTTTTTCAACCCCTTAATCAGTCAGCATGTTAAACCAATTTAAACCATTTATAAATCCTTTCTGAGGGTATTCTTATTGTAAAGTGGTGTTGTTTATTAAATGTCTTTAGAGACATTAAGTTCAACCCATACAGTATCTCGGTCCTTCTTTGCCAACGAAAGCAAGAAGAACGATGCCCTCTATGTGTAAACGAACATCTTGCTGTTAGCTGCAGTTAGAAAAGTGCAAAGTACTGACGCCTGCCAGTCCACAATAAACGCACATTTCTTGCGGTCATGATATACAGTGATTCTCCGCTTGTCTCCTTCCATCATGAATTAGAGCTTTTAGCTTTTAGTCTTTTAGGCTCTCGACATTCTTTCTGCCACCGACGCTCACATTTCTCCTTAGACTTCTGAGAATCGTCGTGGCTTCAGGGCTGCATTTTACAAGTCGGAGTAGTATTGTGTGGGTTTTCATCGTGACTCCAAAAACCAAAACTCTGAAACCAAACAGAACCCAAACTAACTGAAATGTCTCCTTGACCTTGTTTGTACGCTGCTAAGATCTATTGGCCTCATTAAAAAAATGCTTTCATTGCTGCAGTGTTTTGACAGTATTTAACAATTAATTGTGCAAGCATATTTTAACCTTGTACCATATTATCCTGGATTTACTCGAGTTATACTTGAACAGTTTGCGCTGCGCAATTTGTGAAAAATGATGTCAAACGTCAAATGAGTAAAAGGGTAAAATACACCGAGGCACACACCAGTCTGCTAGATCACCTGCCCTTTTCTTGCCTCCCTGTTTGAAATCTTGGCCAAAAGTCTTCATATGTGCTAAGAGGGAATGATAATGAAGGGATATGGGCTCATCCTCCATATAAATCTTCCTCTCTTTTCTGTTTGACTCATATTTATCTATTCCTCAGCAGTAGCGCACAATTACCCGCTTAAAAATGCTGCGTAAGGCATCACTTGCCGGGCTTATCAAAGCCAGTGCAGCTGCATGGACAGATAAAAGGCCAAAATAATAAAATAAAAATGCCTTTTCATACACACTGGACTGGCCAGATGAACTGCTTGCTAATATTTTGACCCATGTGTACAGTATCAAGGCAAGACACTTGCCGATAGGGAACAAAATGCCAAGAATGCGGTTTGCTTCATTTATCACGTCATAAACCTATTATGGTGGTTTCTTGTTTAACATTTGGGGCAATTGGACACCGAAGATGGATTGCGCGTATAAAAAAAGCCTTGTCTATCAATAAGGAATTCTTAATTATGTACAGGAACATTAGGGGATTTTTATTTTACCATCACAGAAGGTGTTTCTACTGCTACTGGAGACCGGGGAGGTAATATATTCAATGTGTGAAACTTTCAGTTCCTAATTTCAGATCTTAATCATTTAAAATTACGGAGAAAAAAAAAAACATGTATAACAGTCCAAAAAAAGAGTCTCTTGAGCATCTTGACTTGGATCCATTTGCTGTATGACTTGAATAACTTCAGGGGTTAATTCAGTTCAACACATAAATTAGTCCAACATTGATTCACATATTTCTTATTTATACACTAACTGCCTCTTTTTATTATTCATGGAGCTGTTTTATATTCTGTACAATATTGAGGATTACATTTTATGCCTACTAATTTGTACATTGTACGGCAAATGATAAAATCCTCCGTAATATTCAAAGATCTGCCCAAATGTGCTAATAATCAATCTGTGATGATGCTCACTCAAAAATAAGATGAGGGCAGGGCTGCGTCTAGGAGATCAGGTAGAAACGCACTGTGCTCGTTTGACCTTTTAGATGGCAAACTGCCAATCACATCTTGTTATTCATTTCCTTCTGTACAGCATGGTTACAGTAATTATATCTACCATTTGTGCTTAACACAGCAGTAGCACACGGGTTTATTTTGAGACATAGTTTTTACATGGAAATATTTGCGTTGACTTTGCTAAAACTGTATGTTGCTGCAAATGTCCTAAGGTTATATAACCACCTGGTGGGTGGTTGCGCATTTTTTCATTTCCTCTGCATGAGGGGCTCAAGAACTGACTTGTGACTTGACTTTAAGTACTTAGAACTTGAATTGAGATGGAATCTGATACTTGGACATGTTTCAAATGACAAGAAACTTCACTTGAACGTACCCAAAAATACTTACACAGGCGCAACAGTCCAGTGTGGAATCAATAGACAACCTCTGAGCTTGCCCTGAAGCTCCATTTCTCAAAGGAAAAGTATCGACAACAGCATCACTACTCCTCCTTTTCACCTTTTCTATTAGATGTTCAGGCATTTATCCAAAGTTTAGGGACATGTGAAGGAAAGCAAAATGTGGACTATAAAAATGACTTGAAGAACTGTAAAGTCAAGTGGCCAAGGTTGCAATTTACCAGAAATAATCACTATTGTAGAGCGAGAGGAGAGAGTTTGTCTGTCAGCGGCACTGCCTGAGTAGATCAGGAACAGCGTGATATGACACCAGCTCTTCAGGCGACGCAGCTCAGTGATGCCTGGACGTGACTGTTTTTTAAAAAGAAAAAACAGTAGGAATGGACTTATTGCACAGGTGTTTTGTTGGCATTTTTGTTGATCAGTATATTTCTTTCTCACTTAAAACTGTAGACTGAATGACTGATTATTTACAGGTTCTAGGGCCGTCACAGGTGTAATTCAGAGAGCAGGAAGGAAGTTGGGATTTGGGACCTAATGCCGTACTATTGCGATTAAAAACTGTTTTGTTCGACGGGTGCTAAACTGCACTGGCAGTCTGAAACGTGGTGGAGTGATAGACACATTTACAGTCTCAGTTTAATTATATGAATAACTTCTTGATGACAATTATTCATGTGCTATACAGCTAGAAGTGTACGTGCAAACTGTAGCAGTTCATCCAAATACATATAAAAAGGATTTAGTAATAAATGCATTTAGAAAAAGTCTTTGCGTATATAATATTATATTGCAGTGTTTCTTCTGCGAGAAAAACATAACATATTGCAGACTTCCGCAGAAAGTACCACCGAGTTGGATCAACACCTTCAAGATATTTTCTGAACCAAAATTCAATTGATAGTTGCTGGTTTTTCTGTCCAACTGTTATTGCCTGTGAAGACAAAGTAGCCCCAGTCTTTGATAAGACTTGAGCCAATTTAGCACAAAATTCCAGAAACCAATCCAACCTAATTATACACTCTGTCGAACACTCTGTGGACAACACTGAACTAAAATCTTACACAGATGGAAATTCTGCCTGAATCAGTGTTCAGTCTGAGTGCTGTGATGGGACTGAAGTAAGCATTTTAAATAAAAAGTGTCAAACAACTTTTCAAAAGTTTTCATGTAGGACCTTATTAAAGAGGCATCAAAGCAGCAGTCTTATTATTCTGAGGTCTACAAAATTAAACTTGGCTGTGTTTACAAAATGAGTTTTTTAAAAACACGATACAACCTTTTGTTTGACGTGAGTCGGCCATTGCTGTGCACGTAAGTCGATATGAAGGAAATTACAGAATACAGAAAAAGAGCATGAGCAAACTATGTTTGTGTCAGCTGTTGTTTGTCAGGAGGGAGGAAATATTCAGCATTCTCATGGCCTGGGGGCAAGAAGCTGCTTTCCAGTTTGTTGGTGTGGGTCCTAATGTTTGTGTGAAATTGGGAAACTGACTATTTCTGTGCTGGAAGGATGTTAACCACGATTTGTAGAGGTGCTGCTATAGGAGCGGATTGATTTAAGTAGGAGTGGTGCTCCGTCTTTAACATGTTCAGTATCAGGTCATATGCGAAGATGTTGAAGCTCGTGACCACCGTACTCATGAGAAAATAGTCATTCTCACCGCTTTCCCCTGGTGATAGGATTCTTAGTTTTTTTGCCCAAGAAGAGGTTGCTGTCCTGAAATATTTCCTGGTGCAATGATGCGTCCTCTTTTTTTTCCCTCTCTAGGCTCTCTTATTCACCCTGTATACAATGTGTCAGATAAAGTATGGTAACAGAATCATTTTAAAGTATGCAGAAGATTGTGATTCTGCTCCAGGAAAATGAGACAAGTCACTGATGATTTAAGTAAATGGTGTGTGGAGTCCATATCGTCAGTTAGACGTATCTAAAACCAAAGACAGCATAACTGATTTTAGAAAACGTGCTCCCACAAATGAAGTTACATCTATTAAAGGTCAGACAGTGGGAAGTGTGCAATCTCATACATATCTGAGGACAGTTATTGACTGAATTTTGAAGCTATGCACAAAAAGAGGCACCAGCGTTTATTGTGTTTGAGAAAACTGACCCATTTCCATATTGAAAAAAACATGACCCCGCGGTACTCTCATTGAATCGATTTTATCTTTTCTAACTGTCCAGTCGTCTGATTGGGTGAGTCGCAGCTTAACACAACACCCCCCCACAGTAGACAGTTACAGCTGATAACCAGCTCCACTCCCACCGTTTGGACAATGCATTTCAGCTTTTTCCCAACCGGCCGGAGATTTAGAGGCGTAAAACAATACAACAGTACAAAAAAAAATGTAAAAAATCAGCAGCCATCGCTTGAACAAGTTGCAGTAATATTGCACAGATAATGGCTATCCATTTATTTATTCAGCTTTTAGTGTCATCGTTTTCTCTATTTAAGTCCTTGTCTTATTGTACTATTCTATCATGTTTCTCTACTGTATGTGTTTGTGTAGTTTGTAAAATGTGCGTCAAGAGGGATGGCTTTTCTTAACTGCAAACCAGTTCTGTGGGTGCAAGTAAAGTAACCTGAACCTGAACCTCACAGAAGGTGTCATCAGACCATGATGTAGGATTCTCATCGTCTGGATAAAGACATCCTACTATTGTTGCAGATTACTTACACATTATCTTTTCAGTGACGCCGTTAATGCATTCGATGTTTCAAATTGTTGTGAAAACACGTGTTACGTTATTTAATACTTGACTGATGGTTCATTGTTATTCGCTATAAACTCACGGGGCAGCCTGGAAGTCTTAAAACTGGCAGAGGTGGTAGAGAAATGGATGGGTTTCATTTCTCTGCAATGCTCTGTTAACCAAACTTCGATAGGGCAGCACCAGTCTGTTCAGATGACTGCCGCAAAACTTTAAATGAGATTCAGGAAGTGGGACCACATCCTTTAAAGTTAGCCTCTTTCTGTTTACAAATTGATTTGGAGATTTTACTGACTGCTTTTAAGTTTTCCCCATGGCCTTAAAGGTTCATCTTTGTGAACATTTAACCCCTCATGAGCTTGTACTCTGCCTGTGGACCTCAAGACAGAACTTAAATAACAGTGTCTGGTTTAACTGTTCAGGTCACAAGTGCTATCTCAGCAGCAGCAACAGACACCCAGAGGATACCAGCAAATCAACTGGAGAGTTTATCAGCAATGTTGTTGTTGGCGATGCTCAACATAAACAATGAACGGAGGTGAAGGTGTGAGAGCAGTGGACATTATTTCTTATCAGTGAACCTCAAATAAAAGATTAAGAGAAAGACTGTCTGGGGGGGGGCAGAATAGAATATGTTTGCGTAATGCGGTGTTTCATAAGAGAGTTCATTACGGTAAACGTGGGAATCCAAAAACTGAAGCATTGGTTTTAGAAGCTGTGCGGCATTCATTTCTTTTTTTTTGTGCGTGAAATTCGTACCAAACAAAAAGAATCAAGGCCAGAAGTAAATCATAATTGAAATTTTATTGACAGTTTGGATTAGAAAGTAGTTCTGCAATAAATTCATTACAGTACAAACCAGGAACAGAAATACAAGGCCACGCACTAGAGCTGAGGGACAGAGTAAAAAATTAAAACAGCTTCTCAAGTAGATAGGTGAGGTGCTGGAGAGAAAAGACAGCTGGGGATGAAATGAGAAGGAAAATAACAGCAGAGAAAAATAATGAATGAAGTTATCAAAACAACACGACCCTTCATAGAAGGATAGAATACAGACCCTTGGCAACTTCTGGTAATTCTGCCAAAAATTACTGTCAGCATGTGGGAGATTTTTTTTATTTTATTTGAATTTTTTTCATCTTTTTTAAACAGGTTGCATAACATATTTTTCCATACTCTTTCACCAAAACAAATCAATTGCTGACAAGTTGTCTTAGCTGATGAGCTGCTTTCTCATGTTAGGTGTCTAACCAGAATTTTCAGATTTGGCGAGTGCCTTTACTTTACTCATTTTTTTTGCTGCAGGGGACATAACTTTGCTAAAATGAATCTGTTGATGCTCAAAAAAAAACAAAAAACAAAACAAAAAAAAAAAAAAGACAGACACAGCGAGTCATAACAGATTGAAGTCAAATGAATCTCCAGGAAACAGGAGAAACCCCTTGGTGATCAACTGAGCTTGATATTGGCGGGTAGTAGAAAGCCAAAGCTTCTTTAGGAGTTAGGAGGCTGGAAGGTCTTGGAGGTGGCAAGCATGGCTCGCACTTTGGCCATCAGATCCTGAGAAAGAAGGACGGGAGGAGAGATGCGAGTTTCATGAACTTAAACTGGGACAGCAACACATAAAAAAAGATGACCCTTGGTGTAAACAAAGCAGTGCATATCACGCATGACAGACATTGTGATGCAAAAATACAAGAGGAAGCCTCGGCCACGGAGAAAAAGGGTTGTATATTTAATGAGATGTCAGAGACCCGGAGAGCTAATACCAACATGGATGATGCAAGGTTCAGCAGTTTTGCAGAAACAGCCACGGGAAATACTTTTTACTTTTACTCTTTGAGTACATTTCAGAGCTTGTACTTTTGTACTTTTACTTGAATAAAGAAACTGAATCAGAACTTTACTCTTACCAAAGTTACACGAGTATCTGTCCTTCTACTTGAGTAACGAATGTGTGTACTTATGCCACCTCTGTTCCAGACTAAATCTCATTTGAGAACTCGTCTGGTGATACCAGGTGAGTTGAGGCCAGCAAGAACTCTAAAACCCATTCCTCTTCTGATCCCTCTGCAACTCCAGTAAGAATGACAAAATTGGAATCAACAGTGGAGCCGTTCACAACCACCACAGCGCAAGTATTGCGAGAAAAGCTGTGAGAAAAATTTGCTCATTTGGAGAAACCAGCAAATGGGATCGGATGAACGGGGTACACATTATTTTATCAATGGTTTATTAAAGTTCCTCGGTAAAGACTGAGTCAATCAAATTACTCTCTGTGATGTGAAAGAGCTGCTAGTAGTGCAGATCCCACTGGGAATCAGCTCCCCAGTCTGCAGATATAAGCATATTTAGCTCATTGCTTTGGCTTAGATCAATTGTTTTGTCCCCTGGTCTGTATGATTGGGTCTATCCTGTCCAAGGAAGACTTTGGAGGCAATGTCCAGCAGATAAGCCAAGTGTGCTTGCCCAGACTGAAATGACAGAGAGATAAACCTGGAGGACAGCCAAACACTTAGCAAGCCAAGGAGACCCTGGTATTTTTCTCATGAGCTGTCAAACGTAACCAGAGTGAAAAGACAGGTGAAATTACTTAACCCGTATCTGACAGGTGACAGAAAGATCTCCAGTGGGATTTGTGTATAGTTCTGACACTGGAAACCGTAATTACACATATTTATCTCTGTAATCCTCAGTTTCAGCAGCTGACCTAAGTAGCCAATAAAAGTACTACGTAAACAGGTCGAGCTTCAGTTTCACAAAGTAAGAGTAACTGCACGGTACACAGAGGAATATAGATGTGGAAGTCGGAAGCTGCAGAAATGCACTTTTTTTTTCCCTTCCCTGGCACAACTGTAAATTTTGCTGACCAGGGAGCAAATGTTTACATTGCTGAATAGGAAGTGTTAATTTGCATCCCAAGAGTGATTCATACACGCATGGACAAATATCCACCCTTGCGCTCTCCTGACAGATGAGACAAATTAATAGTTATAATCACAGAGGGAAGGGGCTGTCATATCAGATCACTCAAAAGGCTGTTTCTCACTAAACCCGAGTGCATCCCAGGCTTCACGCACACACAAACAAACACAAAGTTCTTATAAAGAGCAGCTCAACAACTACCGAGTGAGTTAGTGAGAAATTCTATCACATTAATAGAACACCACTAGAAATAATATGTATTTCGCGCACAGGATAAATATCTATGCTGATGTGCAAAACAAACAAATACTCCACCCACTCATGACAGAATTGAAGTAGATGAATAAATGACACAGAACGTTTACCTGAGTATGCTGTATATTATCCAGCATAAACAAAAGATCAGCTCCATCAATCTCAGTTTAAACCCTTAGATCACTCTGAGCCTCAAAGACGCAAGGAACGCGACACCAATCGTTGGGTCAATAGTGTGAGTGGATGCCAGAATTACTGGTCTTGTGTCATAGGTGAACAAATCCAATGGTTGTATCCAGGAACTTAAACAAAAATTCAGATCAGTAATACTGCAAGGACATAAAACCTTGCCATTTCCATTTGATTTTTGTAACTCTGTTTATCTTAATTTGATCTTTGTTGTGTTCCGTTTCCCTTTTTTTTTTTCTCCATCTACTATTGCTCCTGTCGCTCACAAAAAGAGCAGCTGTCTTCTTTCCAGTTTTTCTTTAACGCTACATGGAGTAGCAGTATGTACTACGTAGGCATTTATTTCCATGAAATTGCAAGTTAGAGCTTACGTTTGGCCTCTTTGCAAACATTTTGGACAAGTGCAGCAGTTCAATGTCAGAGAAAATTACGAATAAATTACTATTAAGTTTTGGACTGTGCAAAAAAGGAAGGTCAAAAAGACACAGCTAAGAAATCAAGTTGGAAAGGACAAAAAAAAAAAAGAAATGTAAGAGATGTAGTTTGAATTGCAATCAAAGATAAGAAGATAATCACAGTAATCAAAGACTTATGTTTGCAAATACCGTTAAGGAGCTTTACCACTCCCTGAGCTTTCTCTTTCTTAGACACACACGGTGTCATTTTGTCTGCTTTGATGCATCGAGACACACGTTACTCTACGCTGGACCTTGCCTTTCAACTATAACAGCTTTCAAAAGCACCATATGTGAACACCGTCTGAAAAATTTCAAGTAACTTCACAGAAATAAAAAAAAAAGAACTGCAAGGTTAGAAAGGTCTAAAAGCTACACTCTTAAATGTACCGTGTATCTATCCAACGGAATAGAGCCCAACAAATGTAGAGCAGCAAAGGAGAGAGGACAAAAGACAGAAACAAAGACAAACAGGAGGAAAAGAAAAGATGGGATGAGGCGAATAGCAACCAGGAACCCGCAGGGAAGAAGAGACCATTAGGCAGATGAGGATGTGCTGAATTATTCAGGATGTGTTTGTAAAACATTACAGATGGGGTAGAAGTAGTTAGTGGTTGTGAATATGTGCATGTTGCAAGAGGAGCACAAAAACAATTGTGTTTTCATCACACGGCTCATGCTGGTATGTTCAACATGATGTGGACGCTGCGTGATATGGACGAATGTAAGACACCGAAAAGACAATGTTTTTGTTGATGACAGATGTATCAGGGAATATGAGATATGCGCTGCGGTATATGTGCTACATCTAGAAAGTAAACACTGGAAACTCATTCCGAGACACACTCTTTCGATCTCACCCACACTCAGGCCATGGCCAGTGGCCAGAAGAGAGAATGGGTTTCAAAGTCGGCGTATCACGGTGTACATTGTACGAGTCTTCACAGAATAGGCCCTCTATTCACACTCTATTGACCTCCATTAGCTCAAGTTCCATTGCCTCTTGGACTGTGAGCTACACTGCAGGTTGTCGACATTCAATGCAACACTGGTTTTCTTGTAAATATACCACCACGTCTACACTTCCAGTGTTAAATGAGTTACTGGATACTGAGGTCACAGCGGATATGAATAGTTGATTAACTAATTACTCAATATGAAAGCTACTATTTTGATAGTGATTTTTTTGGATTTGTGTTAGTTATTTTTCAACATTTCAAAATAAATTATCTCTGGATCCCTAGAGGGGCGACAGGTGCGTAGGAGAAAGGTTACATCTGAAAACGATAAGAAACTTCTTTACTTCTTTCACTCTTTTAAACTTCATTATGAGGTTTCAGTCTTTCTGTCCTTCACGAGGTATGTCACGAAGACAGAACCGTTGTAATAAAGTTTAAAGGAGTGAGACAGTGTGCGGGAGTTTTTTCTTCAATAAAAATGACCAACATCACCTTGGTTCCAGCTTCTTAATTTTGAGAATTTTCAGATTTTTTTTCCCTTAAATATGAGCCAAAGCAAGCAATTGCAAGACATCAGTTGAGCTGAGTAATAGGAGAATATTCACCATTTTCTGACATTTTATAGATTAAGCTATCACTACACTACACTATTCATTATTGGAAACTATCAGGCCTTGCAACTTAAGTTGCACACTGGTTGCGTGTTGGCCTGGTGGAGTGCAATTCGGAGAATCAATACATCAAAATATTGCATCACTTCACACAATGCTGTGACAAGAAGTAATGAAAAAACTGACATTTCACATTTATGACCTAGACTAATAATGCAAAGAAAGGATATAATTTAAAGCCAGAGACGGTTCTTTCATCTTGGCTTTTGATAAATTTGGAGAAGCTGAATTGTACTTTAAGGGACGTCTGAAAGTACATGATCTTAAACTTAAGAGTGTGCTGCAAATATATGCATAATTACAACAGAAAAAACACCGAAAAGAAAACTGTGTGACAATTGTCCTAATTATAACTGATTGAACCCAATATCATCTTGCATTTCAAATTAGTGCCGACAGCCTCCCCAAAATGTTTTATGCTCTTTTCACAGGCAGGATCCGCGCTGCCTGTGAAGAGACACTAAATTAACATGAGGCAAGACAAACAAGTTTTTTTAATCCAGTAAACCGCGTGCTCTTCTTCACACCTTCCTATCTACCCTGTTAATTTGCCTTTCAGAACTGATACTCATGTATTTGATTACGTCGCGTTTTCGGAGCGCATCGGTCATGAATTAAATGCTGTAAATTTAAACAGGGTGGAGCAAGGAGAGTTTTTATTTACTCACTCTTTTCAGGGCTTTTGACTGACTGAAATATGGGCATTTCAGTCAGTCAAAAGCCCCAATGCAATTTTGTCAACTGCAATTTTCCTGAGTTAATAATGAACTGTCAAGCTCAAACCTACGGAGGTTATTTTACTGCAAGTCAAGCGCAGTGCATCATATTTACTCTGACAGCATACAACTTCATACACATGCAGATACAGCTTCAACTCACACACGGGTACAAAAGGCATGTAAATATAGAGTTGCACGTGCGGTTAAGCCCAGTATTTTCAGGACAAAGGAGTCCCAGATGCATATTTCTGCACAAAGCGCAGTAAGTGCGACTCAAAGAAAATTAATCCTGACACACCTTCAACCCTCAGTGTCCTGTGTGGTAGAAAATGGCTTCGTATCACATATCAATGAATCATCGGCTGCACGGCTACAAAAATGAGACAGTTGTACTTTATCTGAAGCCGGACTATACCTGGTTCTAATACATTAAACCCAATAAAATATCCTCTGCTGTGGTGTAAAGAGAGACTAATACTTGTTCAAAATGCGTTTCTCCACGGCACGGTAAAAAACAGAAAAAAACACTGTAGTTTTATTTGGCTTTAAAGTTCAGTAGCAAACGCATTTGGGATAAAAGCAAAGAACAATACCTGAGTTATTTTGGACTGAACTGAAGATACTATGGATGAGGACACAGCCTTGTCTTTCTCCTGAGAGCCATCCCTGTAAAGAGAAGAGAAGAGAAAGAAAGAAAGAATGAAAGAAAGAAAGCCAATCATGTTAACAGGAGAGCCTATACAATATTTATGAAGTCTTTCTGAAATGTTCAAAGATGGACAGACATCAGAACAATGGAAGGCAGAGCAGAGGAGAGTGAAAAGACGAAGAGCAAGGAGAAGAAAGACACACGACCTGTAAAAACTAAAATATCTACCAGAGATAAAACCATCACAAAAACAATATCGGACGCAGCCAAGCATAAAATCATGCACACAGCGTTAAAGTGCCAACTTGATGTCTCTCTCCAAAGGTTCTCATGTCCTTCCTGTCTGTCTGACATTTCATTAAAAATTCAAACTGAAGACAAGTCTGTGAATTCAGTTAATTAAATTCAACAGGTGACATGAGCCTGCAAGATGGACAGCAGCTGATGTTTTGGTTGTTTGAGACTTCGGGAAGAAGGATGTAGTTTGGTGGTATGAATTCCAGCGCGCACAAATGCAGATAGAAACACATTTAAACCAAAAACTCACAGAAGTCATGCCTTAGTGAGCTACCGAAAAAGAAACTGTGAAAAAACTAAGGCAACCTTATGTTGAAATGATTCGGCTCATGTAGCTGCTCTGATAACTGCCGCTCTGAAAGGACGGAGCAATTACTACAGTCAACCAACAAAAGACAAAATAAGCCTTCTCTTTTAAAAAAAAAAAAAATAAAAAAATTAATTAAACAACAACAGAATTATCTGGCTTTTGAGGTTGGTCATGCTTAGACAAAAGTAATGTTTTTAAATTATAGTGTTCGGTCTGTCCTTGCACAGAGACGAGCTTTCATCTCTATCAATTATTACAGCACAAATATTTACAACGCTGTCAATAAAAAATGTATTTGAGAACAGCGGCGGTTAAAAAAAAATTAACTGGGTAGAGTGACCAACGCATTAATTAATTCCCATTCATAATCCATTGGCATTTGTTTATTAACTAAGTAGGATGGGTCTTCTGAATCTAAAAGTGTATATTAGGTAACACTGGGAGAGAATGTTTGAGAAATATTAGCATATAATCAGACTGTGACCTGTGCATCTGTTTAACATGTAATAACTGGTTCTTTCTATCTTCCTCTTGATGACTGCCTGTGAATGTGAAGGCTCCTACACATTTCAAGTCAAAGTAACACTGGAACAAAGAAAACCGACTCTTTGGAGAGTGGATACTTTATCCGGTGAAAGGGTTTTCAGCATTGTGGGAGACGTTCTTTATGCAGACTTCAATGTGACATTGCAGCAGATGACATCAATGTGAATGTTCAATATGAATGTTTTTTAAAGTTGCATTAATTACAGTAATATTGACATTTGCTGTTGCGGCTGCATGTCCCTTTTCATCGCGCACCTGCCCGTCAGCTTGTTAACGGTTTCCAGCTCCCTCGTGTTCTTTGCTGAATCGATGACGAACTCTGCTTCAGCTTCCACACTCCTCTTTCCAACCCACTCTCTGCGGAATTCTTCTGCAAACAGCTCCTTTCTCAAAAGTTAATGTCATACTGACTCTAAAATAATTTACTCTGCACATTTTCACATTTAATAGTGAATTCTTTCTTTCTTTGTGCAATCTCTCACTTTTAATTACTATGACTTGGTGCTGCAGAAGGCTTGTCCTACTTAGCCGCCACAGTACAGTGGGCATACATTTAGTTTCATGACAGAAAGAGAGTGGAGTGTGGTTTAAATGTGTGTTTATTGTCCACTACCTACATTGTACCCTCTAGCATCCAAAACATCATTCATGGAGCTTAAACTGTTTGTCCGGGTGGAAAGCAAAGCAGTTAAATCAAGTTTCTGTTATCAAGGCCGTCCACGGCTCTTAACATGTACCAATGTATGTTACTTCTCTCCATACTGCAGCATTCTTTTTTCTTAAGAGTTCCACATTCACTCATTTTTCACTTTCTTTTCACTTTGGTCTTTATTGTGGTCTAGTGTTGCCAATTATCATTGATGGAAAGTAATGGGATGGAAAGCAGCTAAAGTCACTAGATGATGTCAATGTCAACGATGTCATTGTGTAACTATTATATACATGAAACTCTATCTTGTAAAACATTTGAACTTAAACAGTCGTTAGTAATTCCAGTGATTGGTAGGTACATCCATTCAAAGCTCATTCACATGTCTATGTGGCTGCTCATTGGTCGACTAAATCAGCGAACACAGTCAGTGCAGAAAGCCAAAGGCATTCAATGAGAGAGAAATTCTAAAGGGGTCATAAAGATTTAAGTAAGTAAAAGTAAAGTAAGTAAAGCATTTATTGTCATTCATTTGACAGCACAGTGCAATGTACAGTACATCACACGAAACTGTATCGATTTTAGGGCATCGGGCCGCTGCGAACCTAGAGCGTCGCCACAGACAGATTCAGGGGAATTATGGAGGATCTAACTGCTGAAATTGAATATAATATTCACAATTATGTTTTCATGAGTGTGTAATCATGTTTTAATGAGAATCGTCGTGTTTTCATTGCCTCACAAAGAGCTGTTTATATCTACAGAGGTCGCTGTTCACTCAGTCCACCATGTTGCTATACCGTTTTACAGTGGGTGGCATACAGGCTTAAGTTGCATTACTGTCACCAATTATGTTTAAGTGAGAACCAGAGTTACTAAAAGTCAACAACGGACAGAACAAACACTGGCTGTAAAGAGGGACTTCTGAAGTTTTTGCGGCCACGGTATGTGAGGGTCGGGGGATGTTCAGTCGTTTGGAATCTGTAACTTCAGTACTATATGTCATTAAATGTCACGCTCTGAACCTTTAAAAGTCACCAAGTCTAGTGAGAAAATCTCTAGGTTGGCAACACTGATAAGACTAAATAAATTAGCCACTTTTGAACATTTGTACAGGAAAAGACTGAATTCCAAATGATAAAAAGCAGTGTATTCAGACATGAAAATACATTTAAAATCTTTTTCAATACAGCATAGTGTTTGTCAAAAGCCTTCAAAAGAGACTTTTAATTGGACATCACCATGAGACTGGCCTTTAACAAAATGTAACACTTTTTTTTTTTGACAGCTTGCTAAAGCCAACCCTTTCAAAGTTTTAAATTCTTGAGAGATTTACAAGCAAATAGAGTGTAAACTGTATAAGCCTCCTAATCTGCCAGTTTAAACCATAAGTCCTCCAATGACACTTTGATTCTTCAGAGAACGGACCTTTAGTTACATGTGGGAATGTGATCTAAATAGTTATGTGGCTGATTGACAGGCCAGTAGAGGGTTACCTGGAGTGGGCCAGGCTGGAGGCGGGGCTGGCTACTGGCGACAAAGCTCTGCCGGGTGAGGAGTATGGGGAGAGAGAGGAACCCACAGCTTTCATCTGTCCTGAGGATGACAAGGAGCTCCTCCTTTTTTCAGGAGGGGATCTGGAACATAAAGGCATGACAGCAACAGCTAGAGTAAAAACATTTCAAATTCAGGCAGTAACGCCCGTCAATGCACAATTTATAAAGGGGGTGGAATTCTTTCTGTAGGCAGCGTTTGTGCACAAGCAAAGACTACTTGAAATTCATGCAATTCATTTAAGTAGAAAATGTCCACTGCAGCTTCTATCAGTGGTCATTTGCTTATTAAGTGGCTTTCTTATAGGTAGTTGGCAGCAGCTGGGGTAGGAGAGACTTCATTATTTATTCCCTTTCATCACCACATTTTAATCTACATTCTGCGTTGCTAAAAAAAAAAAAAAAAAATACGGTTTCACAGTGAGCTCTTAACACTAAGAAAAAAAATGAACACAAACAGTGGTGTTAAAACCTTCTCTTCACAGGTGCGAATCTGTGTTTTCAGTAGTAAAATAAACAGAGCAGTACGTGAAGCCTCATGGTTCCCCTTCCACCAGAGATGTGATGATACCTGCTGGTAGATTTACCTGGATCTGGAATGTCCCCGGGGCAGGCTGGAGCTGCTGCTGTGATGATAGCGCTCCCGCTCTCTCTCCTCGCGTCTTTTTTCTGATGAGGGGCCCCTCCTGCTTCTTCTCCCGGGAGAGTATGAACGGGATCTGACCAAAACAAGAGGACAAAGACAGTGTGAGATGGAAAAAAAAAAAGCCATAATGCCAAGACAGGAAGAGCAACTGATGAATGTGAAATGAACGTCAAAAAAAGAATGTGAAGAGAGGTTTATATGGAACCAATTACCTGCCAGAACAAACCTTGCAAATACAAAACACAATTATCAAACTAACACATACAAATTGTACTTATCATGCAAATTCACAACCTATTTCTAATAAATCGTGCTTCAGAAGTAACTACAGCATGTCTTGCAAGAGCAAAAATGTGTGCTACAGAGACCAACATTTTTTTTTTTTTTTTACATTTGTCACAGTCTTTTCACTGTGTCAGTTTAAAAGCGCTGGTGTCTTGTAGAGTTTGATGAAAATCTGCTCTGCCAAATAATGAACCCCCTTTTAAGTTTATTTTCAGACATGATAGGGATCAAATGATGTTATCCCCATTACATTTTAGACTGTTTTAGCTTATTACTACTCATTACTGCATTTCATTCCTGTGGGGACGTGTTAATTAGAGCTGTTTTCGTAGCTGCCAAGATTTGCATTCTCTTTTTTTTTTTTTTTAAGCCAAGGTGAGTGTTACATGTATAAAATTTACATTGTAAAGCTAAAACAGTCCAAAATATAATACATTAATACAATAATATATTATTTTTTGTACTTGTAAGACATGCTGTCATTGTTTCTGAAGCATGATGTATTAGAACTATCTTGTGTCATTTGTAAAATATCATTTGTTTGTTGGCAAGAAATTAGTTCCACTGCTCTAAAACAAAGAAATGGATCATGTAAGAGAAAGAAAACAAAAAAAAAAAAA
>JAPQRN010000005.1:4360185-4373199 GCA_037367275.1 Coranthus polyacanthus | reverse complement strand
AAAAAATAAAAAACATTTGCAGGATGTTAAACATCATCTCTATACTGCTCTAAGATATACATTGCATTTTCTATCACACAACAAAACATGCACATCTGATGGGAAATGGCCTAAACCACTCATGTACTTATCGCTGGAAAATACACTTGGTGTGTGTGGCTGTTTTCCAGTCCATCAATACAGATTAGTGTTCAGCTGTCTGCCACTGATTCTCCTGCTATCTGATCAAGTTAGGCCTGCTGACTGACAGCCACTTTGCCACACAGCAAAGCCAATTCAGTCAGCTATTTATTAGGCTTTTCCAGCCTCTTTCTCCGCTCGCCTGTCAACTCCAAGAAAGACCATTACGCTCTGTGACTGTTCTGCTGAACCTAAACAGGACCTGTCAACACCCTTGATTGTGAAATGTAGTACATTTGTCTTAAACTGTCTGTATCTTCACAGGCTCTTGATTGGAGTAAGATTTTTGGCGTTAAGGGAGATAAATAAACTTTTGCTCTGATATAATAGACCTCATGAAATGCTGCAATCAGTGTTAAAGACCTACAATGTCTTTCTGACACTTGGCTGAACAACTGACAGGTGGATTGGCACCTCGACCATGTATCTCTGACAGGCAGCCTTAGCCTTATTAGAACTCTTTAAGTTTGACAATATGATGTGAGGGGCATCATCTTGATCGTCTGAACTTAAGAGAGGAGTGCTTAAACTTTATATACAGAGAGCACAAGGTTGGACAAATGGAAAGGAAAAGAAGCACAAAGTGAAGATGGGAAAAGAACATAAGATAAGAGTGACTACAAAGAAGAAGAAACATACAAAACAAGGAATGGAAACATAAATACAGAGGGCTGAACAGCAATTATAGTAGAAAGTAGAAAATAAGACAACAGTCAAGCAGAAAAAGAGACAGCCTGACAGTAATGTTTCACGATGATAATCTTAAATAATATCATTACTATACTCACTACGTACATGGTACATACATTGTTCATTTTCCTGGCTATTTTTGACCACGAAGATCCTGATAAGAGTGTCTCTATGGTAAACTCCTTACAAACTATGTGCTTTATTCATGTATGCATTCAAACTAGAGATAAGCTGATAAATCCTTTTGGCCAATAGGACTTTTTACAACCCATCTGTACCCATGTTGACAGAACATGGTTCAGATAGTGGCCAATGGCTAATATTAGGCTTCACGACTGGACTAACAAACTTTGGGGGAAAATATTAGGTCGATGACAAATGAAATTTCAGTTTATGATTGTCATCCGAATAATTACGATTAAAGATTTGTCATTTTCTGTTCATTTTATGCCAGTAGTATAGTATATGTTAGTATATGATCATTTATTCATGCACATACACTACATCTAATGAAGAAGAAGAAACATTTATTGGGATTGAAGATAAACATTGCTGTTTGCCTTTTAGGCTGGGTAAAAGAAACAATGCAAAGGGCAGATTTGACATTAATAACTTAAATATACAAAGAAATTACTCATAAAGACAGGTAGCGAAAGAAGTTAAACGCATCAAGATGTCATTAAATCTCACCAGTCAAATCTCAGACGGTGACAAATGATGTGGAAATAAGTGATGGAAATATGACGTTATGTGTTAGTTTCATCTAGAGGTTGACTAATAGTGGATTCTTAAATGCCGATATAATAATGATAGTTGGGAGCAGGAAAACGCAGATAGCCTATTAATCAGCCAAGATCATCCCCGCTCTATCTTTCACTTTATTACAAAAAAACGGATAACTGTTGAACTGGACATCTAAGTCAAAGCAATAAATAGCTAAATAATTAAATCTGGATCACTGAACATCAAACTCAAAGTAATTCATCAATAAATGTGGTCAGTGCCAACAGTGCCAACTTCTGCCGATACTGCTCCAGATTTATGGATTAATTACTTTCGGTTTGCTGTTCTGTCACCCAGATTAGTCTTAAAAACAAAAAAAAAACCCGTCAATCTCCAATTCTGACATGGAATTCTGAATATGCAAGTATAACTGCTGCTGTTTTTGTTTGTGCAAGGACACTGATGCACTGCTTGAGTGTAGGACAGACTGAAGGATAGCCAGTGTGCATCATTCTGTAAACATAACTGAACAGCAGAGACAGAAAACAGGGAGAGACAACATCTCCATTAGGCCCATGGGAGAGATATATGACTGTCATTTACTGTACTATACTGCTTGTTTCTTACCATCGGGTACACCCTGTTTAGAGAATATATAATTCAGACTCAATGGATTTATTCATCCCCTGCTTCCCCTGTTGTTTTTCCTCACTATTTCAACACTCCCAGAAAGTAACAGCTTGGCAGGAGACGTGACAGAAATGTCTTGTAAGCACCTCTACTTGTATGCTGAGACAAACATTCAATTTTAGCATACCTACATCAAGTGACCATGGATATGAGGGAAAAAAAACAAAAAACAAACAATAGGCAGTTGGGACAGAGGGACAGAAATAGGATCTGTCGCAACCACAATTGGACTCGGAGTTTATTAAAATTCAGTCAGTCACACACAGAGAATGAGACAAGACACGCTCTGAATGCACAGTGAAAAACAGAAAAAAGGAAATAACATTGTGAACACAGACACACAGATTGAGTCATTTAATGGGTTTAAATATAATGTTAGTTAAATATATATATATATTTCTGTACTAACTGATGGATCGTCCCACACTAAATTATTAGCTAGTGCTATTGTATTTTTTCTTAGTGTAAGTATATATATATAATATACACACACACACACACACATGTGTCTGTATATTATATATGTTATATAATGTTCATCTAACTATACTTACACTAAGATAAAATACAATAGCACTAGCTAATAATTTAGTGTGGGAAGATCCATCAGTTAGTACAGAAAACAAGTTTAACAAGCAATATATTTCTACATTTTTCCTTGCATTTTTTAAAACAGTGTTACCTTGTTTTGCCTCCAGCTCCTCCAGGCTGAGAGAGGGTTTTTTCTCTTCTGGTGCAGTGACTGGAAGAGGATCCTTGTCAACTATCTCGGCTCCACCGATCATGGCTTCCAGCCCCTCCTCCTCCAGTAACTTCGAAAAAACAGGTTCAAGAGTTTATTGTTAATTTGTTTATTTAAAGAATTTCAAGGTAATAGCAATATATTATCAAGGTTCCATCACTATTCCATATATTCCTATACTGTATACCAAATCAAAACAGATTCATAGTATGTGGATTGTATGGGCACAGCTCAACTAGACCTTGTCTTCGTCTGAGTCATCATCCAGTCGAACTCGGTTCTTCTCCAGTGGAAGCATGTCATTTTCCTTCGCTTTGATGGCAAAACAGATCGGGGCAAAGGAGGCTGTGAAGGCACAGAGAATAAACATGCATCTTAACAAGTAGATGTACAGTAATTGGTTAATTGGACTATGATGCTTACAGCATTTATAAAGAGAGCAGAAAGACAAGGAAATGGAAAGGAAGCACAAAATGAAGCTGGGAAGAGAATATAAGGTAAGAGTGCCTACAAAACCAAGAAAGCTACAAAAAAAAGGAATGGACACATAAATACACAGAGGGTTGAACAGCAAGCAGAGTATAAAGTAGACAATAAAACAACAGTCCAGCAGACAGGCAGAAAAAGAGCTGGCCACAAAACCACAGTCTGGACAGGGAACAGCTGCATGATGTCACACCAATTTCTATTTTATTTTAATACATTTCAGTAATCAAATGTGTCTACAGGAGATGAAAGAGACGACGAAAGTGTATTACATTCCCTTAAGGAATAACCTCATTAAAGGGCCTTGGTCCTTCTGTGGAATCCTGGACAGTTTACTTGTGCGCTCTTCCGACTAGTTATTAGTTTCCGTGGCCTTCCCCGTGACCTGTCGCCTCCATTATCAATATGTGACTTAATTTGCATATATGTGCATGTTTATGGGTCCCGCTAGCATTCTGGTAAGCAGTCTCTTTCATCTCTGCATAGACATTTCCAGTCCAATACAACCAAAGCAAATTGCAAGCATAAATACCAATAGACTCACAGGAAACACTGTGCATAAACACCAACTTATGACACACAGATACACACTAGAGGAAACTTATGCATGCATGCTCACATATATAATCATATTTACCCAAAGGATTTGCATCTAATTTACAAAGTGTGTGAAGTAAAGAGGTAGTTATGTGAATTTCTGCATTTCTGCTCGTGTTAGCTCCCACCTTTAGTCAGCCTGGACTCCTTGACTGACTTGTCTGATTGAAGATCATCATCATCGTTATCGTCGTCACCATCTCCTGCCCTAATCTAAAGGAAGAGGAAAAAAAACAGAAATGGTAAGCACTGTAAAAGAATTTGAATCAATCTCCTGACCCTGTTTACATAAAAAAAAAAAAAAAAAAACTTTTGTAGACAATACCTCGATATTATCTAAACTCATTTCAATTTCTCTATAATGCTTGCTCTTATTGATAAACAAGCAGAAATCTGTCAAACCAGACAGATGGTGTTGAAAATGAGATTCAATGAAAACCTCATCAACTTTATATTCATGTTACACACTGTTATGATGCATTACATCTACATAACCAATGAGTTGGTGTTGGGAAAGTTTTAAGAAACCACCCGGAGGAGCTGATTGTCAGTTTAGAAAAAAATATAAACAAATCAATAAACATACAGCGAAACAAAATGGCCACAAAACACAGAAGTACCCTTGTTTCTATAATATTATTGTGAGTAATTACCATGATGTGAGTAATAATTTGAGATTATAGCCATAGTAAAGGTAATGCTTATTAAGTTTTCAAAATACTGACTATGCATAAAGGATACAAAAACGGTAATAAGTAGGAGACAAATTAACTGATCAGCAGTTCAAAAATTCTGGTTAATAAAAGCATAGAGTGCAATTTCTTTTATTTTGTTTCTGAAATGACTTTAATTACTCTGGTGCTTAATCAGCATCTTGCTTAATATTTGCTTCCCAACCATGATTGCTGTGAACTGCAATAATTGTTTCTGTACTTTCGCTTATTGGCCCACCACATTTTTGAACAGGAATTGATCTTTTCACCATTAATTTGACTTGTTCTCATCCACGATCCCCTTGGCTTCTCTCTGCTAATCACGTATCTGGCAGTATAATTAGTTGTTTAAAAAAACCTTAGATACCTTAATTGGCTTTCTAATATGCCACTATATGGTATGCAATATCTTCATAAAGCCTTTATAGCTGGCTTGTGTGCACAGCCCAGATAACAGAAAACCTCAGTATAATACCTGTGAACAAAGTGCTTTAGGTTCCAAACCAAACTATAAACTGCGATGGAATGAGGAGGCAAAAGTAGCAATGAGTGCGATGCCACCGGAGAATACCGAGCCTCGTGAGCTACATTTTACCATGTTTGAATGATGCTTCAAAGGCAACTTCCTGTCATTCAGCTGTAATTGAACAGCGCTTTCAACAGTCAAAGTACTTTACAGAGGCACAGGAGAATACAACTCTTAAGGAAAAAAAAAACAAAATCAAAGCTCAGATGATCAGAAGCTGGAGGAAACTCACTCAAAGCCAAACGGTAAAGGTGAAGGATTCACACATGTTACCAACAATACTAAGACACTGCACAGTTCAGAAGATAACTGCCCTTAAAGGGATTCACTGTTTCATGGTGCAGCTGCAAAATCTGCGTTGGTTAGAAGTTCAACTGCTTGGAAAATGCTTGCTGGAAGTAAGTGGTTAGCTCAGCTTAACAATAAGTGCACCCCACACTCAGCATAACACCCTCAACCTTTTTGTTTATACAAATTACATTCAATTCACTGCCAAAATAGGCCAAAGCCAAACATAGCATCTTATGCTTAATGTGTTAAACTGACTTCAATAGACCCAATCAGGGATAATCTGACGGCAGAGGAGATGAAGATGTGCTGCTTACAACGCTGTGGCCAAATCTAACAGCTACTGGAAGACGTCATTTGAATAATGGCTTTAAAATAAACATGTCAGTTTACGTCCATGTTATACCGTTCTCATTGTTTCAATTTCATAAAAGTTATTTATATATATTTTCAAATGGCTTTTCAAAGTTTTTTGTTCACATCTTGAGTTGTTGTCAGCTGTTGAACTGTTGAGCAAAATTGTTTGCAATTGGTGAAATTATGTGAGAATTTCCCTGGAGTGGAGCAGGGCTTCAAGACTCCATGGGTTGCCATAAAATACTGCATAACAAGCATTAAAGGTCCAGTGTGTAAGATTTAGGGGGATCTAATTGCAAAATTGGAATATAATATATATAATTATGTTTTCATCAGTGTATAATCATGTGAAAATAAGAATTGTAGTGTTTTTTGCTACCTTAGAATTAGCTGTTTATATCTTATATCTTATTATATCTACAGACTCCATGGAGTCTGCCTCGTTACAGCATCATATTTCTACAGTAGCTCAGAATGGACTTCCTCTTCTTGTCCTTGTTTTGTGTTTCATAGTGGTGGCACCAAGAGTTTGAGTGCATTACTGTCACCTACTACTGTATGTTTTGAGTGTGGACGAGAGTAAATATCCCCTTACCTAAAAAGACCAGAACGGGTAAAACAAACACCACCTCTTATGAAGGACTTTTGCCACCATCGGGTAGAGTGAGGAGGGTATTCAGTGTGTTGCAATCTGCACCTTCACTGATATCACTAAATATTACACACTGAACTGCTAACTGTTAAATGTTTCTGATGGTGAGGTTTTAGGTCAATCATCACAATTTCTGTGACATTCTGTACATATAATTATAAACCTGGGAATGGGAATTATTGCCTATTTATAAATAAGGATGACATTTGCTCACTCCTAAAGTGCAACATTCACAAGATTTTTAATATTAAAAACTGACATTTTCAGCCTACAACCACGTACCCTGCTGCTGTCCATTTTGACTGATTTTAGCTCCCATTTTCACTTTTTTTTTCATTAACTATATAACTATAAATAATACCACTGACTGAGAGCAGCGATATCTGCATTCCATTACCCACAGCACAAATCACAAACACAAAGCAGGTTTCTTGATAGAAAAGCCAAACTGCTGCTTGTTGGTGCAGCCTGAGCTGTATCATAATGGGCCACACTTCTCTACACTCTGACAAGCTAATGGATTCAATTCATCAGATGACAAATTGCTCTTTACAAACTTTGTTCAATCACTTCTTGCCTTCTTCTTTCTTACTCTGACACAAAGCAAACTCAACAAACCTGTATGTTTACAAAAGCATATGTATCTAGCTATCTATCAGTTTACAAACAGTACAAAGTGACTGATTGGATCAATTTATTTAATTCAGCTGAGTGAGAGGCAACATGGCCAGATGGGGTTTCTGTGAACCTATAACCTCCCTGTGAACATAACAAATGAATGAACACCAAAGCTCGGCTATGAAACCCGATGAGCACTTAAACTGAGAGATAGGGCATAGCATCTTCTTGTTCACTACCCTAACTACCCTAGTAAACAGTTAAAGACATTTAATGACAAGCTAAAAAAAATATGAGGGCTGTCATTAAGGTAATGTGGAATACAGTGAAAGTTTAGAAACATGTTGATTAAAGCTCACGCCACAAAAAAGTAACTGTCTATAAATGTATAGGTTATAATTGCTTTCATTTTGTGCAAGAGGCAAAGTTTATGCTGATTAAAAACCTAAATCAGAAGACCAATTCAAGTGTTTAATCATACATGTCATCAGAAATGAAATATCACACCTCTATCTCATCACTCAATCTGTACCAGGAACAGCTGGAGTTGGATAAGAGATAGATAGGTAAGAGAAGATAGATAACATAAGAACAGTCTTATCCTGCAATTTCAGCATTTTGGATTACAGTTTTTCTCAATTTAGGTTTAAGTGTATCAGCAATTTCAAGGTCCAGTGCAGCGAATGCTTAAACAACCTTTTCCCATAGCTGAAATGTGGGGAACTGGGAAGCTCAAGACAGGAGACAAATGAATGTTTGCTGTAGGTGTGAAGATCATGTGTGGGGGTAAACTATTAACCTTAGATCTACTGGGCTTTTATCTGCTCACACAGCATCTACCATGGCATTAAAGCTGCACAAGCCGAAATCATGAGGAAAAAAACGCCAGAATTTGGAAATACACACCTTCGTTCTGCAGCTCTCTCCTCTCAGTCCAAATCAAAAGACTAAATATAAATAGTCGTAATTACAGCTGTCAATCATGTATTTACCCCCTCACACACACACACACACACTTGTCTGAAAACAAATTATAACAATGGTTATAATAATAATAATAATAATTATAATAAAAACACTTTGGAGAAGAAGAAATCCCAGTGTGCCCATAACTCCATTTGCCATCATTTAATTTTATCAGCTTTGCAACTCTAGCTCTGTAGGTTGTAATCAAAGAGATATGTTCTTTTAATCTTTGCTTGACTGATATGTATGGTGTGATGAAGGCCTGAAAGACTTTAAAACGGTACACTTCTTTTTTTTGTTTACATGATAGAAGAGGAGGAATAAATACTAACAATAATAAACAAACAGCAAATAACATAGGTATCAGGCAAGTTCTTATTTTAAACATCGGTACTGGTCTAGAATTTCACAACTGCTGCATCTCTACAAAATATTTTTAGCACTCATTTCCTCAGTTAAGTAACCTTAACCACACAGAATTTCCAAGCAATTTGGCTAATAGCTGCCAAGATGTCTAGGTCTGGATCAAACTGGATGCAAGAATGGTGCAGACGGGTGAAAAATTGTATCAAAGACATTCTGTCTCAAAATGTTCTGAACAATATGACGCAAATGAGAGCGTCTATCAAGTAGAGTTATAGCCACAACACAGACACACAATCTATATATAAAACTCATACCTCTGGCAAGCCTTTTCCTTCTTTCTGCATGAAGTAATTCTTCTTGAACTCATAATAGGTGTTGTACTGATGCCAAGACTGCAGAAAGTCAAACCTATAGCAGACAGAGGCAAGAACACTTACTGTTAAAGAGGAGAGTTGAGTACTCATAAAAAATGAGACAAAAGATGATGAAGAGGTTTTGGAGTATGTGAAGGGAAAGTTCTTGATAACAGTTTCTAAAACCAAGACCTGACCTGAGTAACAAATTTACTTCTGGTAAGAACACTTGCCTTTGATCATTCTTGGCACGGACACTGGCCTCAAACTTTAACCCATTCCTGGCAACGTACTCAGCTAGCTTGTCAATGACAGGTTGGATGTCAGGGGGTGGTGGGATGATGGCTGGCATTGCTGGTGTGGAAACTTGAGCTTCAGGTTTTGAACTGTATTCATGGGGGAAAATTAAAGATGTTAAGTAATTAATTTGTGATAAATAAAAACTTCTAATATTAATATATATATATATAAAATTCTCAAACACATTTTTAAAAGCCAATGAATACTTAGGCTATGATACAAGTTGATTTCCGTACCCGGTTTCAGGTACACTGGCAGGAGGAGCAGCCGAAATGGTAACCTGAGAGGAGGCTGCAGCTGGTGGTGCCACTGTGATGGTTTCAGGAGGGGTGGATGTGGAGCTCAAATGAGGCAAAGCCCCAGAAGGAGTAGCCGGGGGAGCCATGACAGCTGATGGCATATTGTTATAGTACGACGTGGCATCTATTCCTGGTGGAGGCGGGGCTAAGCAGAACGTTCCATCTGGAAGCATGTAGTACCCATAGTACACTGCTGCTGAAACAAATGGAGAGGAAATGATTACATGACACAGCTTCCAACTCCGCGAAGCTGTGTCTGATCCAAGTTACACAGTTCTTTGTGGCCATCACACCTACAGGAATGTGCATTCCAAAACCTTGGGCATTAATATGGAGTTGCCCACCTTGTCTTCACAATCTTTCTATTTCGACCTTGGTTAAGATTATCATCCCACACTCAGTGACTGTGATGACATGACATTATCAGGGCTGAAATTGGAAACCCTGAACAAAAATAAAGGCATTTATGGTTGCAGCAACTGAACCTTTCACATATGTGCAAACTTTTCCTGTATTCTGATCCCATAACCATGATTTGACGGGAAATGTGTTTTTGATAATATAAATGTGAGATAGTGACTGCAAGAATTAAATTCTTAACAGAAAAAGGAATCTTTACAACTACATCAACAAGTTGTTGATAAGTTGTCTGCAGGACAGGTGCCGATACTGCTAGTGCACTTTGTTAATTGCAGTCTGTGACAGGCCTTCTTATTGTGTTTTGAACTGCGCTGTTCACTAAGATTATTATAATTATAATATGATGTTAGGGTTAACATGTTTGGCACAGAAATTAATTAAAATCTTTTGACGACAACTCAACAAATCAACCTCTTTGCAGGTAATCTGCCTGTTCAGTTGCCTTACAGACCATAAACTGAAGGGACAGAGAAGGGGAAGATGACGGAGGCAATACTGGGACAGGGCCCAAATGAGGGATATCAAAAAGAAAGGCAGTGTGATATTAACACATTAGTCACTGTGCTAGTTGACTTTAATGACATATCCAATTTTCTCTAGTCAGGAAAATGAAATACCAAAACAGGAGCTCGCACTTACAAACTTGACATGTGTCACAATTTAGATAAATACTTAAAATGAGTTAGTGGATGTTCAAATAGTATACAAGGTTGAATGGCTGACTAGATAGTCAGATGTTAGATTGACCGATAGGTTGATAAAGGTAATGATAAAGTTACATTTTCTTTTTTTGTTTTTTAGAGCTGCACATGTTGAGCATATTTACTGTGTATCCACTAGGTTTGGAAGGAATGCTTGCATTTCTCAAACTAAGCAATTCAGTCCAGTACAAAAGATGTAATGAAACAACTTGCACTCACATAATATGTGGCATGAAATGTTCAAAAGACAGACTTTCTTGTTGGGCCAAGCTACATGGATGAGCAAATTAACAGCCCATGTTTTGAGCCACGATGAGTATCAACAGCATTAAGCTGTTAGGTCATCCACACCCAATTTATCACTAACATCAGCGAGATTTCAGCAGCAAAGATCAGGTCAAAGGATAAACTCCACAACTGTCTCAGGGATGAATAAATTGCAGTAATGGACCAGTAAACACTCACAGGTCACTGATGATGGCCAGTTTATTTCAGCAACTCTTTCAGTGTTGGCTGAACACATCCTGTAAGTGGAAAATTACTTATGTAGCAGCACGATAAATACTTTGAGGGGGAGTCGATATGACTCATAACAAATAGATACCCATATGGCTTTCCATACGGTTTGTACCAAAGTCAGGCATTCTTTCCATTTTAAAGGAAGTGCTCTTGCTTCATTTATTCTAAACACGGTCTTTATTTAGTCTAAACATGTCCTCCTTCAGATCCCATACTGTTTTTAGAATCAAAGCATTTCTGTGAGTTTTGCTCTTTTGCGGAGTTAAAAAAAAAAACAGGAAATGAAAAAGTAAAAAAATAACATCAAAACAGTCGATAAACCAAACACCATTAGACTCTCACTTTGAGAACACTTAGAATTTGCTCTCAATTTTAAAAACAGGATACCCACGGTCAGCACTATACTGCGCTGGTGTGCTGGATGCAGCCACTTCTGCCACTTCTTCTGGTTTGGTTTCCACTGCTGCAGTGCCGTTTCTTTCCTGTTGTGCTTTTCGTACGAGTGCTGCCAGAGGATGGTCTGGGTCCATTACTTGTAAAGGCTACAAAAGACAAAAAATACTTTATTTTCTTTTGTGTAACTACGTTAAAAGCAAAATGTAATACAGTACATGGAGGAGGGGCTGGTTTTGGGCCTGGACTAGGCAATTAAAGCAGTATTTCCTACTTCTGAAAAAGTTGCAGCAAAAGCATGATATAAGTTCTTGTCAGACAGCTAGCTCCTACCACCACACCTACTTACCAACAACATCGATGTTTTTTTTAGATGGGCAAAGGCTGATCAACTCCTGCCTATCTCAACGCAACACGATTGCACTGATGTTTAAATCTGACACGATGGAAGCAGCGAGAGTAACCGCTTAATATTTGACCTTAGGTTTTTTTTGGATGCAAGGGATTAACAACCTCAATTTAAACTCCACCATGCAAAAGAGCGATGTGCTCTTCCGCTGTCTGTACTCGTCACCACATACTCTTAAACAGACATTTTGCTGTATTGGCAACCATGGCTGTCACAGTCTATATTATTAATGGGAAACACTGATGGACTTTTTTTACATTACCTTCATCAATTCCTCTAGACGAGAGCTCTTTTTAGGGGCAAACAGGCTGGGATGGAGGTAGTTGCCATCACCGTCTTCATCTGAATCATCCGAATGGGATTCTACATAAAGACAGGGATAACAAAATGATGTACACATGTATAAGCAAACGTTTAACTTAATAATTAATGTTACTGTTTCTTCTGTTTTCCTCTGTTGTGTTTGACTACTCGTGCTTTACAGATTACAGCTTTATAAATTAATCACCATACACGACACTGGAAATTTAATGAGCACAGGATAACTATGGATTCAGTTACGAATTTCTGTAACTCACCCTGCGACTGCTCCTGCTTGTTGGTTGAGACAAGGTTGTATCGACCTTCCTTCATGGCCCGCAGGATGTGTTTGTAATAGGGATTCAGGTAATGGTCAAAACGAAGAAAATCAAACTGGGAGTTACCGGCCTGCTTAGCTTTCAGCACTATCTCAAACTGCGCTCCCTGTTGACATACAAAGTTTGCCGTCCTCTCAATGATGGCATGGGTCTTGATGGTTGCCGGCTACAAAACAAGACAAATGACAAGAAATTAGGACAAATATTTTAACCAATCAAATATAATTTAGTGATATTGTGTATTTATAGGAAAACCATACTGATTCCAGTCTTTCCTGCAAGATTTTACTTTGCAGTAACAGAATTTTTCTTTTTAAAACGCTTCTGAAGGTGAAGTCAAGTAGTGAAAAAGAAACACCAGTGGCACAGGCCAAGGTGAGCACCTCTG
>JAPQRN010000005.1:4340098-4360085 GCA_037367275.1 Coranthus polyacanthus | reverse complement strand
TTTTAAAACGCTTCTGAAGGTGAAGTCAAGTAGTGAAAAAGAAACACCAGTGGCACAGGCCAAGGTGAGCACCTCTGACTGCTACACAAAACCTTATAATGCAATGTGTAGTTCATGAATACTTTCTTCATACCAAGGACACAACCCATTTTGTCTCTGGAGCACTTTCATGCCAAGCACTCTTATGTTCATTGTGATGACATTAATTCCGAAAATACACATGGGGTGGAAATCAGTGGAACAAGAAATGGTCCATTATTCATTCATTATAGTTCCCCTTGTGTGCTTTCAATGATTAATCATTGTCATTACCTAGAGACTACACAAAAGTGCAGCAATCTCAGAAAGAACACACATATCTCATCAAGATGAAAGTCATAATAAATACCACCTTTCAAGACACTGGCCAAAAAGATGCCAGTGTCCAACACTAACAGACCATTATTGTGTTCTAAGCTGCCAAGGACTTTGTGACTTACAAGGACCCTTTACACACAGATTTTAAAACCTAGCCATTAAGAAGAAAGGGGGTTGTAATACGTTTTATATGTTGCAGTGATATACACCAGGAAACATCCTTCCCTGCAACTATAATTCAGCAAAAGCTCTGATATTCTCAAGACACAAATTGCAACATATAATGTGTAATAGTCATAAAGTTGGCAATACACGGCAAGCATCATATTCAGTATACAATTATTTCTTATCTCATGTAAAGGTAAGGTAAGGTAAAGGCCAATAAACTGTGGCACATTGCATTACAATCTGGTCTGGACCTTTTGTTGAATAAAATCGTCCTGTTTTTTAAGTTCCAATCTCCCCTGGAGGCTGCTTGCAGTATAGGTCATAAACCCCACCCCCTCTATGTTATTCTATGGGACTTGGGCCAAACTAAAAACTCAAAATACTCAAATTCAAATTGTCATCTTTCTGATTAGTTTGTTTTTAAATAGGTTACTGAGTTAGTAAAGTTATGTGATGTTTTGCTTCATTTTCACACAGTGGGAGGCAATAGCATTGCACCGTCCATCTTCATATGTAGTCTATAGGAAGAACCCATTAATTTTTGAGGTAGATCTAAAAATACACTTCTAATTATTATGTTTTTTCTGCAGTAGCATAGGCAGATCTTACAGCCAGTTCAAGACCGATCAATTAAAGTTGCTGCCTAAAAAAAGCAAGTAAAATAGGCTAAAACATTGCCTAGATCCATCTTTTGTCCAACAGTGTTGGTACAGTGAATAGGAGTTAGTAGAAATCAATAAAAAAATACAGCCTACATGTTTTCTATTTTATTGAGAAAATAGAAAATAGTACTGCAGTAGAGCTTCCACACCAGAAATCTATACAATACAGCTGTATTGTTAAAATGTTTTAATTTCAAGTTATAATGTGAAGACACCAATTCACACACAGCTGAGCGACACAACAGCATAATTAATCACTAGTCAATAATGGCACCAACATAATCAGCAATATGACACTTGAACATTGACTAACACAGCAGGCACAGAAAGCGAACACAGAGCAGCAGCAAGATCAGCTTAAAACCCACTTAGAGCCTAACAGTAACTATATGTAAACTTAAACTGGGGCCGACCACATGCTGGAAGTCAGCTAACAGCTCCCAGCTGCTCAAGTCTGCTGTCACTGTCAACTTCTCAATTGCTGTAGGCCTTATGTTGGAAGAACAAGACTTGGCAGTAGACCTTCTGTCAACTGCCAGATGTCAGGAGGCCCCACTCGGCCTTACCAGTGTAACCCAGGTGGAAGGGCGGATGCCGATATGACCTGACACTGCAGGGGATACCGAAGATTATAGCAAATGGCAATGATCACCGCCTTTGTGTGTGGGGGCTCCCGCTTCACCAGAGCCCCACTTGGCTGTCGTGTTCACGGCTAACGTAGAGACCACGGAGCCAGGCTCCACCACACTTTGCCCTGCCAGGCAGTACAATATATTGTTAGTTTGGGACTCTTTACCTCAGTTCAAATCCAGACTCAAAACTCATCTGTTTCAATCTGCATATTCACTATAATTTCACTGTTTCCCTTCTTTCTGTGTTACTTTGTTTGTGGTTTTATTTATTTGTTCTGTGTTCTTTTCCCTGTAAAGTGTCCTTGAGTGTTTAGAAAGGCGCTGTCAAATAAAATGTATTATTATTATTATTACCTATCCCAGCCTTACCTCTACCAACACCAACTCAGCTCAAATCAAATACAGCGCAAGATATGTTTTGATGATCAAAGCAGTAGACCAGGACCCAAACTAACAAATATTTATTGCTGTTGAACAAGCATATATGTTGAGCCCTCTGCTGTATGCACTCTTCACCCATGACTGTCTACCTGCCCATGCAACAAAAAGCACTGTTAAGTTCCTAGATGACATAACAACGATGGCACTGCATGGATGAGGTACAAAACAGCCTGATGCTCTGCTAATAATCTCAACCTTAATACCAGGAAGACAAAGTAGACTGTGGTGGACTGGAAGAAAATGAGAAGTCATAAATGACAAGGCTGTGAACAGAGTTCCCAGTTTCAAATTCTTGGGGGTGAAGATTACAGAGGACTTCTCCTGGACCACAAACACCTCCACTATCATGGGAAAAGCACAACAACTATTTCTAGAGAAGACTAAGAGAGAGACTGACCCAGGATCTTCCCATGAACTTCTATAGATGTAGAGTCAGAGTGTACTGAATAGCTGGTGTGCCATGCATTACAGCATGGTACGCCATCTTACACAAGAGGCCAGAAGGCTTTGTAAGAGGTCATCAGGACAGCTCAACACATCATCAGCACACAGCTGCTGGCAGTCGCGGACATTTATCTGTCCAGATGTCGGAGGACGGCCTCCAAAATCATCAGGGACTTCTCCCACCCTGCATAGTGCCTCTTCAAACTGCTCCCCTCTGGCAAGTAATACAGGACGATTCACTCATGCACCGCAGGGATGAAAAATAGCTTCTTCTCCAGAGCTGTAAAACAGCTCAACACTGCCCGATTCCACCCGCAACACACACACACACGCAACTATACCTAAACTTCAATGGTCTGTCCTACATTCTTATAGTAATACTTTGTTTAATTTATAATGTGACAATTTATGTTCCTGTGTCTGTGTTTTAAATTATCGCTTCATGTTGTTGGCAGAAGAACTCGGGGAATACCAATATAATCTTGTCTCATCTTATCTCTTCCTATGCTGGCTGTCATTCTCTCTCTCTGTCTATTCTCTCTTCTATAACTCTCTAATAGGAGAAAATACATTATGATAATAATCATGACAAAATGCTGCAATGACATGCATTCAAAGAGAACATTTCCTACAGAATCTGGGGAGTAAAGATTAATATAAAATATACTACAGCTATGTTGTTCTTTGTATGCACGCACAAGCGTATTTTGTGGTGTACACAGGATATTCACACAGTCCATGGCGAAACTAAAGCTTGGATTTCTTGCCATGAATAAGAAATTGGTAAATGAAAGCAGATGACAGGGTCAATGAAGGCTCCGGTTGTGTGTATATTTCACAACATGGGACAACAAATAACACACCACTACCAAATAGAACAAAGCCATTGCAGCAGACTGTTGGATTTCGTCTGCCATTATATGAATAGCTCAATTAAAAAAATACATGTTCAAATCCAACAAAGATATTTAAAGACAAAAAATGTTATCAATTTTAACTGAGTTTCCTACAGTGCTTTGCAGTACATCACCTTATGTAAAGACTTCACAAACTCTAATGCACTTTTCAATGAAATAAAGCTTTTACCTTCAGGGCAAAAGGAAAATGCTGCACTTGTGAGTTTATTGGCTATTGTTCAGACCAGCACCCACTAGACAAGACTGGCTTAGCACCTCTGCTAAACCATTTCCCAGGGATAAACCTATACAGTTACTCATTCTACAATTTTAGGCCTTTCTAGTGAGGTTACACTCTAGGGTTTAGTTTAAATGTTCAGTCCTCACTGTCAGTTACAGTTAAAGTGGCCACAAGTTGTCATTCAGAAAATCGAGCACAGTACTGTATAATGAGTACACGAGAAGCTGTTTCATCTATCTTATTGAGGTGCAATGGACATCTAGGTTACACAATTGCCAGTGACTTGAACTGATCAATATCTCCCCAATAAAATCTTCACAAAGAAAAGCACAAAAATCAATATGAACTGTATATGAATAAAAATGAATACATACATAAAAATGTCCAATTACGTATTGTGTGTGAGGACAGGGGGATCTACAAGAGAAAGCCAGCAATGCATTAACACTCAACGCTCACCAGCTCGACATCAGGAGGGATGGCCAGTCCTGGGGGTGCAACGAATGGTTCTTCACTCTCCTCAGGCTCTGCTTCCTCTGTGGTGCCAAGATCAAAACACATTTTTAACACATTTACGTAACTAAATATATCCACCTGTATATACTGTATCATACTGGGTATATACATATCACACACCCTCCAATACCTCCAATATCCACTATATAAAGTACTATAGTAAAACGCTTCTTCCCATATCCTATACAGGAAACATAGAGGTCGAGTACAATCTAATATTTTAATGTCTGCTTAGTGACAATGTTGCAAATTCTTTTAATTACAGCCAACACATTTTAATGGCTGCATTGTTTTATGTTTTAAAAGCAGATCATTTCTAGGTACAAGACAGTTTCTCTATTCAAAGCTACAGCAAAATTTAGCATTCATTTTGAAACAAGAAGGAAGCGTGCTTGCAGAATGAGAGAACCAGTAGACATAAAACAATAATTAAGTGAAATTTAGGTATTTCCAAGAATGTGAAATCACCTACAAAATATACTTTATGTTCAAATTCCTAATTTTGAAAGACACGGAAGTAAGGGGGATACTGTGAAACAACTATATGACAATTAGGCCGAAGTTTTACAGAATAATTCTGTCAGGATTTGACAGGTTTAACTTATCATTCATCAAATTGCAATTAACCTTCTGTCTTATCTGGATTTCACTCAGGAACAAACAATATAGATAATGATTTGATTTGTATCGTGGTCCTGTGTTTCCATATGAGTCGACTCCCAACAGTCGCTCCTTTAGGCTGTTAATTTGCACTGATAAATATGTTTCTAAAAAAGTAAAAATATATTCACACACTGAACCCAGCTTCACAATCTCCATAAAAAGTGCCATCAAGTATACTTCATTAGGTCACTAACTGGGAGAAAGTGCCTACAGCAATATCCACATAATTTGCAGAAGTGTATGTGTGTCAGATACGATAATATGATACGGATGATCAGCCACATATGAATGATCAGAACCAAAGTCAATGCGGATAACAGGTGATTAGCAGACTAAATGCCCTTTAATCACAAAAGTAAATGCCATCAAATTGGGGTACGTTATAAATTATGTTCTATGACACTGATGTGTCATACTAAAAATGTAATTTCACAGCATCTAAAACTTTTATCGTGTGCTCAGCAAGTTGAGATTTAACTTTAGCAACTCCCTGGAGGGTCCTCTGCAGATGGTCTCATGGATAGGAATGAAATGGATTAGAGAGAGAGCTGCTGTGTTGTTTATGGCAGACTGCAGCAGCCAAAAAAGTCAACAGCTTTAAAGCCAGAAAGGGCAAAGAGCCAATTTTGAGCAACATATAAAACACACAAGAGACATATAAAAAATCTTGAATTTGCTCTCCACACATGTGCATGCACATTATGAGTATATTACTTTGGATAACCTTTAGTCCAGGATGTGCAGATGCCTACTGGAAACTTATTAGTGTCTGAATGTAGGCACAGCAGGACAAAAGAAGGACTGTGTGGGCATCTGTTGTTTTTTTTGTATTCTGCAAGCTTTGTCACTTCGTCTTCTCTGACACTTCTTCTGTACTTGTGATGGCTGACCTGAGTGCCACCTCCATTTCTGTGTGAGACTGAACAGTTGCTGAATGTTTCTGAGAACTCACCTGGTTCCTTGTTAGCATCCTCCTCCTCTGTGGGCTGAGATGGGTCATAGTAGTCAGCGCTGTATTTGAACGCCACTGCATTGTAGGAACCTTCGTCAGCCAGAGCCTCACTCAAGCGTTTGTACTCCTCCTCTGTAAAGATGAGAAAATGCTAAATGAAGAACATTTTATTTTATTCAGACCAGTTGCATTATATACAATACATTATGTAGCGTATGTATTGTATCAGAGGTTGGCACTGTTAGTACCTGATACCTGGCAGAGAGACTGGAATATAAGACATTGAGCATAGTATTATGATGTTGAAAATTTGTAAATAACATCCATCTCTAATAATATCAAAAGATATTACATTAGACGACAGCATAACCACGGGGACTTACTTTGTTACTATAATACAAAAGGTTTGGCAGCCCCAGACCCCTCCTCTTATCTACTGAAATTAAAAGCAAACTACATCTTTACTTAAAGCAAGGGCAAAATTCGCACTAAAAACTATCAATATTACTAATGGTTTCCTGCTGTCCCTTTAGTGGACAGATGGGTAATAGCCTGAGCGAATGGGGTCAGGCCTCCAAATTCAAGGGCAAACCAGCCTGTGGGATGAACATTCTGCATTCTGCAGTGTCTGTGCGACACAAACCATTGGCTCATTCAGTCTGTCCTGTCAGTTTGGGCATAAGACACCGTATTTCACTTAAAACTATGACTTATTAATTGAATTACTGTCATTAAATCAGTCATCCAGAAGGGTACTTTGTCATCAAAACAGCCTGTTTCATTATAATGTAAAATGATAAAGATGCGACTATCATAGATAAGTTGAAAGTGATTTCCATAGAAATGTCAGCTCGCTTGAGCTCAGAGTCAAAGCCAGTTCTTTTTAAGCAGAAGGTTCAAAGTGCCTTAGCAGGAAATATTCTCATGTTTTCATCTCTCTAGAGATGATAATGTGATGGGTTTAAATTAAATTGTACTGCATTTGTAAGTAGGACTGCAAAATTAATCAAATCACAATCATAATGGCAATATCATCCTGTGCAAATATATAATCGCAAAATGCAACAATTTAAGGGTTCAGATTTAGGACGATTTAGGGTTATCTAATTGCAGAAATGAAAAATAAAATCAACACAACCTCTGCTGGATGGTGATATTTAGGATTACGTGACACTGAGCAGAGAGAGGTACTGTATAAAACATGCAAAATTAAAGTCCCTTGACATTTCTAAATGAGTTCTGGGCATTTTCCTTGATAACCAAGCAAGTAAACTCAAATCGCAATATTGCCCACAATAATCGCAATATGACTTTTTCACTACATCATGCAGCCCTAGTTGTAAGAGATGTCACTTTTCTGTTACACCAAACAGGTTTATTGTTAATCTGCATAACTGTTAACACATGAACAGGCCTGAGAATAAATAGAATTAAAACAAGGCACTTTTTAATGGATTCTTTTAAACAAGACGTAAAGTAGTACTTATTGGCATAAATAGCTTTATTAACACATAATCTATATATTATTTAGTGTTTGAATAATTATCATGTCGATTGATATTTAAAAGGTGGAACAAGTGATTCCTGAGGAAAACAGCATGTTTTTTTTGGATATTTCTCAACATCCAAACAAACATGCCCCTCTCTTCAGTGTTGTGTGGAATAGTCTGAGCCACTTTGTTTTTTATTTCAATTGCAGACCAAGAGCTGTAAACAATTGTGTATTGGATTAGAATCACTTATTCCACCTTAAAGAATTCAGTTATTTACAACAGTGTCATCCTGCATGATCCACAACAGGCCAGTTGACATTAATATGTGCCATATGTATTAAAAAGTTGTGATTGCTGGTTGTCAATTCCCACCTTGTCTTGCCTCCTCTTCCAGCAGGTCTGTGTGCAGAGCCAGGTACCTCTCCTCATCGCACAGCGCCTCAATTCTGGCCTCTTCCTCCGACAGCTGGTAGGATGTGTTCCATGACCCGCTGTCATACTCTGAAAGGTCATGTAAGTGACCACGCCCATCGTATCTGTTGGATGATAAAAAGGATTAGAGAGAAGGTAGTCAACATAGGCTCTGCTACACAACATGGACCTACTTACCAAGGAAAAGGGACCTAAAACCCAAAACTTACAACATCAAAATTAAAACTGTTCAGATGTCTGCCATGAAGGAGTATACTTGTAAAATACTAATACTCTCAAAAACTGACGATGGAATAACTCCATAATTAAGTCCTTAATCCTAAACAACTCAAGATACCTAGCAAGCCTTCTGCTGCCATTTCCTTTCTGGACAAGTCTTACAAACCAAGAGCCCTACATCAAAAAGAAAAAACACAAACAAAAGCAAACAAAAGCAACTCGCCTCTTACCTCATAGGGTTCAATCCCCCCTCATCATTATGTCTACATCTGTAAATAAAGTTACATTCACACAAACCCGAGCACATAAATACCTATCCGTAAGAACCCAAATGGACGACATTTTCCTGCGTTCGTCCCTCTACGCCATCTCTCAGTTGCAGTTTCTTCATGGAGACAAAGAAATGGGGTGCTGTGGTTGGCATTCGGGGTTTGGCAGGACCCCTTTGCCTACCTTGCTGGGGGAAAAGACTGGTTTATGTGATAAAGACACACATACATAGGCTGTACAAATAAAACACAAGGGCCACTGCAGTTCAAGGTGATTCATGCATATTCACCATATAATAGTTTTGAACTTATTCAATGTGTATAGTACATGTAGGTGGCAACAAAACATCAGTTGATTGCCAAAATCATTTTAGTGTGGCTGAAAGTCCCTTTGAAATCACAAAGGGACATCACAGCTTGGCAGTTATATCGTGATACTGTGAATCACCTTAGCTGCAGTGATTTTAGTCTTGCTTAGAATTTGCTCTGGCCTCAGGACATCTGCAAAGTAGGTTGCTTTGGTAAGACAGATCTTTTGGCCAAAATGTATTATGAAAAGGACTTTTCTTAAAAGTAGCAAAAATAATGCTACATCAACTGTTATGCTAAATTTCTATTGTCATATTATGCAACCATTAATCAAGCCTGACGTAAAAGTTTCCAGAGGAAATTCTCACAACATGCCAAGATGCAAATCCCACCAACCAAGTCTAAGTCTAGACAACTCTAGAGCAATGCGCAAGCTGCAGTTTACATTGTACTCGCCCCTTTAACACGAAAGTAGAAACACAACTGGCAAGGATGAAAGATCTAGGCCTTTCTCGTCCTCCAAGGTGTATTTGTTCAATTATTGTCAATACACCAAACCATTTTGGGCCATACCTAAAAAAAACTTCTGCTTACGTATTGTTAGTGTAGCTTTCTCAGCATCGTGGTTAATATTAGCAGGGATAGGTTGGGCCTTGCATCTTTGCACGCTATTCTATGAAGTTCAGATACCATTGGTTGGCAGTTCAGGACGTCCAAAGACAAATTATCAAGCAAGAAAATAAAACATTCGTCGTCTGTTGCAGGTATTCCCAAGCTTCTGCAAGACAAACTTCAAGTGGTCCCTTGAATTGTGACACAGGCTAACGAACAGGATAGATGGTTAGCATAATGTTTCGGTCTAAGTTTGTTCAACCGACCTATCAATCATGATGTTCTTGTCCCCCATCCATGGGATAAGATGTTTTCCATGTTCGTGGTAAAGAGCCCTTTCGTCGTCTCGGAACAGTTTGCAGGCATAGCCGAATACCAAGAGGTCGGCGTATTTATCACTGTCGCTCACATCTTTCTTCACCGGTTTGTTGTTGTGGTCTTTCTTTCCCGCTGCCCGACGATACATCTCCAAATCAACCGTGAAAACAAGTTTGTTTGCTAAATAGATTGGTAATTGCGGTACAACTTTGATTCAGTTCTCCAAATAGCTCACATATGGTCCAAATTATATGATAATCCGTGTTGTTATCCTCCAAAACAAAACTCTACGTGCTGTCGGTCGCCATGTTGGATAGCAAGTAAATGCAGCTGTGTAGCCGTTCAGCACTTACGACACTTGTGTGCATGATTCAAACGAACTGTTACGCGTGCGATATTTTTTAGCAATTCTAATACATTACATTTTAGGTTAGCCTTAATGTTTTATTTTATAAGTGTAAGTATGCGCACAGAACTCCTGTTTTGGTGCCGTATTGATTTGACGAATGTGCTAAACTGAATGGACCCGAGAGCATGCAGTTAGTGGATGGGAAGCTATTAATGTCACTGATCTCTAGCATGTCCCACACATAACAATAACTTTCAGGGTTAGTTGTCAGCCATTTATCCAGCAAGCGCGTTAGTCTTTTCACCAAAAGTCGAAGTAAACTATATTTTGTTACAATGACAAGAAGAGCAAAGGAAATGGGAGATTATATCAAGGTTAAGTGAAATGGACCTTGATACCATAAGAAACTGTAGTTGAACGCTGGGTGATGGGACATGTCTTTTATCTGAAATATTTGAATTACATTTAATTATTATAATGTTTTTTTTTATTTTTATATATATACACACATTTATTTATGTATGTGTTATAAGTTTTAGTACTGATTATACTAAAACATATACCCCCACCACACACACACCACAGACACACACACACACTGATACTTATGTTATGTTCCTTCTCTCTCTCTGCCTCTCTCTGTCCTACTTTTCTCCCACTCTCCTCTGTTCCCCCATGTGCGTTACACTGCACCTATGGACACATTTTAACAAAACACAGCCAGAGGTTGTAAATAATAAAGAGGAGAGATGAAAGCTTTGTGTTTACAGCTACAAAGCCTATGTTCTCATACTTTCTCCTTTGTGCGACTGCAGTCGTACAGTAGTATGCCAGTTCAGCTCTGTAATATCATAAAGAAGTATCAGATGTGTGTAGCAGTCAAAAATAGTTAATTAGGTTTCTTAATGTGATTGCAGTGAAAGGCCACACGTCATTCAAGTTCTCGATATCCCAGACTCAGCTCTTTTGGAACTAATACGAGGACATTATATATTTTAGATTTAACGACCGGTGCACGTTGTACCAATGTTTGCAACAGAGCATTTAATCATGAGTAAGAAGTTGAGGCTCTACAACAATTAGGCTATTTGAAATCTGAATTTGGCCTAAGGACTGCAATATCAGATATTTTGTATTGGTAAATAAAACTAATTAATCTCTTGAGCATCTCGGCAAGTCACAAGTCGCTCTATTCTTTTGTATTGTTTCCTGTGGTACCAGTCAAAAGGAACTGTTATGGCAACATTTCAGAATCAAGTGAAGTGCCTCTTTTTTTTTACACTTTACAGAACCTCAGCTTTGCAGTGATTACATGCTGAGTACAGGGAATAAATGAGGATTTTTAAGTCTCTAAAAGACTTTAAACTTCCCTCCACCATTGAGGTTATGCTACAAACCCCTTACATTTTGGAGCAGATTCAGCTAAAGAAGGAGATTCTTATTTTTGTTTATTTATTTTCTTCCCACTTTTTCTAACATAGGGCTTTTGATTGAATTTCAGGACTGCGGGGCCTTGGCAGAGGTATGCACTCGCTAGTTTTCAGATGATTCACTTTCATTATTACTGTCTTATCTAGTTTATACACAGCCTTCACCATTACATGTATAATCATATGTGCATTATGATTATGAGTTGTCTTAACTATCACAAATAGCTCTTTTTGCATGCGCCAAGGAGTCCATTCAGAGAAAGCATGTAAAGACGATACTATGATGAGTATATGAGACTTTACTGAGTAACAATTTACAACCTAATACTGAAGAGGTCTCTATAACCAGTTTTCAGAATTAGGGCAGGGGCTCCAACAACATCACGGAGAATCTTCAAGTGCTCTTTTCTTTGCTCTAGCAGAATAATTCTCTGAGAGGATTAAACTGTCATATTAGATAGATTTGCCTCTGCGGAGAATAATATAAATCTTCCTATTCCACACAGTGAGACCCATAACCTATTATATAAAGAAAGTGGATGGCAGCAGGAATAAAAAATGCAAATCTTTACACATTTAGACACTTTGTTTCTTCTTGTTATGCTTGCACAAAATGTCAAAATTCACTAAGTTGACAAAAGAATAATCTATGACCCTGCAAAAAGGCTGTTTATGAAAATTGAATTCATGGTTGGAGCACAGTGCATCCTATATTGTTTGAACAAATCCCTCTGACTAAGCTGCATTCTGTAGTCACTCTAGTTGACTGCTGAGTGCACAGTCAGCTCTTCTCCGTGTTTAATAGTCAAATGTCAGACGGCGCTGTTAGAAATGACCCCTTGACTCCCCTTATCACTCGTTTCATAAAGTATTACACGCTGAGAAAAGACATGCTCCACATGTCAAGGGTTGTGCAATGAATCCAGGATCCCTTCAGTGAGTGACAGGTTAGACAGGACATGAACCAACAAGGACAAATGTCATGGTGCCACAGCCGTCACTACTGTTAAACAGCAACACAAGTTGTATTGTTCTGCACAGGCTAGTGGGAGTATGAGGATTAGTCAGAGGCTTAATGGGACCCTTGGGCTCTTATTATTATTTCACACAGAGCCAACCCTTCCACCATTCCAGGTAGGGTTAAATAAAATTTGAAATTGATTTATGAATATTTATAGACCTCTCAAATGAGGCTCTTCTGATCTGTTAGGATTCTTTGTGGTAATGGAATAGATGAGATATTCTGAGCTTGGCACCTTCAGGGCTGTTTATCTAGTTGTACTCAATACCCTGATGATTAATGCAGTGATTAGGTCTTACCTAAAAATATTTTTTTGCTTTTATTAACCACCAAGGTCTCAAATCAAGGTGTGTGTGATTTGTCTTCACGTGATTTAGGATGTAAATTCAACTAGGTGCATGGAAATGGATGTTCAAGTTCAAGTAGAAAGAAGAAGAAGATGGTAAAAGATAAAAAGGTAAATGGTTATATTATCTGTGCATAATAACTGTGATATGATCAACATTCTAAAAATCATAGAAAGCATTAATTTCACGTTCATGATAAAACTCCAGTCCACGGGGGGTCTCTTATGTGAAAAGGTCATACTAAATCCCTATCTGTCATCCTGACCTTCACACTATTTTCTACCTTAAAGGGCAGACAATTTTCTGCATTAGCATTGAACAGCATGTAATATTTAGTATGAAGTGTGAAATTATCTGATAATTCCCTGGGATACAAGCCCCGTGTGTTCAGCAAATCATATTCAGTGACTGAGCATTAGCAGTTTAGCTCTAACCATGAAATGTGTCCATTAATGAATAATGGTTAGATTGATTTGAATTAGGTCATCACCTGCAGAGGTAAAGAGCAGAACTACTTTACAGTAATGCGTTTCTGTGATCTCTCTTTTGATTAATTAATGTGGCTTGAAATGAAAATGTGACATTTTGAATGAGTGTTTTTTGCACAGAGTAATTTCACATTACATGGAGAGCATATACGTTTGATTAAAGCAGCTGTGGGTGAGCCATGCATATAACAGTTGATTTATGTTTCTATAAGTATTTCCCCCTCGGTATACAGACAAATTCATCACCACAAAAAGCCTGTGATCTGGGACAACTTTAAAGACGAAAACATTTTGTGATTATAAATGAATAATTTAGCATAAGCCTCTTCCTTCTAATTGGGTTCTCAGACCCACTCGCCCTCAGTAAAGACTCAGGTAATTGTCAGCTCCAAAGGCTCAGAACCGTATCCATTCAGTTATTTCAATTTTGTCCAACCAATATGCACTTCATTTGACTCATACACAAGCGGAACAATTCTACTGCCATGATAACGATACTGTGTCTCACAATGTTGTTTTTCCTTTGTAAAATAAGTAGTTCCCTCATTTCACTCAGGGCTCATTTCCTTTAGTGCCTTCCTGTAGCACAGACTATAAGGCCTCGCCCAATCTCCAAAATCAAAGTCAGTAGTAAGATACTTCAGCTTAATGCACACAAATAAAGGTTAGTGACATAAGACAGCGGATTGAAAACATGAATCAAAGTTTTACTTTGGTACTGCTATCACAACATATTATTGTATCAAGTACTTAAAGGCTAACATTTCAATAATAAATACAAACTTTCTTTCAGTATATTTACCTTTTCCTGTGCCCTTTTCCCATTGATATTTGAAATTATGTGTGACAGCAGCTCTTGGCAGGATAAACAGTATGAAGTAAATCCCATTTTATCCTGGCCATTGCCTGAGAATGTAAACAATACTGTAGATGCTTCCACAAAGCCCAGACTTGGCATTTTACTCTCTGAGTGGCAGGTCACAGACATTTAATGACAGAGCAAATCTGTAATGGTACAAGAGACCAAATGCCTATGATCACAGAACAGACACCAGACTAAACTTTAAACTGTCGAGAGTTGGTAGGAAGTCGAGGACTTATGTTTATCGTCCGTTGTGTCCATCCAAGTTCATTCAAATTTAAAAATTGTTTTTTGCAGATGCAGAAGTTGCATATTTTGGAATGTAATATTACTTCGTGTATCTTATTATACTTAGTTTATTATACTTATTATACTTACTTACAAGAGTTATTGTTGATAGATGTAAGGCATGGTAATCAAAAAAGAATGATTCGTTTACGTACAGAAATATTATTTTATTCAAATGCATAAAAATACAGCTAAAAAAAAAACTAGAAAGGAAAATAAATATTCTGTCTACTGCATTTTCCAGAAAGCCATTAGAATTATATAAATAGAACATAGAATATAAAACAAGTGGACAGAGGAAGGCAAACAGCAAGCAGGAAGATACTGGGAACATTTGTTTAGTTTCAGATGTGACCAAGTATTTCTTTCGGAAAAATTGCCTTTACATACGACAATGAAATACAGAACAGTTCAGTGGTACCGACGGGGCTGTGGTCAGTGCACAGCAAAGGGCTCATTCTTCATCGTGACCTGGTTAGAACCTAATGGAATGGCAGCCTGACAGTCTTTGACAGAGCGCAGAACTATGGCATATTTCAAAAGCTGGACATCAAAGAGGATGATTCAGTCATTCATTTTACATCTTAATCAACGTAGTGTAAGACGTACCTCTACATGTGTTCATCAGCAAGCCTGTGTAAGTTAGCCACTTTGGTGCTAATGGTTCTCACCTGCAGTGGAAGTATTAACATTAAAATGCAGTTCCTTTTTTAATTTCAACACTGGGACTTGTCTATGTTGTAGTCAGCGTTTTGTTGCAGGTATTTGTTGCAAGCTCCAATAAATAGCATCAAAGGTTTTGAAGTTTTACTGTATTTCAACTTCCTACTCTATGCAATGTGAAATAATATGTTTGTATTTCGCCTTTGTTGACTGTGTTGACATGAGCTGAGGTCAGAGCAGACGTCCAACACGATGCGCATGATGTCATTCACTTTCTTTTAAGATATTAGGTTTTATTGTATGACTGCAAAAGTGTTGAGCTGTAAAACAGGCAATACAGATGAAAGTACACGTAACAAGTTATTATGTATTCATGCGTATGTTTTTTACGTATCCATTAATTAAGGAGTGTTAATGAACTGTTTTTGCCAGACAGTTCACACTTTCAGTTGGTTGTAAATGTAGCGTTTATAAAACTCTGCAAAAATATACAGATCAGTGTAGCCCATATAAAGATGGATGTAGTGACGTGTAATGTGATCCATTGCTTTGCATTGTAGCTGGCTTTGAAGAGTTTTTTTTATAGTCTTATAGTCTTCTTTTCAACATGGAGCCGCTTAATATAGAAAAATATGACTAGCATATGATGCAATGGCATCTTAATGTGAATGTTTGACAAGTTATGCTAATGGACCAGGGATTGTAATTAAGTAATCATGAGACCATGACAGCATTCTCTGATGGTTAGTGTAGCTCCATATTCATAATCACAACAGTGGAGCTGTCTATCAATGTCCATAAATAAAGGCTTCAAAAATGTAACCAGGAGTCCAGAAGATGAGGAGGAGCAGGTGAGCGAGCTGCCAATCACACCTGCCAATCAACGCCCATACGGCAGAATTCCATGACTTCTATTAGGCCTAAAATCTCATTAACGGAGCAATAATTTACTTATTAGAGGGTCTGGATAAACTGATGAATATGAAGTGAGTAATAAACCCTGCAAAACAAAATCTGCTTTAGTGTCTCTAGACAGAAGCTGATGCTTTCTGAATGGGAGTCAATCAGGGTGTGGGTTCTTTGGAACCAGCGTCTTGTGGCTGTCATTGCACTTCTCCGAGACACTTCCACACCGGTTTCAGCTTCCAGCTGTAGTGGTTGCCCTTTGATACAGATGTAATGATGCTGATGTAACATTTTTAACTACGTTACAGTAGCCGCAGAAAGAAGCCACGACTGGACTAATCACTCTGTAAGAGCACAAAACAATGGTGTTAGAGAAACAGTTTCTCGCACCAACTCCTAGATAACTAGCCTATGTATAGAAACTGTCATAAAAAATGATTTATTGTCTTGCACCCCCACTCTGTTATATTGTTTGTATAAAGCAGCCAGCATATGGTGTCTGCACAGCTGCTGTAGGGAATATTTAGCTGAAGTATTAATTTACCACTTTTCTTCAACTCCTCGCGACAGACCTGAGAGCATGTTCTGTACCCATGTGTAAAAGGCAACTACGGAATGGCTGCAATGTATTTTTGTAAATTGCTCATATATGAGATGTAATGAGGTCCCTGTTCAGAGGCAATCAATTGAAAGCCAATTGCTGTGTGTCCAGTGTGTTCTTGTCCCCCAGCACTTATTTTTGTTTTTCATCCCGTAGAGCAAATTAAAGCTTGGTGTCTCTGGATAATTTATTGGGCCCAGTTTGTTCAACAAACATTCTTTGTTATACATGATCATGTCTTCAATTGGTTGCTGTAATTTGTTGCTTCCCAAGATGTATCTGATAGGGGACTGTTGGTCTGTCTTCATTCATTCACTTGTTTATCCATCAATTACACGCTTTAAACAGATAGCACTAATTGGATTTTGATTAATCTAGGGGGCTTGGCTAGTCCGTTCAACATTATTCTAACTGAGGAGCGTCAAATATAAATTTTGAAAAAACTCTCCATTAATTTTACTGTAAGATGAATTATGTGGGTGCATGGAAATTAAGTATTTTTGACCACTAATGGGGCATGTGTTACATCTGTACCTTTGTGCATCACGTTTATGAACTTGAGGTCGCCCTGATGCAAATTACTGCTGACTGCAGAGGGTTTAATATCTATTGGCAGCTGGTGGCTATTATTCCTAAAATACTGCATTATGCCAATGCCAAATTTTTGTAATCAATCAAATTATAGCAAAAAAAGGGTTTTGAAGTGTTGAGACTGCAAACAAAGTGTTTATAGTCATTACCACCTTTAAATAGGATTTAAAGAAAAGAAGCAGACAACTAAAATATTGAAATTTTTTAAAATTATCATCTGAAAATGTGCAAAACATCTTCATTCACATGTAAAAAAAAATACATTTTACTATGTTAGTTGTTTGTGTTGCTGTTTTGTGAAACTGACATGGATACTAGTCACTAGGGATATGCAGAGATCCCAGTATTTGTATCTGTGATTGTCAAAGCAGCAAAATTGTATTGTAAAATAACTGTTTTTGTTGTTATTACACTTCCTAATTTTAGGATGCTAAAGTGTTCTTCAATAAACTATTATAATAATTGTGTACACTTAAAGCTCTCTGTTGTTTTTTTTGTGTCATTGGGCAAAAATTCCATCATTACCTTTCAGCATATTGTAATTCAAGTGGTTCAAACTCCCCTGTGATGGGAGGTTTTGGCCACTCAGGTGTTTTCATGCTGGTAGGTGGTTAAATATGGGATTGACAGCTGTAATCACAATCACTGTTCAGTTCTGTCCGACATGACTGTGCAGCTCTATACTCTGTGGCTCGACACACAAGCTTGGAAAAGCGGCTTCACTTTTGCATAGCAGCATGAAACGGCGACGTCTACATTTATGTTTAGTTTCGTTTGATTTGGACCTGGAGGAGAGAGCTTTGAATGTAATATTGTTTTATGCTTTTCACAAACCCAGCAATGAACATGTGTAACCATAGACATCATTGAAAAGAAAATCATTTTAAAGTTAACATTCAGTTCCTCTCTACACACTCAGTGAGCGTATTTGTGTAGCTAATGTAGGCTAATCTATGGAAACATATTCAACAGGTAAACCGAAGATGAGTAATGTTATAGTAAACTGCTTCAGCAAACCAGTAAAGGAATAAACTAATCCTGCCTTTCCCAAACTTAGGGTTGGGATCCAAAAGGGGTTGCCAATTATTACAGTAAAATATAGAAGAAAAGTAGAAGAGTTATAATATCTGGATTCATTCAAACAACAAACAAACAACAAAACAACAAACAAAGGGCATAAAAGACGTAACAAGACAAAAACGTAATAAGAGACGAGACGTAAAAAGACAAAAACTACATAAAAGATGTAGAAAGATGATGCAAAGAAAGAGACTTTTGGACACCGATTTATCATGTCCAAAAGTATCATATGTCATATTTTTGTTTGTGTACATTATATTTACGTTCTCTCTCCTCCACTCTCCTGTTGTCTTTCTGTCACAGTTATGAGGAACACCAACTATTTGAGATGTCTTTTTTTTCTTCCCGAATACATTTAAAGTGTATATTTGTATGAGATACATATTCAGAAAAATCCACTATTTGTACTTGCGATCCAAATACAAATACCATATTTGTATTTGGCCCAAACCACTAATAGGCACAGATGTTACATGTATAAAAAGGACCTCAAACACCACAAAGCTCTCCTCTCTTTCCTCCTGCAGCACTTGAGAAATGATGATTTGTGTGGATTGGTGCAGGATTCTGCAAGGCATTGTATAGACAGGCCAGTAATGAGGAGATTGCACAATCCTCCTGGACAGGAAGGAGTGGAAAGGATGAGGAGAGAAGACTAGAAAGGGTAGGAAGAAGGAACTCAACAGGAATGAATGCTAGATCCTGAAGAAAGCACCTCAACTCACGAGCATATTGGACTCTCCAGTGAGTGTGTTTATTGTAATAGTGCCCACATTTAGGTATCATTCATTTCTTGCTTTAGGATGACACTGATAAACTATTGAGGGGACAAATATGCACATATAATGAGTGAGCAAACAGTGGAAATACTGTAATCACTTCTGCCTACAGGGAATCAATCAGTCAGCAAATCCCGAACCCAGCATAAGCAGCAATGCAATAGTGGAATTAATCACCTGGAATAAAGTAAGGCCTGCATTTTCCGTTTTCATTTGTCATAATGACACAGAGAAAACAAGACTAGCAGTGATGATTAAGCACACTGTATTTGACACATAAGTCTGGTATCTGATAGATGGTTCAAAAATTAGGCAAAAAAGTTCCATGTGCTGGGGTCTGTAATAACGTTTTCCATGTGCTCTTTTCAGGTTTGTTTCACAGCCCTTTTTGTAGCGTCAGAAAGCAGAATGATGGAGGGTGGAGTTTCATGTGGCCATGCATTTTTGGTTTAGCTTAGACTACGGCAAGTGATGACATACATGACAGCACATAAAAGGGTGTACCTGTTACGCTGTGCCTGTACACCTGATGTCTTCTTTTTATTTTGGCTTTCATTTTTATAATCAGCCTTCGAGCTAAAAGTAAGTTGCAGCTACCCCCAACATAATCTGATTTATGAGTCAATTTGTTCCTTCTGTTGTCTGTAATAGATTCTTGGAAAGCACACCTCTCATTACTGAAGATGGAGAGCACAATTTTAATTTGTTTTGATGGTGTAATTATGTCTCATAAATAGCTCAATCTCACCATGCATATGGAAATCTACTACGCCACTAGTATTTTTACTGTTTGTCTACAAGGAGAAACTAGTCAAAACAAAACAAGTAAGTTTAATGAAGCACAGCTGAACTTTCAACTAGGAGTATAGATAAAAAGATAGAAAGATAGATAGATAGATAGATAGATAGATAGATAGATAGATAGATAGATAGATAGATAGATAGATAGATAGATAGA
>JAPQRN010000005.1:4313288-4331683 GCA_037367275.1 Coranthus polyacanthus | reverse complement strand
TATTTGTCATTTTTACTTCATTTTCATCTTGATGCATCAAGACTTTAAGTGAAATATAATGTATTGCTGGGTATGTAAAGTACAACAGCCCTTTGTAAAGAATTCCACTGTTTTGTAGTTACATAAAGGTAATAACATTAAAATAGAGTAGTTTACCCAGTAATGGAAAGGAAAAAAATTATCTATGTGTCAACATTTAAGCCATATTAATTAAGTCCATAGAATGAACGAGATAAAGTTATCATTTCTAAATGTGTGTTTCAGTTGCACTTTAAAAACTTGGATTTTTTTATATTATTCTAGCTGAACCTATAACTCATCCAAGCAGCCTGTTCCTTGATTTTGGCAGAATGTCTCAAGAGCCACTGCCTTGCTCTGGTACACAAGAAACCCCCCCTTCATTAGGCTACAGGTTCACTCACCCGTGGCTTTTTCAAATGGATGCTCTCAGACACATTTCTAAATATTCATGTCACTGGCTGCCACATATAACCAATACTGCTAAACTCTATGCCACCTTTAAACCCCTTAACCCTCCTATGCACAACTTCTAAATCCCATAACCCCTACCAATCCATACTTGATGGTGAAATGTAAACAGCTACCTCTGTGACTGAAAAACAGGGATACAGAAATACATGAGTGGGAAACGCAGCTGGAGAGAGGCAGAGAAACAGAGAGACATGCTGCGTTTCCCTCCACAGGACGTCAGGAGACAAACCTCTAATTTAATAGAATGTGCTATTTAAGCTCAACTCTCTCTGCGTAAAGGGCTGATGGCAACCCCAAGTGAGGTATCTCGTGGAAAAATGGGTTTGCTCCAGAGAACAGCAATTAGAGTCACTTAGTAAAAGTGAGTAAACTGAGTAAAACAGTGAAACACCTACAAAGTTGTAGGTGGTAAGATGTTAATGTGTCTCTTACTGAGATTTTAAAAGATCAGAAGCATTGCTGTTACCAAGTAGGAAATTGGCAAATTGGAATAAAGCATTTACATAGCATTTACCTGCCACTTCACACCAAAGCAACAAGATCAGATGTATAATTTCCATAGCAACGACTCACTGTACTTCAGTTCTAACTGCTGTGTTCTGTTTTTGTAGCGGAGTATAATTTGTATTGTCTCATGGGTTCAGTGTGTAATATTTAGTGATATCTAATGGTGAAATTGCAGATTGCAGTCACCCCCCCCTCTCCTACGATGGCTGCAAAAAAAGCCAAAAGTCCCTTTTTACAGCCTGTAATGTATATTTGTGTTTATTTGTGTGCATGATATTTACACCTGAGTGCGACTGAAAACTGAAATTACAGTCCACTGACATTTCCATTCATCCTCAGCACCAGTGAGGGAAAAGAGACTTAGATTATATATCAAATTAAACACTGTATGTGCCTGTAAATGTATCTTGTATTGCCTATAATGGCAATGGTGCCTGTTGTAGTAGTTGTGCTTCATCTTACATTTAAATAATTCATCATTGTGATTATGATGATGATCCTTATTATGGTGACCCACGCCCATGTGCATGATGCATGTAATGGTAGCAGTGGCCCTGTTTATATAAAGGGCTTCTTGGAGTGTTTTGAAAAAGAAACCTGAGTAAAAAATTTAAAACGATTTAAGCCTAAAGAGGATCCACCAAGGCATGAAATGACAGTCTTTATAGCTATAATGACAAAAAATGAATCCAATTTAAGTTAATGCCACAAGAAACATAGTGAAAGTTCGGAATCGCTATCATCACTGAAGTAGATCACTGCAGGAAAGAGCCACAGTAAGACTATTAACTGACATCATTGTACATTGGATAACTTGTTCGATTCACATGTGGCTACAGTCCTACTTTACATCAAAGGTATGTTATCAAAGTTACATCTCACATTGCACACAATTTTTACACATGTGACTCTAAAGCTGTAGTGTATTTTCCATCTCAGACACTTTTATTATATTTCAAATCCATTTTTTTTCACTGCTGTGAAATGACAAAGTGAGTGCTGGTGTGTTCATATTGGTCAGTCAAAGTCAAAGTAAGGCAGGAACCATTCTCTAAGTTTTTGATACTATCTGGAGATGGGTAGTCATATAAAAACTGACACCACTAATAAGAAGCAATTATAGAGCTGGAGAAGCTCTTGATTGCACTTCTGAAAGCTAAAATTGCTTGGGCAAGGCAAGGTCATTGATGTGGTGTGTCATCCTCTGCCCACAATGTTTATAGACAACATTGTACAAAAAAATAAAGGTACTGCAATGTTGTGCTGTGCTCTGGCTTTACTTTCTTTAAAATGGAAGGTTCTGGCACAACTTCACCTACTTCCAAGGTGCATGGAGGAGGAAAACAACTTGGAGCAGGTCAGGGACTCCAGCAGCACTTGCAGTACAGAACAACTTTATTAAAGCTAGACCAACACGTTTTGGCTTGTGGCCTTCATCAGCGTCCTTTACTATTTCTATGTCATATACTATTTCTATGCAGCTGTAATTACTGAACCAATAAAAAGATGTTCACATTAAATATTTTTCTAATTAATTATAGTGTCATTTTTGTTTTTTAGGGTTGGGCCCTTACTTTTTGACTCCAAAAGTGAGGATCCTTGGCTCTTGCCCTACCCTTCTACTGAGTTTTATGAAAACTGGTTCAGTGTTTTTTTGTGTAAGGACACGGCTTGGGAGAGGTATGTGCTCTTGAAGCGGAGTTCTAGTTTAGAATATTTGGTACAGGGTGCATTCTTCATCAGTGTGGACTTCACACATCACAAATAAAAGTGTCCAAGCATGCTTAGCATATACTACATGTCAACTTCTGCCTAATTTTTCTCTAGATTCTGTAGAATGTATAAAAAACTAAATGCAGATTTAGAAAAACACAGCTCCAGCAGACCATCTCAGCTGTCATCTATCAATAGGCCACATGCTGGCTGTGCCAATGCTATTGATGTTGTCATTTCCCAGGGGGGATGTAAGTGTATTTGCTTTAAAACAGCAACAACATCAACATTCAAACTTGGCTTATTTGAGTCATGGAGGATTTTAAAAATGCTCTAAAGGGACATTGTGCAAGGAAAGTCAATACTTGAACAAGACCAAACATGAATAACCTTATACTAAAAATGAGACTGCAAGAGTTTCTTTAGAAATACAGAGACAAACTTGACGTTGGAACAAAAAGTGAAACTATTTCTGTCATGTTTCCACAAATTTAATTGGGGAATTTTTGAAGCATTGTTTACATCTTCCCTGGCTCATGCAAGTCCCCAGCTGAAGCTGTTTGCTTGGCTGGTCAGCACTGTCAGCTTTTTAAACATGTATGTCTTATTTTCAGCTCCTGTAAATATCTACTCAGCCAGTACCGAACAACCAGAAGGGTTCGAAGTGTGGCTTTTGCATCATAACATCATGGCTGATGATTTGGGAGTGAGGATAAAAATGGGCAGGGGTAATCAGGTGCTGTGGGATTGTAGGGACTTAGCACATGGGGTGAATTTGGAGAAAACAACAAAAATTGACTTTGTCTGGTCTTTGGAAGGTTTCTTCCCAGCGGCCCATTCATGTCTGGGACCATCGACTGTATAATATCTACCAAGTGGACGGAGTTATTGTGATTTCACCCATTGGTTTCCTGGAGCCAGAAGTGGCCATATGGACAAAAGGGGCAGAGCTGCAGGAGTGCAAGGTGAGCTAATGCAAATTAGCTTACCGACACAGCAAAATGGTAAACATTCTTAAGAATTTATGTAACAAAGACATTTGACAGTCTTGTTGATGTAACTTATTAACCACAACTACAGCTAAATGTATTATGGGAGCCAGGCCTTTTTGGAGCACCTCTTACTGACAATATTATTGACTGAATCATACCTCTACAACTTCTACTTAGAGTGAGGTGCACAAGCTCTCTGCTATTGTTGACAATTCCAATCCCAGCCATGACTGTTGAGTGCTCATATGGTGCCTGTATTTCCTGGTTGTTACTTAGATTGGGTAAATTGCCCAGTGTTGAGGTTTAAACCTAGGCACGGCATGATCATGTTCCACAACTGATTCTTGCTGCATAAAATGGCCAAACAACAACATTGCCACTGTGAGGAACTACAGGTTTCTGAGCAACTAGCATGATAGCACAGAGGGATCAGAGAAACAGAACCCCATGTACCCATACTCCTCACTGTAGGTTTTTACTGTCTCCAGACTGTGCAAACAACAAAGTACATTATTGCCAGTGTAATCTTATTCTAGCCAACACAGGAGTCTATTGGCTGACAAGAATACCTGGATATGGGAAGACAAACCTGAATTGCTTAACAAAAAAATATAGGTGAGGCAAACAAATGGCCAAAAGAAAAGATAAGAAAAGGAACGAACCTTTGGACTGTGGTATCTGAACTGGACAACAAAATTGGAGTGATCACCTTCAACCACATGGAAATAATTAGCGTGGGCAAATTTATAAATTAACTTTGGCTGGTAAAAACTACCGGGCCTATCATCAAGCAAATTGTAAGCGTTAAAATTCCTTCCATGACTGAAGTGTTAAATTATGATTCACCACTTCAGAGGACCAGTCTTGGAATGTGTAATGCATTGTAAACCTGTGCCAGCAAAAAGCTGGCACAACTCGCCTGGTAATTTTTAAACAGGGGGACATGAAGCAACAATTAATTCCCAAGATGTTTTAATGGTGAGAACCAAGCAACATCCATTGATACTATTAACAAACAGGTTACTGCTTGACATACTATGGCAATTTGTGTTGGAAAACCCTTTCAGTAAAAGGGGCTCAAACATGGACAGTGAGGAAATGCAACATATAAATTATTGCACTGGGATTTTTTTTTTTTTAATTAACCAATAACAAAAGAAAATTACTAAGGTTGTTATTGTTAGTTGTAATTACTAAGTTTTAAGGCCAATCCAAGGCTTAAGGCTTCAAAGCAAACATGCAACACCATGACATTTGGATCTGACAGCAAACCTAAGCATGGTCAGCAGTTTTGAGAGTGTAAAGTTTATAGACTAAATAGACAAAATCATTCAGTGCTTCAAAAATAGTTTGACGGGACTTTTAACAGGAGGCAAATCAACAGAGAAACAACAACAAAGAGTTGAACAGTAATCACAACAAAGCCAGTGTTCCTTGTGTCACCTTTGGGCCAACTTCACCTGATCTCTGGATTTGTCTGGATTCTACATATTTTACTGTTTACACATATTTGTGTTGACAGGACCACAAAGAAGTTAGCCTAGTCTTTAGCCTAGTCTAGCCTTAGTCTAGAGGACTTGAAGCTGACATACCCTGTAGTTGTGACTGTAAATATACCATTTAGTATTTTGGATATATTTAATTTGGATGATGAAACAACATATGTGTGTTCAGCATTTCAGAGATGACAGGATTAAAAAGGAAAAGCAGGATGTCATCAGCATAATGGAGAACCAGGATGAAAGAATAAATACAGCAAAAGGTATGGGAGACCCAGAAAGGAAATCACAATTTACAAGGAAGAAGGATGGTGGAGTTTGCTGTTGCTAATAAACAAAAAGTCTGCAAAATGGATAAATACATATATTTTTTATTTATCTTGAAAAGTGCATTTTCACAATACAGGACATTTGAAACTTCTTGAATCAATTTCATATTAATTAAGTTCCGTCATGAGGTTGAAAGAGCCACACTGTTAAAATTTGAGCCTTCCAGCCCATGGCATTGTGGAAATATTGACTGTGACACTTGGGATCCCTGGTATATAATGCAATTGTATACCCAATGGTCATCCTTAATTATTTGCCGACCGTGAAGAGATCCCAAAATTGAACCTTCTTGAATCACTTCCATGTTAATTATGTTAAATCGTGAAGTTGAAATGGCCACCCTGTTCAAATATGAGCCTCCAGCCCATGGCATTGCAGAGATATTGACTGTGACACTTGGAAACCATGGCATATAATGCAAGTGTATACCCAATTGTCAACCTTAAATGTTTGACCACAGTGAAGAGATTCCAAAATGAAAACTTCCTGAATCACCTTCATATTAATTACGCTCCATCCTGAGGTTGAAAGGGCCACACTGTTAAAATTTGTGACTTCCAGCCCATGACATTGTGGAAATATTCACTGTGACACTTGGGATCCCATATAACGCAAGTGTATACCCAAGCGTCAAACGTAATGGTCCCATATCTTAACAATTAAAGTTCAATCTATAACATGTACTAAATGTGTATATTAAAGACTTTTGTTTTACTCACTTATATGAGTGCTTCTCATCAGCAACCGTTTCTCAACAGGTATCACCAGTTATCAGTTATTAATGTGTTGTACACACCCAAAAAGACTGAAGATAAGACAAAATAAGTCTCCAAAAGTAAAACTAAATTTAAAATTAACGGTTCTGTGAGGTGTTTGATATATGATGGAGGTTTATTGTTTTGGGCTTTATAAGTTAGCAGGGGGATTTTAAACTCAATTCTAGATTTTACAGGAAGCCAATGAAGAGAAGCTAATATTAGAGAAATATGATCCCTTCTTCTGACTATTATTATCTGGAGGCTTTTTAGGGAGTTATTTGGAGATCCTGATTTTAACGAGTTACAGTAGTCTAGCCTGGAAGTAACAAATGCATGCAATTGTTTTTCTGCGTCACTTTGGGAAATAATGCTCCTATGGCAATGGCATTCAAATGTTATATCCATAGATGTGAACATTAGCCCCTTTTATTACATCCCTGACATGTCGGTATAAGTTTAAAGGCCAGACACTGAAGTGGAGCCCTTATTAGTTGAGACTCAGAAAGGAAGACATCCAAGAGTGGCTTTACTTTTTGCATAATGATTTTTTAATCATATGGGTCAGCTAAAAAAGTCAGAGAGAAGTGTTCCTTATAAAATCTCTTTTTTGCGTCAACCACGCATTGCATTCTCATTTAAATGTTCTTCTTGGATCTGTGGAGGGTTGCGTTTTCCTCTTTGTATCGGCAGGGCGCCTGTTTTTTTTTTTCTTCTTTGAAGCCATTTCTATGATGTAACAGTCAGGTCTAGACCATCTTCACAGAAACCAAAATCTAGGCCTGGTTAAAATGTTCACACTGGAGGACACAGATTCCCAAGTGAAAATGTATTGTGATACGTGAGTGCCCAAAGACTTGATAATGAATGTCTTATCAGGTGAATGAGTGAGGTCAGAATGTCAGGGAAAAAATATGGCATCAGTCTATGGGACTATTTTGAATTTAAGCGTGAATCACATAACAGTCGATTACTTTTCACACCACACTAGTCCTGAACATAAAGACTATCTCTTTATGGACAAGGCCAACCATTTATATACTTAACACTTTAAATATTCAAACTGTATTTATTGTACACACTATTGAGGCTTCATAACATTAAAATGAAGAGGATTCATTTCATTCTAACCAGTCTGCTACCTCAGGTTTTTTTTGTTTTATCAAGGTCTCATCCTCTGAAGTTTTTTTTTATTTTTTTTATTTTTTATTAATAAACACTTGAGAAGACAATAAACCCTGGAACAGAAACAGGATAAAAAGCAAGGAGAGGGAGGATAGTGTTTAATCTCCAAGGAAGCCACAAAGTTAGAGAACAGGAACAAAAAAGGACAGATGAGACAAAGAATGAAACTTTTATGTTTTTACCTAAAAAGACACACACAGCTATACATACACCAGTGGCATTTTTGCATTTGTTTATACATACATTATACAAGTTTCTACATTAATACATCCATATATTTCACTACAGGCTACAAAATACATGGCATTAAATGTAACTTATATTATATTGTATTAGATCATTCAAAGTGAGTTAAATACTTACTTCAACATTGTCTTACATTATTATAGCATGTAACAGTCTAAACAAATGTGGCATTCACACAATAATGTTTTTCACAGTTTCTGAGCTGCATTTTTTTTCTTGTTACAATCCTTGTAAAATAAAAATGGTAGCATAAAAAATAGTTTTTCTCACAGCATGAAACGGGTATAAAAGATATAAATAACAATAATGTAAACCCATCCATCCTGTCATGTTGTGTATGGACATGTGTACATAGTCCACTGTGGTGTCGATATACTTCTGCACTTTCTTTTAAATCGGGATCTTATGACAAATGCCTTTTGAATTTCAGAGATAACAATGCAGACTTAAAAAGTCATCGTTTTAAATTATATATTGATTTTAAGAATGAAAGTGATCTGATCTTTGTAAACTGTCACAAAATCCATTTAAAGTCTCTACACACTGGGGGCATTTTTTTAAGAGATTAATTTGGACTTAGGAAACTCATGTTTATATCATGAGCACACAGAACTCAAATATTTCGTGGGAAAAAAAGCAGTGTTTGATTTTTTTTCAGAACAAAGTCGATTTTTCCCCCAGTTTTTGCAGTGTGAATAAAGGCGATGGACCTGTTAATTTATGGAGCAGCATCAGGATAGTGAGGACTTCCTGCAACGCGAGCATCGTATGCTCCAGATCCAGTTTGCACCGTTTGTGTCTTTTTACCGGGACATAGACCCAAAGGAACGGAGGACGCTGGATCAGACAGGCAGGCTGCAGATGACGCTCCAGGTGATGATGAATACATCACTATTTCTGTCGAACGGGTTGGCATGAATATATTCACTCTTTTATTGAACAAGTGTCGCAAATTCGCATCACTGTCAGTATGAATAATTCTGATGCAAAATATTTGTGGGCGAGTATTTCACACTATCTTGTCATTTATTTGTCACACCCCCTGTGTATAAAGGCCTTCACTCATATTTTGTATTCCAAATACCCTTTTTAAATAAAAGTTTTCTGCTGCTCCGCAACAGTGCATGTCTGTTGATGTAGGTACATGTGTACTTGGCTACGAGTAGACAGTGTCAGTCTGATGCACGAGGACCTTGGAACCAAAGGTCAGTTTTGGTCATCATTTATCATTGTGACTGTTATCTCTCATTTTTATCGTCCTAATCTGTTTTTCTCTCACTCTCTCTTTCAATCACCACACGAGATGCTATCTTGGACCTCTTAATCAGGTTACCAGTCACAGCTGTTTATGCCCAAGGGAGGACGGAGTCTTGTCGACTGTCAGGACACATTGTTCCACCAGTGAAAAAGAGGAAGCGATGAAAAGATTACCGGTTACACTCGCAGTGTTTCCGAGACTTCTGTATGGAGACAGACAGTTAAATTGGAGAGCAGAGATGGAAAAAGACAGGGAGGTGTGAATGAGAAAATTTGGGATGTGTGAAAGCGCAGTGAGGCACTTTAGATCGTCTTTGATAGCAGGATATTTGAAGTACTTGTTATTTGTCCAAGTTCCCACATGCAAGGAAACAGTACCTATATTAAATTACATGGCCAAAAATATAGACTATAACATAAATTGTATAAATAAATATAAATAAAAGAATATAGAGAGCATAACCCCCACAATGACAGATTACCACATACCAATTAAAAGCCAGTGACTCACAGAGTTGTAAAATACTGTATCTATATTCCCATAATCCTTTTATAGTGTTTCAACTGATGTAGTTTCCCTCTGAGATTGCAGTATAATGAGTTTTTTTTCCAATTATAGGGCCAAGCAGTTGTCAACATTACATTTCTCCTCTTGTCCACTTGACATTTGCTCTTTTTTTCTCAGCTGCAGTCAGTCAGTTTGACCTTCCTGCCCTTTTGTCAAGCTTCATTATCATCAAGCAACAGCAAAGTGGCTGCACAGAAATGTAAAACAGGTATATTAATAATGAAGAAATGCATTTAACATGCTGGTAAAAAAAAAAAGGACTGTAGTGGAATGGGACTGAATTCATGAATAGCATTGAGAATCTCCCAGACAACTGTCAGAAATTAATCTACTGTGCAGCTACAGCCCCATAGAACCAGAGAAGAAATACTCAGCAATAAAACAAAAAAGCTTGTGACTTGCCCCATAAAAAAGGAGCTCTTTCTGCACTAAAACACCAAATAAACACAATCAAAGCAAGAGAGAAACAAAAGACAAATGGACATACAACCGGACATCTTGGTAACACCGCATTTTATCACCTTGCATTTTCCAAAACCACCACACTAACAGTTTTGTTTCCTGCATTCCTTCATCCACTGATTGATGCCTTGTATTCAAGAACAACATCAATATAAACGTATCTGTGTTGTGTTTTTCTCTTTACTTTAAATTAGAGTCTAATTAGAGTCAAGTATAATTTGTTGAGATTCTGTTTGACACAGCTGGTGGCACAGGTGGCATTCATCACGTTAATGTCGGTCATTTACACCATCTTCTGATTTGCTGAATCTGACGTGGTACACTTGTATGCACACATCGTACTAAAAAAAGGAGAAAGAGAATATTCAGATAATACGAAAATGTTCCTGGGTGAGTTCCCGGCGTTTTGAACATTACGGCAAGAGCAGTGGCTTCAGAATACGATAGTGTTTCAAATGTCAGCACACTGTGGACGGAGAGCAGATTGATGGTCACAAAAATATGAGGATAACATTCATTTTCACGTTTAACTACCTACTGTTGACATGACCTAATAGCAAATCACCATGCATTATGTTAAGTCATGTAAACAACTTAAAAGTATAGCATCATGGTAATATGACTCCACGGCCTTGTCAAAGGATTTTTGGCTGCCACAATTTATAGGACACCTAAGGAGCTGGTGGGAGCTTTATCCTCTGATTAAATGTGACATAAAGCTGTCAACGCTGGCCAAAAGGGTATAAAAAACACTTTAGGTTTCAAAGTATCAAAAGGCATATCTTCACACAGCACTGACTAAGGTGTCATTCGCTACTGAACCTAAGGTGCTGAATAGTGGGAAGGAATTATTGACCCTAATGTAATGGTATTCCACTATAGCTGAATTCAATTTGTATCAAAGATGCACCTGAGCAGAGAGTAGGGAGGGGAAGTTAATAAAGCCCAGTAATGTACCTTCAGTGATATCCCTGCGTAATGACAGATTAGAATATATTTAATGACAGGCATCATAAGAATAAAGGGAGGGAGAGGTGTGAAGGCAGGACTGAGAAGGAAATTAAATTCAGATGCAACGACTTCTGTTGAGTTGAATTTCTTATGTAATAATGACTCTCTATCTGTTGTGATAATGGGTTTTGTGTTGTTCATTTAAGCTAGGTGATGGTGTTTTGGTAATGAGATAGATGCTTTCCACTCATGTGTTGAAAATATTTGTTATTTGATCCTGCTCTGCATGGCATTCGCAGCACTTATCACCAGTAAATCTTTACACAGAGCGAGAGTGCTACAGCACAAGCCTGAAGGCACTGCTGAATATATTTATAAGGGGTCCTGCTTGATTAGTTAAAATGTAAACAACATTTTAAATAGTTGCTTTTGTTTGTTTTTCTTCGTATCCCCAAAGAAAAGAGTCACTGAAGATGTAATTGAAACAAGAGAAAGATGTCACCCATTAAAAGTATATGAATTATTTATTAACTATGAATGAACGGAGTGCTGATGAGAGTTCAATTACATATTAGGTGCTCTGAGGGAGGGAGAGGGCGAAGGAGGAGAGGGGAAACAAAGAGAATAAATATGAAGAAATAAATATAAAAAAGATTGAGTGGGTGGGAAGACGCAGAGTGTAGGACCCAGGAGTAAAGAGAGCTAAGATGATAAATAAAGCAAATGTGCACAAGCCTTGATTATATTGCATTTTCATTTACACAGGGGAAACGAGTAAATAATTAATTGGAATTAAAATATGAGGGGGACTTATGATTTATAGTCTCTCTTGTTTGTTTTTCCAAATACCACTTTGTAAGCAAGAGCAGCAAAGGTGTGTGGTATTTTGACTGTTATAAAATATGCAGGGCTTATTTGTTTTGGTTTTTTTTTAAAGGCTCATGTGTTGGATTGTTTTGTTTTTTTTCAATTTAGGCGGGGATCTATTTGAAATGGAATATAATATTCGTAATTATGTTTTCAACAGTGTCAAATCAAGCGGGAAATACGAATTGTTGCATTTCCGTTACCTTAGAATGAGCTGTTTGCAAGGGCGCAGGCGGGTCTCAACGTTGGTATGGACACAAGAACCACCAACATCCGCTACGGCATCTATACTTGAGTTTCCTCTGTTTCCTCTGTGTCCCCTAGATATAGGCCTGTACCTAAATATATGGTTTAATATAGACCCATTCATTTTTTGGGCAATATTAAATACTGAATGAAGGATCTTATCAAACTAAGCTGTTCTGATGTAGACCAAATACTTTCAATATTTATATTAGCTGAACATCCTAATATTAACTTTAATGACGCCTCTTTAATTAATTCTATATTTTATAATTAGGAGCTGACCTGAAAACCCTGGAGATGCACTCATTTCCTCATCAGCTGCTCATTTTTAGACTGAAATTCATCTTATAATCTGCTATGTTCACCTGTTTCACTGTTCACTCCTGCTGGCAACCTAACTGTTAGTCCACAGGTAAGAGAAACCAGGATTATCTTGCTGGTTAACGCTAACATGGTTAACTAACACCAGTTAACAAAAGACTGATGATGTTAGCTTGCAGGAGTAATTTTAAAACAATGTGGCTTCCGGCTTCTTAGATTTGTATCTGTTACTGATGCCGTGGGTGGTGAAAGAGCTCCTGATGTCTCTCCCTTTTTGGTGGCAACCTGACAAAGTACAAAGTTTCTTGTGCCTTTGTGGGTAGCGCATGCACAGGAAAATAGTCATTGCAACTCCAGTTCTATGAGTAGGTCCTGATGAACCGTGAAGATGGTTCAGGTAGGACACGAGAGATCATTTACAATAAATTAATATGTTTTAAATTATGTGATCAAGTTTGATTTGACCATAAAATGCTTATTTTTTCACTTGCGACAATGAATGCTTTGCTTTCTTTGAATGAGTGTTTTGTGCCGCCTCAAATGGGCCCAACTGTGAATGACACTGCGAAATTTTATTCTATTGTTTTGTTTGTTGTCGAACACTCAGGATACTATTCACATTTTTACAATTGTTGTTTTGCAATTGTTGTATTTTGTAAGGAAAAAATGTTTCATCTTCGTCTTGTTTTTGTAGCTTTTCAGATTTAAAATAGGGCTGTGGCGTCCATAAGTTTGGGAATGGCTGCTTTAGAGGTTAAGAAAACACAGGACTGTTGTATTTTTATAACACAAGGCATGCAGCTTGTTACTGTGGAGTATTTTCTCAAAAGTTTACAAGGACATTTTAATTTGTAGTTCAGTCTCCGTTATACAAGTAATAGGTCTTTAAAGATCCAAGGTATGTACAATAGGTCCATTTAAGGTTTGTGAGGCCAATACAAATTTTCAATCTTCGTTTTGATGAGAGATGAGAAAAAAAAAAATCTACCCCCAGTTTGTTTGTATGTTTATTCATGTTGACTTGTGTTATTATTGTCTGAGCTCCATGTCTCACTGTAGAATTGGCCATTTTCTGTTTATTATGTCTTTATTGACTGACTGACAAGACGAGCTTAGAACCAGTGACAGTGTGTGTGAGAAATGGCTTGTAATAGGCTATTACTGCAAGAAGTCCTCATCTGCAGTAGTCTGCCTATGGGATCTTCACCATGAGTGGGAGGAATACAAAAAAAGAGAGAAAGAAAGACGGGGAGCCCAATCAGTTTGCCTGACTGACAGGTAGGAAGAGGTGAGGATGCTAAGAGAAAATCAGAGAAGGTCAAAGGCTCCAGGTAGATGACATGATATAAAGAGATGGAAGGATCACCTCTGAAGAAGGAAGGCCACAAGGGAAATAAATCTTTGTGAGTAAATGTGATTTCTGTTTTTTTCCTGTATGATGGTACTGTCTAGAAGTAAACAAAAGTGTTGCCTGACCACCAAATTTCAATCTGCAGTGGTACTCCACCACAACAACAACAAAAATCCCCATAGTTACTAATTTGGGCCTCTGCTATAAAGCAACGTCATTTTTGGCAGCATTAACATCCGATTTGTTTAACGTTATCATATTATTTCATTCCAATTAGGCCTGCTATTTTAAACCGTCTGAAACACATATCAGATGACCAGGGGAGCTGATAACGCTGCTGGGCACAGGTTTTTAACTGCACAGCAGTTGCTTACAGAGGCAATGACAACAGAATTGCCTGTAATTCAGTATTCATGTCGAATTTACAGCTGGTAATCATGGACGACGTCTTGTTTTCTTCCCGAAAAGGTCACGTGAAAAGTGGTGCGACGAATCAGGGAAGCACGTGTAGTGACTGATGGACCCAATCAGGTAGTGAATGTGGATGTCTTTGTCATTGTTTCTTTTGCGTTTTTTCTGTCCACATTACAAGGCAACTCCAGAGTTTACAAACTAAAACACGATCAGCAGCATTTTCCAAGAGTTTAAAATGCCAGAGCAGTGTGGACGCTCGGCATAAACATAGCAAAAGGGTTGTGTTTTAAAACAAAAACATATTAGTGTGGACATAGTTAAGGTTGAATATGTGAACGGTAAAAGTCAGTTAAAGGCTATGTCCACACTAATATGTTCAAATATTCAACCTTAACTACCAATGTAAGCTAACGCTAAAGAGCTAACTCGGTTGACAGTAAAGTACAACCATTAGCTGGCGTCAAGTAACAGGTTTACATTTTCAGATCTTACCAGGTACTCCTACAGTTTCCCTCACTTTTCTCCAGGCCCTTTACTTTGTTGTTTTGTTTCTGTGCAACACATAAGTTGATTCATAGAGCTCCAGGTGCCTACAAACACCGTCGATAAAGCAGCATACCGAGGGGATGTGTCGGGGAAGTTGTCAGGTCGCGTTAACAAACTCTGTGAATGCTAGTTAAAACATGATGCATGTTTTTTACCTTTATGATAGATTAGTGCGGCTGTAAACCTACGAGTGCAGTTGCTTGCCGGGTTGAGGACGATCCCTGTGTTAGCGTAAAGAGGTGTTCAGCTCTGCTCGTTGTGGCGAATAAATGAGGTGGGAAGATTAAAACCTAAAGAGTCTCACCGTCTCTCAGTTGTTCATGTTCTTAGGGAAATGTCATTGCTGACTCAGATGGAACATTTCCAACTTTTTTTATTTAATCATACAGTGTGAAAATGTTGTTTCGCTTTTGGTCTCTCCAGTGATAAAGAAAGTGAAAGACGATCCTTCCTCCTCCAAATTTTAAGAGGTTCGTCCTTGGCTCATGCTCCACCTTTTTGCCAAGAATCACGAAAATCTGTAGTCTTTGCATAATTCTGCTGACAGACAGATGGGTGTACGGACAAACAGGAATGACCACATAACCCTTGGCAGAGGTAGTAAGGGTCGTTTTGGATCCATTCAGCTGCAGCCAAGTCCAAGTACCGAAAGCAGAAGTGAAAAACGTACTATAAAAATAAATATATTACAAATATACCCTCTGCTGTCGAGAGATAGGATGTTTTAACAAGGACGTAAACATCACAGACACCACAGACCTCTGATCAGGGACTATGAAAAACAGTTTGTTGGGCCAATAAGGCAACATTGAGGCTCTGTTTCTGATGATATATTTTTACAAAGTGAGGTCATAACTGTGTCTGCAGATTTAATGCCATGGAAGCGCCTGCTGCCGGGTGGATGCATTTTTAATTCATTTAGTTTCCTGAGAAACCGTTACCTGAGGCAGGAGATTTCTAAAAGCCGTACGTCCTTTAACCCTGACAGTTGACTGAAGCGTGTTCTTTGTCACATTCATTTTACCTTTCTCTTTTGAGGACATTTGATGATATTTAGTTTAATTTAAAATCATTATCCCGTAGGTGAGTCTCAAAGTCCAGCTCCTAATGTGTCTTGGTCACCACTTCAGCATCCACGATACAAAAGAGAAAGAAAGGAACAGGAGTAAGTAACATCACACTGCATTACAACATTTTTTGAATTGCAATGTATCATTTGGTACAGTCGCATTAAGTGTCAGTTTAATCCAATGTGTCAATATAATGTGTAATATCTAATTGTTGTTCCCACAGCTGTTCACAGGTAAGCCTGCTATAGCTGGCTGTTACCTGCTAAAATTAAAGCAGAGAAAAATGTCTGTGATCTGGTTCGGCTTATTTTTATACTTCTGAATTACAGCTTTATGAAAAATATACTGTAGAGATGTGCCTCTCATTCTAGTCACTCAGAGTTTGATGGCCACTTTGAGACAACAACTCTGTCTCCTAGAATCGATGAAATTGTTTTACCAGTTATATTGTGATGGCAAATGTAATCAATTGGGTTTGAGTTTCCTGTGTGGTTGGACAAAAGCATAGGAAATGGATTGTTGTGGAGTTTTTCTATATTAAACCAGACCATGATACTTTCATAACTTCACACAAAGTTGTTTTGTATTTAATTACCTGCTGAGCTGATTTAAATCAGACCGGATCTGATGCATAAATCATTCAACTGTCATGTTTTAAACATAAAGCCAAGCTTCGCTCATCAGTTTTCCTGGTTGGCTCTTAAAATGGATGTGTAGGAAGAAAATGAATGCACACCTATGTCTCAAAATGTAAATGGTGTAAGAAGGGGATTAAAAGGTTTTACATCACCATTAGCCTGGGAAGTTGGGATTTGTATATGATAAAGGAACAAAGCCTGTGCAACTGCACCTCAAGGAAGAGCTGAGCAGATATTGCATTTAACAAGGCATTGTGTTTATCTGAGGTGAATGTGTACAAAAAGCCTCAAGTTTTACTAACAAAGTAAACACTGAAATATTGATGAATGAGTCTGCCTGGCATCAGCTGCACATCTGACATTTTGCAAGTGTGAGCCTTATAATGTCAGAGCCAGACTATAGTTTATAAACTTCTTAACTCTAACAAAGTCCTCATATCACATCATCTTTGTTCCTGAATTGGAATAGGGACAAAGGGAGAGTGTGTGTGTGTGTGTGTGACAGCAGAAGAAAACAAACTATTTAGGAGCACTTAGGGTATTGCAGAGTTATAACTGATGCTAATTTTGATGAATTATGTGCACTGGGTGTTTAAGCAAGCCCAGCTCCTGAATCCCATGTCAACCAGCCCTCTAAATGTGTTTATAATTCACTTTGTCTGACAGTAGGTGCCACAAGAGAGGAATGCGCTGTAGAAATGAACAAGGACACTTCCAGAGGAAGGAGGAGGATGTGATGAAGATGAAAGAGGAAAAGGAAGAGACAGCCACGTTGTAGGAAGGAGGTCCTGGTTTTACAAGCACACAAAACAAGGTCTCCTTTAGTAAATAAAGATATTTTCAAATGCAATAAGACTGAAAGACCTGAAAGACAACCCTGTGATATTCATAGAGAATGTCTCCAATTGAAGCTGCAAGATAAATATTAATCCTCAGAGCTCCACAAAGCTTTCTAGCACAACTAAAAGGAGCAATCACCATAGTGATTTGAATGCACTTATAATGACCAAAAACGATTGTTCGTTTTGCACGTATAAACCAGTTTAAATCAACTCTCATGACTCATTAGAGCATTGTGTAAGTACCACAGCAACAGAGAGCTACAGGGTTTATATTCTGGGAACCATGAACTTTATTTTTAGTGCAGCTTGATTTTTGCAATAAATTGTCAGATGTCATAGATATACATTCCCTTTCCATCTGAGATGCACAGGCAAGAATAGTAGAAAGAATAGCAAGACGTTTTCACAGAGAAAGGGTTTTCTTTCATCTTAGCACCTTTGTATTTTAATATGTGTTGGTTTTATTCTTTATACTGCTAATAATCACCATCATCATCATAACCATAGTGTCATCCAGGCAACCAATAATATTAGTGACAGTACATCATGTTAAAGTGCACCTCATTATTAACCAAAACATTATTATTTAATTGCAGCACCACGGTGCACCATACCATACTGTGAAATGTAAAACTGTACGATGCAGATCAGTACCTTTAATGTAGACTGAGGGTTTGTAACTAGTCTGAACAGAAGTGCTAATAACATAAATGACCTTATGTGGGGAGGATACAAAATTATTTCTTTTTACATTTTTCCTTAAGACAATAGACTCAGCCTTAGGTGGTGATGAATAAAAACATACATAACTTTCCTTGGGTCAGACTGCCTTACTCTCCATCTCTTCTTGAACAAGGCTGCAGAGTTCGGGCCCCTGTCAAAGGCGCACAGCTGACCATTGTCAACAGTTGCATTACATACCTGCTTTGAAATCCACTTTCCCGAAGTTAGGTCAGCAAGGCATTTTCAAAGAATACAAATGAAGATGAAAGACATCAAATAGAGAGATAAAAGCGTGAGTTAAGGAGTTGTTTGGCAGAGACAGAGTCATCTAACTCTGTTCTAAGCCTGCCATGCAAAGTTATTGCTAAAGGCAATCCATTGACATTTAATTGGTGTGAAATGTACCTAGTCCTAACAAGA
>JAPQRN010000005.1:4300115-4313188 GCA_037367275.1 Coranthus polyacanthus | reverse complement strand
AAATTTGGCAATTTGATTATTTTACGCACTTTTAGACCAAGTGCCAATCATCCACTGTCATGGGTAAATGCATCTTCAGTCTGGCTATAATATTAAAATTCATAGGAAGTACCAGACTGAATGTCTGACAGAGAATGCAGAGAAATCTTTTAGTAACTTAGATCCAGACTTTGATGAAGACTCATGAATGTTGCAGGTGCCGTCTACAGAAATTCTTTATGGTTAGCTTGAAAATATGAAATAACCATTGATGGGCGGATGATTGAACAGTTCATCTTGGACAACGACACTGGGAATTCAAAGACCCCCCCGCTCAGATTTCACGAAGCCATCAAGTCTGAATCCTATTTGGTTGTGCAAAATCATGTTTAGTAGCCAAATTGTAATATCTTTACATGAAACAAGTTTGAAGTATGAATAAGCTGTTGTGCGATGTATCTTGACTGGAATAGGCTGATAACCAAAGCTGATATGAGATGCCATCTGTTGTGACCAGGGTTAGAAAAGGTGAGTTTATTGAAAACACCTAAGCTGAGCTTTGAAGATTGTGGTGCTCTAGACAGGAATCTAGTGCCTTCACAGTTAAACGCAACCCAGTTTCCTGAAAAAATATTGCAACTGTACTATTCTGCAAAAACAGATAAATATAATAATTATAGTCTTTTAAAAGAAAACAGTCACAGAACATTGTCAAGGTTGGTAGCAAGTAGGACCCAGGTGCAGACGTTGATGAAACTAAAATACATTTATTAATAAAAAACAACCTTACAAAAAAAAAATCCAACAAAGGGTGTCCAGAGAACTGGTGAAAATCCAAAACACTCAAAAGGGAAGCACAAGGGCAGACGCCACAAGGGGATCAGGCAAGGAACTAACAGGAACAGAAACAAGGAGCCGACGTGTGGGAAGATGTGAGGATAGGATGACGAAGGACGAAGGGAAGGGAGTGGTATCTATAACTATGTGATTGCTGACGGAGGACAGGTGAGTGTGGGTGGAGACAGGACCAGGAGGAGGGAAACTGCAGGTGAGTGGGTGTGGTCGGAAAACTGGAAACTAAAGGGGAGACAGGGAGAGAGGTGGAACAGGGACAGGGCAGACGACAGGAACAACAAGACACAGGTGAGACGGATAACTGGGAATTACAAGACACCAGGTGGGACAAACGAATGGAGGGAAAACTAGACAAAGACAGGAAGCAAAACGGACAAGGACGCATAAGGAAAGTCAATCAACAAAGCAAAACAGGAAACCAAACTCAAACCACGAAAGGATATTTTGCCTTTCCTCAATAGGCAGGAGGTGGTTTAGATGGATGATAAATATACAACATCTAGGACTTTACGAAAGTGGAGCATGCATCCTAACTCTAACTTAAGTTTACAATAAAAGCACTTTGGTTAGGGTTCATAAAAGGTGGTTTGGTTTAACTATTACTAAATACATTATGAGTCAATTCTATCACATCTTTGCAGATGTTTTCTGTGTTTCTTTCTGACACTCTAAGACTCTACTGCTGGTAGCATGTAAACATGACCATAAAATTGTTAAATACTTACATATAAATGTGATCCCTAAACCAAACATCATTAAATAGTTAGATATGAATGGAATTTCTGAGAGACATGGTTGAAAAGTGCCATCACACTGTAACAATATACACATACATAGAAACGTTGATATGAAACGTATTTTTGGTTCAAAAATGTTGGCATTATACATATCTGTAATTTGCAGAACAACAGCAACATTTTATTCTGCGATTGGATTTGGTAAAAGCTGGCATGTGATCTGATACAACCACAATCCTGAACCCTGCAATGGGTTTTCCTCTGCACTGCCTCATTTATGTGCATAGTCCCACCACTGCTTGTGGTAAAGACTAAAAACATCCCCCCACAGCTTGAACAGCTACAGGGGTCCTGGATGTCCACAGCTCATCAGTGCTTGTCCTGATTATCTAAACATGTCAGTGCAAATTTCAATGTTCAGTTCAAAAACACTAGACTAGATTCAGCAGTTTAGAAGCTTACAGAACAAGATGGTGAAATAAATATGAGCTTAGCTTAGTACAGCAAAAAACAAATAATCTGTGTTTCTGAACTGATTCAATTCTAGGATTTTAAATACAGTACTTCTTTCTGTATCAGGCATAAAGTGGGGAGTGTTGCTGCTTATTTAAAAATCCTGAATCTCCGCAGCCATTAAGTAAGCACTGGAGTGACAAGCATTATCTAACAACACTAATCCCCTGCCGACATAATGGTGCAACGAGGCAGTAAATAGTACTGATTTCTTTCTTTAAACACTGTCCTCAATTTGACTCCACGTGTCAGATATAATTTTCTTAAGTGTGAAATGATTTGAAGGAAAAAAGAAGTCTGCAGAGTGAGGACTTGTCGGCTTGTATTTTTGTATTAATGGCTAATAAAACCCCCTCCATGTAAAGATGGTCTTCTTCCAGAGATAAGAGCAAAAAAAAAAGGACTTGAGTTTGAATACTATGTGAAAAAACTCATCAAAATAAATATTATATCACAGCTGCTGATTGAAGAAATATACAATTAACTTTCGAGCATTGCATTCAATTCGTACATCTTTTCTAAGGCAGCGATATGACTATTTTTGTAAATTGTTTACAAAATGAAAAAAAATAAAAGAAAGTTATTTCAATCTATGCTGATCCTCTGTGATTTAGTGTGTGACAGATTAGAAAAAGCTCACCACATTCTTCCATAACCTGCGAGACAAACAATTGGCACACAGAGAGAAATGGTACTCTTCACTCCAATGAGCTTACTGCTCAGCCAAGACACCTGGGAACAGTGTCAGCACACACTCCAGGGCAATTCTAGATGTGGCAGTTTGGCTGTGAATTTGAACAAAGAACAAGATTCCTGTATCCAAAGGAAAAAGCTTTGAACTGACCCTCGAGAGAAAAAGAGCCGGTGATCAGGATTTGGCAGGCTGCTGTCTGCTGGCCTAAAGCCCTATTATCCTTTCCTCTCATCTATCCCATTTCACCCAGACACTCATGATGATGATGATGATGATGATGATGATGATGACATTGCCACAGTGAATAATAAAAACGTATTGTTTCAGACATGCAGTAATGATTAAATGAGTTTCCCATGTCTTTTATTTTGGGTGTTAAGGCACCCATTTTGCAATGTTATGACCATTATACAACATTAACAATGCTGGAATAGTATTTTGACTAAATGATATTATTTTGTAGTATTTAGACTTAAATAAACTGAGATAATGTGATAAAAAGAAGTCCATGTAGGGGTGGGTGAACTGGTCAGAGGATCATTTCACAATTTTTCATGATTTTTCATCTCAATTTTGAAATGTACTATAGGGTACGGACAGATTAGAAACAACTTCTATTTACACAATTACAACATGATACTAAATTGAAGATTTCCATGGTATTAAAAAATAATGATTAATACCGTTTCATCAGGAACCGCAGGCTTAGCGCACAGTCAGACACAAGAAGCTGAAATCAACCTGAATTCGTTTTCAGTGTCATGACTTTTTTTCTTCAGTGGCAGAAAAACACATTACAGAGACTCCTGCAAACACACTTTTGGTGCTGACAGACTCTAAAGAATCACTGTCAACGGATTTAACCACACTTGCTAACCTAGTGCCACACTAGGCATATATTATATATTTAATATAATATATTGGTGGATTGTTGATGGATTAGGAAAGTCTTGCAACACAATGTTTATGCAATGTAAATTTCACAGCATTTATTTCCATCCAGAGTTGCATACATTTTTCGCCGAGATGATGATGGGAGAGTTGGACCACTGCACATCCCAAAGATTCTCAATGGAGGATAAGGTCTGGACTCTGTGGTGGCCAATCCATGTGTGAAAATGACATCTAATGCTCCCTGAACCAGTCTTTCACAAGCCTGATGAATCCTGGTATTGTCATCTTGGAATATGTCTGTGCCATCGGGGAAGAAAAAATCCATGGATGCAAAATCCTTATCATTCAGTATATTCAGGTTTTCAACTGACCTAATTTTTTAGACACATAACGTTGCTGAACCTGGACCTGACCAACTGAAGCAACCCCACATCATAACACTGCCCCCAAAGGCTTGTACGGTAGGCACTAGACATGATGGGTGATCACTTCATCCACCTCTCTTCTAACCCTGATGCACCCATCATTCTGGAACAGGGTCAATCTGGACTCATCAGACCACATGAACTTTTTCCATTGCTCCACAGTCCAATCTTTATGCTTCCAAGCAAATTGATGGTTGTTTAAGAAACGAGAAGCTACTCACCACATCAGTTAAGGTTAAATAACTTGTTGTCAGCTGAAACATGTTAATCACTGCAGTAATTATCCAATGGAAGGCTCTTACCTATTTGCTTAGTTAAATCCAGAAGGCAACTTTTTTTTTGGCCGGGCTGTGTATATGCAAAAGATCATCAGATCTTTCCCTCCGCTGCCTAGACACTGTCGACGTTTTTAAAAAGCAGCTGAAGACTTTACTTTTTAAACAGGCTTTTTAGTTGGGTATGGGTATTTTATGGTTTTATTGTTTTGTGTTTTCTTGTTGTTTTTAAACCTCCATTTTAATTTATCCTTCTGTATTTTATGTATCTTTACTTGTGAAGCACTTTGCGATTCCATATCTGTGAAAGGTGCAATACAAATACAATTTACTTACTTACTTACTTAGAGTGAAGGCCTAAAAAAATACTGTATAATGCATAACAAACATTAGCATAAGTATGAAAATATTCCAGTTACAAACATATTATGATGTAAGGCAGGGATGCGGGATGACTCTACTGCAAAACAAGCTATAAAAAAATCTACCTTAGTTCTCTCTGCAGGACACAAACACGCAATCAAATGTGTGACTTGTTTGTTGACAATGTGTTTTGTTGTTTTTCTGTTCTCCCCCTAATAGAGATTTAACACCAAATACCAGTATTGACACATGTAGACCTGCCACACTGGGGTAATTTTGCCACAGAAGAGGCACACAGACAGAATCTCACTTGTGTGCAGAATAAGTCTCTCCTTAAGTCTCTAAAAATGAAAAATATTAGACTCAGAGTTTAAAAGACTCTTCTTTTCCTAACAGTTTTGAAACAATTAATTGGGGATGTTGGCTGCACAAAAAGTTGATTTTTTTACCGAGACTTAAAAGAAACGGCAAATTAATGAAACATATTTCACAGAACTGATCTCTTTTGTGTGTATGTTCTGCAGCGAACGTAGTACAGTTTCTCTGCTTTGGCAATTTATAGATCCTTGTTTCAGTCCGTGAACACATCCAATGAATTAGACTGAAATTAAGAGTCAGAGAGCAGACAGTATGTGGTGTGTAAATGCATAATGCTTTTCAAAATTCACCAAAGCATTCTTCACTATCTAAATTAATTCACTGATTTGACAAAAAGGACAAGGGCAAATAGAATCCAGAAATTCCATTAGTTTTGCGACAAGCATTCAAAATGGATCCAGAAGTCCTGAAGTAATGACAACACTTGAGAAGATAAGGTGATAAAGTGGAAGGTGTAAGGTTTCAAATTATTTTAGAGAAGGTAAAGTTACCCCCCAAAATGATGAGTACATGACATTCTCTTAGTCAGTAAAGAGGAATGACATTTTTGCAGCAATGTATTGCAAAAAAAAAAGTGTCACCGAGATCTCATTCAGGGCATGCATTCATACTGATGTTTCACAGCGCTGCAGGATGAGGCATTCAGTATTCAATATGGAGCGCCCAGGTAAAGCTTCAATTTAAAATGTCTGGGAAAAAAAAGCCTTGTATCTGAGCAGTGTGTGATCACAAACCAAGAGAAGACCATAGAGAATGGGAAAAACAGAATCACTGTAAAGCACCAAAAACAATGTATAAAACATCATTACTGTTATATTTGCGGCGTATTTGTGAATTAGTTTAGTGTTAGTGTTTTATCAGTCTGCTTTAAGACCAGAAAATATTTACAGTAGCCTAAACCAGAAATTGTTGAAAAGTGTTTCAACAAATTAAGAAATAAAAGCTAATTACGCACAGCTTGAAAAATAAATTTGTGTCTTTTTAGGCAATCAGAGGCATTTGGTTTATTATAAGAGGTATTAAGAGGTATTAATTCAAAATATAGTCGGTGTAATAAAGTTTTCTTTGTCTTCTACAAAAAAGAAAACACTATCAGAGACTGTTGCAGGGATTTTGTTTTATCAGTAACCCAAAGGTGATGGCAGCAGGTCGCCCTGCCAACCACTTCTCTCTGTTTTCAACCTTGCTATTGTATAAAATGTCCAGATAACAGGGCCGCTGGGAAGATATCAGCTATCCGATCCAGTGAATTCAGGAGGGAGAAAGGACATAAAATGAAAATAAAAGGACCAGAGAAGAGTGGAGATGGAAGACAAAAGCATATGAAAAGGAGGCGCAGAGGTCTTTAATGCTCATCCAGCAAAAAAAAAAAAAACGTCTTTTAGTGTCAGATTTTAGTGCCAGTCCTCTTACCTGATCCCACAAGAATTAGGTGAAAAAATTGAGCTTCTACGTGTCCTCAGCAGAAAGCGAGAATATGTGACATTTCTTTTTATCGCTATTTTTTTCAAACTTTGCTATAGGTGGAAACCCACTTTCTATGGCGTAAACTGTGGTCGCAGATTCACAAACCGACTGGTTGTATTTACAGAAGGAGTGTGGTCATCTGAGTATGCGAGAACACTTTCACTCATGTGCAAACCAGGTCGATTCAGTTTTAGTAATATAAACAAAAGCGTAATGAAAAAGAAAAATGGAAGAAGAAGAAAGAAACTGGTGAATTTAGAAACGCTGAAGTCAACTGACTCTAATCTGGAAGTGTACTGCAGTGAGACCTCTTGCAACAGTCTGAAGCATGCTGGGAAAATGAACTCCTGTCAAACGGTTACAAAAGCAAAGCAATTTTATTTCCAATCAAAACTAATCAAAAACTACTTGAGGAGCAGCATGGCACAAGAGAAAATTAAAAAAAAACTGACTTGCATCTATTGAGAAGATCACAGCAGTAAAATACTATTAAATAATTTGAGAATATTTTTGTACAATGCCCAGATTGTTGTGAAGTGACTGGCTTTGTGATTTCTGGAGCTCCATGCTGAGTCACTGACTGTGCTTTTGATAAAATTTGGGAAAAGATGCTGTGCAAATATATAATCCAAATTCTATTCTTCAACATTGTGCACCTATGTGACTAAGATATTGTTGGCTGTGAACATAATAATGGTTAGTGGATTTTTGAAAGTTATGGAACTGATTTTATGACGCGGCCCATAGCTGTATAGCATATCATTCCCAGTAAGTCAACATATTATCTATTAAAATAAAAATTCTTGCGCTCCGCATTAATGACCATAACTAATTTAAATGAAGCAAACCTTCTTTAAGAGAAGTGAATGTAATTACTATGGCTGTCTTTATGTCTGCCAACCACCACTCATTATTCCTCACATTTAAACCTTTTTCTCTTTATCCATTTCACTCTGTTCTTGGCCACTAATTTGCAAAAGCGATAAATACTGAGATTTAGTGCTAATCTAGCAAGATAATTAGTCAGAAATCTGCAGTCTGTGTCCAACAATGAGTTTTAAAAGAACTCTAAATGAAAGTAGTGGCACAAAAATTAAAAATCATAAACAGAGAGGATGGCGTGAAACACAGAGTGTGATGTTAGAGAATATTTTGCAACAGAAGTGGAGTGTGAATTGAAAAGCTTCTTTTATGTTTCTTGGTACATTGCTTTAGGCCGGTGAATTAGCTCTAGTCTTTTCTCTGATTGAGGTTTTTACAAATGTTCACATAAAGATTTGGTTTGATCAGAGCCAAGTGATACATCCAGACCAAAAAAAGATGGCTTCTTTAGCCATCAATGGTGCACATCCCTTCTATCACCATATGTGCTAGATTATTGCTCTCAGTCAAGGACGTGTCTGGCTGAATGCCTGCTCTTGGCAGAGCCAAGCTGTGTTACTCCCTGCCAGGTACACAATTGGACAACTAGAGATGACAAATGGCCACTAACAAATGAAAGTCTCTTGCACATGCTATGAAGGATAGGTGGCTTTCACTCTCTGGAAATGACAGGCTGCACAGCAACATCATGTGCTTAAACTGACGATATAAATGTATTTTCAAGAGAAAAAAAAAAATAACTGCACGTACCACCGTAAAATAGAACCATCTGAGTGGAGCCATCTTTCTTGAAAGTCATTACAGTCTCTACTTTCTAGACAGCTGTGGGTGGACGCCCAGTCAGTTATTCTCCAACTAATTACAATAATGGGAAAAAAACCTTCCAGCCATGTGTAGGCTGCTACCTTTCTACGGGTCGGGTTATTTGACTAATTTATTCTGCCATTTACTCTTTAATCACCATTCAGTTTGTCTCTGCTGTGAGTATTTTATCTTTCATTTTGGTAAACTTGTACTATTTTGTGTGAATTGGGCATTACACAACTCACATGCCAGGAAAATGTCGCTATTGTACATTTCAGCAAAACCATGGATACACATTATCTTAAGGTAATTTGTCATTGAAAGATGCTTTTCCTCAATGGACAGGAGGTGATTAGTGTGAATGAGGGATATACAATATTTAGGAAAAGATTGTGGTTTGGTTTAAAGTTTAATTTTGCGTAGTCTGTAGTGACATCTAGTGGTGAAGTTGCAGATTGCAGCCACCTGAGTACACCTCACCTCATCCTCCCCTATGGTGGCCACTAAAACATGAGAGGCCCTGATTCTTGTTCTCATTTAGGTCCTCACTCAAACATGGTAGGTGACGATAGTGCACCTTAATGCTAGATGCCACCCACCATAAAACAGAAAAAAAGAAGTCTGTTCTGAACTACTGTAGAAACACGGTGGACTCTGCAGAAGGGAACCTGCTCCTACTGTGGACATAAACAGTGATTCTTATTTTCAGGTCATTATACACTAATAAAAACATAATTATGAATATTATATTCCATTTCTGCAGTTCGATCCTCCTAAATCTTAGACAATGATTATTTAGATAATAGATTATGAGACATTTTATCACATCTTTGCAGACTTTTTCTGCATTAGACCCAAGTTAGTGCTGCCAGAGTAGATATTTACATATGAATATAATTTCTGACACACAAAAAGCACCATGAGCAGTGGAAACGCTATAGCATTGATATACATATAACTAGAAATGTTGATGTGCATATTGGTTTTTGGTTCAAAAAGACTGATATCATAAGTATCTGTGGTTTTGCAGAAACAGTACAATGGACACATTTTATTCTAGTATCTCGGTAGGACTTAAATTGGTCGTCATTGGTTTTTGAGATGAATTCCCCTTGTTCCTAAAAGAATAAATGAGGCCACCCAGCCTGAATTTAAAAATAAAACCCACTCTCATTTTATTTAAAAATAATTCTGTAATCAGTGAGGATTACATCGAAGCACTTAGCAATGAGATAAAATTTCAGAGGCTCTGAAAGCTTTCCCCAGTGGGAATGTGTCTCTGTACTATAGTTGGGGGAGACAGCCACAGTCAGCGGGGGGACAGAGTGACAGACTGTGAACACCTCAAATGTCACCACGACGAAGAGAGAAAATGAACCAATTATCCAAAGGTCAAAGACCTCAAATCAAATAATGGTTTAAAGGTTATTAAAAGTTCACAAGAACACACCCCTGGAGGTGAGAAAAATGGCTGACTTGCTTGTGGTCTCCGGTGCCTTGTGCTTGTTAGCTCTGGGGTAAAATAGCTTTTGAAACTGATATGCTGATCTGCTTTGCTGCTGTCTTTACCTATGAGTGGGGAGTCTGTGAAAATGGTACCAAATCATGCTCACCCTGCTCTGTGTTCATTATCCAGTCAGCACTACCTTCCAGACTAGGTCAGGTCACATGCATAAACATAGTCAGAGTTAATATGAGCTGGACAGATAAATGTGGCTTTGCATCCTTACAGTGACTTTGAGAGGGTCTGAAATTTGTATTGGAGTCACGCCTAAATGACATTTGAGACTGTGTGTTAATTGAACAACTGAAATTGAATAATTATACACTTGAAAAAAATGGAGGATTCTAATCCAGTTCTTTAATTTGAATGAACTTGCGGGTTAAATTTATGAATAAAATATGAATAAATAAATACATACGACACAGCCATTAGATGTTGGGGTTGTCACCTCCTCCCAGGTGGTAATGCAATCGCCTGTGCTTGTTTGCTGGTATGTTTATCTGTCTCTCAGCAGGATTACGCAGAAGAAAAAAAAAAGTCCTGCACCAATTTTCATGACTCTTGGTTGAAGGGCAGGACATAAGCCAAGGTCAAACTACTTACATTTTTGAACAAATCCAAAATTATTGTCTCTGATGTTGCAAGATGGGGCATTTGCTTGAATCACAGGCTTGGGAGTAAATAGATGAACTGGTCAGTGACACGTAGTGTTTATTCTGTCAATACCACTACAATTTGTTCATAGAAGTGGATATCTTTGGAAATTGTATGACTATAGTAATAAATGCTTTCAAACCAGTCGGGTCAGAGGCCGACTGAACAGATGACAGACAGAGTGATTAGGATGTAGCAATACATCTAAAACCTAACATTCCAAAGCTATTTATTTAATTTTAACAGAAATGTCACACATGGAATTAGATATAACATTTATAAAGACCAGCTGGGCACAAAATTAAAATGACTCTTTAAACGTTAATTGAAATATATTCTGGCAACAAGTTTGCCAGTTGTAAAGAGAAATGTGTCTGTAAACTCCATACGTATAAAGCTTCATACTGTAATTCTGCCATCCGTTGGTTTTTCAGTGAGACTCACAGCAGCAGTACAGATGTTCACTCTCACTGTAGACACAAAGCACTGCCCAAAGCAAGATATTATACATACCATGAGGGAAAATACAGTAGGTATAAGTAAACCAGCGGGTTGCATTTTAGAAAGTGTGAATATAATATGGATAAATCGCTTCTGTTCACAGACGGGACACACTGCACAAGACGCCCTTTCAAATTAGAAATAGGAGTGCATATAATTACATGAATTCTGTCGATTCATCTCAGTTCTGTTGGTTTATAGTCTTCCATCAGGCAACTTCATCAAAAATTAAACATTTGGTTTGTCTGCTGACTTCTCCTAAAACACTGTGCATTTGGTTACTTTTATCGCTGCATTATTTGCCCCTAAAGTTCTGCAGTAATTTTTAGAATCACACTGGACTTTCGGAGAAAGCATTTTATTTCACAGGAACGAATGCAGACGGAGCCTACAGTTAGAAAGTTACAGGATCAGAATGAGTTCAGCTTTAACTTTGACTTGGCAGCATTTTCCAAGCTGGTTAAACGAAAAAGAAAAAGAAAAGAAAAAGAAAAACACTTCTAGGTACCACAACAAGCTTGGTTTAAACTATAATTACTTTTCATTACAGCATGAAAATATGTAAACATTGCTCTTCTTGGTGATGATTCGATTCACTTTATGTGAGAAGCTTCAAATCCTTAGTTTAAAATTTTGACCACATTTTGATCATAGATATTTCTTCAAGGGAAAACATAAAAAAGGCTTCCCAAGTGTCGAGTTTGATTTAGTGTGTAAAAAGTGTGGGATTAATTATTCCCCTTTATGTGCCCTCATACTTTATTTCTTAAGAGTTTCTTTATCTGTCAAACGCAGAGGATTTGGTGTTAGACCTTTGCCCTACAGACTGCTGTATGTTAATTTCATGCATGTTATACCCATGCAGAAGAAAATGGAGGAGAGGGTAAAGATAAAGTGGATCCAATCTGCCTTACGGTGTCACACGCTCAGTTTCGTTTAGCACTTCCACCACCCATCTGTCATCTCATCCATGAGCAAGCACTCCATGAAGTGAAAAACTCCAATTCATATTTTCCCCAGAGCTTCGATTTCTTATTTCCTGTTGATAGTTTCATGATTCTGTAGCATTATTCACATTGGTGTAAAGGAATAATTTCATGTTCTTTTTACTTCTACATTTCATTACTTATCAGAGGAATAACAATCAACGAATGTCCTGCTTATAAAACTACAGACATTAATGTTAAAACCACCAAACATGCAGCTGTTTTCCAGTTGTGCATTAATATGTTTTGATAAAATAAGTCCCCCATTTTTTGACTTTTCCTAAAATTGTCTTGTGTTACAATCCCTACTGTTAAATATAGTCCAGATAAATCTGCATAAAAAAATATTCTGTTTAAACTTTCTTTCTTTCTTTGTTAGTGTGTGATCTGAAACTTTAGATTCGGAGACTTTAGATTTACGAGTCACGGGAGGAGGTTGGGAATGCAACAAACGTCTGAATTTGAAGTCGATTGAATAAAATCTCTTGGAGGAGTTCGTTCAAATACGTCGTGACGAAATGGCCAAAAACGGCTACACAATACAAAATGGCCGACTTCCTGTTGCGTTGGGGTCAGGGTCGTAAGATTCTTTTTTGTACACGTTGGTGTGCTGCACGTTGGGAATGCAACAAACGTCTGACAAACCAGTTTCAACCTGAAAATGTTCATTTCAAAATGTGTCTGTGTGTTTTTCAATTTAAATCCAGTCTGAATATATTACATAAAGCATGAATATACTGTATTTAATGCACCAGGCAGAGGGAGATGCACGAGTCACAAAAGTAAAGTCTGTTGATTGCTCAACCGAAAATAACAATCTTAGAGCGAAGAAGGCTAAACGCACTCAAAGTAGTGAATTTTCACCAGACTTAATTTGCAATATGATATAAAAGCAATGCAAAACGTCTTTCCTCACTGTCTTCATCGGTGTACTAAACGTCTAACAAGGTCAAGAAAGCTAATCCCAGTATATGAATAGAATTATGACAATTGATGTCAGGCGGCCTTTAGAAAATTTAACACAGCAGTTACTGTGGCTTGTCACAGCAAAGAAGACACAGGTGTAACTAATGACAGTAATGACGGCTTGTTTCCATTTAGATGTAAATATTAAATCATATCAATGAGATAGCACACACACACACACACACACACACACACA
>JAPQRN010000005.1:4272019-4295618 GCA_037367275.1 Coranthus polyacanthus | reverse complement strand
CTTTTTATAATCAAGCAAGAAAGTGTCGGCAGAGATTCCTTCTTCATCTTCACATCATCGCTACACAATTAACAACACTATCGCATAAATAAAACAAAGCATGAGCTTTAACTACCTGCTGTTAATTCAACTGAACTGCAGGCCTTTCTGTCCTTGGTGTTGACATCTGTTTTGCATGCATTATCAGCTACATTGGGCGCCGGGGTTTTGAGTGAGAGAAAGAACAATTCCCTGGTGGGATATTTCTTACCAGTGACACTTTAAGATGTCTAGATAGGCCATGACCAAACTCAGCAAAAAACTATGTCTGTATGTGGAGGAAAAACAAAAAAATGAGGATGCCAGTGGATGTTCTCACAAATGAAGACTCCGGAAAATGGTAAAGGCATTTCGACTTTCCAGACAGTTGTTTCAGTCATCATCAGTAAAGTCTGCAAGGCCATCACTGTTTTCCTGTGCCAGGACTATATTGAGTACAGTGCCTGAAGTGAAAAATCTTGTTGTCAACTTCTTCCAAGCACAAGTATCCCAGGGTGCAACTGGTTGCACACACAGTAAAGTGAAGTGAAACAACCCCAAGCTAGTAGTAGGCTACACAAAAATAGAAGAGAATCAAGAAACAGACAATGAGCTGTGCTTTATAGTTAAAAGTATGTTGACCTTTTCATGTGTTTCTGAACTCAGCCAGGACTCAAATGTGCCATGGTGAACACACACCAGTTAGGATGACCTTTTTTTGGCACTGAACAGGAACTGGATGATGGAGGTAAACAGGAATCTTTCACCCTGAGGTGAAACGGGGACGATGAACTGATGTGGAAACCCCAGACAGACAGAAGACTGAGTTGACGGATGGCTATCCCAGTTGCCAGAAAATTATTTTGCCATCGTACATTTCAGCCTGCACCTATATGTATAATTTCAATGTATGATCTGCTACTGGTCTCCCTTTTTGTCAATGGCCAAGAGGCGGCTGGGGTGGATGGTGGATAAACAAAATCCAGGAACCACCAGAGACATCACATCCTGACACCCATAGGTTTTTAGTTTTAGGCAATTAAAGTGCTTTATAGGGTTAGAAAAAGATCACAATTTCGATGATTATATTAATGATTTGGTTGTATATATATATTAATAAATACACTGTGAGTAATTTTTATCACATTTTTGTAGACTTTTTCTGTACTAAGCCTTAAGTCTTGTTACCCTCCCTTAACCCTAACCAAGTGCTATCTGCGCTGAAACCTATAAACTAAAAGTTAATATAATACTTTACACATCCCTAGTTTGCAGAAATCTACAATGGCAACATTTTATTCTGGGGAATGGTTTTGGTATAGCATATGGAAATAATTAAAAGCGAGACAGTAGTTGCAATCCAATTACATTTTTGTGTTGTTCATGGTGTGCATATATATGATGGTTGCGTCATATTTGTATAAAACCTTCACATTTGGTTTAGTAGGAGGAATTGGTGAACTCATAAACCCTCGCCATAAGGCACTGGTGTTCCTCAGATCAATCAGAGTGTTCAGCCTAGAAATTATAGTCACCTACCAGGTGACATCTGGGTATTGTTAGGGCCGTTGCTGCAGCTCAGTCTCTCCTGATGATTTATGTCCCTGTCATGGTGCCATGTGGTCATTGTGAATGGCTCAGAACTCCAGAAAATTAAACCTTAGACCTGCAGGTGCTGGACTATTATTATTTTTTGCCAAATTCCACACCAAAACAGCTCCCCTGAGCTCCATTGTCAGGGCACAGAAATGTTCCCAATTCAGACTGGAAATAATTGGAATAGCCTCAACAGAAACTAAGCCCAGTGACCAGTAAGGTCACCCTGCCACTAAAATCAATAGGTAGTATTCAGGTATAATGGATGCTCTGTGGCCCTGAGCAACTAATTTATTGTCAACAGGTGCAAAATGGTAACAGAGCCAAGGCGAGATTTGTATTGTAAAGTAAATGGAGAAGCGAATAACCTCTAAACCTATATATATGTGCCTGTTATATTACACGGACAAACGACTGCAGTTTGTCCACTTTTATTATCTTTGTAACTGTTCTCTCTTTCTTCTTGGATAAGAACTAAAGGCTAAAAGACCAGATAAAAATAGAATTCCACCAGCTGAAACTGTTTTGTTTACAATTAATATGCTACAGGTATGCTTGGGTTGGGGGATGAATATGCATTTTCCTCCATCTGATGAAATTGAGTTTTGAGCAAAATGAACACTATGGGTGACTGAAAAGTAGTCTAAATTCAGCCTCTGTGCCACCAGTGTCTCACTCCAGCTTATCCTGCTACAGTTACAGCATGTTGATAGATTGTTTTTGGTGCTCTGATATTGATTTTTGGAAAAAGCCCGATACTAGAGGTTGGGATGTTAACATTTACACTTTACAGCCTGCAGCTTTTGTGACCCATTGTCAATACATTAGTTTATACATTAGTATACTTTCCTCTTCAAAATTACACACTGTACAATGCATGAAGACAATTTGCATGATTCTCCAAGTAGCATTCAGTGTTGGGAAGTAATGGAATACATGTAATAATATTCCATATTTTGAGCCAATGATTTAAAACACAGGGCAGAAGCATATCTGCAGCGTGGTAGGTTATGCACCCGTCCACATATAGTGGGTGGCATTACAATGGGCAGTCAAGTTGCATGTGAGATTGACCAGTGAATTTACATTATTGTTACTTAAGTTTTTTTTTTTTACCCATTTCATGCTGTGGTAAAAAAAAAAAAAACAACAAAAAAACAACAGAAGGTAGTGTCATTTTTATTTTGAAAGGAGAACTATAAGTGAAAGCAAAATATAATGCTATGGAAATGTAAATTCACATAGTTTTACTTTCATCTCTTAACTTGTGTTGTGGAAAATAAAAGGTCAGTGACATATTGTGTCTTGTTTTTGGACAAAGCACCACACTGCTTTTGTTTTTCCATATATGTATACCACTCAGCAAGCTTTGAAGTGATCTAGGTTCAGTCAACTACTGAGTGAATCCCACATTCGATCACGTGCAATAATAATGTAAGACAGTGATGAAGTAATCCAAAGTATTTAAAATGCATTATTCACTTTGAGTAATCTAATGGAATATGTTACACATTAAATTCAAGGGCATGTATTCTGTAATCTGTAGTGAAATACATTTTAATAGTAACCCTCCCAACACTTGTGACACATTTATCTTTCCAAGCTGCCTACTAAGGAACCTGATTGCACCTAGTAGTGCAGGGTTTCAATCAGTGGCTGGTATATTTAATACAGGGCCAAGGCTTCGTAAATGCTCACAAGTTCAAAAAGCACCCCTAATTCAAACACCAGGCACCATAAGTTCTTGAAAGACGGCCTGCATCTGGAGGAAGAGCACTCTTATAGAGTAAATGTTGATGGTGTGCATGATGCAGCAAAGCTTTTAAACCTATTAATGGCCAGATATGATGGACCAACAGTCAAGCTGCAGATTGACCTTTGGCTTACTGCTCTAATCTAAATGTGTCTGTGCTCCCACACTTCACCCACAGAGTGACTGATTAAAATCTGGATGCAGTTTCATCGGCATTGAATGTGAAGCTTCAAGGAGAGACTCTGCTGGAGCCTACAGGCCTTTAGGAGATAATGGCATCTATATTCACATACAGTGTCAGCCATTTTTAGCCTTAGAAGTACTTGGGTTTTTGCCATGTATTATGGGAAAGAGAGAAATTCAGTTGCTGTGTGCAAATAGGCACAGGGAAACAGATTTTTTTGATCCATCCTATTTGCCTAAGCACATTTAATTCACAAAGCTAGTGTCTGTGCTCATCAGTTACCTGTACCTTTCTCATTTAGCTGTTAGAAATATACACATTTTGCATTAACAGTTTTCTGTGCTTCTCTGAAGTTAACAAATCCAAAAATCTACTTCTACAGTGACAGGTCCCCAGTGTCAGTCGTAACCATTATAATTATTGCGATTGCTATATTTGTTTAATAATTCATATGTGCATCCAATGGCTGTTGGGAATCTTTTTGTTGTGTATTTGGTTAGTTTTGCACATATAACCCAAGGTATTGAACAAAAATACCCTTTTTATTTGCACAATACAATTTGGAGCACGCATACAAGATCTATTCCATCCAATAGTTTAGATATTTTAGAGTGGACTAAAGTGGCGGATGAATTAAGTGCCCACATACATACATACAGACATACATATGGCTAAAAGTAGCACAGATACTATAGTAAAAGGAAGCCTGTAGTAGAAAAGAGTTTTATTGTCTTCTGAGAAATTTCAGAGACTGCACTCTGACTTAATGTGATGTCCCTGGCATATCATGTCAGATGCTGAAATAGGACAAAAAAAGCCACTCAGAGAAAGACAACAGACAGAAAGCAACAGTGCACCATACGTTGCATAAGGTATAGAGAGCACTCAAGTTTCTGGAAGCTCAACTTTATTGCTGTCCCCAGTCTTTTATAAAGTTGTGCACTTTAACTTCTTTTTCCTGAATTTTAGCATGGGCAATAATTAGGGACTGTGGATGAGAATAATGAGGGTGAGTTTAGGGATTGAGCTTGGTGAGCAGTGCAGTCAGAATAAAATACCTGATTTCCATAAAGTTCTTTCACACTGTAGCATGGAAATTTAAAGTAATTGATTGCTGAAGTGTAAGCCACAATAATTACCAAATAAGAATCTCTGCACAGCAATTAAAAAACTAGAGTTGTCTTTACATGTTTCCATATAAAACTGCTATTCTTCAATTTACTCTAGTCAGGTACAGGTTAGGAAATTATTTTAAATTCATTATCTCAGTAGCTAATTTGTTGAGGTTATGTAAGTACATGAGCACATTGCCTTGGATTGTAAATTAACACAATCCCTCCTTTCAGTGTTATTTATATATTTATATATGTAGAGAGTACATTTGAAGTTTAGACCATGTTTAATTTGTAATGTGAATATAAAATATCAGTCTTTAAATCAAACACTGGTGTGGTTGACTGTTTTGTCTAAGAAGTAGGTTTTCTTATTGTCCCTGTGCATTTACAGAGACAAGTCACATGTCCACTAGTGGAACAAGGGCCTCATGCAAGAGCCACTTTAATAATAAATGTGTTCTGAAATGCCACATACAAGTGATGTAGAAGAACTCGCAGCATTCACCAATCTTTTGTGCTTTGAATTTTTACAATCATGTGAAATTAGTTTGCTATAATTCTAGCCTAGGTTTTTCATTAAAAGGTTGTTCATTACATTGCAATTTTGAGTTTGAAAATCTCATACTCTCCATAATTTTTTGGTATTCTGTTTGACACAGCTGGCTGTCGTCGTGTTCATACGGGCCATTTACACCGTTTTCTGAAATTCCGTGTTTGCCAAATCTGATGTGACACGTGAGCCCATTGTACCAGACAAAATAAGACAAAGTTCAGATGAGGATAAGAAAATGTTCCTGCACGAGGCCCTATGTGTTTTTGTGCCCATCTCACTCCTTGGCATATGTAAATCTCTTAAGTTGGAGGTCTGTAACTTCAGGTATCGCTGCTTTGATTACTTAACAATCTGAACACTTTCTCATCCATTAAGTGCCATATTGTTTGCTTGTTCTTATCGCTGCTGATGTTCAGCAGGTTCACCGATTTTACTCTTAACTTTACAGAACATGATATATCGCTGGTAATGAAAAGAAAAAAATAAAGAAACACTACCAGTTTGCCTCCAGCCAGATTCTTGAATCCCAACTCCCAGTCATGCAGCTTTGGCCTGGGATGGGAAAGCTGACAAATTACCAACTGCATGTGTGACCAGACTCTGCCTCCGAATCTGGCACTGGACCCAAATGTGAACAATATTTCATCTGATTACAGAACACTCCAAGGAGCATCTTTCACACATTTTCACACACTGTTACACAATAGAAACACATATTGTAGTGTGGAGAATTGCATATTATTGTGTAAAATAGTTACTGATATGAGCTCAGTGCTCAATGCAAACATAGTCAAAAAATGCGATGGTGAATTGTACACAGTGAACCATTGAAAATTCACTATCTTTAGAGAGATAGCTATCCATCTTCTGTGTTATTGCTTGATTTGAATATTTTCATATTCCCAAAAGCATAAACTTTAGAATTCACAGTACACTGACTCAAAATATCTCCATCCTCTTTGCTCTGACAGTCAAGACATTTAAATATTAAGGTTGTCACTAGTGCTTTTGTAAAATAGAAAAGGGAGTTAAATAGTATTACATTGTAGTGATCTGTGAAATGAATGGTGGTAATAACGCACTGTTTGACACAATTACAAAGAACTTGACACATTTCACTTATATCACTGGGCATCATTGGGCAGAAATTCAGCCTGTTGTAATTCAAGTGGTCTGGGAGCAAACACGAATCCATTTCTGTGCACTCTGGGCTGTAGAAAATCTATGCAGACTTTGACTATTCACAGGAGTTTTCAGACAGATAGGGGGTTAAATATGTGATTGACAGCTGTAATTACAGATTGCTGTTAAGATATCCTCAGACACGACTCTACTGCGCTACTCCGTGGCTCGACATGGATGCTTGGGCATCAGGTCATCTATATTTATATTTAGTTTTTTCATTTGGTCCAAGAGAAGAGAGCTGCACAAGGAAGGTATGTCTTTTCAAATTCTGGCATGTTTTCCACCTGATTAATTTCTTTAAATGGCTTAGTAAGGACATTAATATAGGATATGTTAGTATTGCTCAAATGCAGGCCAACACCTTTATGTCTGTCACTTGTTTTCCTATCACACTGTGGTAAGACACGTTGTGAGACTGCGTGATAGTCAGAGATAATATTTGGATGATAAAAGAAGTACGACAGGCCTACCTCCAAGACAGTATATTTGCAGCAACTAGGAAATTATTAATTAACATACTGTTTAAATTACTTGTTTAATTACAGTTTTTCCACAACTGTTAAAACACATTTTCTGAACCCTCCTGCCCATTTCTCAGAATTGTAAACACAAAACTCTTTTCTCAAACTACATTCATCGCTTCAAAATAGTTTTACCTGTGCTCAAAACCGAACGTTGTTGTCACAACTTGCACTAAGTAGAAATCCTACTGAGCAGTCATTCAACAAAAGAAAACACAGTGTTCAGGGCATGTGGCTCATGGAGAAAATCGTATCGATCGCATTAGAGTACATCACATACATTCTCCACAAGTAAAGAGAAAAAAGATTTCATACCTCAGTGAATTGAGCATTTACTCTGCATTCAAACATAAAATAAAGTAAAGGAAAAAAATCCATTCTGACTTACAAATGAAGGTCTACAGCCTACAATGAATTCTAAAGGGTAGAAAAATCAAAAGACACACCACTGGGCACACAGTCATGTCAGTCATCTGTTCTTTGGGCCGGGTCAGTCCACAGCACTTCAACAACATCACATGCTATATTTGCCCTAGCCAGACAATGGGGGAAAAAAAACCCTAGTATTCCGTATCCAGCCTTGACACATCTCCTCGCCAATGTCACCACAGGCTAGTTCCATGGCCTCCAGAAGATTAACCCTGGTGTAGGGCTGTCTGTCATACACCTTATATACAAATATATACACCGACAAACTGTAAACTTTCAATGACAAAACAGTAGTGTAGACTGTACCTGTTTTCTTGTCTAAATCTCCATATTATGGTGGACACAGAAAATCTGCTGATATTTGGCTGAACTCTTTGCCCTGCTTTGCCTCATTGTCATGCCACGAACAAGAACATGGTCTATATTTCATCCGAAATAACCATTCTTTGTCTTCCTCTTCCTCCACTTCCTCCTCTTCCTCTTTCCTGTCCCCCTCCTCTTCCTCCTCTTTCACACACACACACACACACACGTCCTCTGCGTCTCGGATTTTGTCTCTCCATTGTTGACCAACCTCCAGGACCCACCTGCTTGCACTCTGACTCCGGCTTATATACGTTGTCACATCATGAGAAACAAGTGTCATCAATTTTGAGTCGTTGTGTTCAATGGATGACGCGTGTTTTATTTGTGTTCACATTTTTCCACTTGTTGTTACCGTCATGTATCACAAGTGCATCTCAGTGACAGCTGTGTTTTATTGCATGATGGTTTAAGTTATTGTCAAAAGGATGCTCATTTCAGTGAATGAGTTTAGACAACTGAGCAATTGATTCACACAACAGAAATTAGTGTTTTAGCAATTCAGAAAAACTGCAAAGCCAATAAAACACAGAACTTCAGTCAAAGCAGCCATTTAATCAGTACTCCCATGTCAACAATTGAATACATTATTGTGCTTTACATCACAACTAAGTGGTGTTTGTCAGCCGACTAGACCTGTTTATAGACATGAGTATGTGTGATGTAATCAGGACAATAATTTTAAACCATTCAAATTTCTATGTCGCATCAAAGAGATTGCATTTTGCATTAAGCAGAAGAGAACAGAATGTCAAGCTAAGCAAAACTTTGGTGCTCAAAGACCAAATAGGATTGCATGCAAAGGAAAATGACCAACAGGAGACGAAGCATGCACGGTGCTGGAAGCATTATGCTGCCATTCTCGCTTTTAGCTGATTGAGGAGAAGAAAGCTCTCTCTAAATCATGGTTCCTTCACAGATGTGGCTCAGTGTAAAGGCTCTTAAAATGCAGCGGACATCACACCATGCCTTCTTTCTTCACTTGGCGGGAATGATTCCTGTAACTGCAGTAGCCTATACCCCTTGTTTTAATTTCTTCAAGTGCATCCACTGGAATCTCACTAGCTTATGGCACACCTCCCATGGATCATTCTACCCAGCCTTGAGCTTAAAAACCATCTTAATCAGGTATCCCCTATCAATATGGTTGTGTAAATCAGGGCAAGCCAGCACTCTCATCAGTCACAGGCTTTACCCTTACAGGGCCAGTGCAGCCCATGAGATTAGAAAACCGATACCTTAACCAAGGTATTTTTGCAGTCTCAAATGATTTTTTTGTAGTTACATTATTGAGCGGATGTTTTCACTTAGGAGTCTGTCCTTCAAGGGAATTTAATGGATTTCTTGTTATTTCATGTTCAGTACAAATAGAATAGAATGGAAAGATTGAGTGATGGGCAGGGTTCAAAATTCAAATTCAAAACTCCCACGAAGTGTCAAATGTGGCTAGATTTTCTGTTTGGCAAGGCTATCCACCACAATGAGGTAAATGTTCAAACCAAAATAGTCATGTAATAAAAAACTATGTGAGTACTGTGACTCTTTGCCACATTCCATGGCCATTTACAGGTGCACTGCATTTGTCCTCTGCTGACTGTGTTGAAGTTTGACAGACCTAAATATTCTCACTCCCACATCATCACATACTTACACTTGGTCAGGGCAACACATTTCGATGTATAGGGTAGCCATAGACTGCCATCATTTAATGCAGGCAGGAGGCATCATTGACTTCTATCTGATGCCCTGCACAGCAAAATATGATGCTACGGGGGAACCCTGGGCATTGAAAACGGAGACCAAAAGGTCATATCCAAGCAGCAGTATGTAAGGACTTGGGAGTGAGAACGGGCTTGATGCACATGTAAACACTGCCCAGCCAAAAAAAAGTCACCACATGGATTTAACTAAGGAAATAGGTAAGAGCCTTCCATTGAATGATCATGATTGGATATCACCTAAACATTTGGTGATCTCAAATCCTAAAAAAAACAGTCCAGATTGACCCTGTTCCAGAATGATGGGTGCATCAGGGTTAGAAGACAGGTGGATGAAATGATCACCCATCGTGCCTAGTGCCTACTGTACAAGCCTGTGGGGGCAGTGTTATGATGTGGGGTTGCTTCACTTGGTCATGTCTAGGTTCAGCAACATTATGTGTCCAAAAAATGAGGTCAGCTGAGGACCTGAATACACTGAATGATCAGGTTTTAGCATTAATGGAGTTTTTTTCCCTGATGGCACAGGCATATTCCTATATGAGAATGCCAGGATTCATCAGGCTCATCGGGCTTGTGCAAGACTGGTTCAGGGAGACATCATTTTCACATATGGATTGGCCACCACAGAGTCCAGACCTTATCCCCAGTGAGACTCTCCCATGACCAGTACAAGATCTTGGCCATTTAAATATTGTGAGTGTGAGATTTTCTTTTTGGTTGGGCAGTTTATATACGTAGATGTCACATTGTTTACTTCAGCTCATTGCAGCGATATATCAATATGTCCAACATAATGGATTGATCAATACTGGCCTGAAAATGCATACAAATAAATGGGGGTAATCATGTTTACATCTACAAGTCCCCTTGGCTGGTTGAATCAAAAAGTTGATTTTGGACACTGGTGATGGAACTGGAAGAGACTGCAGCTTGCAACTGGTGAATAATAAATCTATAGAAATACTGATGGATGGAGAGACTACATTTACATTATATTTGTCTCCTCCATCTCAAGTCTTTAGCTCAAGGTTGTTGCTGCACGGAGCACGAAGACATCAATGTCAATAACAACACTAATTATTTCTCAATATAGAAAGCACAGCAAAAATGTTTTGTAGTGATAAAATATTTTTGTGATCAAGGATGTCCTTGCGGTTCTGTGGATTTGGCGTAGACAAAGAGTGTGTTGCCATCTTTATCTAGTTTTACTGAAACGAGATTGAACAGTTTTAATCTGATTGAGAAACACTTTCTCCAGTCTCAATAATTAAATTCCTTCCAACAATCCATCAGCTAAAGTATATGTGTTGAGATTTCCATCAGTCTAAACACCCTTAAAAATGAAGTCATAACTTTGATACTGATCAACTTTTTTGTTTGTTGTCAATGTCAATACTTTCTCATTTGTTTAGCTTCTATTTACTTTTCATTAAGGAGGTATCAGGCCTGTGATTGGAACTCCATTTAGCAAAACAAGACTCGTCTCGGGGGAAGGAAATGACATTAAGAAGGAAGAGTGCAAAACGCCTTTTAATGGTTTGTAATAAGGCTGAGAAGCTAGAAGCTATGCAATATCTATTTCTGCCTAAACCCGTCTGCCCCCTGATCCATGACCAATCTGATCAGTGCAGCTTGGAGGGGAAATAATATGCAAAATGCAATAATCTGTTTAAGCAGCTCTTTGGTTCTCACACTAGAAACAGAACAGCACCTCCCAAAATGGTGGAGAAGTAGCAGACAGATAGAGCTTTAGATCTATTTAACAGAGCTGCAGCCCAGAGGGGATTTTATCTTGTATGAGACATAAAAATATGTATGAAAGGTTACTGGCCTGCTTAGGTTTTTAAAGTTCTTCTGTCCTTACTAGGCATTTTTGTTCTGTCAAAACTCATTCTGCTGTGTCTAACATTAGTTCATGGTCAGTGGCTCTGCCCTCTGTCTGTGGCCTAGTTTCTTCATTTCTCTCTCTCTTTTGCACACACAGAAAAAGAAATCTACAGAAAAATATATATATTTAGGGAATATGTGATCCTTTAAGCGTGTAGAAGTGTTTGTTGAATAAAAAATAATAAGATAAATGAGAGTAAAAAAGTGAAGACAGAAAACTAATTATGCTAGTTTAGGCCCACAACCAGAATCCAGTATCATAATTTTAAAATATTTTATTCCTCCTTGCTTTGCTATATCTGTATTATTTGATCAAGCACGCTACACATAAATCAGACTAATTTGAAATGTAGCTTGGATTAAACTGGCTGAACCTATGCACTATATTTATGGCAGGCATGGTAGAGATTAAATGAAATGAACACCTATCAGGCTGTGTATGAAAAAAAGCATTATTTTGACCTTGACATAGCTCAGCAAAAATTGAGTGTGATGGTTATGCACTATGAGGGGAGTAGACATACCTTTCACTGCTAATGTGCAGTAACCTTACCTGCTGTGTTATTTGTCAAATAATTTTACATCTGTGGTAAATTAAGGATAGTACGCCCATGATTTGCTAAAGGAATTGGACCAATGGGACTCCTCTCAGTTAAACTTATATCTAAATACATTCAGCATGTTTAGGGGCCAGGAGTGGCTAGAAAGCAAACTATTTAATGTTTGGTGGAAGGCACAGAATAACCAAACTACTGTATAAAAGAAGTGGATGAAGCCACTGCAGCATCACCTATTAGTTTGTTTTAGACTGTTTTAAAGCCTCAAGTTTGGCAAGTGCCATCTTGTATTTTTTGGAAGCAGAAGTGACCATAATAATTTGACTGGTGAAGAGCAAGGGATAACACTAATGCGACCTCTACCTTACTGAAAACACCCACCACACTGCTAACTAACGCTTTAATGGTAAAAGCCAGCGAGTTATTTCAGCTACTTGACAAAAATGAACATGTAGGCTACGGTTGTGTTTGTCAGCTTAAGTAATATCACCATTGTAAATGCATAAACTAAGAACTACTTTAGCTAGCAGGCTTTAGTTAGCAGGCTAACTGATGATATAATAGACGTACTGAGTTAATGCTAACATTAGCAAATAAGTTATGCTACCAGGCTGGACAAACTTCATGAAACATTTGCATGACAGAAGCCTTTGACAGTCATGTTAGTATAACTTCTTAAAGGTTCAATGTGGCTGAATTTAGTGCCATCTAGTGGTGAAGCTGCAGATTGTAACCAACGGAATACCCCCCTCACCTTCCCATACAGGGGCCACAAAAGATGTGAAAGGCCCTTGCTAGAGCCATTATTTGTTTTTTCTGTCCTGGTCTTTTCACTGAAGGGGATAATAACTCCACCCTTAAACACAGTAGATGTAGTAAGCTACCTTAATTGCTGGATACCACTCACAATAAAATGGAAGAATGTAGAAGAGGAAGTCCATTTTGAGCTACCATAGAACATGGTGGCTCGCATGGAAGGTGTTGTGCTCCCTCTGTAGATATTAATGACTCATTCTAAAGTAAGGGCAAAACAAGGCTTTCTTCCACTGCCCGCCAGTTATTTTACCAGGTTCATACAGCCAAAATACCGCATGGTTGTTGTTCAATCGGATGCACTAACTGATGAGGAGACGAGCCTTGGATATCCTTCTACAGAATGCCACCTGAGAAGGAATGTGCAGACACATACAAATATATTTACACTTCTCCTAATGCTGTCATACAAGTGAATATAAATCGCACAAGTCCCTAATCCACAGCAGCAGACTGTCAATGGAGGCTCATTTAAACTAGACACTGTTTACCTGACACTGGAAACATGTTTTATCTCATAAGATTCTGCGTTAACCTCGTAAGAATACTCCTGCTGTCACTGCTACCGTACACGGTGAAATCAACGAGACATCGTTGAGACAAGATTCTTAGGTAGCTAACGTTAGCTCATCAGTCTTACCTTTGACAATGAAGAATTCCTTGTCGTCCCAAACTGCAGCAGTGTTAGAGGAGGCACTCCACAGACAGATCCATCCATAAGTGGAGCTCTGGCAGAGACCTGGCTGTTTTTAGTGATTAAATACTGCGGTGAGTGCTGTGTATGGATCACAAGTGTTCAAAACTTGTCACATATTTTTGTTTTAATTCTTTTGAGAAGTGATGTGGTTATTTGTTGCTTAAAACTCATATTAAAATGACAGGGCTGTGCTCTGTGTCCAGTGTTCACCTCACATGGGATCGGTGTTTTTGCCCTCCAGGGATCTGTGTGGTCACGTGACTGAAAAGTATGAATAGCTTCTCAATACAATTAAACAATACACTTGTCACTGGGAAATTAGCTATACAGACCAAAACAGTGTTTTGCACTAGTTTTGTACATGCTGTAAAATGTTTATTTCTGCTGTGAAGTTTTAACATGGGAGTCTATGGGGATTGAGCTTCAAGTGGTCATTTGAGGAATTTGGAGGAATTCACTTGTCAACCTTGAAAACTGAGGGGCCATCTCTAGTTAAAGGCAGAGTTATTAAGACTATTAAGACTCATGATTGTCTGTACACCACTTCTTCAAATACCGTTTTGTAATTTTTATTATGAATAACATGTGGCCTGCTCTCTAATTATTCATTCTAAACTAAAACTTTCTGCACTACATTCCTGACATTGTGCAAAAATGAGAAATTGAAAGTACTACCCAGCAGTGTAGCCTGCATGGTTTGATACTGTGGTCGGAGCTTACAATACCCCGACAGTGGAGTGTAGAGAGCACCTGGCAGGGCAAGACATTATTACCATAAGAGTCAAGTCAAGTCTGAAAGAGAGGGAGAAAGAGGAACAGAGAATGAAAGAAAGAGATAAATGAAGCACTGCAGAATAAATGTGAAGCTATAAGACTGAGAGAATGAGACTATCAGAATGAAACAGTGTGCGAAACAAAATGAGGGAGTAAAGAAGATGATGACTATCCATCACTGTAGGTACTCCCAGTGCATTATGTGGTGACATGAGTGATTATGGACCATGTTTGAACATTGAAGACTAGACCCTGGTATCCCCTCTGACTGCTACACTTATTATTGATGGTTGCTCCCTGCTGCTTTCGGGGCAACACATGCCTCAAAGATGGCGATGGATAATGTTGACCTGCCACGAGGTCTTGGGGTCTGCATCAGCGATCCATCAGCAGAGAGAGATGAATCTTGCCTAAGAGATTAGGAAATGTGTTCATTACAGCAACGGAGGCGATTGTAATGACAGTGTGTAATTAAGCTCACATTATGAGAATGATGAGAGGGCAGTTAAAGGTGAAGAGAGAGGTATGAAGAGACCTCTTTAACAAATAATACATCTACGGCAGGGTTTGGTATTTAAATTTAGCAAATGGTTAACTTCTATGACAATGTATCTATAAAATCTTTATAAATATAGCCCCAGATCCGCATCCTGATCTGGACCATCTTTGAGAAGGACCGAGATATGGTAGAGACCAACCTTGTGTAAAATATTCAAGTGCAAATGTGCTGTAGTTTTTGAGTCACAAGTGCAGACAAATATACAGATGGACTGTGGTGGAAAAATCTGTCAATAAAGGTAAAGGAGACAAAGCTGGTCTTCCGCGTGAGTTTATTTACAAAGATAGTTTGTGTCACCAGACACAACCAGTTTGAAGGTTGTCCTGTGTATTTAGACAAGGGAGGTAAATCTCTGTATGACCTCGCAGATATAATAATGAGAGTCAGGAGTTGTTTATCAGGAGATGATGCATGACAGCAGAAGTGGCCTTAAGTTGCAAAGTCTGAAGAATGCAAAGGATTGATCAAATGTATCAGTGAGATCATTTTGCCAACGCAGGACCCGATGTCAATATCCACATGGGGGCGAGGGAAATAAAGTTTCAATTGTGACAAACAGTACTTTAAAATGCAGAGTATGTTATTTCTGCCACCAGGGGTTTCTCAGTCGAATCAATAACAAAAGTATGTAGATGACATAGTGAAGTACTGAGGGATCATAGGAGTTGTTGTTTTCACCATCACTGCCAATGTAATTACCTGATGTGAATCAGGCAGAAATCATGTTTACAGATGCGATTTTAACTCACGTTGTGATTCCTCTGAATTTGAACATTGTTATACATTTGATACAGCATAACAATGAATACAGTCAAAAAATGAATAATAGATATTTTAAGGTGGAAATATTATATTATAGATTTAAAAGAACATCCAAATGGACTTGGAAATCTCTTTTATCCGCTGTTGTTTTGAGCATTAATGAGAAATCCCATGTGCTCAGAATAATGTTTTTGACCCTTTACAGTCCCTCAGTTAATCTGCAGATGAAGACTGAGTGATGTGGTCAGCATCTCCACAGGAAGCACTTAATTAATCCCTGAGTCAAATTGCCAAATGCACCATTTAATAAAGGCTCCTATGAGGCCTTTTAGGTTTGTTTTTTTTTGGGTGGGGTGGGGGGAGGTTGAGTGGAGGGGGTATTTCTATGCTGATTACAAAAAAATAAATAAGCTTATTGAAAATTCACTTTCTTGTACAATGTGCACAAATTATGTATGTCAGAAAGAAACAAATTCTTTATTACAATGTGCACAACGTGGTGATGGAATTCTCTAATTAGTTTGCTTTTTTTTCCCACTGAGCTCCCTAACTAATTCGTAATCTAGCCTGTGGAATTGCCACGAATAAATGCTAGAGTCTCCAAGATGGGGCAGTTAGCATCCATTTACTAAAGTGGAGCATAAGAAGTGTGGTGAGATGTATCAGACTAGAGACAACACAGCCAGATGGAAGGGGTTTTTTTTCTCCTAGGGGTAAAATATGGAGAGATATTTTCGTTTCATAATTCTCGAGGAGTTTGGCATTAATTTATCATCAGTTTTACACTGGTGATATTTGTGCCTTAGTGTCTATTCACCGACTGCCACACCAGAGCGCAGGCTCGTATTTGAAGCATCTTGGCTGCCTGTCATGTCTCAAGACTCTTACATATGCTGCAGAGAACTCTTCACTGGTGTCCATAAAAAAGGATCAGAAGTTATAGGATTGGCACAGGAAAATAAATGTGAAAATAACTTAACTTTACTGAAAGTTATGTCCTGTCATTTTGATTAACAATTGGCAATAGCACACATATAGTGGGTAATACATGGGTTTTTGGAGTTTTACATCAGTTCTTCTTTTCTATTAAACCAATCACTGACCAAGACTGTTACTGCTTAAATGTAACCATTAAAAGTTTATACTTCCATTGTTTCTGAGAGACATGGTTGTTATTGTAGCATCCCTATATCCCCTCAAAATGCCAGAAGAACTGTGAGTGGTTCATACACTGAGAGGCAATGAAAACGCAACACTGGATCTAATATCCAGACCAACATTCATGCGCCCAGGGCGAGGCCGATCATTCACAGAGCCCATTTGGTCGTGTCGTTGATGCAACCTCGTGACAGTGGGTGCATTACAGCCCGAACGCCGGCAACTTCACCAGCACTCACTCCAGCCTCTAAAAGACCTACAGAGCGATTCCTGTTGGCAGTCGATAAGCCGGGCATTGGTCCACAACAACCACTCCTTCATTTAAGTCATTGTCTTTACTGTTATGCTCAGTCTGTACACTATACTCAAAACAGCAGAAACTAGGCCCTACTGTCCTGAGTAATCCTCACGATGACGACTGGAGCATGACATCCTGTCTTGATGGTCAGTTTGACTCATGTATTCACAAAAAATAACGACACACTTCATGAACCAAAATAAACACAAAACAAAAGTGTTTTCATTGCCTCTCAGTGTATATAACGCTGATCGACCCGTATCTACAAATGTTTCTATGAAATGTATTTGTGATTCTGAAATGTCGACATTATACCCAGAAAATGTAGAAATGTTCAACGTTCAAGATTTTATTCTGGTATTGGGCTGGACCTTCTTCCTGTATTTATATTCTTGCTGCCGCCCCAGACACATCAACCAATCAACCAGCGCTCTATTTCATAGTCCTAGGTCTAAGCAGAAAATCCTGCAGAAACATTTGGTGTTACAGAAAAAAATCTTGGTAGTACTCTGACTTCCCTTCTTACACTCTTGCCTGCTGTGCTCAGCTCAGCTCAACACAAACACACATTATCCTTTTTTGTCACTTGAGCACTTGCAGCCTGAAAGTTCTCTTTCTGTCCCTCCACAGGACAAAGGAAGAAATGGATAACCCGCAGTGCTGTAAATGGCCAGATTCTACTGGCTTAAAATGTTTTAGTCAGCCCTGTGCACCGGGCTTATTTTTGTCAGACAAGTCTCAGGCTCAGTAGACACCAGAACTGCTCCATAGAAAGCTAACCCAGACAAATATCACCCCTCCAGTCTGCGGGGCGTGTAGCTGATGCCACGTCAGATAAAACCTTTTTCTTAATTTCAGGCCTTGCCATAGCTGACCACTTGTGTGTTTTTGTCTTCTCCACTTTGCGTGCCAATAACTGTACCTACTGTCACATGGCTGTCAAACTTTCTACCACAGGATACTGTAGTTGATCTCCAACAATAAACTGCCCACAAAAGAGTGGAGGAACAGTTTGGAGCTGACAACGCAAAAAAAAACAAAAAACAAAACAAGGAAAAAAACCTGTGGAGTTGACTCCCAAAAAGCACGTTTGGATTCCTGTGGAGTCCATCGTTTGCAGTGACTTTAAATGAGGAAAGACCATCTGTTTAAACACAAAAGCCAAACAAAGTCTGTTCTGTATGTGACAATTCAAGGACCTTTTACTGGGAAATTTTACCCCTGTGCAGAGTGGTCCTCTTGGAAAGCTGGACTGGGCATTGACATCAGATATTGCTGTTCAAACAGTTTATCATGAGATTAAAGGGAAGCAGGCTTATGACCATGAGGTTGCTGGTTTCCTGCTTCTACCACTTCTAGGACGTGGTCCAATATATTGTCCGCACCGCTGAGTAGATAATTGGCTGTCAGCAGCCTCCCTAAATAAAACTCGCAAAGACAGAGCAAAGAGGAGACCAGAAGGTCCTAACATTTATCTTGCACACACAGATGTGTAATTATGCTCCTTAACAAGGATCACCATATGTTCACACAATCTGACTATTCCTGTTATTTCTTCCTGTTATATAGATCAAAATAAAAACGCTGTGTTCGGTGTGATTTTCTCAAACTTTTGTCATTTTCTCATAAAACAAAGCAGCTATTGCTCTACAAGTAAAACCACACACATGCTGCATGACAGTATCTATCGACATGATCAGTTTCTGGCCGATCTGGTCCAGCACCTACATGCATTACTTCCACTTTCATTCAACAACATTATCATTAATATTAATTAATATCACCATGATTACAAATATATTGTAAATTACAATTACAAATGTGTGTGTCCTCTCCACGCTTTCCCTCTTCTTAAAACACTGCTGTTGCCACATTTGTTCATCCTACACCAATGTGTAGCCGAAAGCAACTTTTTAATGACACATTTGAAAACTAATTTGACAATCTGATTTCACATTTACCATTTTATTTTTTTTTCTATACCATTATTAATGTTTGTAATGTGTGTCTTAATTTACAGTCAAAATCAATTCAAGAGAACTCATATTTTTTTTGAAATTTTGCTTAATAAAAATGTGTTCTTCACACCTGTTCTATAGGCTCTATACGATTCCACAGTCAGATTGTATGATGAATACTACTGACCTGAGTTGACACTGGACTACAGAAACCTTGCTCTCGCGGTTCTTGTAAATTTTGCTTCTTCTCACTACAGACAATTTCAATGGCTTGGACACAATTACGCACGTGTTTCTATACAGTTAAATGGACACTGCCACAAAGTACGGCCAGAAAATGTACGAAAGCACTCATTCAAGTCAATTGCAGCAGTTTGCACAAGACTAGTGATTTAGCATTTAATGCGGGTTATTGCATTGCATTACATCATACAGGTGTTTAATTTGTTTTTTTAATTGGTGTTGGTCATTCAATGAATTGTTTTAATTCAGTTTGAACGCCACAGTTTGGGTCCGGATCTGTTTCGTGCAGCTCACAAGCTTTCGGTATGAAGGTGTGAGAAAACAGACACTTCCTTTTCTCTGGCTCTTTACATCTCTTTCTCAGACACGCTCACACAGTCACTAGCACACACTTTCATGATTTATTGCCAGTGGATTACATTTTATTTCTTTTACTTCTCTTCAAAACCAGCCCTTATTCTGACTCCGTCACTCTCTAATTGGGTTTTTTTTTTTTCATATTCTTCTCTGAACAGGCTTTGAGCACAAAAACACACGAGTGCGTGAGTTGAAAAAGGCCCAGAACAAGATAAAGCCCAGATCTAACCAGTCAGAACCAGAGTAAACCATATAAACATCCTAAGATGAAGATGACATTCATCTGCAGTAATTATTAATTCATGACTGTTAATATATATAAATATTAGAGCACACAACACATTTCTCCTGTTGATTGGGTAGGAATTTAACTTTTTACTTTGAGAATGGAGGTTTGTTGGCTCGGCTTGGATCCGATATATGGTTTTGTTGCGTAAGACAAATGGACCTCAGTTCAACGTGACACCACACAACACAGAGAGAGACGATTTCTCAGGAGTTAGCAGCAGTCCTCAATCTATTCAGCTTAAATCCTGATGTGATGTTCATCCCATCCCATCCCTTCCTTCTCTTTCTCGTCTTTTGTTCCCCATCAAGTAGGCCAGTTGATGTGGGACAGCAAAACAAGCCTCCCTTTTTGCATGCCTCTCGGAGGAATGGGTAGTCAGCTCAGAGCTTAGTGCTAGGAGTTCAGGAACGATCTTATCCCAGTCTCCAACCTAAACAGTTTTTGCTGTGCTATTTGCCTCAGGGAAAATAATTTGAATATATTTAACAATGCACCATTTTTGCAGCGTCAGGATGATGTTGAAAAGATTTATTTTAAAGTGAACTTCCTCTTAATTGCGCAATTGCCACTGGAATGGCCTTAAACCACAAAAAAAAAATGATATGTTTGGGATTAAATAAGGCTGGTGTTGACTAGATATTCAAATGATTAAACCGTTTTGGATTATTTGAGAGATACGTTACAGCTAAGAGGTTACACAGTGGAATTACTTGGATGAATATGACATCTTCTAATAGATTTATCTGTCGTATTTTATGATTTTTCACATTTCTAACCACAACCTTTGCACTAATGACAAAAGAGAAGGAGTAATTATTCGTAACTCATCTTGCAATGTGGCTTTTCCCATACATTATGTATACTACTGCTTGCGTCATGAGTTTTTCATACTTAGAAATCTATGTAATTTTTGAAAAGGCATACTTTACTTTAGTGAACTGTTACTGAGCTATAATAGCACATTTAATTTTTGCCTGTATGAATATTTTTATTGCATATCACCACTTTTCATTTCCTCCTGGTACTCATAATATTTGTACTCCCTTGAGCCTTTGTTCTTACTTATACAAACACAATGGCAGATAAAGCGCTTGCTTTAAACCAAAATCCCTCGGTGCATCCACCCTTTTCTCCTACTCAGGTTATTGCTGGGATTATTTTTTATCTCCGGTGGTTCTCAGACTAAGGGGAGTGGGCCCCACTAAAGGCATCACAAGATGAATCTGTGTTGTTCCAAGATGATAAACAAGACAAAACATAATCAAAATAATAAAATTAAACCCAAAATGCAGTTTGTTTTTCAGCTTTTTCTCCAATCCCTGTTTTCCTTTTTTGAAATAACTGCTCTGACTTTACTTACTATGTATATTTCTACTTATGACTGTGTAGTAATTACTTGTTTTAATTTAATTTTAATTAGGACAGTTGAATTTCCCTTAGGGGATAAATAAAGTTAGCATCTCATCTTTTAACTATAGGTATTTTATCATCTAAAACGTTGTTTTCCATGGGCAGATTGGGAAACTATACCTGCACCTTTATATGTCACTTGGTGTTTAGTGTTTAGACTAGTGGAGTAATAGGCCTTTTGAGAATAAAGAGATGTTCTGTTGTCCTACAATTAAAGCAGAGCTGGAAGAAGCCGTCCCTGTGTTTACGCTTTTACCCACGACTTGAAGGAGTGATAAAGTTTATTGGTAATACAAGCACCAATATTATGCTAGTATTACACTATTTATTATTTCAAGCATACTTGAATAGGTTGTTTGACCTGTGGGGGAAATAATCAGGACAATAGAGCAGTAGTTTCCAACCTTTCCATCAAAAGATGAAGAAAAAATGGATGATTGTAAACACTGAAATACAGTCATCAAGGCGCGACACACACATTATGCCTCACAAACACTTTCAATACAGAATGGGATCTAACCGCCACGAAAAGTTGGAAGTGAACTCGGAAACGATGAATAGGATCCACAACTGAGCATCAGGAAAGAAATTTTATTATTTAATTTAACCTTTATTTAACCAAGAAAGGACTCGCTGAGATTAAAAATCTCTTCTTCAAGAGCGTCTAAAGCGCAGTAAAAGAAAACTGGATCAAAGATGAAAGAAAATGTATGAATGGTATTTTGAATAGCTACACATATTTACATATTTATCTACATATACATATATATATTTTTTTAACTTCCAAATTACAGTATGTTCCAATGAGATTACTAATTTAGCAACTCTTCTCACTCATTTTATCCTCCAGTAAGCCTGCGAACCTCATGTATTTTTCATTTACATTATTTCTTTCATGGTAATTCACAACAGTAGAGCATCACTTGGTAGATGAGTAAGCTCCATGTATTTCTATTCAAGCAAGGGGAAATGTGCATAATTACAAGATTCATGTTAAAGGACATTTAAATTTTATCTGCATGGTTGAATATAATTTTATGATTTTTTTCATGTTTTCAAATCCGGCACATCGTGTTGTTTTTATAATGACTGAAATCCATCTGTGAATATTTCAATCTGCATGCACATAAACGATTGCATGCACTGACTACAGTTAGCTGCGGTATTAATACCACTAATGAGGAATGCTGAATGTCTTGCCTTTTTGGCCAATGATGTGGTTGCCGCAAGGTCTGTTAAATTAGAGATTGCACGTGAGGTACATGTGGTAATTTTGTCCAGTGTGACTTCACTCCACAGGGTACATAATTAATAACGAGTCTAATTAAACGGCTATGTTAAGCAGTGTTTCTCTGTGCACTGCTGTGAGTTTCCTATTGAAGAAAGCCATGACTAATTGTTGTTGTTGTAATACGGATGAACAAAAACAGAGACTTTTGGAAACGATGATGCACGCACATGCATTTGCTGCCTGATTGTGTCTTATCGGTTGCTACGATTCTTTCCCTGATTCATCGCGCCCTTTTCACATGACACTAGCTGTTAAATCAACATGGATACTGAATGACAGGTAATTCTTCTTGTCTCTGCCAGAGGCTGTTGTGCAGATAAATCAGCCCACCTTGTCATGCATTTCAAGCATGTTAGAATGTCTGGGGATTTCTGAAATTTTGCTAATATAGGCATGTGGACAGAAGTCATTTTTTATTAAACACATTTGTGTCGGTGTAGCCTAGATAGCATCAATATAGCTTAAATTTAGATGTTTAGATGCTCAGGTGACCTTGATCCATCCTTTAGTTCTGCTGTGTGGTCCTACGCTGCACTAAGCCTCTGTCCTCCTCTCTCTCTCTCTTCCTCTGTCTCTCCATGTATTTATATGTCACCATTATATGCTGGTGCCGATGATAACTTTGTGTCCTCCCTCTCCCGTTGTTTGGGCTTTTTCCTCTCTGTCTTCTCTCTCCCCGCTCCTTTCTGCAGCTATCTCTGGCTCTGGAGCTGTACTTTCCTGACCTCCACCCTGCCCAGTATTTGACTGCGTTGCCCAGTGTCTATGTTGTTTGTTGCTCTTTCTCTATGCTTTTCTTTTCTCTCTCTTCTTTCAACTCATCCCAACCAGTCGAGGCAGATGGCCGCCTACATGGAGCCCGGTTCTATCTGAGGTTTTTTTCTCATAAAGGAAGTTTTTCCTCCACGCTGTCACCATGGGTTTACTTTCTGAGGTTTTGTTGGGTTTTTTTCTCTGTATAGTATTTTAAGGCCTTGACCTTAATTTGTGAAGTGGCTTGAGCTAATCATGCATTATGATTGGCTCTGTATAACTGAATTGAATTGAATTGAATTGAATTGAATTGAATTGAATTGAATTGAATTGAATTGAATTGAATTGAATTGAA
>JAPQRN010000005.1:4241934-4257941 GCA_037367275.1 Coranthus polyacanthus | reverse complement strand
CGTATTCATTTATTGGGAATGACAGAGGAAGGTCAACCGCAACAGTCCACATTTCACCTGTGTTGTTCCTGGTCCTGTTGGAAAGAGCCACTGACATAATGTTGCCAAATCACCAGGAGGCTCAACAAGACGTCAAGCAGAGGTTTTACTTTCACATCATGTCATATGGCTTCGTGCCAGAAAACTCAAATGAAATTCAAGAAATCTTCAGCTCAGTTTTTCTTGCTTCTGTAGCCAATACAGACAGCGCACAGTGTTTCCTCTGTATTACTGATATTAATAATATCCTATCCACCAAATAAAATGCATTTATCTACCGCTCGGGTTTGACCACAAAGTGTTGTCATAATTCAGTGCTATGGCAGTCAGACAGATGTCACTTCTCTGTGCGTCTCCTTTGCATCATCTGCCATCTTTAATTTCCTCTGTGGAATGAGCCTCCGTCTCCTGTATTCACCTCACTTGCAATGATAATCCAGATATGCCTTTATGAACAGGTTGTACATTGTGATTTGTAAGTATTTGAGCCACTATTTTAGTCTAGGTAACATTCATTCATCCACAAACTCTTCCAGTCCGACTGCAGAAAACTCCTCCTTCTGCCGCCTCTCTGTGGTCTGTGTTGCCGTTTCCAGACAAACACATGCATAAAACCTGCACTAGTGTTTGTCACGGTGCAGTTTAACACCGTAGAATCCCAGTGTCCTCATCAGGTGTGTTTCTTCATGGGTCTGAGCTAATTTGTGCTGGTCATGGTAGAGCAGCACAGGTTATTATTAAGAAATGTGTCTGCGTTGCATGAAAAAAACTCTTGAAAAAGAACACTTTTTCTGGGTTGCGGTCTCGCTACTTGGCACTACCTTAGTAAATCTGGCCCTTTGAGTGCAAAATTGGGTCCACTCCAGATTGCTTACTGAGCAGGCAGGGGTGTTGAACATGGTCTTGGATCACCAGGATGGGGCTAAGAATACTTTATGTTTGCTTTTTATTGACTTTTCTTCAGTTTTTATCTGCACCCACCTTCGCATTTTAGCAGATAAACCTACTATTCACAACGTTCATTCTGGATTAGTATTGCGGCCGGTTCATTTTTTTAACTGACAGGTTTCAAAAGGTTAAAAATCTCATTTTATCTGATGCCCTTCTGTCTCCCACAGTTTCCTCCCAGGGGTGTGTCCTCTCAACACTTTCATTTGTTCTGTGTACAAATGAGTGCCGTGTCATTATGAGGACAGATATATAATCAAGATCACAGATGATTCTGTCATTGTGCCCCTGCTCAGTAATGATGAAATTAACCATGGTCCAGTAGTGGAGGATTATGACCTGCATATTCATTGATGCATATATTTTGTAAATTTCTCTATATAATTTTATGTGTACATTTTTGTATGTACTTTGTCAGTCCTGGAAGAGGGATTACTCCTGTGTCTCTTCCTGCATTAGTCAAACTGAGGGTCAAAGGAGAAAGGGTGTCATATGTAAGTTTGCGATTTGTGATATTGTTCTATTTATATAAAAAAAATAGCTTTACTTGATAAATCTGGTGTCCTTCTTGAACTTAAATGTCTAAAAGGAAATGATAATGACTTTTATTTATTTTTAGTTGTTTATGGTCAGGTTCTTGAAGCTGTTCAACAGCAAGAATATGGGGAAAATAACTGATAAATTAAGCTTTGGGCCAAATACTGATGTGTGTCCAAAGTCCACGACTACTTTCACCAGGAGCTCAGAAGGAGGAGCTCAAAAGTTTTAATGTTGACAGTTCTATGAGAATGTTTTCTTCTTGTTTCATTCTGTTTTAACCTTCTGTTTTATTTGCTGGTTTGGTTCACTTACCTTGAAAAACAAGACACAGAAGGTTAAAGACGGAACTGTTCTTATGTGCGGTCAAATTGGAGGCATTAATCTCCTCTCCAAACTGTACGAAGTCAGAGCTACAAAAAAAAAAAAGCTCTGGTCAGCCCTTGTTCAATGACTTCATGTTGGTTCCATGTGGTTGGAGATAAAATCTTTCAAGATGCAGGACCAGTAGGTGTAAGAACTCCTTTGTCCCTGCTGCAGTTGGCATTTTGAATAACAGTATGCAATTCGATGTTGACTGTTTTTTGCTACTAAAAAAATACTCTTTGGCCTAATAAAGACATTGTGACCCTGATAAGCTTTGGAAATAAACCTACGCAATTATACACTACGGTAATGGAATCTGCGGTCCCTTCATTACCACACAAACAGCCACTGTACAGTCACAAATCACCTCTGTTTTTCGTTACGGTTTGTGGTTTCAGTAGCTGCAGTAATGATCTGTGTTGAACAGCATATCAACAAACTGTGAACTCAACAAACATAATAATGTCACATAGTACCTTCATAAGCTTCATGAGCAAACTTACCAGGGTAGAAAAAACATTGTGATTTCAGCATCAAACTTTATTCTTTCACTTTAGAACTGTGTCCAATGGGGAGAACAACAACAACCAAGCTTTTTTTTTTTTCACTTCTTTTCTTTGACTGAATGTTGTTTCTTACTGGCAGTGGGTGGCGATCTGATAATGGTCAGTACTTCAGCACTTGTTGCATTTATTTTTATTTCCGTCTACATTGGGGGCATTCAACTAAAATTGCAAGGGGTCCACTAAGTCAGCCCTCCTCTAAATCTGAGGTCTGAACAATTACGGACTTCGGTTCAAATAAAAGCACTTAGTGAGAAATTTTATCGAACAACATATAAATGTTCTCGGTTTTAAAGTAACATGTTTTTGGCATGAAAAAAATAAAACCTAACAAAAGGTTTCTGATGTTCAACTCTACTGTCCTCCAGGTCGAGTTAATCAATGATTTTGTGTCTTTAAAAAAAGACCCTGAAAAACAGATGATGAAAGTCTGATACATTCGAGAAAGTAGAGAAAATACATGTGAATAAACACGTGGACGTGATTTGTGACATGATTTTTTGTGTTGTTTTGAACGTTTAAAGTTAAGGAGTTTATGCTTCCGTCTTTGAGTCATTGTTCAGGTTAGTTCCGTCTAAAAGAGCTCCTTATTTATTTTTCCTTTGAGGACTGAGATTTTTATTGGGAGTGGAGAGCATGTAGAGATTTGAGACCCTTTCTTTGTCTGTCAGTGTGCATTAACTTAACTGGATAAAACCTAATGTAATAATAATAATAATAATAATGGGGTAACAACATGCCTGATGGTTAACTGATGAGAAGATGAAACTTTTTTCTCTCACCCGTGATGCAGGAGGCGAGATCGTAACTTGTTTGTGGTGTGAGTTTTAGTGGGAATAGGGAATTCCTGTCAAACTGTAACGCAGGTGATCTGAGGTGAACTCCGTAAGAATAGAAACCAACTGTAGGTCGTAAAGCGCAATGTTACCGGGGCGGATATATGATGATTGATAGTCGGTTTTAGTTAAACTAAGCTATATCATAGGATCATAATTCAGCTGCTACATTAAAGGTTTTTAGCAGGAGTGTCAGAGAACCTCCACAGAAACACATACTAACAGTACTAGTGTCATTTTTTTGTTTGACAGTCTAGTCAACAAGGAGGCCTGTTGCCGTCCTTCCTGTTTTAAGTGCTTGTCCAATCTGCTTTTCCTCCTCTTGTTTGGATTCTCACATACAAAGAAAACCAATCTATGTTATTCTGTCTATTTCACACATAGATGATCTTGAACAAATACATGTGTATGTGCACATTTATTGACAGTTAAAGCGCTCACCAATCAGCCTCCAGCTGCTGAAGTGCTTTAATTAATTACCTCAAAGTTTAAAGCAGAAAGAGTTATAACACCTCCCAGCTACACATTTGCCTGGAGCATAAGCAATTGATTTCTTGCAGTGAAGGCATAACTCTCTCTTATGGATGTTCTGACTAAAACTGACTTCATCTTCTGAGTTCACAAGGGGCTTTGTACACAAAGAAAAACAAAACATCACAGTGCTACCTTCCATATTGCTCTATATCTCCACACAGCACTAAGCAAAGTGTGAATTCATCAAATCTTCAGACTACAAAAGCTCAGGTATACCTTAGAGGTGGTATGCGATACGTTCAGCACCATCATTTCAGACTGGTGACACTGCATTATTTCTGTGATGGAAATCAATTTTTCAGGTAAAACTTCATGTCAACACATACGACATGATACAAGAAAAAAAAAACCTAAACCTAAAAACCAAACTCTCCACCTCATAAGCTAGAGTCGACTTGGTTCCAACAATTATTAAACTCAAATTATTTTTGATTGACACTTTTGGTATGTTTGGTATGTGTTTTTAAAGCCCTAATTGTGTGTTATGAGCAGAGCAAATGTTCCCATGATGAAGAAGAACTGCCAGGTTCTCCTCTAATATTAATTTTTGTTCAGCGGGGGCCTCATTAGTCAAAGCAGTCAGACACAAACAGCAAGTTTCTTAACTTCTACCACAACCGCTTACTCATTCAGGGCTGCCTAATTTGTTTTTGCCCGCCATAGCATTTCACAAGCTTATTCTATTTTGAAAGTGCTGTAATCACAGCAAAACATACATTTTGTTCAGCTAAAAAGGATATAATCTAAGTAACGGGCAGTTAAGCTTCCCAGTGAAACTATGTATGACTTAAAGCTGCAGGAGCCAGAATTGGAGGGGGGTGGATTTTAAAATACACACCTTCCTTCTTCAGCTCTCTCCTCTCGGCACAAATCAAAAGACTACATATAAATACAGGTGACATGACATTGTTTCATGCTGTTACGTAAAAGAGAAGCCACTTTTCCAAGCTTTCAGTGTCTCGACATCTAATAGAGCATTAGAATTGCGTCCAGGTCATGTCTGACAAAATCTGAACAGCGACTGGTAATTATAGCTGTTAATCATGTACTCAATCCCCCCCCCCCCCTACCTGTCTGAAAATGCCTGTGATTAACACAAATCTGTATCATGGGGTATGTTTTTCAACAGCCTGAAAATACAGACAAGGAGTAGATGTAAAAGTCTCATGTCCTCTCAGACCACTTGAACTACAATATGCTGAAAGGTAATTATGGATTATTTGCCCAGTGATGCTAAAAAACCATCGAACACTGCAGCTTTTCTCTTTCTGCCTGCCTTTGTTTTTGATGCCTAGATTCTTAGAGTGTTCTCTTTTCTCTTGTCTCCAAATTGGCCCATTTCCCCAATTTTAGAGAGGTAGGCTTGATGGAAGAGAATGTAGCCAAGTACATGGACATTCTCAGCAATCTTGTGCTGGAGTTTGACAGGCACTTTGAAGATTTTAGAGCCAACGCAACAGTCTTTGTGCTATTTTCTCAGCTCTCTTCTGTTAAGGTACACTCAGTCAGCGAGGAGCTTCAAATGGAAGTAATTGAACTTCAGTCTGATTCACAACTCCAGAAGAAGTTGAGAACGCCTACAGACAGGTACACAGAGATCCACAAACATGCACAGTTAACTCTGTCCCACTTTGAAAGTAACTATGTTTGTGAGCAGGCTTTCAGTCTGGTGAATCTAAACAAATGTAAGCTGAGAAACTCACTGTCTGACTCTCACCTCCATGACGTCGTCATTGTCAGTAAGTCAAAGGGAGTCTTAATGTTGAAAGTCTTTTGAAAAACCAAGACAAGCGTCTTGACTCCCACTGTGAGTTTGCAAAGGCTAAATATACTGTACAAGGCATTGAAGAACATAATACAAGGTTTGTGATGGTGTGTGACTGCATAAGCAAGGTGAAGCCAAATTTCCACTCTTGATTACAAAAGTGGATAATTGCTGGTGCTTTAGAAAATCTCTAATTTCTGCAAACTGTACTGTACTGTTGTGTTTTTATTATTTTTGAAATGTTATTTTAGATCTACAATGTTTACAATTTGCAATATTTAATTTCAACAACTTGTATTTTAAATACATACATTTTTATCATTTCTACCTGGCACAGCTTTTTAAGGTTAGTCCATTCGTGAGGGTGATTTATAATGTCATCTATTAGTGTCTGGCACTATCAACACACCATTCATTTAGGAGAGAGGTAACGGAATGTATAGAAGACTACTTCTATTAAATCAACCAATAAAAGAAGAACTTGTGAATCATGTAACACTTTACGACTACACTTCAAAAGATAGTGAGTGGGCCTTTTTAAAGTAGCGTTTCCAAGGTCAAGAATTTACTGTCACACTAAAGAGAAAAACATTTGTAAAATGTGCAGAATTTGCATTATGTTTTCTTTGTGAAGCTCATGAATTAATGTGGTAATTATGACACATGGTCATTTAACACAAATCTGATAAAATGAAGTGGTGACATTTTATATCCAAAAGGTCAAATGTTAACTTCACTGACATCATAATACTCGGCAAAAGTCAATTTTCTGGCCATTATTCAATACCATACTTCCCTGGAATACCTCAATCAATGTGGTGAGAACTTCCATTTCACCAAAAAAAGATCTTCAAAGTCTTCACTACACGAGTCTGGACAGACATGGATATAAACTACTACTTGTCTGGTTCAAAGAGGCATGCAACCTCAAGTTGGTAATTCTAGTTCTCTATGACTTTTCAATACTCAGCTCCAGTGTGTACCTTTTTTTTTTACCCACTGGAGTTTGTTCCACTTCCCCACTGGAACATTCTAGTCATTTGTCCTGCTTTTTCCGATCTTCATGTATTTTTGCCCCCTGCTAGTACTTCATGGTTTTTTTAGTCTTCCCCAGCTCTTTGTGATCCCGTTGTCTGACGTTTACTGTGTGAAGCTGTGTTATATTGGCGATGATGCTTCAGCCTCTTTTCCTGTGTCTCCTGTCCATGAGTGGATCTTCCTGTTTTCAGACTGATAGACATTTTCTGCAGGTGGAGAAAGACACTGAAGAGCGAGGAGACTCTGGATGATTTTACGTGTAAGATACTAACTGGAACGAGCTTGTGAGACTTAGGCACAGCAACACAGTGACCGGTCCAATACTGAATGTACTTCCCTTTGTCCAGCCAGTACTGAAATACCACAAGCACAATAATCTGTCTTCGGTCCAAACTGGGACATGGAGTCTAGGTGTGGGTACCGAATCCTGAACTATGAGGGACCGTACAAGACAAAATCCATTCTATCTCTCTCACAGTCACAGTCTCACAGTTTTCCTTTCACAGTCATATATTTTAACTCTCACATACATACATGCTCTAATACATGTGTGTAAGAAGGAAATGTATGTATGTGTGTGGGAGTAGTGGAAATTGATGGCAGGTTGAGTAGGGAGGGTCAAACAAAAATTTTGTGACTGCCATCTTTAAAAATCAGAGCTAGTGTAGTGTCTAGTTTATCTAATCTAAACAAGAAGAAAACAAGCGCTTCAGTATAGATATGGACGTGAAGTCGAAGAAGCATGTGTCCGTGCAGAGCCTGTCTTAACACAGCATGCATTTCAAAAGGACTTGCCGTGATAAAGCTGTTCTCAACGTGGTACTGCTGAAGTTTATCTGTGTTTTTGAGTATTCCCCTTTACTTACCAAACTTCATAACCATTTGAACTACTTCAGTTGACCCATGTTCTCCCTTGCACTCTCTCAGTCTGCTGGAGAAAAAGCAGGACAAGTATGTTTCTTATCAGATTGATGAAGGTGAGCCTGACCTGGCAACAGCCAGTGTACTATGGTAACCAGACTTTATTTCATGTAAGCACACTGGGACAATTTGTCAATTTTGAGAGGTTGTGATGACCTGGTTTCAATCTGGCATCTTCTTATAACTGTTATATAACGTGTTTTGTGCTAAGAATTGTACCTGTATTTGAACACATGCCAGATGCGAAGAGATGCGTGTATGTCCAGTTTCCCCCTTTACCAAATTTGTGATGACTTCAATCTTTAGAAGCCGATTGGTTTTTCTAATTACATTACATGACATAAACCTGTAAACAGCGTATGTATTCAGTTTTCCTTTTCTGCTGAAAATAAAGGCTTGGGACTGCTCCACTGTAGCGGTCTCTAACCACAATCCTCGCTTCTTGACTTAATCCGAACCAGAATCTTTCAGTATGACAAAACAAGGTGCTTGACCACTTGGTGTTCGATACCCTTCCATCTTGGTCACGATCGGTACCTGTCATGCCCTGCCAGCTCTTGGTTACTACTTTTACTGCAGTGAGAACAGCTCACGTTATCTCAGCAAGGTATTTATGGTATTTGGTATTTATGTAGTTTTTATTACTTACATTCATTTTGTAATCAAACCTAGGTGGCATAGTTGGTGTTCAAATTGGCCACATCTTGGCCAATCAGAGTGCAATTAAACAACCACCTTCTCTCACATACATACATTTCCTTACAGACATGGATGTATGCGTGAAAGTTAAAATGTATGAATGTGAGAGCGATAGAAGGGATTGTGTCTCGTACAGCCCCTCATACTAAACACTTACTCTGCCATGTTGACTATGGCAAGGTAACAACCGGCCACAAACACTGACACAGGCCACATATTGAATTGGATGAATACAGTCTAATCTCATCTCTCATCTCATCGGCTCAACTCCATGTTCTGAGGAACACAATCATCTGCACAGTATCTGTATGTTGTAGGTGTGTCCAGCGCCTGCTGGAGAACAGCAAGATAAGAAATAAGTTGACCTGACTTTTGTTCTACACTAATGTTGTTAAGCACAGATTGCTAAAATTAGTACCATTAGTACCTGTTTCTCAGACCTGCTGCAAGCCTGTCGTACTTCTTAGTGAGTACTAGTTTTTGATCTTGAGTCAAATTTTGACTTTGTTTTTGTGTGTTGCCTTTTGTTACGTTCTGCCAGAGTGTTATTTACCCCTGCGTATTGACCACTGTGATTGCACCTGAAGATTCCCCCTCATCACCTCACCCTAATTGTCCCCCTCATTGTGCCTTGTTTTGAAACTACAGATCCCAATTACCTGAACCATGCTTTTGAATCTAAGACAGAAAATGATTAATGGAGCTTTCACATCATTTTACAACAACAAAAAATGCCTCTGATTTTACTTTTCTGTTGCTTCATGCTTCATGCTGCATATTACACCTCCATAGCAACTGCATAAGTACATCAAAAGGGGGTGGTGAATAACCAGAAACAAGAAAAAGCAATTTCATAACTTCTGTGTCCTAACGCAAGGTTACCACAAGTATGAGGGATAGAAATAGAGAACTGAGATAATGATGCTCAACAAGGAGGGAAAAGGAAAACAAGAGCAGACCAGAACAACAGCACACAATGCTCTTAAGTAATGGATCTCATTACCCACACTGCACTGGAGGACATGTCAGTGTTGGAAGGTGTTGAATAATAGAGTTTTATCTGTATTTGGGGGGTTATGTAATGAGGTGGGTGGGATGTGCTGAAAGGCCAGGATCTCCAGAGACAACCCCAATATAAAACAGAGCTGTCTATGACAGTGACAAAGTGATTCTTTAAGGGAGCATATGGACGCTGATTTATTAGCATGTAAGACTAATGAAAGTTATCTCCAGTGGATGGCTAGCAGCTGCATTAGGGGGTAAACCTTTGAGGATAAATCCAAACCTTCATTTTCAAAAAAAGCTGAATGTTTTGACTTGTCCATTACATCCAAAGAAAGGCGGAGATCCACCATGTTTTTGGATTATTTATTAAGGTCCATTCCTTCAGGCTTCATTTCCATACCAAAAAAAAATAATATTCCCTTTGAGGTAGGGCTGGGCAACATATTGAATTAATTTGATGAAAGAAGTTTTTGGTTTCTGAAAATCATGAAAAAATGTTTAAGTCACAAAATCAAGATTATTCAGTCTGGAGAGCTTTCTTGCGCAAACAAAAATTTAAAATGCAAACTGTTTGTTCTAATATATCCACTTTGAATATGTTTGTCCAGTCATACACGACACATAGTTTCAGTAAAGAAAACTACTTTTGAATTGGATTTTGTCTCGAGGTAATCTAAATCGTATATATTTTATTGTAGTTTCTGGCCATATACAGTAGTCCAGCCCTACTTTGAGCTTCTCAAAACAAGGACAATCTGTTGACTTATACAGTCTCTGTTAGGTTCATGTCTTAGCAAACATGAGAGAAGCAAACATAAGCAAACAAAATATCCACATGATTAAATAAATAAATAAACAAAAGTCATTTCTGTGCATCTTGTTTATCTTTATGTTTTGCAGGGTAATTTGGCTCTCACAGCTGTGTCTTGTAGGTTAGAGTTTCCTGCTGGATTGCAAGTCACAGACTGAACTGAGTCCCCTAGTGAACGAATAAAGACTTAAAGAGTTATATAGGAAAGGAGCTTTGTGTTTAAAACTTTATCAGCCTTTAATATATTACTTTGGAAATGCTGACTGAAGATTTAGATGGAGCCAAAGAAAATCCCAGATCTAAAGTTCCAAATCCTTTTTAGCATACAAATACCCTATGGTGATTTGGTAATTAAAACTTTAATTAATTCAATATGATTGTAGGGGTCTTGTATAGAATGCACTGAGCTCATTATGCTGTAATTACGTGCAATTTGAAGTCTATTTCACAGTTGAGCAGGCTACTGAACTTTGTGTCTCTGCTTGCAGTTAGCTGTTTACCAGCAGAGTGCAGACCAGTGGCAAATTCTGAGTGGGACGGGGCTGAATGCTCATTACCAGGTCCAGTTTTGGTTTTGCTGCGGGGATTAAAATGGCTTAGGGTCTAAATATACTGTGCTTTGTTTAATAAACACCAGCTGCCTGTTGCAGTGATTAACTAAGCAGAAGATTAATTTGTAAGGCTGTTTATTTTACATTAAGTAAAATATTAAAGAGGAGCAACAGGTAGGTACAAAGAGGTGGATTTTTTTAAGTGGTGGCGACAGATGAAGTTTTGGTAATTAAACGTAATTTGATATGCCATCTGTGATTAACCTTCAATCGGCAGGTGTATTGTGTGTGTCTGCATGTCTGTATTTTGAGTGTGTGAGTGTGTTTGCTGTTCAGATGACGTGCGATCAATTGATGAAAGGCAGTGCTGTCATTTTAGATTAAGTGGAATGGCAAGCTTCAGTACCTTCATCTTACGGGAGCTCCCATTTGATCAAAACTCCCACATACCTGCCAGTTTTATACTTCAGCACCTTAGCCTTTCAAATGCTGAAGATATGTGTGTTTTCCCTGCTCTCCGTGCATTAACAGCCCGTTTTCAACACTGATTTTCACCTACACAAAATACTCTGTCCAAACTATGTGACGACATGGTTTTAAAAATGCTTCCCCCTATAAAACACGCTCAAGATCAATAACGTTAGATGTGGTTTGTTGCACTATAGGTTGTCAAAATAAGGCTGTCTTTACCGTCTGAAAGATTCAGTTCTGTAAGTTTACACGTGGTGTTAATTTTAAAAGTTTTAAAAGTATGTGCGTGTGTGTTTGTCTTCAACGTAATGCTATTGTTAGTGTAATTCTAGCATGAACACTCTAAAGGGAAATACTAAAGGGCTGCAGAAAAACGCTTTGGCTGTGAATCACAAAGAAATCTGCAGGAAACGGAGCACTACTATTAAAAATCAGGACACAGGGACCATGCAGAACAAAATGAAAATGGCAAGGTGTACCAAAGAGGTTTCTAAAAGGGTGACAGCCATTATAAAACATTTATCATTCAGAGGGCAACAGATTAAGAGGCATTATTTAAGGTACGTTTCTGCCTGCTCTAAACATTCCTCACATGGCAAAAGTTCTAAGTGGCTGCGATAGCAGTATGAGGCATTGTGAATAATAATAAAGAAATGGAAATCATCTTTAAATGTTTGTTTGTTTTTCTCACTTAACATTTTATCTTTTGTCTTTAAAATGTTAATGCCAATATGTTAAAATGTCAATCTGCAAGCTTTTTATGTATGGGAGGAAGGAGGAAACTGTATTGTGTTTTTGTTTATTGAAAAAAAATGTTATTAAAAAATGTTACGCAACCACATGCATTAGAATATATGTTTTGGAGGAAATGCAATGCTGCCAGTGTAATGTTTCTAATCAACATATAAGGAGATATTGCTGTTCCATATGAGACGTTGGTGCACATAGAAGGGGGTGACTCAAGTGGGGAAAAAACTAATTTAGGGATAGTTGCAGGGGAAATAAAAGCAGTATGATTTGTCTCTTACATTGAGATAGAGGTATTTTACAAGCCAAGAAGATGTGTTGTTATGAAATACTTATTATATTTGTCTTTTTTAAAATGCAATTCTTAATATTGTTGGTACTGTTCCATGTAAGGTCTGTAAGTGATGTGAGGGTAATCTGGACAGGGAGCAAGGTTGCCCAGCAGTGGAGGGAATCTGGATCCTGAAGAAAGAGAACTCCAGTAACATCGACCTGTTCAGGGCGGTCCCACTGTTGAACATGAAAGGCAGGATTGGCTTCAAGATTCTTGCCCAGCGGCTTATTACCACCTCAGCGACTCTCATACCGACGACCTCCTCAGTGCAGGAAGGTGAAGTCCCCGGTTGCACTGAGCACAAAGGAGTGGTCATCCAATTCTTCTGTGAAGCGAGACAATACGAAGGAGAGCTGGCAGCTTTATGGCTGGATTTGGCAAACACCTATAAATCAATTCCACATAAGCTGGTAAAAGCCGCCATTCCTAGACATCATGTTCCTGAAAAGATCCCACCACTCATTGTGAACTACTGTAAAATCTTACGTTTGAGATCTGAATTGAATAGATCACAATTTCATCAGCAAGAGAAAGGAATTATGATGGAGTGCACGGTATCAGTGACCTAGATGCTGCTCCAAAAAGGCCTGGTTGTTGTTTTTCCTGACAGACAGCCCGACTGTAGTTATGGTTAATAAATTACACAAACAACACCATAAAATTACATTGTTAGCATTAGCTCAACCATGACCCAAAAAAAACCACCAGTAAATTAAAAAAATCACGGATAACAATAATAATTATATTTTATCATTCAAAATATCATTTTGGTTAAAGAGCTTCTACATACTGATATATTAACTATTACAGAAACATAAAAAAACATATTTTGGTAATTGCCAATGCTGTTAATTTGGGGCAGCTGTGGCATAAACCTTACATTCTATATCTATCTATAGTCTAATAAATTTGTTAAGCACTGTATATATATTTAAAATATATCTAAATTCAAATCCTATTGCTTAATAGCATCTTCATACTGTTAAACACGGATTTGATTCTCTCCTGTGAACAATAGATTTACAATGAAACCATCAAGACCATTACAACTGACTGTCAGCTTGTCAGACATATTTCTGATCTGCATCAACATAAATAAGAACAAACTCAGGCCTATATATTAGAGTGCCACTTCAATTTCAAAACCACCAAGGACATTCAAAATAGACATCAGCTTAATGGTACTAATTTCTAAAATACATTCATTCAAATGATAATTTACAACAGTGTTCAAGTAAATGAATCTCCACCATAGTCCCGCAAATCTGAAAAATAAAACAAGATATTCAGCTGAGAGTTCGAAATGATGAACCTTTTTCACTTTATTTGACTCTATACAAACTATTGGTCATTCAGTGAGCTACTGACACAGACCAGTCTGTCACATGATCAGGTACCAAACATCGGTGTCATGTGACCATTATACAGAAGTGTTTCAGCAGCTCATGCATCCGTGGATTGCGTTGGAGTCACGTAAGTTGCTCATAAGTTTATGTCTCAGAAGGTAGACTGTTCACATCCAGCTCGGCTGAGCTAGAGGATAAAGAGAGAGAGAAAGCAGCGCTGTGATAGTTGAGTGACGTGAAGAGACATACTGCTGATGGCAAGAAGACAGGGGTGAATCAGAGAAATGAAACATTTTCTCAATGTTTAATGACAGTTACTATTCTAAAACATAAAGAAACACACCCACACCTTTGCGCAACCTGCAATTAACGCTGTTCAACACTGATCATAGGTCAGCTGCCACAGGGAATAAACACAATGCGTTCATTTCATTAATTTCTTTTAATCCGTGAATAATTTTTAAATAAACCATAAAATGAATGCATTAATGTTGACAGCCCTAGTATTTTTACATTGCTGTATTGGTACTTTTACTTAAGTACCTGTCCCGCTATACTGTCATTACTATGAGCATGTTTGTTAAATCGGTAGAGGTTGAGTGCAGAAGGCCCCTGTCTGGTATACAGTTGTTCTCAACCATAGACAAACTGACAGTGACAACATTAGTGCCAAGATGCAGGTCATGAAAGGTCTTTAGCGGCTTATGACTTGGACGAAGGTGAGCTTTAAGGCAAAGAAGTCCAGTAACGTCATGTATAAAAGTCGCATATGCACTAAAAGCTAGTGTAGTGTAGTTGATTGTGACACTTTGGAAACTTAGATCTAATACAATTGTATTCCCAAATGTCAAACTTAACACTATGTGCAAATTGACCAGATTTGATTGAACTGAACCGACCAGAATTGATATAAAAACTTCTCCAATCTCCTTCCTATTTTTAATGCTTAATTCTGAGGATGTTGGGGTAACACTGTTAAAATTTGAGCCTTCTAGCCCATGGTGTTGTGGAGATATTGTCTGTGACACTTGGGAAACGTACATTTGAATGCCCAAATGTCAAACTTATGACTACCTCTAAATTGGCGAGAGACCAATATTAAAACGTCTCCAATGACCTTCATATTTTTAATCTTTAATCCTGAGTTGGTCAGGGCCACACTGTTACAATTTCAGCCTTTTAGCCCATGGCAATGTGGAGATATTGACTGTGACAATGACATGTAATGGACTTGCATACCGAAATGTCAGACTTGTCAAACAAACGGTGTACTTCAATCTCGCGTTCAGTTAAGATTTTCTTTTTCTTACTGAATTAGTCATTATTATTTGTACAACAAAGTGGCAGGAGAGGCATTTTTATAGTCATTTGCATAGTCAATGCCAGACATAGAATTGGAAATTCCCTATTCATTTTTGGAGTACAACATCTGTCTGCACAGTCTTTTATATATGAGCCCCCTGGTTCATAGTCCTTACAAAAAGGAAAGTGTTTGGCTATCTTCATTTTTCCCCAGGAGTCCAAATTCTGTCTGTGACCACGAGTCAATGAAGAGCCCGGGAGAAGTGTTTGACAGCTCTTTAAAGGACACAGCAGCAGTCAAAGCTGTTGAGTTCAGTGTGTATTGATTGTAATGTCCCTTGTTCCTTAGTTAGCCGAAGTGTTACCAAGACATTTGGAGCTTTGTTGACATGTCACTTTGCACATAAAACCGAATTGCTGTTTGCAAAACAAGCACTTACTATACACCTGTGTACATCTAGAAACTCTCTGTAAGTGAACTATCCAAATAAAGTGTTACTGTGGACTTTTAGCAGTTTTTACAACCCCAATGCTAATTAAAAAAGAATCATTAAAATTTACTTTGGCTTGTATTTCATCGTAGACAGTATGAACACAACATATTTCATGTCTTGTCTGGTAAATTTCATTTCATTTGTAATTACACATCCAAAAAGATGCAAACATGGGCCAAGGAGCTGAATGTATTTCGGTCCATAAAGGTCACGGGCACAAGTATAAGCTGAACGCTGTGATCTCCGATTCCTCCGACGATCAAGAATCGTCATTCATCAATAGCTGATAGAACCACATGGGCTCAGGATTACTATGGGAATGGCAATGGCAATTTTAATATCACCGTTCTCTTTTTTAATTTGCATTTTCCATACTGTGCCATCTATTTCTTAATTGGTGTTGTATTATGCTGCTTTTCCACTGACGGTATCAGCTCATCTGGCCTCATCTTTATTCGACATGGCTTGGTTTTGGCACCAGCATGCTGCATTTCCACTTCAGGTATAGTACTCCCTCAGCGTGGCTGGTCGGCAGAGCGAAGCTATAACATATTGTGACATCGTCTTTAGTGCGACTGCAGCTACGCACGATGCAACAATGGTGGAGGAGGAAATTTAAAAGTGTAACTTCAAATTTCCTTAACAAAATGTTATTTTAAGATTTTTTCACGCAAGAATGTTGTTGTTTAGACTTCAAATC
>JAPQRN010000005.1:4219577-4233400 GCA_037367275.1 Coranthus polyacanthus | reverse complement strand
ATGTTAACTGGTGTTCACTTTCTTGCTACCAAATATAATAGTTCTATAAAATCTAGAAGTTATTTGGTCTTGCATACAAACACTGACAGGCACAAAAGTTGCTAAATACAGCTTCGGGGCTAAAAAACATAAAAAATGTATAACTAAAAAAGTATTGAAGTGGAGTTCAACTTTAAAATTTTGCAAGGTCCCTGGAAATTATAGAAGTTTTCACATGATTCTTGCCCACGTTCCCCCTGATACTCAAAGGACACCATGATCAAGGCTGGAGCAGATCCTGGCAGAGAGCTTGGAGGAGGGCTTCGGAGCCTGCCCCGGTGAGGACTCCTCTGGTGCTAATTTGGGGGGGGAGATGATCAAGAGGGACGATGAGGAAAAAGCAAAGGTTTTGAATGAGATGACACAAAAAAAAGTCTGAACAAAGGAGCAAGGACCTTGGCTCCAAAATGAAGGTAATGTGGAAATATCTTAAAGTGTAATACTGCTGACGGCCACTAGATGCTGGTTCCAAAAAGCCCCGACTCCCATAGACTTACATTGAACTTCTCTCTAAAACTACTCTTTTTTTTCCAGGAGTCATTCTGGTCTCTTTTTTTTTTTTATTTGGACCCTTTAATAAATGTTCTGGTGGTCCCGCTTTAAATTATTCACCCATTAACATGATTTTAGGGCTAATAGAAGGCTTTAATTTAAAACTTTCTATTTATTGGCTTTGATTGTCAGACTTTTGGAGCTTCTGTTTATTGAATTCATGTTTTTACTAACTGTAGTTGCGGCTGCTGTGATGTCTCGGTTCGTCCATGCACTATTCAGTCTATGGCCTGAACACATGCAGTGATGGAATGAATGGGAAGAAGCAGGAGGCGGCGGAGGGTTAGAGACTGGACAAGAGGCTCAGTTGCATGCACAGGTTCTGCTGTATATGTTTTAATTGTCCTGTTTGGGATGAATGAGGTGATTTGAACTGAATCACTGGATGAGTTGTATGCAGTGTTGTTACAATACAGACAAACAGCTAAGCCTAAAATGTGCCAAATCTGAATCACTGAATCACTCTCTGTGTTCACTTTCTAGTCATATTTTTTTACCTCCCTTAAGAGAAGTTTTCTATGTTTTACTTCTTAGAGCTGGAAATAATTTGCTGCCACGATTTCTTGGCAAATTATCTGTGGTCTGCTGTTTCAATGGAAACCCCCATGGAACCAGAATTACTGGATATTAAAACTTTTTTAAAGAGATGTAGAGCTCAAGGCTTATTCACTTTCTGCAATGTTGTCCTTAAGTAACTCAACAGTATTGTGCAGCTTGATAGGTATGTAAGGTTTTATCAGATCTTAATGATTTGGTCACACACGGCGGTAAACTCTATAAAGCTGCAATTATTCTGTCATTTCATCAGGAGTGTTTATGTAAATTAGAGTTTGTAAAGAAACTTTGGGACAGATGTCATCTTATTTCCTATTTTTCTCACTTCATTCACGTCCAAAGGCAAGAAAACTTGTAATTTTCCCGTCTATCACTAATAAACATTTCCTGAAGAAAGAAATGCTGTTATTGTCTTGTTGATTTGCTGCTCAAGAAATGAAAATACGCATTAGGTGTAGAAGCCGTTTCACCGGCGTCAGTGTGGTTTTCTTAGGGCTTCAGCTCGGAGCTTCAAGATAAGACGCACATCACAAGTTTCATATAACCTGCATGCAAGAACTCACGTGTTCACATAAGAGACGAGAAGAAAAGAAAAGAGAGGACTGAGATCTCCAGCTGACATAAGCACAGAGAATTTACGCTATAGCTGAAGCAGGACATTTGTACAAGGCCCAAATCTCCAACCAGTCCCATCGCCATGGTGACAGGAGTAGGGCTCCAACAATGGACCGCAGTCAAACCCCTCAATGGTTTTTCACTTGCAATGCGCCTTAAGACAAATGATAAGAACAACAATTCGTGAACTAACCTCCAAACTGATCGACTCTATGTGTCATTTGCCCATACCCTCTGATATGACCCATAGCAGCATTTGATGGATTAGCGTCCCTACAGCAGCAGGAGAAATTGCACAAAATGGCGGAAGCAGGCAACTGAAGGAATGAAAAAAATACAGTATATAAATGCCAAAATCTAAACCTTGATATATATGACCAAGATAAGCAAGATAATGGATGACTGGTGTTATCTAGAATTCTTGTTTTTTTTTTCTATTTATACATATGTGAAGAAATATATATGTGTTCATCACTCTTTTATTTTCATTGTGTGAACAGAATAGATTGATTTCTGTGAAGAGGTTGTGGGTTGTGTTTTCTGGGAAAATCCAAAAGGTGACATTTATGGTCAGTGGCTCTTCTGCTCCTCTATTACAACAACAGTGAACAACACAGGCTACCATTAGCTAGATCATCAACAAACAAACAACGTCCACATACGTAACAACATGGCGTTACACAGTTATTGAACCTTCAGTGTGACAAAGTACAGAAACAGTCGACAGGAAATACAAATATTCTAGCACATAACCATGTTGAAAGCAACAATTTATTTCACACTTTTTGTAAAGATTAAAGAAAACAATAATTTAAGAGGTGATGGTGATGCCACATTTTTAGATTTGACAGAACCCGGGTAGCTGTTTCCCTCGATTTTCTCTGTGCTGAGCTGAGTAAACCAGCTGATACATTATAAAATGCTGGACTATCCATATACATACATATATATATATATTTATACATCCACCATATTCTTTAACTAACCTTAACTAACTAACCAGAAAAGCAGCTCACCTCGCTGCACTGCAGGACTGAACATGACAGAAGATCCTTCGTCCCCACTGCCATCAGACTGTACAACACATTAGTTGATGGCAGACAGACTGAACAATGAACTAAACAACTGCTTTGACTTCACTCACTATGTATATTTACTATTAAATATACACAGAACTCACTTTTGTAAATAATGTACTAATTACTTGTTCTGATTTCATTTAATATTATTTTGAGCTCAAGAACAATTGAATTCCTCATAGAGGATAAATAAAGCTCATCTCGTATTTTTTTACTTGCTCAAACACCCGACTTTATCACTAGGAAGCAGTATTTTACGAAAGGTCTCTTGAAGGCAGAAGACAAATATTAACACACACGGGATGTATTTTAGCCCATGATAAATGATCCATTTGGCTTATACTGTAACACTGAAATGATGATAAATCCTTACTTAAATTATTGTCTGTTGCATTTGTCTGCACCAACCTTTTCTGTGTTAATGATGAATTATCATCATTAAGTTTGAAAGACTCCCTGGGTTGAACAGGTGGAACGGTCTGTGGATCAGCTCAACGTGTTTAATTGTTACAATTGCATAAAACTGCACCAGTAAAATCTTTCCAGTCTCTGGCTGAAAACAAATTCTCTGGTTGACTCTGCAGTGTGATTATTTTGTCATTTCCTGCAGCTCTGTGCATACGTATTGGCTTGTACAACATTGTTTTGAGTCTCTCTGCCACACAATCCTCTACAGACTTTGGTTTCATAATAAGTACTTCACGCCATTCTGGCTGAGAGAGACTCTCTTGTGAAATAAGTACTAAAGCACAATGTCTATTCATAGCTCATTAAAGCTAATTTAATAGTTACATAAACAGCTTGGCCAGACAGAGCTTGACAACATCATTTTTAATGTTCATTAAAAGAATATAATCAAAGCAGTCAGATAATTGGCTTGACTACTGTATTAGCCTCAGTTTGCTATTGCAAATCAGCACTTGCTTTGGTCATTGATGACACCAACCTCAGAAATTACAATAAAAAGACATTTGTAGTTGCTTGTCATAGTGTATATGTGTGTATATGGGCTCTGCCAGCTCCTTTAAATGTCTGAATTGAGTATTTGTATTTGTATCTAGACATGGCATTCAAAGGCAGAAGCCTGAGCCATTCTGCTTTGAAGTCTGATTTCCTGTTGTTCTGATGTTTAAAGCCTTGCCTTTAGGCACCTGTTCAATATATAAAGCACAAGAGCACACCAAGGAATATACGAATAAGCAAGAAACAAACACTGCATTATCGCCTCATGACTCCAAACGAAACCTTTTTTTCATCGCATACCAAAGTTAATAGGATGGTGGAATTATTAGTAAGTGGTCAACGGCCAAAAAATTTGCATTCAAATTGTGTTTGTTTACTGGTTTAGTCTTGGAAGAGGTACAGGATGCTTTATTAATTCTATTTTGCTCTTCAGCTGGTAAACAGCTCCAGGCCATTAAATGAGACAGTAATGGCAGTTTGTTTTATGCTGTCCTCAACTGTTGCTTCTTCTAATGACTTTTAATATAAGCTCTGTCTATAATCAAAGGGAAAAAACCCCTGTGATGTCTTCTGTGTTTTCCAAAGATGAGCTCCTTAAGCATTATTATGTATTGTTTTGAAAGTAATATTCTGACAAATTTGAAGTGACAAAGGTAACATGTTTGATCTTTTGTGGGGATAAATACAAACGTAATTGGCAATGAAGTTTTAATTAAAGGTACAATGTGTAACAATGTGAAGAATTTGTATTAATCGCTTTTTAATTTCCAGCCACTGAATGGGTCATAACCTTAAAAACTTGCCTTCCGTGACTTTCTCAGTTGCCTACATCCATGATAACAGCTCGTAAACTAAAATATGTAGAGGTTGTGGGTCAGCTTTTTTCTGTGAGTTTTATGCTCACTCCAGAGCATCTCAGTGCCTCTCTTCTGCTCCTCTACAGCGGCAACACAAGCTACCGTTAAAAGTTGGCTAACATCAACGAACCCAGCATGACATAGACTCCAACACAAACTTAGATACAGTATAGATATAGATACAGATTAAAGAAAACAAGAGCTTAAGAGGTGATGGTGCTGCCACATCTTTTAGGTTTTGACAGAACCAGAACTAGCTATTTCCTTGCATTTTCCACGTGTTGAGCTAGGCTAACCAACCTATAGCTTCAGCTTTCTATTGCAAAATGCCAGAATATATATAACTTTTTCCATGATAAAACACCCAACATTATGTCGAAGCAGTAGCCTGTTTTACAAACGGTCTCCTGAAGGCAGTAGATAAATATGAACATATATTTTAACCTATGATAGATTATCAGGTAACACTGAAAAGTTGTCAAATCCTTACCTAAATTGCTTCCTATAATTTTGTTACCCATCTGTTGAAGTTGTCTGCACCTACCTTTTCTGCGGTATCATATTTTATATCATGACATTTGAAAGACTTCCTGGTTGTTTGACACGTTTAATTGTTTAATTGTTTAATTGTTACAATCTTTTTGCAAGACTTCAGGGAAAAAAAACAACTTCATTCAAATTCCAGCCGTATAGAGTTAGACTCAACACGACCGGCACAAAAGAATGACAGGCTCACAATGAGACGCTTTTTCCTGCTCTTCGTCAGCACGCGCACCCACACCTGGATGGAGCCGACCAGACAGACGGTCTACAGCGGTGCCAAACAGCACAGAGCTTTTTTTAGAATGTGATCTGCTCTTATCAGTGTTGCTAGACTCACTGCAGACCCAGAGGGTGACAGGCCCACAGGGAAAACTCCCGTCAGTCCAGATGGTCATTCTACTGTGTGAAAAATGGAGCAACAGATAGGATTGTGTTGTGAGTGCCGGCTGAGTGACCGGAATTACATGGAGATATATCGACACTGTTTTGGAAAATGAAGTATTAATAATCAACATACAATACTTTGTATTATATAGAAATAAAATGGGTATTATGAATAGCTAACGAATAGACTTTCAGAATATTTAATTCACCGCTGTGATGTAAAACGGTTCTGGGACCGCCAAATCAAATTCAGCTTGAAGCCCTCATTCAGCCTTGAGCTGTGCTGTTGTCCTTATCATTTATCAAACAGGGCGTGTGTGGTAAGGGTTCACTAAAGTACAACAGGCACTCTCGCAAAACTGAACACATCAACACTGCCACCAACAGGTTTTTGTTCACAAGCATTTCTCTGATTATACATTTCTCATGTACATGCAGATGATGTGTTTTATGGTCATCACACGTTTCACGCCTCCGGTTTGATGTTTTTTGTTTTTTTTTGTTCTTCCACGTCTGCGTCGTTCCAGTCAAATAAAAAGGTAAGAAACTGAGAAGAAAAGATGTTTTTCTTCACGTGTAATTTTTGCGTGAAATTGAGAAAAACAAAAAATACATCCAATGAGAAAAGATGAGGAGGGAAAAAAAAAGATTTTATTTTATTTTTATCAGTAGGTTACGATGACTCTGAGACCTGAGGGAGAAAATAACATTTTGAGGTAGCAACATAAAGAAGTGTAAGCCCTGGTATGATGTGATTTTTCTTCCTGCTTTTTTATTATCTGCAACTAGAAGTATTTTTGCTTTTCTCTTTACAAATGTCTGTCTTTACTTTTCTGTGTTAAACGTAGTAAAAGTTAAGATTCTCTCCTCATATTATCCACTAAAACCTTCTCCAGTTGCTGGATTTAAAAATCAAAGGAATGAACACCGGTCACATATTAAGCAGCATTTTTCGATTTGGGAAAAGAAGCATCTAAATAGCCTGTCTGTACGGGAGAGACAAAATAGCAAGGACAGGAAAAGGACGAGCAGAGAACAAGCAATGAACAAAAGCTTTTTTAAAAATTGCCCAGGAAGGTGAACCAATTATGAGAAAAATAAAGACCATCTGTTCAAAGATGTAAAAGTAATGTTTAGTGCCGGGAGGCCAAATTACACAATATCTCCCTCATGATGTACATAATAATGGATACTTATCATGATGAAGTCAATTTTACTTTTCATTTAATCCTGAATAAACACTAATTGAAAGTAGCTGGACTGTTGACTGGAACCGGGGCAGTTTTTTGTGCGTAATGTTGTTTTTGCAAAGGTCTAAAATTCATAACATTTTGAATCGTAAGCAATTTTCCAAGTAATGAAATAGCATATACCCACATGACTGCTGATTTTTTTAAAAAAAGAAGAAAAAAAAGAAAAAGGCAACTCAACTCTTTGTTATATTCTTCAGGCACCGCTGTCCCTTCAGGGTTTCCATCCTGTTGTGCCATTACAGTTTCCATTATCAAACCTCTCAGAGTTCAATGGGGGGATATTAAAAGTTCTTAAAGTGTTTTTAATTTTCAGGCCTCAGCTCAGCCCAAAGACCTCGTAGCTTGTTACCATTTTTATGAAAGGTCTGTTGGATAATTGTGCCAGAGGTTCAGACCGGGGACTATTGAATGAGTAATTTATTCAGTGTTCGGCACAGGATTAGTGTGACTGGTTCCCCGTTTTTTCTACAGGGGGAAAAAATACATATACAAATTACATTACTCATTGCATCTATGAAAAAAAAAATTACAAGTGGTCTTTTTTTAAGCATCTTTGGTGATGTCTCCGCTAGGTCCATGTTCACAATGCATATATTGGTTTGTGGCTACTTGATTAATTACATTACATTTTGAATTTCCACCACCAAAATACAAAATCACATGTAGCCATTTCTATCGCCAGATTCAGTTTAAGGTCATTAATATTTTTATTTTATATATATATATATATATATATATATGTTGATGTAGTGTATTTTCCTGAATAAGCTGTGTATAATAAACTAACTGACAGAGAAAATGAGAAAACCACAAGTGCTCCAGCTGCTAAATAACTAGTGGAGATCTAAGAAACAAAATATAATAAAGCAGGTTGGTAGGTTAATCTCTCCATGGTCTTGGCCCACTATTGCAAATGCTTGCACAATACGCAGCACTTGATAAATACCTAATTCGCAAATGTTAAATTGCATGACTAAAGACCACACACAGCCAGTTGCTGTGACTCAGCAGGTGAAGTTAATTGTCCACTAAGTGAAGGTTTGCTGACACAATCCCTGCATCCTCTTGTGAGTTTGTTTGAGTGTCCTTGATCAAGACTAACCCTCAGTCCTCCCGACTGTTTAGCCACTGCTTTGTGTGCGGTCGAATGAGAGTGAAATTATAAAATGCTTTCACTTAAAAACCGTTATGAATCCTGTTTTTGCACACACACACACACACTGTGGCAAAGCAAGGCGGTCTCACACAGCCCGACCTATCCCTACACATCGTTAGCGCTGTGTCGCTGATGGAGATTTTGTAACAGGGAAAAAAACTCGTCTGTCACGTAGCGAGTTGGACTTTTGAAACGGCAACACACAGATAACAGAAGGGAGGAGGATGCTGGCTGAAATGGATTATTACGGCAGAGTACATCCTGACTAGACCAGAGCAGACTAACTTAAAGGTGCAGTGTGCGGGATTTAGTGGCATCAAGCGGTGAGGCTGCAGATTGTAAAAAAACAAACAAACAAGAAAAGCCCTCTCTAGAACCAGTGTGTGGTTTGTGTTCTGTGCTACTATAGAAACATGGCACTGTGTGGAAGAGGACCCCGTCCATCGATATGAATAACTCATTCTGAGGTAATGAAATATATAGGAGTGCATATCCCTAAAATCCTGCATACTGCACCTTTAATCATATGGCCATAAGATTTTAAACTGTGTCATCAGCGGCTGAATGCGCATTCAGAGGAGTAAATTAGAAAAAGTTGACTTTAGAATATTATTACTAGCATCTCTGCTTGTGATTTGTAATGATATGAAAACTAAAACTGAATCCTAATCTTTGAGATCTATCCTCTTTATTTCCCACCTCCCTACCTCTACATGAACAAACACACCGACGGAGCGAGGAAGATATCTGGAAATCAAATTAGACCGTAGGACCTGATGGAAACCTGATAGGGATCTAAGGGGGGGGGGGGACACGGCTTCAATCAGCATCACCAAACAACAGCAATTACAGTGATTGTTGCTGGTTGCATTTTACAGCTTGCAGACAACAAAACCTCTCTATGTCAAACTGCCATCTAGTGTTCAAATACGTCACAGTTTCCAAAGCTGCTTCCACAAGAGCTTTCTCCTCCATGTTATAAATCACTGAAGGTTTCGACCCATCCGAGTAATCGCAGTTTCATGATAGCTACACATGTTTGAGAGGCTCTATGTGCATCATCTCTGACACGCACCTCCATGTCTGCTGTTCCGGTGTTAGTCTCTTTCCTCCCTCTCCAGCCCTGTCACCACTGTGATCAGTGATTCTTCCAGAAGTCGATGAGGTTCATCTGCTCCAGCTTTCTCTTGTCAGTTTCAGCTATCTGAGCCTCACTCTTGAATACCGGAGGAGCCGCGAGCTGCAGCACGAGCCTCAGTCATTTGCCTCACTCTGGAAACTGGCAGTTTTACAGAGATCAGGTCTAAAAAAAAAAAGGATCAATCCTGCTTCATGGTTAAGCCTATATGGACACGAAGCAAATGATTAAGCTGTGGTTGTTTTTGATAGACAGGATTACTAATGGCTCTTATGGTTGAGCTGCTGTCCAGTATGAAAAGCATATATTTTATAGTTAATACAGATTTGCTTTCATAAGGAGATTTTCAGGTCCTAACAATCTCAGAGCTTTTATTCCCCATCCTCTTAAAATGATCTCCACGCATGTTAAGGTCCTCAGACAGACTCAAATCCATCTGCAGTCTAGAAAAGAGAAAAGTACATTAAGAGCATGGACAAATAAATAAATCCATTAAATTAGTCACTCATTTTGTGGTTTTCAACAATCCCACTGATCTAAAATTTGTTTCTCGTACAGAAAATGAATCATTTCAGTCTGACAAAGGAAACAAACCATGCGCCATCTGTTTTTTGAACAAACACATTTTCTTTCTGGGTATAATGTTTTTGCATCATCCTCAAAATAAATAAATAGTATTCAGCCTTGGGATGCACTAGTTCAGGATAGGTCATAATTTTTCATTTCTCTATTTGTGATCCTCCTCTGGGTTTTTTTTTTTTTTTGGCAGCTATCTCAGTTGGGACCTTTAAATTACCTCGGTGCATTGTGATGAAAAGTACCTTCAACATGATATTTGGATTTTCACGACAGCATCATGAGATCTGTTCGCGGTGAGCTCAGACGGACAAAAAGACTGCGGTCGGCGCGCGTCTCTTTCCTGTCCTGAAAGCAAGTCGGAAGCACAAAACTCACAATGTCATTTTCGTGCTGAAAGTGCAGCATGACACTGAGACGCAGTCGTGAGGTATTTCTATATACTGTAGCAGCGCAGACAGCTTATTAGCAAAGGTATCAGAAACATAGACGCCTCATTTAATGAAAGCCTAGATGCCAGTTTAAAAGAGAGGCTTTTAGTTTGTATCAGTGTAAACAACTGGTATGTGAGAATGTTTGCGGTGGAAGCGTCATCTAGAAAAACCTTTTTTAAAAATGTTTAAATCCTGTAAATTGTTTGTTTTTTTTTATCTTTTAAATTCATGGATCCGCAATGACATGATATTACCTCGGTAAAGTGATTGGACAAATGCAGAGAAGGAGAGATGAAAGAGACAGAAAAATAGAGTCAATAGCAGGCTTCATTTTTGAACTGATGTCTAAATGGTCTGCTGTTTGACAAATGGGTAATATATCAGCACTATTCATTTGCCCTCAAACACTGCTCAACCACTCAGCTCAGGCTAACATAACATTTTATAGATTTGTTTTTAATTGTACAGCATCTTAGGGCATACGTGGTTGGCCGTAGAGAGTAACTTTAGCATCCAAAAATATGGGATTCAGAAATAATAATAGGTCTACGTTTCACAGTGTAAGTGAGGATTACACTCTTTTCCTTCCAATGGTCAACACAGTATTAAACAATAGATAGCTTTTAAAATGAATTTTTCCTATAAGACATTTTTTGGAGGAAACCCTATTTCTCTTAGTGTTTTTAGACCAGGTGATATTTCACAGTTTCATTTCAGAGAGTTTTTCGGTACTTTTTCACAGGCTCTGACTTGAAATTGATCTTGGCAGGGTAAGGAGCAGGTCCCAGGTGCTTTATATTCAATAATGTTATCTCCAGTTGTTCAGAAAGAACCTGAGGTGAGCAGACAGGGAACTTGGAGAGGTTTCACACTAACATTTGAGGGGTGGAAAGAGTGGTTAGGAATTTCAGAGGAGTTGGTAGCGCTGCCATCCATCTTTCAAGAATTGATGGGTTCAGATTAAAGGGAAAAGCTGAAATGTCTCAGAAAGGCTACACCGCTAAGCCTGTTGTATTTGATCCTCGTGCGACAGGCGCTATTCTCTGGCATGGTACACGTCCCACACCAACAAGTCACCAGACATGCAGTTAACTGAACTGACAGACATTTTAATGAACACTGTTATGTTCTGCTGAAGGACTCCAAAGGTTAAACCCAGAAAACATTACCTCTCAGACAAAGTGCTTTGTGTCCCAATAAAATCATAATGCAGCCTTGGTGAAATGTAGCATACTTAATGATTATTTGTTCAACGTGTCCAAGGTGTGACTGGAATTTGAATTAATACACTTCCTCTACAGTTTGCTTCTTTGGTTTTGTGCAACATTTTACTTTAAACCTGTTGGACAAAATGGACAAATCTATTTGTATGCTTCGTGTTCAACAGCAACATAAATGAATTCCCAAACAAATTACAACAAGATCCTCACAAATGAGTTTTTTTTTTTTATTCTTCGTATCAATTATACAGTAACTGCAGACATTTAATTGTGCTGTTGCTTCAATAGACCGCCTTCATTCCTAATTTAAAGCTCTTATCTCTCATACATACTGCACCGTATACGAATCAAGGAGAAAAATGTGAAACTTAGGCATCAAAGCAAATTGGCTCTGTTTTTGACTGTTTCATTTACTCTTGCTTCTCCCTATAATAATCAGACTTTCCAGATACTGTAGTTTGTTTATGCGTTCGCTATTAGTGACCAGTTGTTAAGGCAAATACACCGTCCCCTTGAGTGGAGCACAACTACCAGCTCTAGCTGTGTCTTCTGCGGCGGTTCGTGTTCTGTTTGTGGAGTTTTAAGCATAAAGAAGATCAATGAAGGTCATTAGTAAAAGTCCCATTTAAAGCACCTGTGTGAATAGCGGCAGAGTTTGTCTTATCAGCTGAGACACTATTAAGACGAGCAAGGCTTCAATCTCTGCCTGTGCCTCTGTGCTGCAAGGCTGTAAATAACCACCAGGTTAATGAAGTGTTCCATGTGTGGGAGCTTACATTTACTCTCCAATAAACTCCTGCCAGGGACAACATCACTCCCAATTTCTTATAATGGCATTTTAATAGATACTCATTTAAAATCACCACTGCAGCGTCACTGCAAAGGGACAGCAGCAGGTGCCGTGCAGAGCAAAGGCTATGTACAGTAATTGTGTGTGTATGCATATGTTTTGTGTGTGTGTGTGTGTGTGTGTTAAGTGTGTCTTAGCCAAGGTAAAAGAAAATAAAGGGAGCAAGGCTCTGAAACGAAGAGGAAAGAGACACTATAAACTCAAATTGCCACCCTGCGGTCGTATGCCTCCGTGAGCCCGTCAAGTTGCAGTTTTCATCTATGATTCATATAATATATGAAGATATTGAAGGACTTTAATAAAAGGCATTATGTGTATTCTGTTGTGAAATGGTTCTCACTTTGCTGACATTGTATGATTCCAGTGAGTCATTTTCAGCAGGTTTCTGTCCAAATGTCTCACAACTTTTAAACAAATTGTCACAAAAGCGTCGTCATGGTTTAAAAGTTTGTCCATTAGATGTAGTATTTCATGCAATAACACACAACCTCAGCTGCTGATTGAGGAGCTGATAGATGTAAGAGGTATTTTGACAAACACCCGAGGGTGGCTGACAACTTTTGATGCCGTACTGAACCTCTGGTCTGGATCATCTAATGTTGTTTCAAACTCTTCCACGGTTTGTCAAAGTCTTTGTCTAACCTTTTGTTTCTGCAGCTCCTCATACACGGTGGTGTTTCCTTGTTGTTTTCCGTCTTATATGGCATTTGTGTTTGTTTCTTGTATTAATTCAGTGAATGTTGCAGTTTCTTTATTGGTCCACACATGCAGACACACATATTCACTAAATCTGTTCCATTGTCCTTATTTGCATCTTTTATCGATGCGCCATCTTTTCCACCTCTCTCAAGCTTAAAAACCTTTTTGCGATATTTTGCATTTTTCAACTGAGGTTTTATAATACGCTAATTGAACATCTGGATGGAATCTCATCTATTGGGAACACGCTGTCTTCATTTTGAGATGTGTTCTGTTCAATAATGGATCAAAAAAAGTATTTTTAAAGAACATTTTGAAGTCACAGTGAAGTTAACCATTGAACTTTTGGATAAAAAATGTCATCACTTAATTTTATCTTCCTATATGTGTGAAATTTTGTCATAATCGGCATTTGAATTCTTGATTTACGGCCAAAAACGTGTTTTGTGAGGCCACTGCGACATTGACCTTTGACCTCTGGCCACCAAAATCGAATTAGTTCATCGCTGAATCCAAGTGAACATTTGTGCCAAATTCAAAGAAATTCTATGAAGCTTTTCCTGAGGTTTTGCATTCACAGCAATGGATGAACAGGTAGATGACTCAAAAAATGTATCTGCATTTCAAAATAATGAAATAAAACCTAATCAGGGTGTGTAATTCACCAAGAGGCTTACAGTAACCATCACTGTATCACTACTACTGTCACTGCTGTGTTGATGGAAATAAATCCAATAACCTTACATATCAAGTCTGATGAAAATCCATGTTGGTAGCTCTCATGTGAAATACAGTGGTTGAGACCTGCACAGCATTTTGTATGTGTGTGTGTGTGTGTGTGTGTGTGTGTGTGTGTGTGTGTGTGTGTGATGTAAATTAGTATTGGTTAGTTTAATGAATATAAATAGTG
>JAPQRN010000005.1:4193962-4210188 GCA_037367275.1 Coranthus polyacanthus | reverse complement strand
CTGAAGGGAGCGTTGATGGTCTTTATGCAAAAGGAAAAGAGACCTCTCTCTCTTTTGTATTCTAGTGACAACGACACGCACGCACTTTAATCAAGCCACACCGTACCAGGTTGCTTCTGAATTATACGGTATCATATGTTTAAATTCAGAAGGGTTATGTTTTGGCCCCGGTCTCTTCATTGACCTTCAGTCTAGGGTGCAACCGAAAGGGGAGGCTTGGCTCCTCTTAATAAGACATGAGCTCACCCGAAAACATGATTTGCAAAATTTTGGGGGGTCTGTACAATATCGACCTGTTTTTTCATCATCACGGTGTACGTGTGAAATGAGGCCGTTATCGATGTACGATTCGAGGGTGATCCATCACTAATTGACTTTAACAAAGATGCCAACTTGTATGCTACTCTTACCATCTCCACTGAAGCTTGGTGGGATGTAATATTGTACGTTTTACTCACTTTAACTCAACAATGAGGAAAACAACTGGCTTTCTTGATCTAATCCACAATTCAACTTTTACTAATTAGAGTGATGGTGAATAAAAGCTAAATCAAGTACTTTACATATGTGTCATTTCTGAACATTTTCAAATATAGAAATAAAAAGAGTCTTGGAGTCTTATCGAGTCTAAAAAGAGAGTTGTTTTTATTTCAAAACCCACAACTAAAAAGGCAATTTTGCATTTCCTGCTCAGAAACAGCTGATCATTTATGAAGGACTTGGTTTTCCTTCTTTCTAAAACAAAAAAAAAACATACAATATTTTTTATTGGTGCTGAAAAACAAGCAACAGTTAATTTTCATCTGTTTTCTAATCTTATTGTTCATAATCGTACCTTCAGGAATAATGATAAATTAAAGCTAAATCAAGTACTGTGATTACCTTCTACCAATGCCAATAACTAATCAACAACCAGAAAATTTGAGGAGGGGGAGATTAAATGGAAAAGGGTAGAACAAGAGGCGAAATGCAGAAGAAACAGATGCACAGACCTCTGCAATCAACATAATCAAACCCCTGATATTTCCAATGTATGTATCTTCCATTGTTCTCATCAATGCTTTGAACTCACCAAGGCTAATAGGTTCCTTAAGCGTAGATTGCTGAATGTCTGTGGGGAGTTTAACAAATGCGAGACAGAAATAACGTTCTATCTTTTTCCAAGCATGGTCAATATTGCACCGCAGCAGTCTCCGTTCTCCTCAAGCCTAATAGACAATCCAAAGTATTCCAGCATCGATCAGTCCTTTTGTTACCTGTTTTGTGTCCTTCTTGTCTGTCTGTGGGCAGATCTACTTTTTTCATAAAACTTGGGAGGAAGGGAAGAGCATTGGTCAAGGACGAACCCTTTAAATTCTGAAGCAGATCCATAAGCAGAGGCTGCAACTGTTTTTCACTTTATTTAACGCTGAAGGGCCCCAGGCGAACCTTAGAATAACAGAATAGCTAAGATACAAAAAAAAAAAAAAAAAAAAAGAATGAATAAATCAACCAAGCGCTGGCTCCAAATTAGAACTAAGACCTTTGTTACCATGAAAGGAGTCGGTTACACTAACCGGCTCTGACCGACAAAAAGGAGGAAAACATAGGTCATAATTTGTGGTTTGTTTGGAGTATAATAATATTGTGGAACAAGAAGAGTGGGCTTGGAGGAGGTCTGTGCTCTCTGAGTTCTAGTTTACACTGTGAGTTTCTCTGGTTAAAGCCTGAACCTGTACTGATCATTTATAAGAGATTTACAATGTAAATATACAGAAGACTTAGTCAAAACAGGTCTTATTACCATGGGACTTAGTTAATACACTGCTGCGACTATGGACAGATGCAGCGATAATAGTCTCACTGAGACCTGTGTGCGACACATGTACGCTTGTTTGCGCAAAGCTGACTGATTGAGCATCGAGAGTCACACCAGATAAACAATAACACGCCGGGTTTGTTTTAACAACGAGAAAGTCGATTTCACCCGAAGGGACTGGATGTCCCAGTGGCTGGATAGAAGCATTGTTTGATAGACAGATAAATAAATTGGTAATACTGGTAATTAGTGAAATTAGTATACAGACAGTATGCAGAGTTTAGAAGTTAAGGGTGGGTTTATTTGTAACAGGTCAGTATCGATACATTTTTTTCTCAAATCCTTTTTATCCTCCTGACGATTATCAGAAAAAAAAATATGAATCTTGTAATGTTCAGTGTTATGTAGTTGTGTCCTTTACAGGAAACAGACGTCTGCGTGGACATCTGCTTTCAATTCCTACAGGTTTATTTTGTTCAATCTGGCGACCCCAGCTCCAGTCCATTGAGGGGTGTTTGTATAAGACCCCGTTTTCTTATTTGATTGTGTTTTAAGGAGTACATGTCTGTCAATAGAACATTTCTCTGTATGTTCTGATGAATGAGTGATAACGAGAGCAAAACTCCCATGATGGTTAAGTAGCGGACCATAAAAACAGCGCTGTGTTGTTTGAACAGATTTGAGTGCCCGACCTAAAATTTGTCTTTTTAAAGAGATAAGACTTTCTGCGCGCTTGACTCTGCGCATATGCATGTATTTATTTTCCGTAAATCTGAGATGATGTTGACTTACTAGGTCACTCTGAAACGCTATCCAGCGGTTAATTTATGGCTATCGTATTCTCTGGCACTGAACTCGGGCTTGAGCCTGAAATAAACCTCACCTGTTATCAACATACACGTTTAGCTTGAATTACACGTGAAACACAGTTATGGAGCTAAAATTAACTGGAAAAAAAAAAAAGAAAAAATCACATTTAGATTAGATTATAGCCCAAATTACTGTCTGCTGATTCGGTTTGGTCTTTGTAATCTTGGGTTTCATGTCTTGAAACCATTTTGTCTTGACTGCAGTCAGTTCTTTTCGTACTCACTTTGACTTATGGAATTCACACCATTCTTTATACAATGTTCCTGATAGTAAATGAGCCGTAACATCTGTCAGCAAAAGCACTCAACAAGAGGCAATTAAAGGACTGACCTGTACCGTTTGTTTGTTTATTCTTTTATGGAATGACTGAGTGACTTACAACGTCTGTAATTTCAGTGTTGTGTTACACGAAACAGAGGAAAGACCTGGTTCAGAGTCACATTCTGCTCATTTTGATGTTGTGACTCAAATGTTCTGAGCACTTTGCACTGGCAGCAGTCGTGATTTTCTATACTAATTCAGTAGTGTTTTACGTCCACGTTTTCTCAGTAGCACACACTGAAAGCGAAGCCAGAAGATGAATGGAAATGTTAGGGTTAATTTGTGATGAGACTGATGATATGCTACCTGCGTAAATTAAAGTGTCAGACACAGAGCTACACGATATAGAGAAAATCCAGATTCTGCTTACAGTAAATATATTCTGCATTTCTGCATGGTGATAAAGTGCAGTAATTTAACTTTGTGTAGGAACAACTTTCACCTTTAAACTCGATCTGGGACTTTACTACGTTTCCCAGAATGCACCAGGTAGCATTATGTGCTCGCCTGCTTTGTATATTGAATAACCTCTCATTCCTACAAATCTTGTGTTTCCTCCCTTGTTCACATCAATCATGCACAGACCCCTGTGACCTTTTCTAGGACGCACTCGCTCCTAAATCAAAGCACAAACTAACAAGTCAATTAGCTTTCTTTTCCTGTTGATGTAACAAATCAATTAAGCCTCATTTCCTGTACATCTAAAGACTCTGTTCGTTCTGGTTTCCTGTTTGTTTCCTGCAGGCTCAACATACGACGGCCGTGCAGCTGCCTTGTTTGCGGCAGACCACATACACACATCAAACAGCTACAAATGGTCTTATCACAGCACATTAACCTCACATAAACATACAGTGAACCCTGACTCAGAGCAGCAGGGCAGCATGTATGTACATAACCACCCAGGCGTTTGTTCTGGACGGTCCGAACACAGGCTGAAAACCACCGAACTGTGTCAATAAACGGTCATTTGTGCCAAGAGACATATATCATTTGCTGTAAAGGGAGGTGCAAGTTTAACCCATTTCTAAAAAAAAAACTTGGCAGAACTGTGAATGTTCACTTATGGTAAAAACAAACATGTTGCATCTGGTCTTAATGGGTTTAAGAGCTCAACCTAGAATGAGTTTTCTGGTATTCAATTTTCTGCTCAGTATTTTGTACAATTGTTCATTTCTTCAGTAATTTGACAGTGAGCTTATTCATGACTTATTATCCCTTACTTACTTCGCTAATGCTCTAACCATCAGTCGTCCTTAACATGGGTCAGTGTCCAAAACAACTGGACTCTTAAGTTTCCCCAAAAATACAACTCAGTTGTGTTTTTATGGGACAGTATTTCAATAATCTCCTTTAAACTTTGTTTGGGTCAACACCAACTACTAAGGTACTAATTTATTTAACTGCGACAATCCACAATTTCTTAGATATAGGAATGTAGATGAATGCATTTTAAAGCCCCTATGGTTTTTTATTTTAAAATGTCTTACTTTGGTGACACCTACCTGTGGAAAGAAATAATCAAATACGCATCGCTGTGTCAAACAGAAAATCGCTCTCAACCGAATCGTTCTGTATCTTAAAAATGAACAGTGAAGTCAGATTTAAATCTAGATAAATATTTTATTTTTTGTCATGGTAATACTATTACAATCATATCATGCCATGAGTAAAACGTGAAAGACCAAACTATTCTGTATGGGTAAACAGTTCCATGTGTTTAAAACAGAATTATTATTACAGACATATGAGTTTGAAAATATGTTTGAACGTACATGAATTTAAAGCAATAGTTGAATCAGTGGCTGCATAAAAATACAGGAAACGACATTGGGAATGTTTCATATGATCTACAGTAAAACTATAGAAGTTAAATAAATTAAACAAATGATCTCTATGTGGGAAAAAAAAAAACCCCAACAAAAACACATTAAAACATGAATCCTGTCAGCAGACACATACAGAAAAGCAAGTGATAACACTGATACAAAAAAGGACAATACGGTCATCTGTCTCTCGTTTCAGTGAGAAACACGACGCAGGCTATGGTGGTTAGTTCCTGATTTTCTTTTAAAAATATACTGCATATCTATTTTTATATATATTTATATAAACAACAACAAAACTTTTGATAATTTTTACTTTTTATATATCTAAAATACATCTATAATATTTAGAAACAATATGTACAATTACCCCCCCCGCAGTATCAAACAAATTCTTCTAAAAAGGAAGAATAAATTAAACACCTATGTTTGTGAGGCCAGAGGGGTTAAGGGCTTTTTTTGCACACGCAAAACACAAGCGCGCGCACACACACACACACACACACACACTCACACACACTCACACTCACACTCACACACACTCACACTCACACACACACACACACACATATGGTTCCAGTTGTAATAATAACGGTAGGTATTTCATGTTCACTACTGATGCGCTCGTGTTAATTGACACCAACTTCAGTTTCTGTTTAGATCTCGCTGTCCTGGAGTCACTGATATGGAATAATGGGTGTCTATTTTTTCTACCGTGATCCATAAGGCAATAGTACGGACTATTGTGAGCTTCATTTTTCATGTATTCGCTCCTGCTCCGTGATTGAAACCTCATGAAACCTCCGTGCTTCATGGTCCAAAAACGCTCACGTTATGTGAACTTACGCGTCCATCGCGACTTCAATTTGTAACCGACATGCTCCTCTGACATGATTTGCCACGTCAACTGTAACCTTATTGAGCCTAACATCCTGAAGTGTTCTGTTACTTGAGTTCATTTCACATCCTTTCTCCATTTTTTTGTGAACAGAGAAGGAGGGTGCGCTGAGCTCCTGCAGGTTTTAAATACATGATCTCACATTTGACCGACGCCAGCATGTCCATATCTACAACAAGGCCGTGTATGCACCGCGGTGCCCCCAAAAGATGCTCTGTTAAAGGAAATCACTCCGTATTTGTGGGATCACTGTAAGAAACGTACAGATGCACACGAGTAAGGAGGAAAATAATGAAAACGTGGAGGATGCTGAAGATATGTGGTGGTAATTGTAGTGGTTGTAGACTCTGTCAGGAGGCTGCACTGTGATGTAGCCATTGATGATCCGGACCAGCGGGGGCGGAGGAGACTGGACCACGGTACTGTGAGAGAAGACCAGAGGGAAGACATGAAACATTAGATTAAAAATAGGAATGTATAGATTTCTATTCACCTTTTGAATTTTCAAAAGGTGCTTGAAATGACTGTGCTGTGATCAATGTTTTTGCTGTTGCACGTTTCAAACTTTATTTTCTGAACAGACTCATTATACTTTGGAAATTTTCATTAGTTTTTATTTTTACTTAATCTTCCGGTTTGATTTTTGATTTCAGTTTCATTTTACGAGTTCAGAATATATAGTTTTATTTTGAGGAAGCTGATTTGTATTTCGTTTGTGTTTGGAAAAGGGAAGATGAAAGAATGCATGACATTAAATATGATTTACAAAACCACAGTTTATTAAAGGCAGCATTATGTACAAAGCCTTTTTATTCTTGTATGAACCATTAATATTGGGATAAAAAAAAAATGAAGCTGATTTTTTACCTGCAATTCTGTTTCATTTAGTTTGTGTTGCATTGTTCTTTGTAGTTTTTATTTAGTTTTTTTCTTTTTGTTTAAGTTGTCAACTGTTTTTTTCACGGTTAGCTTTAGTCTTAGTTTTTTCGTTACCTATAATAACCCTGGTTGGGACAGTCCAAGCGAGCTGAACATTTCTGACTTTGAATCAAAATAGATCCCACAGTTCGGCTGCTGCAGCATTCTGCATATGATTTTATCGTGAACAGATTCGTTTCGTCATTTTCTTCCTCTTTTCTAAACTGAAACGCCGCGCTTCTCCTGTGGAATGAGAATCGTGCCTCAGTGTGCTGAAGACAGAACTCTCCCCTACATCCACATATTGTCCGCAATTTCCAGAGAAAATATGCAGAAAGAAAACAATGGAAATATTAATGATGGCAAATGCTGGAAGGAAAATAAATCTCCACTGCAGCAGCACCGACCAATCAGAGGAGATTTTACCAATAGAAAACTCCTGGGCATAAAACTCCCTGATCAGCTCATGGCTGCAAACCAACCGCCGGGCTGCCTACTCTATTTTTCTCGTTTTCTTCCTCTGCTCACATCAAGGATTCTGTCTGCCAATCTTTATCTGTCTCTATTTCCTCATTCATATCTCCTTTTCTGTAAACAACTCTGGCAATTAAATCATTTTTGCCGTTCTGTTTGATACTGCGCCCGCAGTATTTGTGTGGTTTTGACTGGTCTGTGGCCAGACAAAACAAACACACAAGTTCCTGAAATCCATTTGAGTGGATTTATGTTTAAGAGGCACAGATATTTTGAACGGTATTAAGTTATGTTCCAGTTATACATTTCAATCTCCAGCCCTCATCCTGAGTTTTTGTGTCTGCAGATAAATGAGAGTAAGCTTAGAATAATGGACAAATTATCTTGGATGCTTGGCTCAACAATGCCATAACAGAAGACGTCTCTGTTCAGTCAAAGAGAGGCTTGCTAATCATTTCAAATCTATTATTTGATGCAGAAGAATCTTTCCAAGAAAAATATGAGCATATAATTGAAGGACTGCCTTTTGGAGACTTGTTTTACTTAAAACTCTCTCTAAATAACAGAGAGATGCTTACATTTTTTAGAACAAGTATTTGGTTATGAAATAAGTTTTATTTAACAGAGAACTGCATTTGCTTCTGTTTTTCAGACTCTACCTCTTCTTTTTTCGTTTGGTCACCTTTTCAGACATTAAAATATACAAAGACATGCACCATGGACACTTTGTAGCATGTGTACACAAACAGTCCTTTTGGTTAAAAATACACGGACGGTCTCTCAGACATAATGTACACAAACGTCACAAACCACCCCTGTTCGCCTCAAAAACAGACGTTACATGGTGGGATTTTTCTTTCCGTGACTAATTTGGATCGGTGGAACTGTACTTTATCACACACCTGCTCAGGGGTCAGTTTGAGGAATCTGCAACACCAAATCCCATTTACAGAACCGTTCGGTGGCTTTCCTTTTTACTACAAGACCTGCATCACTCACAGTTTAATGTGTTTTGTTTGTTACCGTAGCTTCACTAAATGTCAGAGGAACTCCTGATTCAAACACATGCAGTTTGAAGGCGAACTGGAAAACTATTCCACGCCAGTTACTGTAAATGTAAAGATGAATGTGTTGATGTTAGGGATCGAGTTGATCTCCTCAAGACTGAAACTTCTAATAATGGATAATAAATTTCAATGTAAAATCACAGAATTAATGCAGACTCAACGCAAAGTAAGCGCATATAAATTCAAACTCTGTTCGATACCGTGCGTATTTTTTTAAAAGCGTTAAATATTTCAAATTAAATGCAAATATTACCAAGTTAGTTTGGTTTGCGTCGATGATTATAGTCCAGTGACGTGATTCATGATCCAGCCCTACATGATCTTGAACCAAATAATGGGTGTAAAAGATTGATGGATGGGTGTTTTTTTTTTTTATTTGCTAACTGTCCACAAGCATGAGGACAGATAAAATGATATCTTTATAACAAACTAGTTTCAACACAGCAGACCACACCTTGCGCAGAGGTCTCCTTTTTTGTCTGAAAGTGAGCTTGGTTTGTTGTCCGGTTAGTCCCTGCCCGGGGCTACTGTGCGAACAAAACCGGATACTCAGTAGGAATTCCCAGGCTGCTGTTTTCACATCTAAGTTACTCATACCGGCTAGAAACCAGTCTGGACTCCTACCACACTGCAGGGTGTGTGTATATGTGCTGAAGTGTGCGCAGACTGCGCGAGGAATATGGTGATGTGATATGATGGCTCTTAAGGCCTGCGGCACAACATCAGGAAGTGTCAGCTTTATTCTACAGACAAGCAAAGAGACTGCGTTACACACTTCCAATTTTCCTTCTCTCCTCTCACATCCTCTCCGTCTTTTCTTTCTTATTGTCTTCACTTATGACCTTTCATCTCACGTTTTCTACATTTAATCTCATGTTTTTCCTCATACAGCAAAACAGACAGGTGGTGATTATCGACAACAAAAAGGACAACATATACCCCAGTAATGACATGTCTGTGTGCCTTGGGCTCCTCTGTCACGGGCTCCTCTTTTTGTTTGATTTCCTCTAACTTTGTGATATATTTGGGGTTTTGTCACATCTCTTTGTCACACCGCTTCCTTCCCAATACCCACTCTCTCTTTCCCCTGTATTTTGTCTTCTTACCTCTCCTCGATGCGAACCCAGAGGTCGTTAAAATGCCTATGCCGCTGTTTTTTCTGTTTGTTCCTTCTCTTTTTCTTCAGCATTTTCCTCTCTGCTTTCTCCAGCAGCTCCAGGCTATCTGGTGGAAAGAACATGTGAGGTAACTGTTCCTCCTCCAGGGGATGCCCCTGGTCCTCCTCTCTGTGGGGAAGCTCATGAAGGAAAGGTTCAAGAGCAGGGGACTCGTCATGGAGGTCATCTGATTCGGGCAATGCAAGTCTGGTGGAAGATCTCCTGCAAGATGCAGATTATAGTTGAATTAAGTTGAATACAAAATGTAATATTACAGTTTTTCTGAATTGCTGAAGCACTAATTCCTGTTGTGTGTGAATCAACTGTTCAGTTGTCTAAACTGATTCACTGAAATGAGCATCCTTTTGAAAATAACTTCCATCTTCACCTAGTAAAACACTATTTGCAGAACTCAGTCATTCCTTTCGCAGAACTCTAAACACATTGTCATGCAATAAAACACAGCTATCACTGTGATGCACTCGTGATGCATAACGGTAACAACAAGTGGCAAAACGTGAACACAAATAAAACACGTCAACCACTGAACACAGTGACTTAAAATTGATGATACTTGTTTCTCATGATGTGACAACCTATATGAGCCAGTTCAGAGTGCAAGCAGGTGGGTCAACAATGGAGAGACAAAAATCCGAGACACAGGCAAATATAGCATGTGATGTTGTTGAAGTGCTGTGGACTGACCCGGCCCAAAGAACAGATGACTGACATGACTGTGTGACCAGTGGTGTGTCTTTTGATTTTTTCTACCCTTTACAATTCATTGTAGGCTGTAGACCTTCATTTGTAAGTCAGAATGGATTTTATTTTTCCTTTACTATAGTTTATGTTTGAATGCAGAGTAAATGCTCAATTCACCGAGTTATGAAATCTTTTTTTTTTTCTTTACTTGTGGAGAATGTATGTGATGTACTCTAATGCGATCGATACACTTTTCTCCATGAGCCACATGCCCTGAACACCGTGTTTTCTTTTTTTTTTTTGGTGTAGTGTTTAATGACTGCTCAGTAGGATTTCTACTCTCACCACTCACCACATCAAGTTCAGTTTTGAGTACTGGTAAAACTATTTTGATTTTACAAAAAGAATCAGAGGTTTTGTGAATGTAGTTTGAGAAAAGAGTTGTGTGTTTACAATTCTGAGAAATGGGCAGGAGGGTTCAGAAAATGTGTTTTAACAATTGTCAAAACCTGTAAATACAGAGTAATAAATACAGAGGAGCGACGAGGAGAAGAGAGGAAAGGTTGCCGTTATGTATGAACAGGATGCTGTGTATATTCCAATGACCAATATGCAGACTAATAGAGAACATATCCAAGATTTTCTGGAAAACAAATTAAAGGTCTGGAATGGGAAGCATGAGAGGAAAAACCAAAACTCATCGTTTATGATGAGAAACATTCTTGCTTTTGATGAGCTGCTGGCTATCTCTAATGAGAATCTTTAACAATCACCATGCACGTAAAAACACGCATCGACAGACACACATGTTCAGACTACATTTACATGCACAAAATATTCACATTTCTGCTTCTATTCCAAAAAAAAAAAAAATCTTCTAAGCCATTTACATGTTTAATGAAAATAAATATTCTACTAATACTCCTGTTTACAAGCAGCCATGCATACTCTGAATAGCGCAGGATTTTCAAACATTTCCACCGGTATTGGACTTGTTCAACGATTCCCTTTTCATTCCTTCAACCTGTTGATATCCAAATCTTTAATAATAACGTTTGAAAGAAGTTGTGTTTTTACTACTGTGTCACCATGGGAAATGCTATTTTCTGAGTGTTGGACTCTCTGTATTTTCTGTCATTTTCAACTACAATTGCAACAACGTAATGTCAGTATATCATAATCACCGTCTTGCACTGGGAATGCACCAAGCAAAGAGGAATCAAAGAGCCTTTTTTTTTTTTTTTACCCAATAGAAATATTACTTCATGGTTGTATAAACTTTCTTGTAGGGTGCCAAGCCAATGGGTTACCACACTGATCCATTTTTTCTTCAAGACCTCCAGTAAAGCTTACAGCATCTGTCTAAACTGTACATGGGGAGATGAGAAAATATTCTGTAAATCTGATAACCCTGATATCCCACATCTTAACGGAAACTGTTCCATTCGGAGAAAGGGCTAACTTGGAAAATCCGAGTGGAATACGTTGTTTGCGACCTGTATCTCATTACGAATAATAGTGCAATATTACGGTAATGTAGTGATTGTGGCCAAGGAAGCACTCCCACGCTGTAGATTAAACATTGCGTAAGTTTCCTACAGTAAATATAGTATTAACCTATGATTCATATTCAGCTCAGTTAAACCGACACTCAAACACATCTCTTCTAATCCACCTGTACATCCATTCTCTATCAAGGTTCGGTGCTACACTGTTGTTTAGCAGTACATGTCTCTAAAGTTCCAGACCCGGGTCTAGCGTGATGGGTGACATTTCAGGGATTTACCCATGACCGCAATCTGGTATGAATGCGGGTTTATCCCAGACTTGTAAAAACAGACAGAGTTTGTGTGTGAAAGTAGATTCTCTCACCCATTCACACACAGATCTCTACACTGAGATAGCCACCCACACACTGCACCATGGTAGACTGCACTACATGCTTCACAGCAGGAGGTATGAGCTTTGCTTAGTTTGGCCTTTTCAACCACACTTCATTGGTGGCCAGTGGGGATTTTGTCAGATGTATCTGTGGTACAATCTACATTTTGAAGACAGCAGGAAAAAACAGAAAACCCAGATGAAAAGAGGCATCAGTGAACAAGTTTGTTTTTTGTTTTTTTGACACCACACCATACACACACCCACACACAAGCATACCAGTGGTGATAAGCATCTGCCAGAAATACTGGGAGATATCTTGTAATGTCTGTGGACAAGGTAGACAGATATTTGCGAGAAGAGAATGATTTAAATAATTATTTGACATCGCCAGTATCGTGTCAGTACGTGCGGTTGACTGGCCAAAATAACGCTTTTTTACCCCACGTGAGAATAACAGTCTGATTTCTGCTTGTTTTTCTTTGCTGCGTTTGACTATTTTGTATATTTTCACATCAAAATGAGTCTTTGTGATTAGCAGATTAATGTTTCATCGTCGGTAAAGAAACAAAAAAAAAACTTCACTCTGGCCTCGCCCGAGTGTCAACTGAGTAAGTAGATTAATAAACACTTAAAGCTTGTGTGTAGGAACATATGGACAGAGTGAGTACTCAAATAAGGAAAATCACTCAAAGGATAATTACTGTGTTCAGTTTTTGATTATCTGCAGACAACATATTTCTCACAAGGGCTGAAGCTGAACTTGGAACATCTGTTTTGGGTCTGCAGATGAACACAGGCCGACTGTGGAGCTGTGCATAGAAAATGATTTCCCATTTCAAATCCAGTCGGTGAAAAAGTTGAAAGAAATATGTAGTCCTGACGGGGACGTGAGACAGCGGGTTGCACTGTAAAATGCAGCCAGGACATGAAACCTTGCACCAATTAAAGTGATAAAATATGGGCCTTAGCATTTTACAGACTCTACAGACATGTTTTCAGAAGAAATCGTAATGTGCAACAACTATGGTGAAACATAATATTTTCGGCCTAGTTCGCTATCTGTCATCTCAATATTTCTTGCTTTCTCTGTTTCTTTTTCATTTCTCTGGTCTCTTTTCCATGAGATATTCATTATGCTTGGTTAAAGGTGGAGTAAGCAAGTCTAATAGAATACACTTTTTTTTGTCAAATTCAGCAAATATCTGAGCTGAAAAACTGTTTGGTCTCCACAGCCTTTGTACTGTAAATGGGGGGGAAAAAAACAGTGGCTTGGACCGATTCACGCAACACTGTTCAGTTCAAATATCAACAGTCTCTCTCAGGAATGGCTTACTCCACCTTTAAAGCTGCAGCAGTCTCTCAACCCAGTGTCTTAAAACATCACTGTATACATACTTTATGTGTTTGAACCGAGGAGAAAAGTTGGCGACTTCACATTATTTTACCTATATCTCATTGTAAATGATTTTGAGATTGACGTTATGGTTTTAAATACTTGTGTTTTAGTTGGTGTTATGTCTCAACCTCTCCATCCAAGTACACACAAGGAGCAGTAGGAGCAGTAGGCTACCACTGAAGGCACCTAGGGACCAACTCCAGATCTAAGCCAGGATCAAGGGCACTGACAGGAGAACTAACATAGCATACATGTTTTTGATGACGGGGGGGGGAAACCGGAGTATCTCGAGGAAACCTTTGCGGCACGGGGAGAGCATGCAAACTCCACACAGAAAACCGGGAATCGAACTCGGAACTTTCTTGCTGTGAGGCAACAGCGCCAACCACTACCGTCTTTTTTTTTTCCTCATCGTTTTTTAAGTCTCGTCAGCAGTGTTTCCTTTCCGTTGCAGGTTGGATTCCAGAGGCAGTTAAGCTCTCTGAGTGGTCTAAATCAACCGAAGAAGAAATCTGGCAAGACGGATTTTTATAGGTCTTTTACAGAAAAATTTTAAAAGATCAAATCACATCTATATTTTCAGTGGCTCTGGAAATAGCTTTTATTAAATGTCTTGAACTCTATTTAATTTCATGAATTTACTTTTTTTTTTTTTAAATATATGAGTAAAGACATTAAGTTTTCATAATATCAAGGGATCCATTATATTTGGACCATGTATTGCCTTAATAAATCACAAAAATCTATCCAGTTACTGTTTTTTCAAGGGTAAATTTACCTGTTTATAGACTGCCCAGCTGGAGTGTGCTCCACCTCATATCCCTGGCGACGAAGCACATCAATAACTGTGTTGTTGCCAAGAAAATGACCTGCAACCAAAACAAAGAAATCATGAGAGTCGTAAGCATAAGCCGTTTAAATCAAGCCAGAGTCAGCAGAAAAGACAGTAACGACGCCGACAGTAACACATCTCAGGTATGGGGACTTTATTTCTCTCTGGGTTTCATGTCTTTTTGTAAACACACACAGGACGTCAGGGATAGCTGATAGTTGCAGAGAGCGTTTCACGTTTATCGGTCTGTCCAGAAGAAAACCTGACAACTCTCCTCTTCATCCCCCCCCCCCTCTTCTCCTGTCCTCGTGGCCTGCCCTTTGTTGTACTTCTCTCTTTATCTCTGACTCACCCTCGTCCTGTATCTCTCCGGTTCTTCTCTCTCATCTCCTCATTTTATCTGCCGCTCTCTTGTTCATATCATTCTTCAGTTCCTGTTTACTTCCATTTTCTACCTCGTTTCTCCATTCCGCCTGTTTCTTATCTGCAGCTTCCCGTCTTCTCCCCTTTCCGCTCTCTCTCCATCTGACCCTCTCAGCTAGGTGAAGTGGGGGCATTGAGGCTTCAGGTTGCCATGTCAAGAGGTCTCCATTCTTCCCCTCACTCCGACAAAGAGGAGCAGGGGCCCATTGTTTGGGCCTGCTCAGCCGCGGCATCACAGAGCTGTGTAAACAATGAGCCCGGCACTTTAATCTGGCTCAGGGCCATTGATAAAGAGTTTGGCTAGATGCACTAGTGATGCCGTGATGCTGCCCTGTCCCACGCAGTATTAAGTGTTGGCTAAATCGTTGTCGTAGTGCGTTGGAAAGAAACTAGGAAAACGCAACATATGGTTTGGTCTAATGATGCAAAATTTCATAACCCATGTTTAACTAATCTTAGACAAACTGACCCTTTGTCTTGTACACCGACATGCTAAGATTACTCTATGGGATTAAGGTATGTTTATGAACTGGCAAACCACTTTATTAGCAGTAGGAAATGTCGCTTTACGCCTTCTGGATGAATACATATTTGAAACATGTACCAGAGTTCGTATAGTTTTAAAAAAATGTTTTACTATTTCGTACTTTCCATCTTTCAGTTTGATTTTAGTTTTAGGAGAGTGCGAGCCCTTTCGTTTTTCATTTGGAGGAATTGAGTAGTTTTAGTTCGGTTTTCATTTAGTTCTGGTGTTAGTTTTTCAGGTCTTATGAGGAAAGCCTGGATTTATAGAAAGCTGAAAAAGTTAGGATGAAAGAATACATGACCTTAAATGTGATTTTTAAAACCACTGTTTATTAAAAGTGGTTTTATCGTGCAGAGCCATTTCATTCTAGCGCACAAGGAACCATTAACACTGAGGGAAAACAAAGCTGATTTCACCTGTAATTATATGGTGGCATTTTTGAAAACTTCTGTTCTTCTATTTATTTCAGTTTGCATAATCGTTTTCTCACTACTAGTTTTAGTTTTGTTAACTATAATGATGCCGAAACGTATAATGTCTGAGTGTAGTTTGATCAGCAGTGACTCCTGAACTATAAGTCAAAACTGTTCCATTTAACAGGCGCTAATGAATAAAATTAAAGGAGCATTTACAGTATTTTTCAAAAATGTTTCTGGAGAAACTGAATTTCCCTGATTTGGTTTCCCCTTTAAAACATTTCAGGGCTCCTTTAGGATAATGACCAACAGCTACTACGTCACGGAGACATGCATTCGCTTTTACTTCACGCAGTAATCATTATCAATACAGGTGGTCAGCTAAATGAATAGCCAGCAGCCTTTAAACTCTCCATGGAAGTTGAAGAGAGCGAGAGAGAGAGAGTTTTCCAGACTGCCCACATTTAGAAACGAGTCAGCGTGATTTATGTGAGTTTACGTCAAGGGATTAAGGTGGGACAAATGGAGCTGTTCAGCACATTGTAGGGCTACAGAGGGGTGGGCGGACTGCAAAACTTCAAAGGGGGCGCACACACACAATCACACACGCACACATCAATTCTGTCATGTCCCCCTGGGCTTCAAAGTGTGTGTGTGTGTGTGTGTGTGTGTGTGTGTGTGTGTGTGTGTGTGTGTGTGTGTGTGTGTGTGTGTGTGT
>JAPQRN010000005.1:4130008-4150169 GCA_037367275.1 Coranthus polyacanthus | reverse complement strand
GTGTGTGGGTGTGTGTGTGTGTGTGTGTGTGTGTGTGTGTGTGTGGTGTGTGTGTGTGTGTGTGTGTGTGTGTATTTGAGATTGTGGGGACTAAAACGTCAAACCCACGACTATGTCCTGCCTCACTGCACCCTAAACAAGTCGTACACGAGCCCTAACACACCCTCCTCAGATCAATTCGGCCTGACCAATACGCAAATCACTGGCAAACCCAAAAGGCTGCATTTTAAACAGTAATTTGTGGTTCTGTGTATCTTTTTCAAAGCTAACAATTATGATAATCATTCAGTTAAGTCATTATTCGTGCAAAAATGTGAAGTATCTGGTGGTTCCATATTTAATATGATGATGTTCTGCTGTTGTTTATTTATGTCATTGTAAATGTTTTGTCTTCAGGTTCCAGGTCGTTGCTCGGATAAAACAAGTTACGTAAAGATGCCGCTTTGGGAACTGTTCTCTGACTTTTATGATTAGATGATAAATCAAGGGAAAGTTAATGAAGTCATTCTTGCACTTACTGTAAAATTGGTGAAGATGTGTAAACTATACAATAAATAGAAAGAATATTTTAACATCTCATCAATTATTTACGTGCGTCATACTAACATGAGGTACTTGCTTTTAAAGGGCTCCTTTTTTTTCGTTTGCAGCTCCATACAGATATTTATTTTTCATTCTGGTCGATCTTCTAATGCTAAAATAGTGAATTCAGTTTCTGAACTGCATATTGAATCATACACACTGTGGCGGCACCTGTTATTACACCCAGACAGCGACCAAACGGGAGGATTTGTTTAGTGAGAAGTGGCAACCTTTACGCGTGTACCGTCCACAGCCTTTCGCTGTGTCTGTCTGTCTGTCTATCACGCTATACATGCGCGCACAAACCCCCACAGAGCAGCCGTCCAGCCACTCAGTCCATCAGTCCACTGAGAAACAACATGAGGGTCTTGAAAACACAGCGAGCCACAAGGAAAACAGCCATCAATCTCTCTGACTGTCTGTTGACTGAGGGAACACTGTTAATCTTCAGGACAGCACGAGTCAAGAACAACACTGCTGAGCTGTTTCACACCGAGATTCAATACAATACAGCTGTGAGCACTTAGTATGGACCCACTCTGGTGATGGTCAATATTCACAAAGTGTTTGATGGCGTGTTACCCTGAAAACGTGGAAAAGAAGAGGACATTTGATCAAGATTTGCTGCAATCCCACTGGCAAGGAGCGCTGCATTCCAAGAAGTGCAGATTTAAATGCAGCAGTGAACCCGTGCACAAAAAACTGAACTTCGCTCCAAAGAGGTCATCAGTGTCATTTCATCAGGTACCTTGTTTTAGTAGCGTTCGGTAGTTTTTATCGACTCTCTCAGGAAGCCTCGTTTTTGTCAGGACAGTGGAAAGCACACATACAAATCATCCCACAGGTCTGAGGTCAGAGAGTCTGACCTCTCCACCTCTTCAAGATTCAAAAGGTCACTAATGGACTGCTATATTAAGATCATGTAAATAACTTAGCTAAACTTTCCCACCATTTACATTTTTACAACATTAGTTTTACTTTTATTTAGCTTGAGGAAAAAAATATTTGAAAACTATCTGCTATGACTGTTCAAAGACGAAAAACTTCAGTGAGATGGGACTCAAAGTGGACTCCGCAGTTGAGACTTTGTCAGCGTTACAACATTTGCGATATCCTTGCCTTATGTATGTACTGTTTTTTTTTTCTGCTGGTTAACTTAAGAGTAACCGTTTAACTCTAAGGCTGGTAAAAAAAAAAAAAGAAGTGCAAACTTACACTCTTATTTTAGTCCAATTTAAATGTTTCCTGAGTAATTCATGGAGAAATCTACGTCAGAATGTTGCAGTTGATTGCAATAAATCACAATATATAGAGTGTAGCTACTTCAGTAGGAAGAGATCAGGGAAAAAAACAGTAATATACCCCCTCCTCCTGCAGCTTTGTCCTGACTCTACTGTATTTAAAGATAGATGAAGCAATATCATTCCTTGCCACTCTGGAAAAGTGGAAAGTCTCTGAAAACACCTGTGATTGGCCAGAATCTTCATTCGTGGCCTGAAAACAGAGCAAAGAGGAGGAGCTGATGTCTAGTTTTCTCTCAGACAACTTGAGTTGAAATGTTTTTATGGAATCTTTGCCCAATAACGGCAATAAAAACGGCCTACAGAAGCTTTAAGTGTCATACATACGACATCGTGATTATACCTTATCTGACCTGTTTTAAATCAACATGATTATTTCTACAGAAGAACTGGTTCCCCCCTGCACAGGATGATATTTTGGTAAGACAACATGTTTTCTAAACTCGACAACAGAAACAGCTCAAAGCAGTGCCAGAAATACATCTCCAACTTTTGACTTTGCAGAAGTCAGACAGATAGGGAGACGGGAATCAAAAACCCACACGGCGCTATTTAGAGTCAGAACCAAAACACTGCTGGCAAACTAAACTGAACAGGCCACGCACACATGCCAGCACACAGTATGCACGTTCACATTAATATGCATCCAAACATTTCCATCAGGTGGCATCAATTCTCTCGGTCTAAACAAAAACACCAATTCAAAAAACATGATATGCTGGACCTCAGCCTTGACCGCGATCTTCAATACAAACCCTAAAGCTCACGCACAAATGTGTCATGGAAAATAAAACCTGGTGTCCAACCAATCTGTGAACTCATTTGTTTACGGTGAAAAACTGACTAATGTAAGAGACAAAAAGGACCGAGAGAGATAAACAAAACCGAGAGAAAGACGACGGGTTCGAAGACAGAACTGTCACTGTAAGGATGATAAAAAAAAAAAAAAAGAAGTGATAAAGAGACAAAGGTGGAAAGATGGTTCATGGTGAAAGAGAGACACAGAGTGAAGACGGACGTGGTTGTTTTTGTGCAAACGTCTGCCACGGCCCACAGCCTCACGACCACAGACTTATAAACAGCCAACAAAATATGAAAAGCATCCAAACATATAAAATGCGTTGGGAGTTCAGTTTCCATAAAAGTGTCCCTTTGCATTCGCTGAAGATCGTATGCATGTAAACATGTTCCTATCTTATGAGGTTACAGCCAAAATAACAACCGTCAAAGAGGCATGAACAGTAAGAGACAAGTTTAAAAAAAAAAAAAAAAGGCCTTTGCCAATTTTAGATTCGGGGGAAGAATCATGTGGGAAGAGAAGCAGCAGAGAAAACACATTTAGAGATACATGGACAGAGAGTGGTTGAAATGTGATTTTAGATCACAGTGTCTGTAGGTATTCATGAGGGAAGTAAGTAAGATGTTTCCTCATTTGACACGAACTACCTGAACATTTAACCTGAGCTATTCTTTAAAATTAAAGTCTGCATAAAAGTAAAAAAAAAAAAAAACTAAAATGTATCAGCTCAGTAATTATATAGCTGTAGCTATTTTCACTTCTTCTCAAACTCTTCAACACTTTTGAATTTAGGGCTGGGCGATAAAACGCTAATTATTGTAATCGTGATACAGTTTTACATTGTTTACGTTCTATCTCTAGATTTCCGAAATGTTCTGCTGTTTAAACGTTCGTCATGTTCTGACTAAATCACAAAATCAGAGACTGCAGGTGTGTTTGTGTCTTCATACATTTTGTTTGTGTCTTTCACATCTTTCGTACTTCACGTTGTTTTAACCACAACCACAAACAACCGTCTGGCTTCTCCAGCTTCCACTTGGGACCAAAAATCAGACTTTAAACTGGAATGAAATACTAATTTGACATCTATCATGATATTTATCGATCATCCTTTTGACTAATCATTTGACTGCTATTACTTCACAATGTAAAAGCAGTGAAAAATGTACTTTTTCACTTTTTCAATGTACTTTGTTTGTAATATCTAACACATCTTCACAGAACCATCTATTTTGATCCAATTAATTCTCAACACTGTAAATTCAATTAATAGAAAAAAGCAGCAGCTCCTCGCAGGATAGAAATGAGCACCAGTATTTTGTCTGATGACTGACTTTCATAATTACTCTATTATTGCCACCGTTTTTTTTGTCAGTGAACTCATCCAGTTAAGGGTCTCTTTTTGACAACAATGCAACTAGAGTGCGGCCTTGGAGCCGTCTTAGATTTCTCATTTTGTTTTGAAAAAAAACCCTCAAGTCCAATGCTTTCATAAGCTCTTTTCCACCAAATTTCATTCAAAGTGGTGCTGCTATAGAGGCAGACTTTCTGAATTAGCTTCAGCTTCACTGGATTTGCAGCATCCCATGCACTCAATGGTAAAAAACTATATAAAATCTCTTTAATTTAAAATGTGTTGAATAAAAAGTCCCTATGTGAAGAAAGGTGGCCATGTAGAGCTATGAAAATAAGACCAAGGTTGTGAAAACTTAATATATGTAAATGGACTGAAAGTAAAGGAGACAGATACACACAGGGTGAAGCAGGATGGTGAAAGGGGCTGAGAGGCCAAACAGTGGTGGTGGTGGTGGTGGTGGTGTTGGTGTTAAGCTCTTGCCGCTTTTATGGTGTCAGCTCCTGCAGGCAGACAAACCTCCAAAAACACAGACAGTCTTTGGGGCAGAAAACTTTCATCCACAGCATTGAACTCACTCCGGGTGGGAGGAATCTGATGCGCATGTTTATGTATGTCTCGGTGCGCGGACGCTCGCATGAATATTTAAAAGCTCGTGCGTATAATCACTTTCACTTTCATCGGTGCTCGCTTGTATTGAGTGTCTACTGCCCCTCAGCTTAAATCAAGAGACATAATTGTAAGGTTTAGATCTCAGCATGAAAGAGCACCGTCGGTACTTTGATGAGCTGATTCCGACTCCAGCACAAATACAGGAAATATCAACAAGTGACAGTACAGTTTGAAGCCTTCAGCGTTGAGCTGCAATGACTAGTCGATTAACTGGTAAGCGAATTGAAAAAAATAATAATCAGCAACTATTTTGACAATATAGGACGTGTATTTTTTTTCTAGAAAATATGCCAAAATGTTGCAGATTTCAACCTCTCAGTCGTGAGGATTTAATGTATTTCTTTGTCATAAAAAGACAATTTGCTTTACCACATGTCTTATGTCGTATCGTTAATGTTAACAGATTAACCACCAAAATAATCAACTGTTTAAACCATAATGAAAATCATCAACAAGTTATTTTCATTGTTTTGTAAAATGATTAGAGTCTCATCCATGTTTGAGAGGCCTTGCACTGGATGCAGATGGAGCACACGGCTTTTGGTATCAAGTTAAGGCGTCAGATATTGCATCAGATAAAGGATTTTTTCAGATTCTAACACAGTGCTTTGGCGTGTTTTTTTTTCAATATGTGATATGATGCAGTTGACATGATAGACGGAAGAAATACATTTCCCTAAAGAGGAATAAAAGTTTCTCCACCAGAAGATAGAAACACTGCTTGTTTCACCGGAAACTCACCGGAACCGCAGATAAAAACCATACAAACATGCACATTTGGTGCCAGAAAGATGGACAGTCATGTAGCCAGAAATATACTGCACACAAACACACAACCACACACCGCAGGTTTATGCAACATCTCTCCCTCGCTCTCCTTTACGGATACAAAACACGTCGGAGCAGCAGACCATCACATTTCCAGTTGTATTCAGACCAATATCTGTCACTCATCCAAGAAGCAACAACTATTAATCAAAATGAAATGCGTTCCACTGTGAAGATCTTATCTAGACGCTACAGGCTGTTAGCGCTGGCTAGTTAACTGCGATAAGATATCTTATAACTACTTCTAATGATTTAACCTGTCAGTCAGTGGTTTTAGGGCGGTGAACAGTCACACAAATGTTAAAGCGCAGCGTTGGAGTTGTTGGAGAAACATCACGGAGTTGGGAGAAATTCCTGATTATGTTTAGGACAGCTATACTCCTGGTGTGGGTGAAGATATGTAACAGTCAGGATATTTGCCTGTCTGAGTTTATTTGTGGTCAAAATATTTGAAGAGAACAGTCTCACAAAAAACCTCCTGTGTGGTGCTCACCTGTGAAATTCCACCAAAGACACTAAAAATGTGAGGTGGATCCAGAAAGACACAAGTGGTTTTATGGTCAGGTTAGCAAAAAAAAAAAACTATATATGGTCTCTCTGACCTGTAATTCAACTATATATAAGCTTTATAGGCTACGTGAGAAATAATCTTTCCAATGTTTTAAATTTAAGCAAATTTTACAGTAACCGCGTTCTTGAGGAAGTTCTAAAAGATGCTTGTACTCAATTAGTAACTAGTACCGAAATTTGAAGATGTAACCTCCAAGAAAATAATAATAATTTGAAATAATTTTCCATCTTTACGATCGCAAGTAAGGAATCAAGTTACACTATTTGCAAATTACAAAGAGGCTGAAAACCTTTCCTATTTCCAGGTGACATTCTGTGAGAACCACTAACTATTAATCCTCTGTGTGGAGTTTGTGGACAGCTTTGGCTTCGTGTTGCTCGGCTGAGGTCCAGCCAGGTTTGGCCTGTTTTTACAGGCAGTGGAGAGGCTGGATTTAATCCAGACCGACCACAAACCTGGCCAGTAGGGGGAAAGCATACCAGGAGCAATTCATGAAGACTTTGTGTGAAATTGTCTAATGCTAATGTTCATTTTTAACTTTTTAAAAAAAAAAAAAAACCACAACCTGAAATTGCTTTAATTTCTTTGTATTTAAACTCACAACATATGTTTAGGTGGTTTTACCCTCTACTACAAGTCTGTTCAGAGGTCACAGCGTTTGAGATGAGACACTAAAGCCACAATCGTCTGATTGAGTTAACATGAAGCTGTGAACTGTATTAACAGCGTGTGGTAACAGAGGTAACTGTTTACCAATGATGTGTCCTCTTCTCTGGTCCCTTCGGTAACATGTGTCCGAATCACCTCTTTCGGCGAGCTTGTGGTTGCTAAAACCTTTTCACACATTAGCATAATTGGAGATAATAAACAGCCTGGATTAACAAAGCAAAGGAGGCAGCTTCTGTCACTTACCTAAACAACACCTTAATATTGTTTTAACGCCGTGTGACCAGTTTTTTTATGGTAAAATGCCACTGACTTACAGTAACCACAAATGCTGAAAATACTGAGAGCTATTAGTCAAGGCTTTTCAGTGTGATTTAAGAGTCCTAGCCTCCAGAAATGTTTTCAGTATTAATTTGTGGAGACAAAGAAATCAGTTTGAGTCAGATTGAGTTGTGCCTCCCGGGTTAAAACATGTTAAAACAAAGCAAACCTCACATTTGGCTTGTGTTTTCAGAGACGGCTGTCCTCATATCTGCAGTGTTCACGTAACATCTGCTGACCCAAAAACTGACAGGTTTGTTTGAAACTGATCTCATAATGACGGCTACCGTATCGTGACATTGTAGTTTGCAAATTATTTTTTGCAGCCGTATCAAGTTGTCATTTTTATTACAAAGGAATGAATATAAACAACTTCTTTCCCCAAACTATGCATTGCATTTGGGGTTAAAGGCTGTATTTTTTTTTTTTTTTTTTAGCAGTCACATGCTAATTCTCCACTGATTGGTCGTAGCTTAGTATTAATGATAAGCCTGGGGTCACGGCCACATTCAGGCTGCAAAAATCTTAACTTACACAACAATAGAGGGAATGATGTGAAGCAATTAAATTAAAATTAGCATTGTAATGACTCTAATGGCTCTTACATACGTATAACTTACATTAGCTTAAATATGGGGAAGCCACTGTTAGCGAGTGTTAGTACATTTGTAGATGTTAAGCTATTCTTACTTAAATGAAGTTGGAGGCAAACAGTGAGACGGCAGAACGACACAATGTTTCACCGTTTCTGCATGAGCTGTTTAGCCACAGTAAGGTTTCACAATGTGGAAATGAGGCTGGAAATGTATACATTTGCAGAGATTTACTGAACTTTTTTCTTCAGCCTTACTCCTGAAAGTACCATGGTCAGTCGGAGGTCTACCGAGATTAACCATATTTTCTCAGTTCCCTTTGTTTTTATTTTTATTACACTGCAACTTTCCGAAAGCTATCATATTATTTCAGTAGTTTTTATGGTCCATCCAGCAGCCAAAAAAAACCTAAAGGTGTTCAGTTTACAACGATGTAAAAAAAAAAAAAAAAAAAGGAAACAAAAAGCACAAAATCCAGGCAATTTTCAGCCAGCCACAGATGTTTCAGATGAATAGTTTAACAATATTATAGGTTGCGTTTTATTTAAAATAATGACAAAATGCTTATTGAACTGTGAAGATGGAGAAGAAGTGGGGCCGTTCATTTACTGCCAGGTGCCTAAAAGGACCTCACCATTAGGTAACATATAGTTCTGTTGACGTTTCACCATACTCAGTGTGTAATCATTTTCAGGACGCCTAGAATGATCAGTCAAACTTCAGTTTTCACTTTATCTTTTACATAATTAAACATAAGTTTATGCATTTGCTGCCTGAGAGCCTGTCAGTTGGAATTATTAAAAAAGAATTTCCTATGTGTTCGTAGATGCAGTTTTTGGCTCCAAAGAAGATCAGTTCTACATTATTTTAAGATATAAAATATTATAAGGCCGCAGAGCAGAGTGTTAAATCAGAGGAAAGAGACAAGCTATTAAATCCCTATTTGAGCTGCAGAAGTCTGTGTTACACAACCAGGAAAAGCCTGTGGCAATCTCCAGGAGTCAGACTCTACACTGGAGTGTATTACAGTATATGTTTTCAAAGATCTAAGCCCTTTTCTTGGGCACGCAGTTGGCACCAATCATCTGCATGCGATAAGCTTTCTGTCAGATATGTTTCAATCTCTGCTTGTTGCACTAAACTTTTCCTCATCTGTCCCTCTAAGGTCCAGATTTGTACAACTCAATCTGAATTAAGGAAAAAACATCTGCTGGTTAATTCTCTGAAAATGATGCTTCTTTTAGAATACGAGCATATGTATTTGAATCATTACCTCTTAAATGCAGTCTCTTTTTTTAAAGTATCAATAATCAATACATCTAACAATGAGACTGATTAAGTCCAGGGTTACTTCTTTCAGTAGCTTTTGTTTCTGATTCCTTGTTGGCAGATTGCATGCATCATTTTCTATCTATAAGGCCTTTAGAAAAACAAAGGGTTTTTGAAAGTGAGAGGAGCTGCACATCTTTGTCTCCGGTGTCATGTATCCAGACAGATGGACAGATAATGTGTGAGGAAATGCCAGACATCTAATATGGGACTGTTTGGTCAACAGGAGGGAGGAAATCAAGCACCTCAGTGTGACATGAAACCAGTGACTAAAAGGAAGCTGTGAAGACACGTTGTAAATTTAACCATAGAAATGTATGCACACACCGTACCCTTTACATACATGACACGTTCACATATTGACATCAACACAAACTCACACGTGAATGGAAACTATAGCAGAGACCAATAACAGGCACAGCATGTCTACACACACCAAACTGTGATTAAAAATGTACTCCGAGTAAATTATGAGACAAGCATACCCAATGTACGCCTGCATGTCATCTGCCAGGAGCACAATAAATGAACTTAATGAACAAGCAGCTGCATTGCAAAAAAGTGAACAGTTTAGCAGGTGCATTTATCTTTCAGCGAGACATGTCGAGATATTTCACTTTAATCTGTTTTACTTCACTAACGTCTACCTTTTGCGGCTTAGAGAAATTACACCACGTGTTTCCTGCCAATATCTCACATAATGACATTTACTTGGAATATCTGTTTCAACAGTTATTTTTAAAAGTCCTCATGATTCATCTTTTGTCTAAATAACAAATGAATATTCTTTAAGCCAGGACTATCTGGCAAAACATCAAACCTCTACTTGAAAAGCTTAATGAGTTTAATAAATCAGACTCTACAGGTTAAGATCCATTGCCGTGTCAGAGCTTGACATATTTTTGATTTAGTCTCTCCATATGAGTATACATAGTGTATAGATTACATCACTGCAGGCCATTCTGCTCTGACGATCACTGAATCAACGCGGGCTGAATAGTTATGTTATGGTTCCTTCCAGTGGGACAAATGAGATTTAATCAGATTTGCTGCCTGTGTTTAACAGTGCAATACTGTCATCATGCCAGCATGTCCTCTCTCTGACAACACACACAACTTTGTCTTTCTATACTTGTGAGGGCCCTCATTGACATCATGCATGCCATACCATATAACTCTAATTTTTCACCTAATTCCAACTCTAACCTATATTTAATTCGAAAAAAGTTGCCATTGTACATTTCTGGAAAATGTTTAATCTCTACATGATTTGTCATAGAAGCATCCTCCACTTTATTGCATTTCCGCTCCTTCCGGTGTGCCCCATGTGTAGGGTTGGGCCAGTGTAAAATTTTTCAAGCGGGATTGATATGAAGCCAAACACCGGACCGAAACAGTATACCAGATTTTACCACAAGGTGTCGCACTTCCACTCAGCAGAAGAGAAGAAATGAGATGACCAAAGCCTGTGACTGAGAGTGTAGCAACTCCAGTCCACTTGGTGGAGGTAATGCACCTCTAAGCTGGTTTGCCAACCGACAATAAACAATAAATAATGAGAAGAAAAAGCAGGAGCGAAGCAGCACCATCTTCAATGCTGTTGAGATAGGGATGGCTATGCCAGAATAAAGCAGCACCCTAATCAGGTTTGCCATGACTTTTTTCCAGCGTGTTTACATATTACATCGTCTACGTTTTTCGGATAATTTCTTTCGCCAGGTTCAAATTGGTCATGTTGGCATATTGGTGCAGTTTTAGTCTCTCCTGTCCCCTCTCATGTCACTACAAAAAGCACATGAACTTTATAGTAAACAAACACAAAATGCACTGTGTGCATCTTCCCCTTCCCTCTGCTGAAAGGTGATCTTCCTTCAAGTTGCCGGCTCCAGCTCGGCAGTAAATCACTTACGGTTCTTCAAACACTAACGGCTCCGTTTGTCTGTATACAGACAATATAAGAATTTTATGTTCATAATGTTGTCATGTTGATTATTACCGATGCAAAACAAGTTGGATTTAGCACTGTGATGCCATCGCTATCAGGTTGCTGATGTAATCAATCCAACTCTATCCACCAGACCTTACTTCACAAAAGGACAGTCAATGGTGAGAGACATTTTGATTTAAATTTTTTGATTGTGTCTAAATTATGAATTATAAATTATAAATTCAGATGTTTGTCAACTTTAAAGAATGTCTTGCAAGTCAATAAAATCACTGTTGTGATTTTATTGACTGATTTTATTGACTGAACTGATGAGATATCAGATTGTGAAAATACACAAAGACATATACAAAGACTACACATCAAAAGTCAGGTGACGTCATCCTAACTTTATCTCTCCACAAGCTGCTCAGAGCCGCTGAAAATGTCTCTGTTGCCCTCAACATGACCAGACTTTTCATCTCTTCCAACACTTTTTCACTCATTCTCGGAGAACGAGGTGAAATGTGCCGAGGTGAAGGACGTTTTGGTGACGTGAATCACGACAGACAAGAGGCGCAGTCCAGTGAACCATTTCACCCAAAACTAAATGCCATTTTACTACCTTTAAATTGCTTTTTTGACATTTCAAATTATGTTTTAAATTGGCAAAAATCATGTATGTAACTGATGGCATAATTCAAACAGGATCAACAAACATTATTTGTCTCTCGCCACTGACTTCCATATATATTTTCTTCCAAAGTAAGTTCCCATGGGGCGCAGAGGAAGTGGGACTTACCACCAGAGAGCAGAGTTCACATCCGACTCCCATAATTTTTTAGTTTAGGCAATAAAAGAGCTTTGGTTAGGGTTAGGGAAAATTGTTTGGTTTAAATATTAGTAAATACATGATGAGTCACTTTTTATTATATCTTTGTGGACTTTTTTCTGTATTAAACCGAGTCCTGCCATCTTTCTCTAATGCTTACCAAGTGCTTCCACTGCCTAAACCTAACCACAAAAAGTTTAATAAGCATAATAATGCTGTAATAATGTTGGGAAAGCAGACAAAATATGTTGTCTGTGAACAATTGACATTTACGTTCATGCCAAAAGTGCCACGAGCAGTTAAAACAATATAACGCTGATATACATCAATCTAGAAATGTTGATATGAAACATATTTTTTGGTTCGGAAACATTGATATTATATGTATGTGTGGTTTGCAAAAATGTACAATGGCAACATTTCATGAATGAGTTGCTAATTCTCACCTTAACCGTAAAACCAAATCTTGACCTTCATACAGTCGTCTTAAGTACAGAGCCTGTTCTGAGATGGAAAATAAAAACCGCCATTGTACTGAGCGAGGGCATTAAGCAACATTTTTCATCAAATTTACATAACCAACACATTTAGCAGCCATCACCACTGGGACGACGCAGAGTCTGGAAGTTTTGAGATGCTCGTACTTTGCGACAGTGTCTGTCCTGTCCAATGAATTTCTTTACAGGGTGAGCCATCGGTTCGTGTTTGACCTCTCAGATCTGAATGATGGAACTAGACATTTCCCCATAAAATGAGCTGATTCAAGAATTGTACAATGATTTACTCAACACAAAAATGTAAGTCCGCTGTTTCAAACAATTTTGCCTTGTACGTGTAATTGAAAACAGACCTCTCCCCCACTGTACAGCAAAAAATAAATCTTAACCCAAGGGGTCAAGATAATCTGTTAAAAATTATCCCTTTTATTTGAAATCCTAAAAGGCATTACATTACGAGCTAGAACACAGACATATCAGATGTAAAACTTTGATTTGGGCCAAAACGGTTGTTATAGACCTAGATCTTATGCTTCTGAGGTAAAGAACATGATAGGGAAGGAGAAAAAGCATATAAGTTGAGCTGTTCTGTCAAAGGAGAACGAAACATATTTTCAGGCAGACAACACTGAGCTCTGTAAGGTTATGGAAGTGGGTTTTATACAGACTTCGACAGACCTTGGCCCATGAAACCCCAGTGGATCCGGAGCCCTATAACCTGCCAGATCAATTGAAAAGAAAACACCAGAACTGAAGTTACAAGGTTGTCAAACAGAGGTAATGTCATGATACCACTAATGGAGACGGAGTCACGCCTTCCGTCTTTAATAGCTCGTCTGCTGATCTCTGTCTGCATCTCAGCTCTCCTGGTCATGAATGAACCAAATGGCCTTCAAACATTCCTTCCCTGTTCTCATAGACATACACTGAGACCTGCATTCATCACCTCTCCATGCACCATTACTCCCAGTGATGGGAGGAAAGAAACAACACTTTCATTAGAAGGTCTGCTCCACTGAGGTGTGGAATGTCCCGTGGGTTTCCAACAACAGTGACGGAGAAAGCAGGCCTTCATACAGCTATTGTTGTCCACAACAAGCTCACTTAGTGTAATGGGCAAGGCTGAGCCAGCTCTTCAAAAGACGAGGGGCGCCGTGCACGAATAAGAGCAGTCAAGCTTAGCCAGATTAGAGATCTGAGCAAAGAAAGTATAATTCATTGTGGTTTAAAAATAATGAGCTCATTGAGCTTAATTTATATTGGCAGACAACCCTAAAATGGACATATCACTTGTAAGATGAAATTAAGATGTGCTTTATCCTTTATGTCTGAAAATAAAGCAAACTGTGCATCAAGTCATTCAAACTAAAGAAGCAGCGTAAAGGTGAATTTCCACAAGTTACCGCGTCTGCCTTTAAAGATCATTTTATGGTATTTTATGTAACGTTAGACAGGAGGCAGCAACAGTCAACATTATGAGGAGAGAAAGATTTAAGGCCTCCAGACCCTGTTCATTCAGGTCCACTACAGACCATTGATACTGTACAATGTCATGCAACAAATCTTTACAACCCAGCTACATTTCAATAGACCCGTTTGAAAAATAAACATTTGTGCGGCAGAGTTTTTCCTTCGACTTTGCTATCTTTTTAACCACAACTTCACCCCTCATATTTAGTGTGCAATCCCTTAAGGGGCCCTGAATCCCAGGCTGGTAACCATGTATGTACATAGCAGTAAAAAAGATACCTGAGATTTAAAAAAGGCATGTTCACTAAAGCAGATAATGGTTTGATTCACCAGGTGTTCAGTGCACCTACATCCACAGGAACATACTACAGTTGAGAAACTAAAGATGATTGCGTTGAGGCCTATTTTACACCTCAAACTTCTTCACAACTAGATTTCAATACAATTCGAGAGCAGCCACCGTGATTTTCCAGTTCAGAAATGGGAAACAAAGAGCACTGACAGCCCAGAGAGTAGTGCAATCATCCAGTCAGCTGTACAAGAGTTCATGTTGACGTTTCAGTGAAGTCGAGACTGTCTCGTAACTCTGGATAAAATTTTAACTTTACTTCAGCCGTTGAAAATCAATTTGCATTTTTCTACCGTATACCAATATCTAAACTTTTGAACTTAACCATTTGAAGCAAACCAAGCAGACAGGATGTCATTGTGTGTTTCAACAATGGAATGAGATTAAAATAGAAAGACGTTTCAGACGCTGCAGTATTTTATTTTCCACTTTGTCTTCCCTTCCCTCATGCGTCTTTTAGGCCAAATGTAAATGGCCAGTGAAAACATTACACAGGCTATTATAGACCATAAATATCATTTTCTTGTTGCAGCCCGATAAAACAGCGCTTTCGGTCAAGAGTGGCAGCGGTGCTGTTTCACCAGAGTGTATCTCACTCATCACAATCTATCTGTACATCTCACACTTGAGCGGAGCTAAAAGGCTTTAAATGGAAATGCCCTTTTCACCTACACAGAAAAGCTGTGAACAAAATGTTTACTGAAATATTAAGCGGACTGCTTCGAGCCAGCCGGGTTAAGGCATCCATCAAACTGCTGTTGATTAGATCATGTGGAAATTATAGAGTGCCAAGCTGTGTGTTGTGCTGGTGCAGTGTCAGGGTAAGGGTTGTTTCTGGGACACCGGGATTCATTGTGGAGCCTCCTGAGGCTTTGCAGACCTAATTCAATGAAAGCTGTGATGATGGTAGGTCTTCTCTTTTCATAGCCCCATTTTAGCAACCCACTTTTCTTTTTTTTTCTTCCAGCCGCCATAACAACAGCTCCTCTTATATAAACACAAAACAGTGTGTTGACGCCTTGAAAAGAAAATTACAAAAAATTGTTCACGCAGGCTTGCCACCTCTTTTATCTTAACAGACACATGCTGTTGCTTTTTCATGGCAAATAAGATGACATTTATACTGACGTGACTGAGGATTTCTGGTTACAATCCAGTAAGTAGTTTCTATTGAATAGACATTTTATTTGCAGCTCACACAATGTTTTATCCATTTTATTCAGGCTCTGAATATGCTAATAAAGAACCTCAAGAGAATCTTTCAGCTAAATAGAAAGAGTTATTGCGAGTGTGATAGAAATATCGACTAACGCAAAAAAGTTTTAAAAATCATTACATGTCTTTGCCATATCATCCGGCCAAACTCAATGTTATCCTAAAGAGCTCTCACAGATTCTGTCATGGACAACACACTGCTTGTTAGAAAAAGGTAAACATACTGTATGTTGTTTTAAGCTCTTTGAAAGGAGACTGGCGCTGTCGTTTTTGTTTCTAGCGTTGACAGTCCCATCAGAATCACTCAAACTAATTTAAAATAAGTCGGTTATAAACATGTGATAGGCTTAAAATAAAAGACGTGTAAGAGGATCTGAAAAAGAATAACTATCATTTCATCAGCTCATTTCACACAAAAGAAATCACTCCCCCCACTGCTGCTCCTGTTACATAAATACACACAACCTTGTGAAATGGATTTATATTGGAATACTTGTGACCCAATTTACATAAGGTTATATTAAACTAATTATATATTACGCTTCATGATTGTCCACATCCACAACTCACATGAAGCAGAATGCTAATAAAAGTGCTGCTGGGTGGTTTGTGCAGAGACTTATTCAGAGGGGTCAACGAGGCCTGCTTTAAAATAACAACATTGGAAGCTTCTCGGTGTTAAGGTAAATGGTCGAGTGTAATCCCCTTAGCTCCTAACCAGCATTAGGAGAAATTCCTCAATAATACGCAACATGATTTCATAGCGACTGCTGCCTTTGAACGGTGTTTGCAATGCTGAGAGGGTCACCGAGGGGCACGGAAAGACAGACAGACGGGCAGACGAGGGGACTTGAGAGCACGGGCTTCAAGAACAAGGTTTCTTTTTTCTGGTGATTTCAGACTTGGGTCATTAGGATCCATTTTTCTTTAATAATAAAGGACGTGGTGGAGCACGGCTGAATGTTTGTACAGCTGATTATTAACACCCCACCTTTCTCCACCCAGCTAAACTCAGGGAAGCACAGGAAAGAGGAAGAGAGAAAATCACAGGCCGCTGTTATCATTAAAAAACTCCCAAATTCTGATGCTACGTGTCTTGTTATTCTTAATTATGTAGGACATCTAAGTCTCTTGAGCTTAAGTATCTTAAGAGGCATCTGCATCTGCGGCAGATTGTCAGACACCATCTGTAATGGTGTTAAAAAGGTGTGTGGGGGGAGGGTGAGGGTGGGGGTTTCTGGAGAAATCAAACCATCTGACAGCAGTTCAGATGGAGAGTAAACCAGCCACGAACTGTTGCAAGCCTAAACACTTTAAGGTGTGACAAAGAGGATGCTGTCATAGAGGTACACTTGTTGAAATGCAAGTCAAAATGCACTTTTGAGAGTCTTTACTCAAAAGTTGGGGTCTAGACTGGATCAGCAGGGACCATAGCCACATCTAAACGCTCATGTGAGGAGGCGTGGATCAAATCAAAACCTGGCCTGCACTCTTTGATTAACGGAGTGGAAGTAGAGTGGAAATATTGAACTTTTTACTCCCCTACATTTATCTGACAGCTTTAGTTAATCATTACTTTTCAGATTAAGATTTTGAAACATTGTGTTGCATTGTGTATGAAGAGCTTATAAAATGCTTTGTTATAGATTGAACTGTATGTAGAAGAGCTGAAACAGAGACTTTCATGGCTCTAGCTTTTTAAATGTGTAAATTCCTTCCAGTAATTTTTGATCATTTGGAGGTTTGGTTTGTTGGTTGAACAAAGTAAACGCTGCGATGGTGACACTTTGACGCTCTGAGACTATTTTCTGAATTTTTACAAATGATTCCTTTTAGAAGGGTACAGAGAGCGGCTGAAACCGTTCAAGCTTTCATGCTACCCATCAGCAGCGAAGCCGTTTGATAAAACATTAAACAAGCAGCTGACCCTTATGTTCACACTGTACGGACAATTAGCTTTTTGAATGCCCACAACATCATCAGTTGCCTGACAGCAAAAGAAAACAATCACATCAGAACAGAGCGTCCCTCCAGCTGATCCAGTCTAGCATCAAACTTCCTCTGAGGCATTCACAGTGTTCATCTGAAGATAATGAAGATACGACAGAAACGTTCCAAACCTCACCTGGGAGAAGTTGAGTCCGTTAAGGGGATGACACTGTTCCTCCACCTTCTCAACAGCCCCTGTCCTCTTCCTCATCCGCTCCGCCTCCTGGGCCAGGTACAGGTCCAGCACCGGCACTCCTCGTGTCTTGATATCTGCCTCAGTCAAGGAGTTCACCATCAGCATCACCCAAACGGGCCTCTTCCTTTCCCAGTTCCCAGCGATGGCATTGAACAGGTAGTCCGCGTAGAGTCCCTTCCCTCTCTGATCTGGGGTCATCCAAGAAGGCATCATGAGCTTTACGTACTCAAGGTGTCTTTTTAATCTGCGGTAAATGTCTCTGGGGAGGACGTCCTGGAGGTTCTCACCCTGAGGAAGCAGCTGACAGCTGGTCAGGGCTGAAATGGTGTAAGGGTCTGTCAGGTCCAGCTCAAAGTAGACAATGTTGCTCTCCTGGAAGGCTTGTTTGGAGTTTTCAGGGATGAAGTCCCATACACGTGTGTAGGGAACGTGGATTGTGCCATAGAAGTAGGACGGAGGGTCTCGTTTGATGGTCCACAGGAAGGAGTTTAGGTCAGTTTGCTAGGGGGCAAGAAGAGAACATTCTTAGAGCGCAAGTAACACGATTTTCGGGATAAAATAATTCTGTCTCTATGCTAAATAAATGCCAGAATATAGGGTCAAAAAAAAAGTTTCCAGGGTCAAAAATAAGAACAGAAGAAAGCACCCAATCTTTGAGAACCTAGAACCAGTGAATGCTTGTCACTCCGCTTAAGAAACTGTTCAGTTATGAAGTAATTAAGAGATTTTAATCAGCTGTTTCAGCACAAACTGTAGGCCAGAGGCAAGAGACGAAAGAAGAAAGAAGAGTGGTGAGTTGGTGAAGACAAACAGGGAGACAAGCTCCTTTTTTGGGCAACTAAAATGCAGCTTTGATGAGTACAGAGGGGGTGTTTGGAGACAAAAAGATGTGTTTATGAATGTAACCTGCTTAATGCCACCATAGTCTGAGATGCTGATTCATGCTGCGTCTGCTGCCATTAACCAACACTGACAACCTGTCTGGCACCAACCAGCAAAGCCATCTCACCGTCTGCGAGAGGCTGTTTATTAGACAGACAACTAACAGACTGATAATGACTTATTAACAAGTCACTTAGGACCCAAGTGCCAAACAAACAATACACATGTCAGCGATTGTTAAGACTGTTGTAGACTGGGGTCTGAATGCTGTGCCTTCCTGTTTATGCTGAAATTGTCTGTGACTTTAAAGAACACTGGGGGTTACGAAGCAATGATCCGAATAAACATGAAGCCAATGCCATACATTGGTGCTGAAATGATTAATATGTCTACAATCATTCCTGGGTTCTGTCTTCTTTCTATCAATGTATCACTTGTAACACTTCTTTGGGTGCTTGTCAGACAAAAGCAATGAGTAGACAACAATGTATATCTTGTAGTCAATAGTTGCAAACCTACCCCAGACCATGAATCTATAAGCAAGGAAACGTGAGATTCTCTGTAGATCAGGCTGACTGTGCCAATAAATCACACTTACAAAGTTGGGAAACGGGGTCAAAAGTCTTTAAGTCCTAAAGTAATTAAACAAGCACAAGTAGTTTTTGAGGAAAATGTTGGCACTAAATGAAATATGTGTATAAAGACAGAAAATGACACTTTAAAGGGTCTCTCATTCACACAACACATTAGAAACGCGATGCGTAAAGATACGAAATAAACGACATGCTCTCGCGCTGCAACCACTTTAAGTTTGCAGCATTTGTCATAAGGTGGAAGACTAGTTAACCTTTTACTTTGACGCTAACTTACTTTTCTGTTCAGCTCGCAGTTTGCGGAGTCCTTCAGCCTCCACTGGTCTGCTCGGACCAGCAGTATCAGACAGGACTGAATGAATGCGCCCAAAGTGCCCCGCATCGTCGCTCTCTCCAAAAACGTGCCCGGTAGCTCGTCCGCTTCGCAACGTGTCGCAACAACCGTCCCACGGAAAGCACGGGTCGAGTCCTACTTCCACAGCTCGGGCTCCGCGCGTTTGCGTAAAACGAGCTGACAAGTATCCGACAAACCGCCGGACAGAGTCATGCTGGCTTCGGCCCGGACGCGGACGCGGCGTTGCGGTTTTCACGTGCGTTTGAGAGCGAGCGAGCGAGCGAGAGAGGCGGTCATCGGAGTTACACGGGGGGTCACGTCACCCTCTCGCTTTCTGGTCACGCAGCGCTTCTGTCTCCGCACCTCCTTCCCTCCGCCTGTCCCCGCGCTGCCGGCGTTTGAACGCTCGAGTGGTCGAGAGGGAAACGCGAACAGGTCCACGACGCGTCAACGTACCTGAAGCCAAAACAGAGGGAAAAGTCCGAATTGTTTTGTTTTCTAAGCTCGTCGGTCTGTGACTAAAGGGGAAAAAAAAAAAAGTGCACGGGTGAACTAGTGGAGTGTCCGGTGTGAATGAGCAGCCACGAGTTGTACTTTCCAAGGAAAAGTCTTTAAACCAAAACTTTGCTACAGACCGCTCTGCTGCCAACTCTTCGGTCTCTCTCTCTCTCGGTGTGTGTGTGTGTGTGTGTGAGCATCTTTGTCGGCCATGCAGCTCGACTATAGGCTACCTACCCCCTAGGTCGCCAACCCCACCCTTCCCTTCTCCCTACACACGCGCGCACACAGCAGTAATCTGATTAAACATCACCCCCGCCTGTAACGCGCAAAATACCCCCCCCCCTCCCTCCCTCCCCAAGTCAC
>JAPQRN010000005.1:4100518-4112760 GCA_037367275.1 Coranthus polyacanthus | reverse complement strand
TGTGGTTATATCATATTTATTAGTGCTATTAAGGGAGAATAATCATTCTTGCGGTGCTCCCACATTATAAAGCCCATGCTGAGCAAAACATATTAAGATTCGTCCTTACTTACAATCGTAATAATTAAAAGGTTATGGAAGGAAAACTGTAAATGGTTGTGAATTCTAACTCAAGAAATTCTTCATAATCACTAATAAAGAGCCAATATGCTACTAATATTTTAATAGAAAAATGAGTTAATGGTGAATATAAAGTGTTCCCATAATATATCATTCATGATGTACCTTAAAACAATAACAAGGGAGAGAATGAAGCAAATATGGGTTAAAGAAAGGATGAGAAAGTTATCATCCCTATTCCTATTCAAAGGCATGGGCAGTTCTGTGCAGTGCCAATCTTATTACATTTTAATACACCTTGAAAAACCTTTTTTGCTATGAAAGTTAGGGAGTCTAAACTGATAATAAAAGTAAGTTCACTTTTATGTGTTATACTGAATCCAATCTATCTCGTTGTGGACTCAATGGCATTAAGGGCGGTCAACCTGAACAAAGGACACTCAAACCACTCAGGACAGACCCCATTAACTAAAACTCAATTCAATATATTATAGTGGGTGGGGGGTGTCTGCTGTGTAGAGTAATATTGAACAAATACTGAGGTACATACATTTAAATGTATCACTATGGCACATAAGGCATGTCTGAGACAACCTGGGAAATGCTGGTAAAGCTTAAACCACATGCGTGGTTGTAGATGAATTTCTTGGGAGGACATAAGCAAACAAAATTATTGCTGCACTGTTACCAGCTGACAGCAGCATGTTTCACACCAAACCATGAAGTCCGATTACACATCATTCAGACCATTTAGGAAGCAAATGGTGCATTTACATATGATTACAATATATTTTCCTATGTCTAAATGTATTTCCTTAGTACTGTTCTCACATATAAAAAGACAATAACATTGCACAAAGAAAAACGGCATTGCCTTCCATTTGAATAAATCAATTTGTCACATCCGACTGAAAATTGCTGTTACCTGCTTAAAGCTACATTAAAAGAGTTAAATAACATAACGCAGGACAAAAAAAATGTGTCAACTGCAGTGAAAAAACAAGCTGAACCTCACATGTTATCACAGGTAGAGATGTGCATAAATACTGCATTAACAGTTAAGAGCGTTTTCTCTGAATAAAAACGACAGTAGCTTGTCAAGATCGGATTCTTCTCTGCCTTAGGGTCCAGATTACCTGCCTGGCAAAAGTTTGCCAAAGAGCACAGGTTCAGGTAGATCAGTGGTTGAGAGGGAAGAAGAGAGGGTGTTTGGAGTGATTAGTCAGACCCTATTAAAGACAGGAGCCTAGGAGCTCAAATATGCTGGGTTGTGAAACAGGTAGAAGCCTGGCATCACAGGAGTCAGGGGAAATATATGCTTAGTCAGGAATAAAAGTGGTGCAAGATTTGGGCAACCTTGCCTGGCATCTCTACCTCATGGATCTGATCAAGAAGACACAAAAAGGAAAATCAATATACAGGAAAACAATGGTTTCCATAAGAAATGAATGGGAATAGTGTGCCTTAAAAAGGCACGTTTTAGGTTCAAGGGATTTGTAAGGTAGTGTGGCGCAGTATGGTTCTGCACTAATGCCATCTACCTTGCGGTAGCTGGCTGGACGTGGCCTGGGTAGGAGCGACGTGTGCTGGTGGCCTGTCTCTGCCGGGCCAGGAACGACTGACCAGAACCAGTGTTGGCAAGTCTGTCTTCAGCCGCCTTCTTCTGCAGAGACATGCCCTGGGAAAAGATAGAGGGAGATGAAGCTTAATGGTCTCCTTAATGGTCACTAAAATGTTTTGTATATAAGAGAGTAAAATAAAGAGTGTGCAGATGGAGAATAAACAGCACAGTATGGGTCAAACTCTGTCTCTCTCTACTCTCTATCTAATTTATCCTGAAGATATGGAGTAAGAGAGAGAGTCACTAGAGAATCAGTCTCATTAATGTAAATGCATGAGAAAAAAAATGAACTCAAGCACAACATTAGTGCTGATCTGATGAGCATTAGAGTAAGCTATTGATCAAATACAAGAGATCAAACTCTGCCTGATAAATCAGAGCAGTATATGCTGCCCTCTAGTGGTTAAAGTGGCTAATGGCTTCTTATTCAAAACTGGTGTCAAGTTGTTTTCCCAACTGCGCTGAACCAAACTCAAGGCAGCTTGTATGTTTTCATTGTTCAAGTCTTACAGCCACAATGTACAGTATGTGCAACAATCTTAAAAGGGCCGCAGTCATAGTTTAATGCCGTATATGTGTTCCTTACCATATTGTACCACGCAGATACAATCAGTTTCTCCTCGTAATCTCTCTGGCTCTTTGTCTTGTCCATCTCTTTCTGTTTGGAAGAAACGACATGTAATGAGTACAAAAGGTTCTAAACTACACTAAAGAGGTTTTAGAACGCCCTCAAATTGTGTTTTCAAACATATTACAAGCTTCTCCCCCTCCAGTTCCTGATCCATCTATCAGAGCTGGTAAGCCCCACTAATCTACAAGCAGCTTAAGTGAAGACTCTACTCCTTCTGCTTCCCAACCATTTAACACAAAAAAAGTTCCATCACTATAGTAATTACCTCCAGCGAGTGCAACATCCTCTCCTTCTCCTGCAGCTGATTCTTGAGGGCTTGGACCTCTGGACCTGAACCCTGGTTCTGCTTGGGGTCCAGGGTTCGGATTACCTGAAAAGGAGGCAATCGGTTTTAGTTTTTTTTTTTGTGAATTACACCCAAAGCTGCACCAAGGTTTACAATACAAGATATTCTTTTGTGATAAAAGTACACTCACACTCTTGGCCTTTTCCAGATATTTCTTATATCTTTCCTCCATCTGTTTCATGTCGTCATCTTTCTTCTTCAAAGCATCTTCAAGCTCCTCCACTCGTTGTGCTGACAGGGAACAACAGAATTTTTTTTTTACTTTGAACATGGAGCACAGTGCCAAAAATGACAACAAGAACAGACAGCAAGAGAGGATGAAGGACACTTTATATATAAAGAACTCCAAACTCACAGCTGGCATTGTATTTGGGCTCCATTTCATCAATCAAAGCATTTTTCTTCAGTAACTCATTATTCAACTCCCGCAATTTCTCCCTGATAGGACAAAACACAACAGTGAAATCATATATTTTAGTCCAATATTTCATGTTAAGGACTGTCAAAAATGATGAAAATATATTCAAATTGAGTATGTGATGATGACAAAAACACATCTCTTAATATGTAGGAAGACAGCTTACATGTGCTCTTCATATTTCTTCTTGAGGATGGAAGACTGTAAAAAAAAAAAAAAAGTCAAAATGACGATTTGTTTAACACGTTTAACATTTTCAAATTCGTGACATCACATTAATAATGATCATATATTATTATATTATAATAAAATATATGTCAAATACCAAAGACTTTTAAAGCTCAGTGCATTTCAGGTTGGTCGGGATTTAAAAACATTCTCAAGACATGTTCCTTTTGCATCCAACAGAGGGAAGCGTAGAGCAAAAAATGTTTGGAAAATAGATCTGGAGTGACTGTCAAAAAGGAAGATAACGTTTCCCCATTTTTTGCCTCCTCAACTCCTTGATTCCCACTTGGGAATCAATCTTGGTGTGCCATTTTTCAGTATGTCTCAATTCCTAAGATGCCCAACAAGGAGTGAGGATTGAGGACAGAGGAGGCTACCTGGAGGAGTTATGGCCAAAGATACAAAAGTTCATGTAAGTTTGTGATCATAAGTTTACATGAACACTGCTGCGCTCATCTGACAGAGATGATAAAATACCGCAGTAACTGTAGCAAAAATAACAGAGATATCTCATTTTGTTTAAAGCCTGTTGCCTCGGCTCCTCTCTCCTCGTGTCTCCTCATGGACTCCTCCGCATCTCAGGTGGGAGGGACTAAGACGTGAGGCGAGGACTCGAGGAGGTAGAAATTGGGAAATGAGAAGAGGGGAGATACTGAAATAATACCGGCAACAAATCAGGGATGTCTGAGCGATAACATGTTTTGAGGAGCATTAGAAAGAGGATGACAAGCTCATATTGGTGCTACTCTACAGACAGCAGCAGGCAGGAATAAGGACTTCTACAGGGAGGACAAATCTAGCTCCAGAAGATGCACATTAGTTCTTAGACTAGTCAGCTGTTTTATACAGTATATATACACACACAACACAAAACACTGATTTTCCATTGTGCTAATTTATTGTGAGTTGGAACTAATTTGTTTCAGGAACCCTAAAATCAAGGAACTACTGTCTTTTTAAAATACTACACCTACAAGAAGGAGCTTGTCTGGAATCATTATGAAATACTTACTATAGTCTGACAGAGAGAGCACAAACAGAAAATGGATATCGTGTGTCATGAAAGTTAATGACATGAGATACAGCAGAGGAACTACCATACTGAACATGTGGTGTAACAGTGGTGTACCTGGTATGGGGATCACGTTCACGCAATCAAGAATATATAATATCAGGTTTGTAGTTACTACAGTTATACATATAATGTGGAACTAACATGTTTTTTACTTACATCATCTGCTTTGGAATCTTGTTCTTCAACAGTCTTTTGTAGCTCCTCTACCTGACTCTGTTCCTCCATCAGGCGCTGATTGATCAATCTGGATAAGACAGCACACAAGAGCTGTTTACTGAAGAGCTTAAACAACATTGTGAAATGTAGCCTCCTGAGTGGCGGATAAAATATCAGGCTGGTGGCTGAGTGGTCATTAATTGAAATTCAAGTGCAGAAAAAGAACAGCTTTGTGGGATAAACAAATGGTGATGGAGCTCAGTTTCCACACAGGGAAACAAAACCTGTCCACAGATTACATACAGGTCTCAAAACTAACTAAAAGATAGTTAGCCACAAAACCTTTAAGCAGTACAAAAAATGCCCTAATTGTAATCAGTTTCAATGAGTTTGTTTTCTTTTGCAGTTAACCCTGCTAGGCTGCCCATTTCAGTCCAGTGATCTGTGCCGACCTGTTCTCCGTCTCCAGTTCATTTTTTCTTCGGTTGGCGTCTTCCAGTAGACTCTGCAACAGTGCAATCTTTTCATTGTCTGATCCCTCCTGGGCCAGCTTCAGCATCTTGTTCTCATGCTGAAGACGAATCAAATGCTCTCTGTAGAAACCCAATGAACACAAGCAAGTACCAATAAATTAATGCATCTGAGTGAAACAGGCTGTATCTGAATTGAACAGCCCTAAAAACATGCAACTCTATGTGGCATTCTAAAATTGATCACATCATATTAGAATGACTTCAGATTAATACGTTTAAATACACTGTACTGTTATTCCCTGTGTAAAGACAGGACGGTTATGATTAAAGTTGTAAGAGTTCTGTCTCATCTATTTGTTTCTTTCTGTTTTTAGGATTTTTTGTGATCCATTTTGTTTCAATCGACCTTCTGAGTAGATAAGACTGAACAGTGCATAGTTGATAGTATGTGAATAATGCTATGACGGAGTTAAGTATACACTGTGTCTTGAATCCTGGGTGTGGCTACTGTCTCCTTTCCAGCTGGAGAAATGTTTCCAGATGCTGTCACAGCTTCCGGTAAGGGAAAGTTAAAGACTTTAGACAATAGTTGAGAAGATATAGCTAGTGTAGTGCATCAGGTGAAAAATTGCACGACACCACTAAATTTCTTCCATAGTGGAACTGCATTACCAGCGGATCCAACAATCGATTCCAGATGCTGCTTGTAAAAGCATCGCAAGTCAAGTTGAATTGAAAACACAACCTTCTTCAGCCTTTTCACACTCACTGCTGGACATGAAACTACTAAGACACACATTCAGCAGTCTACTATATCACACATACTTCTTCTCTTTAAATATCTTATATAACACTATTGCAACATCTTACTTCCATCTTCCAAAAGCTTGCTGGATATAACATCACCTCAGGGCTTTTATTTCTAAAGAGTAACAGATAAGTTATAAGACTGGGGTAACTCAAGTAACACATGTTCTTTACACATTATTTATTTTCTATTTAATAGCTTGTGAGAGATTAATTTTTCTGTGCAAAATCACCCATTATCTTGGTTAATTACAAAAACAAAAAAAAAAAAAAAAAAAAAAAAAAAAGAGCAGACAGGGAAGTTCTGCCAACAGAAAGCCCAGCCCTCTTGGAAAGTAGCAGTTAGGCTGATGTAACAGGCATTCAACTATTACATAACTTACTACATTAGACAGCTCTTTCTAGGCCAACCTCTGCTAACTTATAACAGCAGAGAGAGCAACGGCATCACAGACAAACACAGTTTGTCTTTTAACCAAGTTCCAACTGCAACACTGCATCGCTACCTTTCATTATATTCATATTTTTGTCAAATAAACAAAATGAAAATGACAGTTGTAAGTCATACCTAATCTCGGGGGTGGTGATTTCAGCAGCCAGCGAATCAGAGCCATCGTTGCTGGCCAATGGGAACAGACCTGGGCCAAAACATATTATTGTTATTAGAAGGCAAACCCAGCTTTCAAGGTTTAGTCAAGTATCATTCTACGCTTAATATTTAAGCCACTCCGACATTTCTTGACTCTACCTGATGTAAGCTGTCCTTCTTGAGCTTGGACACAATGCAGCTCCTCGATGGTCTCCTTTAGAGAATCCCTCTCTGTCCGCATACGCTACAGAGGGATCCAGAGAGCAAATGTATTATGAGAAAAATTGCACAAAGCCAGAATTAGTCATGCTTCAATCACTCAGAGCATTAATAAGCATTTACAACATTTAAAATTCTAAAAGCAAGTAACACCAAAGACTATATATAACGTTAGTGTATGGACCACTGTGCAATGTGGCCTTCAGTTACCAAACTTAAAATACATTTTTTGTATCTGCTGAATTTACTGGTCAATTACACAGTTTGGTCATCCGGTTTTAACTGAATACAACACGTTTTACTCCATCAATAAAATAGGACTGAAAAAAAGATACGATGAAATACCTCCAAGTAAAATGAATATTAATTATTTTGGCTAGTACACCTAAAATTCCCACTGTTTATTTATTGTTTTAGAATTTACCAGCTCTATACCATATATATATATCAAATGAATGGCGCATACATCTTTTTCTTTTTGCAGGGAGTCCACTTTCTCTTTGAGTCTTTTGTACTCAAACTCCATCTTGTCAGCCTTTTTTGACTCTTCTGACAATCTGTTCTGAAGTTCGACCACCTGTGCAGAGAGAGGAAAGGCAATCTTTAAAAATGTGTGTGGAACTTTAACGTTTAATGGGGTAATAATGTAATGATGGTAATGTGACTCATATCTATACGGTACATGTGAAACGTTCAAAGGGCTGTCACTTGTGTACCTGTCTTTTGTAAGTCTCCAGCTGGCCCTTGGTAGCATTTGCTTTGCGTAGCTCTTCTTCCAAACTGACATTGGTCTGCATTAACACTGTGTTTTTCTCCTCCAGCAGCTTAATCTGAAAAAAAAAAAAAAAGGAACAAAAAAGAAAATGCAACGGGGATGTACTGTATGTTCCGGACACTTCGGTAGAGCTGTCTAACTTGTGTTACATAGACATCCAACTTTTATCGCGTTTTACACCAACGTGATCTGCCTCTAAGAAACTATATACTGTACCTGTCTCCTGAGAAGTCCCATGTCCTCCAGTTTCTTCTTATAGTGTTCCACTGTCCCCTCCAGTTTTGAGACTTTGTCTGATGAATGTCTGGGAAGGAAACGACAGGTAGTGATATTATATTTATAGTTAAAAAGAGGCCATATCTTTACATTGGATCAGTATGTCGGGCACTAGACTTATTACAGCTTTGGCATCTTCATTACTTTTCATTTTTATTTAGGCTTTCATTTTGGATTTCCACTTAGCATCAGTTTTATTATTTATGTTGAGTAATTAACTAGTTGTAGTTCAGTTTCTATTTAGTTTTAGTGTTAGATTTTCAGGTATTTTGATGTTTTATAACAATAACAGTAAAGTATTTGAATTTGAATTATGAGGTCAGTCTTGATTTATAGAAGCTGAAAAAGGAAGGATGCAAACAGGATGGATGAATGACATCAAATCAGATCATATTGTGCAAAGTCATTTTATTAACAATTCTATTATGTTTCCTACATATTGTATTAAATTACTTTAAAAAGCCATTTCATTTAAAACGCTATAGTAACCACAGAGCCAATAAAACTTTTTTTTTTTTTACCGACAATGATTTCACAATGAATCATTCGTCTACTGTCCTGTTTTTCTGACTTATTTTCCACACTTTTCAAAAAATTACTTTGTGTATATCTATAATTTGACAGACCCAAATGACTTCTCTTTTACTTAGAATATCAGTATATAAAGGCCAGGATTTTGCATTGTAAAATTACCTGAGAACATCCATCTCATCCTTGAGAGACTGGGCTTCATCAGCCAGAGACGCAAGCTCTTCGTTCTGTGACTTCACATCCAAAAGTTCTTTTTCAAGTTCCTCACAACGGATCCGGTAGTCGTCTTTGGCTGCCTCCAACCTGAAAGGAATTAGAAACAATAATCATCTAACAGAATTTGTAATCTTCATTTGCACTTTAACTTTTCAGGCTCCGTTTTTTGTTTTTACCTGAACGTTTCTTCTTGTAGTTGCTCCAGTTGTGTCTGCAGCTGGAGATGTCTGCGTCCGGCGGGGCTGTTTACATCCTCTATAGAGTCCGACTGGTTAAGTCTCTCCATCAAGACCTGGTTTTCTGCTAGTAAACTGCTTTTCTCCTCTTGCAGGGCTGCCACCTGCAAAATGTAAAGTGACCAAAACGAGGGGGAAAGGCCAAAGAAGGAGCAGAAAAAGACAAAAAGAAATGGTACAGAAGTGGGAAACATGGTGGTGGATGAGGAGGGAGAAGTTTAAAAGAACAAGGGAGGGAGTTGGGCACCAGGAAAGGGGAAAAGAGAGAAAGAAAAAAAGATCAGATAGAGGACAGAAAGATGAAAAAGAGCAAGTGAGATGTAGAGATGGATAAAGAATGGAAAGAATGTTAAGGAAGTAGAGAGAAGAAAGGGAGAAAAAGGAAACAAATTAGAGGGAAATGACACAGAAAGTCTTCACTAGTCAAATCTGATCTAGGAAACTATTAAAGTATGCATTTTCTTTGTGCATTCTGTTCATTAGGTTATGCATAATCACTGCACTATCAACTCTGGTAATAGACAGGCACGCTCCAAACACACTTCGACAAGGCAAACAAACAAACTCCAACATAGCAAGGAGGGCTACATACGGTTTGATGTTGCCTTCTCAATGTGATAGACAGGGTATCAAACTCCACATAAAGCAAAGCAGCAGCTGGATGTTTTCTTTTTTGTTTTAATATGCCATGGTACTAATAACAATACAGTACACATCTAAATAGAGTGAGTCTGATGAACCTGTAAGCTCAGACTTCTTTCAACAGGCCTCCAAACTCTGTTTACTTATTAAAGAGTGTATTTAGTACATATATATTTGATGAAAAGCAAAGGAGCTTATTCCACTTTTTTTCTGTCAAAAATATTTTACAGTTAACACTGAAGTAACAAAGTGGCATATAATGCACAAGTGATATCCACAAAATTATATAGCACATTTAAGTTAAAAAGCTCATTTTAATGTCTTGTTCTTCTAATGTTTTAATTTCAAATGACTGATAATTTTGTCAGTATTTTAAGAGAAATGCCATACTTTCCACATGTAACAGATCTGTATATAAATTATTGCTATGCTGGAATGTGACTCTGGATTGCATGAGTTCAAGTGAAAAAGCTATTACAAACTGTTTATGTCTCTTTATCTCATTTAACATTTCCATGTGTAGAATGTCTCCTGTTCCCAGTTAGCCAACACTGTAATGTAGATGCAATCGGGGAGAACTTGCACCAATGTGAAAATTCTCCCACTGCCACAAGCCGATATCACATCAAAGATGTGATCAGGATGGCGCAAAAAGCAAAAAAAACAAGGTGGGAATTTGCTTTATTTATATTCAAAACAGGAAAACGTCTTCCTAAAAACCCATTTTTGTCCTGCAAGGGTTGAGTTATAGCTCATGCAAGACTAAAGAATGGCACTGCTGCTTGCTGACCAAAATCGTTCAACGCACCGGGGTAAAAAACATTTTTAAAGGCTTCTGAAAGTGTTCAGAAGGGTGTTGTGGATATAACCGCATCTTTCTGTGCAGATTAAAATATAGTAACGGCACATGAATAACAGTGTGTGTACTGATATGTACTATAAAGCACTGTATGTTTCAATATTTAGAATTTATTCAACAGATTTGCTATGTAACGACTCTTCATGATCCAAAAGTCAAGCCCTTCCCCCTCCTGTCTACTGTGTCTGTAGGAAAGCATGAAACACACCAAGGTAAAAAGGCAGGAGGTTATTAATGAAGGGGTAACAACTGACACACCTACACACAAACTGCAGTTGTGTCTGGTGTGCCCAAAGAAGACCACATGTACATGTGTGCACAAAGGCTTTTGCACACACGTGTACACACACATGCACACACATTTTTTGTTTTTTTATAAAGGGGAATCTGGATTCCAAAGGGGATGCTGGTGCAAGCAGACTGAAAAAAATCCAGGACTATTAGACACAGCACACACCATGTATGGAAAAAGGGACAGAAAGAGAAGAAAGTTTGGATTTACCCTCTCTTCTAGCTCATTAAACTCTAACCTCAGTCTATCACGCTCCTCTTGGACATGGAGGGCCTTTAAAGCAAGGCACACAGTATGAAACAGTCAGGCAATAAGAGAAAGCTGATTCAACACATCACGAGGGTAACCCTTTAAATAACAGCTCCTATTTTTCTTAAACTGCTATGGACTCAAAAGAAATAATTATGACATAATGTTATAGAAATAGAAAGCATTAACCTTCTTATTTTCATCCATTCGGCCTAATACATTGAATAACCAAAAATAGGAAAAAAACATACCTGGGATAAGTTAGCAACAGAATCAGATGTAATGAAATAGGGCTGGGAGATAAAACAATCTCAAAACAGGATCACAATGAAATGTACGATACCACGATGAACTTTAGACATTTTTACTCGATACGGATAGATCTAAGAACAAGTCACACAGAGGAAATAAATGCAACACCCATGAAGAGCAATATGCGGGTGGATTTTGCGTTTGGCGAACAAATCTTTGAAGGTTACCCGGCACACTGGCAGATAAATGGTTGTACCAAAGTAGTCATGTATGTGTTTTTATTTCATTTACAGACAGCGTTGTCTCTGTCTGTGTTGGAGTTTGACACGCAGTCATGGCGCATTCATTGCACCTCATAAACTCTCAAATCTCTTCTCTTTTTTTGAACGACACAATCCGTGGCCGCTGACAGACGTAACGTTGCATTCAAGTACACCTTGTAAACCCAGAAATCTATACTCGTATGCCCTCAAACATTGTTTAAAACAGGAACGTTTTTTTTTCTTTCTTATATTCTTTTGTTCAAATACATTGGCTTACATTGTCATTAAACTGAAACTATGAAAATGCAGCCCATATTAATATCCTAAAGTTGAGCTAATGAACTTTCTTTCTTCAGCCTTCAGGCATTATCAGGGTACACTTCTAATCGGCAGCATTATCAAATTATGATACATATCGCTAAAAATACAGTGGTCATATTTTTTTGTCGTATCACCCAGCCCTATAATGATAACACAGTGTGATCAGGGAGCTGCTTTTTAAAGTGTAACCAAAGTAATAAGGTATGGCAGAAAAAAAGTCACAATAGAGCTTTAAATTCAGTTTGGGGATTACAATATTATGTACTTTAAACCATAATATTCAAACTAATAGACCGTTTGCTACATCACTGCAAACTACTGTACTGTAACTGCTACTGTAACTATGCACTGATATTTTGTGACCTCTGTGACTGGTCAGAGCTGTGCTACGAAATGAGAGTAATGTTTACATAATTTACAAACCCGACCTGCATGTCAAGCTCACGGCACCTCTGGGCGATCTCTTCCTTGGTAGCCAAAGCATCATTCAGCTCCTCAACTGTTTTCTTCAGCTGCAGGATAAACAGCAAATAAAAAGTCAGATTTCTCATGATTTGCTGTCTGCTAAATAATACTAAACACTAGTTTAAAGCATACAGGCACGTTGAATCTACTGATAAACAATTAAAAGTCAAACAAAAGTAGTC
>JAPQRN010000005.1:4050667-4074024 GCA_037367275.1 Coranthus polyacanthus | reverse complement strand
GGATTGACTCCCTTTTTGAGCCACCCCCCCAGTGGACATTCAATTTGCTGCAGATTTTGACACTTCTGCATTCACTTTTCACGGCTTCACTTTTCAGCCCCGGAGGTTGCCGCCTGAGCAGGACGAAACAGTTTAGCATATAAATAAAAAAAACAAACAAACAGATCATCCAAATCTGAACAGTTACACTGAAAATCAACTCTGCATGAAGTCATCTATCAGAACTGAACATCTGCAAATGCTTATGAACACAGTGTCAGCTGGATGTTGACATATTGTTGTCAGAAATTGTGAAGCTAATGACAGACTGAAATTGTCAGTCTGTGTTGTGCTATTCATGTTCAGATCAGAATCAATGATGGCTGCTTCTTTTTCAAGGTCCTGAATGAATGCCATCACATACTGATGTGGTTTACAGGGACACTGAACACGAACCACTTTTAATGTTATAATTAAACGTAAACCGTAGCAGGTCAGGGGCTCCAGCAGAACTTGACGTATAAAACGACTTTATTAAAGCTAGACCAATGTGTTTCAGCCACGTTGGTCTAGCTTTAATGCAAGTTTTTTTCCATCTCCATGCACCTTGGAAGCAGGTGAAGTTGTGCCAGAACCTTCCATTTTGTCTCCACCTAAACCTACCTTGAATTCAGCAGGCGAGCAAGCTGTCAATCACACCTTTCAATCAAAGCCCGCACTTCTTTAAGCCCTGACATTTTATTAAAGGTGGAATCATTTACAAAAGGACCATCAGAATTATTGGAGGATCCAAATAAAGTGAATGACGACCGGAAACAAAGACACAACAACGTGCTCTGCTCTGAAACCCATTATAAATGGAGGAAAAGCTGATATTGTCTTTGTCTGAAATCACTTACTCACACCCAAGCGGCAACCTCCATACAATCCAAATATCCAAATATGTTCACTTGTTTCCATAAAACCAACATGTCGACGGCCGCGTCGAGCGCTTCAAGGCTACAAAAAGGCAGAACACAAACCAATGTGTGATATCACGGCGGGAGGGTGTTGTCCACTATTTATATATAGTCTATGCGCACACCACTAGCCTCTATACTGTAGTGAGGAGTGAATGAGACCCAGCCTGTTGTATATATGCCACAAGTTTGTGTTTTTATTGAGACCTCAGGAGGAAAGCCCTATTTTGGAAACGGTTTATTCATTTATTTATTTTTGTTGCACCAAAGAGCTTCACAGAAAGTGCATGACAGATGGTATGAAAAAAAATAGTCAAGGTTAAAAACATGTTGAATATAACTTAAAAACATATCATAGGCAGTTGAAAGCCAGAGAGTACAAGTGGGTCTTTAGGAGCTTCTTAAAAACATCAATACACTCTCGCAGGCCTTTCCAGAGCCGAGGGGCTCCTACAGAAAAAGCCCCCTTTTTTTCTGGGTCTGGTGGTGATGTATGGGGTGAGAAGTTCAGAGATGTATTTGGAGCCAAGACCATTGAGTGATTTGTAGACAGTTAAGAGAATTCTGAAGTTTATCCTGAAGTGAATGGGTGATGTGGTCTGGTTTCTTAGTCCTTGTTAACAGGCGGGCAGCCAGTGTTTGGGACTAACTGTAACTGGGCGATGGAAGTCTGGGAGACGCCGATGAGAGAGTTGAAAAAGTTGTGTTTAGCCAGGTAGCATGCTATAACCAGTCTGTCTGTCTTGAACCTATGATCAGTTGTTTCACAGTTAAAAGTAACGGCAGTTTATCTGGGTATGAATGACAGGTGAGCTGCAGGTGACCGTATAATGTATGACGTGGAGTCATGAACACAATAAACAGAGCGGCAGTGTGTGAGACAAATGATCAGGTAACAAAATGATAGTGATTGCCAAAAAAAACATCCTGCTGTCTCACAGCTTTGACTCTTCAAGTGTCAGTGAACTGCAGATTCTCCTAAAGGCAGTAAATCAACGTTTTCTTTTGATTTACTACCTCAAACCTTCTCTCTCCCTCCCTCCCTCCATGGAGCCATCGGTAGGCAGAGAGCATGCTGGGAAACATTAAGCATAAAGTCATAGAGGTGTGTGAGATTTATTAAATCGGAGCAGAGGAAACTGCTGCCGCTGCTCGTGATTGTTGTTGTTTCCAGATAAAAGCTGTGTTTTGATGTTTCCGTAGCCTCTCCAGCTGTCAGTCTATAATGGGTTGGTAACAAGCGCTCCGTTGCAGCACAGCAAGGACTCACCGTGCTTAAACCCCCACTAAACGACAGAGCTGTCATCAGTCAATGTTAGCAAACCACAGCGCAATCAGAGTTCACAGTGGAAGTTCATAAACATCCACAAAAAGTTAGAAGTTCAAAGATTTGAAGTTGTATCACAGAGATGTTCAAGTGAGGTTACATTTATGTTCCAGCAATGTAGCAGTAACGGAACTAGTAGAGCTGCTGACTGACTAAAAGAATCATTCAAGCTTGTAATAATGAATATTTAAATGTAAAATCACAGAGAGGAAGCATTTTTAAATTCAAGTACAATCGCTCAATATCATCTTTTTAACCTTGAAAAACTACATAGTTCCAACCATCAAGGCCATCCAAACTAACTTCTATCTTGAACAGAAATGATAACAAAAGGCCTAGGCTTATAAAATATTTAAAGTGCCACTTGAATTTCAAAACCATTAAGCCATTCAAATTATTAATCAGATTAGAGGGCAATAATACAAATGTAATATATATTTATATATATTCAATACATATGATAATCGACAACAAAAAAAGGCAACAATGTTCATGTGCCAAATAAATTTCCATGATACTCCAGCAAATCAAAGATCAAGGAAAGATTTTGCAGAGAGTTCAGAATCTTTTTTGAAGAGTAGAGTCGAACATTGGTGACTCAGTCATGAAATTCATATTAAACATACAGCGTTACTGCGTCTAATCAGAAGTGTTCAGCCCACCTTTCCTTCAGTCAGACTCTGCCTAACAAACATTTTCCGATAAACTGAAGCTGTTATATCGCTCTGTTCGGAACCACCGGACTCACACGAGGGCAGCGAGTTTGCCTCGTTAAAACCGCTGCCTTGATTAGTTTATTTGTTTGTCAGTTTGAATCCTAAATAACGTATTAAAACACTACAGTGACACAACAACAGAGGCTGCCGAATGGCTCTTTTTGTCGGTGAACTCTGGTAGGTTTAAGAGGCTTCAGTTCAGAAAGGACAGTATGACGGCAAGAAAAAGAAGAACATATTCTAAATATGGCGGACACTTAAACGGATATTGAGTTTTTTTAAGGTGGGCCTTCCTCAGGTGGTAAAACCTTCATAAAAAAATCAAACTGTCCCATTCAGAGCATCATATGGTTCAAGTGTCTCATGATTCTCTGTCATACCGATGTCCCTGAACTACTCCTGTCACACACATCCGCACCTGCACATTCGGCCACTAATCACCCCACTCTCAGCCGAGCTCTGACTTTGTAGAAATTTTCAGAATCATGCTGTGGGTGGAGTTAGACTCAGAAAAACCATAAAAGGCCAAGTTTCATCCATGCACCAGCTTGTGTGTGACAAACAGGATGCCTGCCCAGTGTGTCCTGGCATGTTACACGCTAAAGTTGCACTTGCAATCCCAGAGCTCTGTGTGCACTGTCCCTGGCTTCAGTAGTCCATCCTGCAAACACGTGTGACATTACTGTATGAGGTTCTGGGTATTGTTCCCTCTGCCAGTGACTGCCTGGAAACCTCACTCCCTCCACTGAGTCGGAGCCTGAGTAGATGGAAGACAAAGCGGAGGCAGGACCAAACAGATGGGTGATATCTCCCGAACTTTAGTTCTCACGTAACTCTAGGTCTTTCTTATGTACGATATATGTATTTCCTTCCACACTTTTTAAATTTCTATGCAAAGTTGTTGAAAAGTGTCCGAGCAACTATTGTGAGGCTCAGCAAGTCCTCCGACCATTAACTATATGTTGTTTTAGCGCAGCAGGAAAAATTACATAAATTACAAAGGTTAATGCTAAAATGTGTGACATCACTGTTGTTTTAAGACTGTGACAATGCAGTTAAGGTTTGGCTGATTAATCAGTATTAGGAAAATGCTGATTATGGTTCTTTACAATACCGAGGATAAAATCTCTCACCTTCTTTCAGCAGCAAATGCTCCACCTCATTTTTGTGGCAAAGCTGATGTACAGCTGCTCGTCTGTTGTTTTAAAAGTTAAATAAACAATGTATTGGCCCCATGATGATCAGTTTTATTCTTTCCATTTTATTAAAAGTGACTGAATGTTTTATAAAAGGTGAGGTATCAGCTCATGCTAGGCTGCGACCTCTGGGCTCCTGCAATAAGTCTTAAATAAATCATGAATAAAGAGTCATGAGTTGCATAATTGTCAAGTGTGATCTTAATTATTAATATTGGGCGAAGGAAACCTACAGATTGATATCCAACATATGTAATGGATAATAACAGCTCACATTATTGCTGAAGAGTTGTTAATGTGATGTTTGACCAGAAAAGATTTTACCGGCCAATAGACAATACAGACACTTTAAATTTAGACGTGAAACTCAAAGTCTCACTTCAGGACTTGTACACTATTCAACCCTGTGTTTGTCGCTGGTCTCTGATGCTAACTGTCTGGAAGAAATACACTGAAAAACAAATCAGTAAAAGCCAATAACAGCCTGTCAAGGGTTCTGTTTTTATTTCATCACTTTCTTGTGTTTCCTGTTTTATTTTGTTATGTCTAAAATCTCCTCTCATTTCAGATTCACTTCCTGCCCTTGTGTGTTTGCCGCCGCTGTGATTGACTGCCACGTCCCTAATGTGCTGCACCTGTGTCTCATTGTCTCCCCTCCTAGTGTATTTAGTCTGCATCTTCACCTTCCCCTGTGCCAGCTAGTCTTCGTCCCTTGTGACGAGCGTTCCAGCCTTTTTTCCCCAGTGATCCGTGATTTTTGTGTATGACCGCCCGCCTTGTGTTTTGCGACTTAGTCTCAGCTCATTCCTCTGGATTTGTTTGCCTCCGCTGACTATTGTCCTATGTACCGAACCATTTTTTTCAGTAAAGAGACATTGCCTGACCTTGCTTTTGTCTGAGTCCTCCTATTGCATCTGAGTTCTCAGTTTGCTGTCACAACTGAAGTGACAGATCGATTTCACACATAACCCGTGTGGTCTGGATGTTCAGACTTTAAAGTTTAATCAAAATTTCAGATGAACCAAACAAAAAAAGGTGGTCGTTGGTCCACATTGGTTTCAGAAACTGAAACGTGGTTCAATTCTTTTCTAATGTGAAAACATTTATTGTTTTATGGTTCAGACATAGCAGGATAATAACACACCTCTGCAGCAAATATTTTTATTTTTTAATCTGATAAATGACATAAAATGTTTTTTGAGACATTTACTTCACACATCAGACATCAAAGCCTTCGATTAGTCCTAAAATCTTATTAAGGAGCCGGTAATATATAAAAGGATGACCAGTACACTTATTAAAGGCTCCAAAATATTGACTTGAATTTCTAGAGAGAAGTTCAGTCATTCATTTGTTTTCGATAAGCAGTCGCAGGGGTCTGGAGCCTATCCCAGCTGACACTGGGCGAGAGAAATACAGTGGAGGTCCACTGGAGACAGGCTTTTTTTGGAGCCAGCATCTAGCTGCCATCAGTGGTATTACACTTTAAAATACCTCCGCTCTGGCATCACTTAAAAGCCATGGTTGGTTCCTATTAGTTCTGACCTTGATTCTGACTTTCAGGCATAAAAGGACCCTGAGAAAGTGAATCCAATCTCAGTTCTATCACTTTGTGTCTTCAGCCAGCATAAATAGAGACTATGTGCCTTGCATCTGAATGGAGATTTAAAGTGTCCAGTCTGCTGAGGTTTCCGTCTCTTTTTTATGTATGCCTTGTATTTCAACATTTTATGCATAGTTTCATTTGCAATGAAAGAATCATCTTCAGCTCCTGTAATTTAGGGTTTGGTGCAGTTTTGTAAAGTAACGTGTCTTTAAAACACAGCTGCTTTCAGACAGAAATAAAGCTGTAACCTGTATTTTCGGCTCAGGCATCTGCCGAGTGTCATCGAGCTGAGAAGAACACAGCGGTAAAAATGGCAGAAAAAAGCGATGACATTCAAACAGGTGCTGCAGCGGCAATGGTGATGATAATGATGATGATGTGTAATTTCATCAGACCTTGCACATATACAAAATGACTGCTGCCCTGCAGGGTGCTGATGTACTAACAGCTCCATTTACTGCTGATCCTTCATCCATCACCTCCACATTTTAGCTGTCACAAACGAGGCTGCGGGCATCCAACAAATGGCTAAATGATAAACAGAAGACATGACAGAGACTGTTATTGCTTCTCTGGAGGTTACCAGACAACATTTGCACGATCGAAAATGATCCATAACAATCAGTTTTTGGTTGGTTTGGTTTTTTATATTAGGTAAATATTTCAAAGAAGGGCAGCTCAGTTCAAGTTATTATTGGATCTTCACTATGAAGCTGTGACCTGTTTTTTTCCGTTATTTAGCTGCTGATCTTTGCTATCTGTCACATCACAGTTTACTGTAGACATAAAGTAAAGCAGTCAGTCAGTTTGGAGGATATTCTGGATATGCATTCACATTTTCTAATGAGTGGAGCTGACATGTTACTATGCGTTTTTACCTTTGCGTTATGATATTGATTTTAAATATAGTTGCATCAGTTTTACATGTAGATATATTGAATTTGGATGCTGAAGGAGTGAGTTGATGCCGACAGCTGCTGTAAAACGTTCACACGCCCAGTTTAACAGGCTAAAACTGTTCTGTTGCTTATGAGGACCATCAGGAACCTGCAGAGGAGCTTCAGTGCCCGTCATCTCCGAAATAACACACCTCGTCTTCTGAGTTTCGAAGAGGCGGACGTGTTATACCTTTCTGTGCTCAGAAACCATAGCAACTGACCATAGGATGTTTACCTCTGTGTGGAATTATGGGACTTAATCAGAGTGTGCCACCTGGAGGAGGACTAAATGTGTCAAGAGGTTGATGACTGAGGGGCAGAGCTACAGAAAGTGGAGCCTCACAGGGACATGTTTGGTTCAGTAGGAAACAGATGAAGAGGAAATCAGTCACTCTGGGTTGATACTGTGGTCCTCAGTGTCAGGTCCATGGATATTTTGGTTGAAGTGGATACAGAATCAGGGATGGCATCCACTCACATGAATGACTGGTGTTCACAGGGTGGGTAAATCAGGAATGTTATTTGGCTTGTGGGTTACCTCTGTTTTCTTATATAGACTTGCCATGACATGTGATGTTAAACACTTAAAAATCACTTTTCTGGGCTTTTACAATTTTTAAAGCTGCAATCAGTGATGATTGGGCCCTCCCACCTTTGAACATATCGGGTGGGCTGCAGGTGATGTGTAGATGTCGTCAAGCCTGGCCTCTTATTTAATGTTGATCAAAAGTTAAAGTTAAATATTACTTCCTATGTGCTAGAGAACAACCTCTACTTTTATATCCTTTGATAGTGAAAGAATGGATGGAAATGGCAAAAATGGGGCAAAAATTTTCATACTCAACCAAAGTGGCGGACTTCCTGTTGGGTGTAGGGTATTGGTCCAAGAGGCTTTTTTTGTGTCTAGACCTGGTACATATGTCTATCAAATTTGGTACATCTATGCGTGGGGGCTTGTTTTGTAGGGGGCGCTATTGATCAATGTCTGGCAAAACATAAAAATTGTGTGTGTTGCTGCAGTGATATTGTTCAACAAAAAGTCACTATTTTGACAAGTGTTGATCACGAAAGTCATTAAATGATCATGACCTAATTTGAAGTCACTAAGGGTAAGTCTATAGGAGGGATTTGTTAAAGTACAACAGCAGGAAATTGCAAAAACGGGGCACAAATTCAAACCAAAACGGCAGACTTCCTGTTGGTGTAGGGTATGCATCCAAGAGGGGTTTTTTTGTGCTACTGGTCCCAATACATGTGTTTAACAAACTTGGTACATGTTCAAAATTGCACTTCCTGGGAGGGGCGGGACTGAGCCTGACCTATCAGGTCTCAGCTGACTTGACAAAAAGCCTGCATCAGGACCAGCTCCAGCCTCTCTTTGTTGAACCAGGCTGCTATACATATGTTTGCTTCCTGCCCACTGACCAGCAATGGATGCATTCTTAAAACTATAATCACCTACGCCAGTCAGAATGGGAATGTGTTGAGAACTGTACTGTGCATGCTGCTGGGACTAAATTAACCACCTTCCTGACGTCATACTTTACAGTATGCCAGTGCAGAAGCTTCGAGACATTACAACCACAAACCGGAATTTCATAGCATTTTTTACAGTACATGTAGGTTAAACCTCACGCAGGAGCTTAATTTATTTTAAGCCACCCATGACCAAGACCCATTAACTGTAACCTTTTTCACCACATCACACCACACCACAAGTTTAATGACTTTTCAAGTCTGTGTGGCAGATCAAAAATGTAATTATTTTGGGAGCAGAAGAATAATCCTTACAGTTTCAAGAGGGCTTTCACACTGGTCGGTGCTCAGGCTGGTGGACGCCAGGTCCCTGTGTCTCAGCTGTACAGACCAAATTGTGCCACACAAGCAATATGGATGTCCTGGGGCCACAGGATTTTGGCTTCATTTTTATAAAACGGGAGGAAGCAGCACCGTGGCATCTGTCTTTATATAAGTCTACGTATCAGAGGATATGGATAAATGACATATTTGGTCCTTCAGGAGGTAATGATTATTAACACGGCTCCTATTGGTTTGTGGCTCATCCTCTATTTATAACTTGTAATATTAGTATGCTATAATTTATAGCAGTTTCTGTAGTTGCTGTAATATTCTGGGCAGTGGTTGTTACAGTAATCAGTAGCAATAGTAGCAGAAGCTGTAATACAACGTTGTAGTAGTTACAGTAGTAAAACACTAGTGATAACAGTGCTACTACTCAATTTAGTAGTTGTAATACCTGTGACGCAGTAGTATAGTAGTAGTAGTAGTAGAATTATAAATAAAGTAGGGGTATTGGTTTTTAGGGATGTACCGATCCTGAAATTTTGGGCCAATAGCAGTATCGATGGTGAAATTGACCAAACTCAGTAGTTTACATCCATTAACCTGACATATTATTTAGTGTCCACACTTACCTATCGCTAGAGACACAGTTCAGAAGACAACACGGGCCACCGGAGATTCAGAAAAGACACTTTAACAACTAATTGGTATCATATTGAACTGGACTTAGCACTACTGAAACAGAACTGAATGGAGTGCAGCTGCAGTCAGATGCCAGCTGAGCTGCAGTCAGACAGGAAGCTCAGACAATAACAGAAAAACATCGGCCACATCAGTGAATGTCCTCTTATATACAGATATGCCGACGGCAGTCACAAAGGTAAATATCTGCCAATACCAATGTTCGGCTGATAGATCCCTATTGGTTGTGGTACTGCCACTAGGAACACGGAGCTGTAACTGAAAAGGCAAGCATCAATTTTTGCCACCAAAAAAGTGTTCAGAGGGTGTAGGGAGGGTTGAGTTCATGCGCTTGTGGGTCCACATTTGTAGATGAAGAAGAAATGTTCCCTCGCAAGGATGCTTGTCATCTCCTACGTACAGTTTGAGACAGAACAGTTTGTATCACACACCTGATTTTATGTGTGTGGATTTTGACAGTAATTAAACCCAAAGTGTAACACAATCTGACAGCATGAGGAAATTAAGAATTTAACAAAATCCTTTGTTTCTTTCAATTTTGTTTGTCTGAGGAAACTTGGTTATTGTTTAACATTTTATTCATGATACAGACAGACTGTGGTTACAAGCAATAAAAGCATCACAGCACACGAAAAAAACCCTTATCATTCTGTATTCTCCACACAGCATCTGACTCCTGACAGTCCAGTTTATACAGTGTAAACACAGGTGCAGATTTGTATGTGAAAACGACCCCTACAGTACACACTGCAGATAAAAACCTGAAATAAAAGCTGCTTATGAATAAATTCAAATGGAAAACATCACTGTCTAACCCAGAGGTTTCAAACTGCCAGAAGAGCTCTTCTGTGATTGGCTTAAGCATCATTACATCATGATATCTATGAGCTATGACTTGGAGTGGAGCCTCAGGAGAGGAGCCACGCTCCAAATAAGGATGAATTAATCTGCAGAGCTGCCAGGTGTTAAGCAGCAGGACGAATGATATGAGGTCAGCAGGTCGAGTGACCGGCGCTGGACAAGTTCAGACAGAGACCAAATGTTTCCGTCCGCACTCTGACCATAATCAGTACTCTATCTTGTCACTGAAGAAAAATCATCTGATTATTTGTAATCACAACAAATAACAGCTGTGCTTCTGATACTTTAACTCTCAATAGCAACACACACACTGTAAGATATTAAGAGGCTTCAATGTGCGATAACAGGACAAATGCAACATATTTTCAGTGTTTGACAATTTTTTCCTTCCACTTCAACACATTCTGAAATAAGTGAATGTCCATAAACTGCTCCATTGTCAGCAGTTCTGTGTTTCTGCTGGATATGTATATGATATATATATTTGTCTAATCCAAATGGTCAGTTTATTGTCAGGAGATTATCTGTGTTTGCTTTCGTTTATTCTTTTTGTGTCGGCTTTTCTGTCATTTTTTTACTGCAGAGTATTTACATCTGAAGAAACAATGTCTCTTCCTGTCATATCATCTAATCGTTTTTAAAGGTACTTTTTTTTTTGTTGGATGTGTTTTTTCCAGTCTAAACCCTAACCCAAACTAAATGGGATTCAGCAAATCTCCAGCTGAACTTGTCCGTTCAACAAACTACAGTTTGTCAAAACTTGTCTTTGATCAGAGAGTGTTGGATATTTAATACCGAATCACCATCTGCACAGATAAAATAATGCACACGGCTTTGTCAGCAAAAATAAATCCTTACTTTTAAAATTGAAGATATCTTCAGTGTTTTTCCATCATGTCAAATAAAACATCCTCCACGTGTCTGATTCTCCAGCTCTGTTCATCTGTTAAACATCCTGTGTTCGTGGAGACGTGAAGCTCCTCCCCTCTTACTCCTCCTCTGGTTCAGTTGTTCTTTCTACGTTCTCGTTCAAACTGACAGAAACTTTTCGTCGACAAACATTCAAGAGGGAACAGCCTCCCCTCTCTCTCTCTCTCTCTCTCTCTCTCTCTCTCTCTCTCTCTCTCTCTCTCTCTCTCTCTGTCTCCCTCCCCCACTTTCCTCTCCTTGCCTGTGATTGGCTGATAGTCAGTAGTGATGTAGAAGTCTTTCTCTCTCTTTCTCTCTCTCTCTCTTTCTCTCCTCCATCTCATTAGGTGTATTTTGTCTCTCAGTGTGTGTGATAATATGGGTTCTTTACACAATACATAATTAAATCTGATTTATTTAACATCGATCACCAGCACAGACAAAAATACGCTGTATCTATTTGCACCCTCTTCTCTTTGTGAACATGCTGCAGAGGTTTAACTTACACTAGGGCTGCAAATAACATTTGCTTTCATCGTTGATTAATCTGGTGATCGCATTCTTGTTTAATCGATTAGTTGCTTGGTCTGGAAAACACCAGAAAGTCGTGCAAAATGTCGATGTGTGTGGTGACTTGGTCCGCAAGCCAAAGAGAGCATAGAGCAGTAAAAAAAAGAAAAAGAAAATATTCACTCTTAAGAAGCTGGAATCAAAGGTTTTGACTCTTTTTCTCACAAAAATTACTCAAATGGACTTACTATCAAAATACTAGCTGATTAATGTAATAGTTGTTAACAAACCAATGAATCATTATTTCATAGCAGCTATAATTTTCAGTGGATCCAGCTGTGTCATATTCCACTATAATCCTGGCTCAGTGTTGGCAGAGTCTTCGCTTAGTCACAGCTCTATACCTATATGACTATTTTTGCCTTCAGATAACTAAAATAATCTTTGTGCAGCTAAATATCCACACAAAACCACGTGTATTTAAAACGCACCTGCTGTTTTTGTTTAATTCTGGAAAACGCTCAACAATCAGTAGTAACGTCACATAAGAACCATTTTTTCCTGAGAAACTCTAACAAATCCATTAAAGCCAGTCTGACCTTTTCTGCAGTCTGATGGATGAGCAGTGTCATATCAAGCTAATTCCACCTTAAAAGGAAATCCAGGATAAAGCTCCTCAGCAGCGCCTGTCAGATTGTATTGAGTGAAAAAGCTGCTGCTAGCTTGTGGCGAAATGTCACCTGTGACACCTGGAGGTGACCTCCTGCCCAGCTGTTTATCAGCCTGCAGACAGAAGAAGAGCTGAACTCACAACTTCTTCTGGTTTGATCAGACAAACTGTGATGACATGTTGGGACGAACGTGTCTCACAGGTCGACAGGAAGTCAGGTACGTCAACAACGGAAGTTGAATTAAAACGTGTTTTAAAAATAGTTTATTGATTAGAAATATATTTTAAAAATGAAAACGACTCTCTTTAAGGCTTTAAACATTGTTTTGCATTAAGTTTGCAATAAGTAGAAATTTATTTTAAAAGAAAAATCAAAACGTGGAGGCTCAGAGTCTGAACCGGGAGGGCAACTTCTAATATTCCTTCTCCTCGACCATATTACATTTACAAAACCACTCTTTTTTATGCTTCACAATAAAAGGTCTGGGTAGATACGCCGCAGAACTGAACACAAATTCACTGAGCATTACACCAGGAGGTAACTCAATAAAATACCTCTCAGTATTGATTGTTTTAGATTTAGTGCAGCTTGTCTTCATTTTGACCCCCAAGAAACAGCACACAGGTTCAAAAAATATATAGTCAAGTTTTTTCAGTAGAAATGTATTTGAGAAGGCAACCTGCACTACTGAGATAATGACTTCCTGTCAACTGGTTGAGGTGCATGCTTCTGTAAGTAAGTAAGTAAGTAAGTAAATGTTCATTTATATAGCACCTTTCAAACCCTGACTTACAAAGTGCTTTACAAAAGAAAAAACACATACATAAAAACCGAACACAAAGCATACATAGTCATGACAACACTGTAGGTCTATTTGCCAATGTGTTCAGAGAGGTGGGTACATGTTCGGGGTGTTTCACAGTTTGTTTCACACCATGGCTTGAACATCATGGTTCAGTGCGAGTCCACTTCAACCACAGACTGTACATAAAATGTGAACAAAGCCTCTGTGACGTTGTCCACTGGTTTGGGGATTGTTGTTTTGAGGCCTCGAGTTTGGCGTGTTGCATCTTTTTTTTTTTTTTGGAAACACAAGTGTCCATATGTTAGGACAAAACAAGACAAAAAACAAGGGTGGAGCTGTGGAAGAGTCATAGATAAGCTAATGCTAACTTACTGAAAACATCGACCACACCGACTAACACTGTCATGTTAAACCCAACCAAGTTCAGCCGCTGGATGAATGTTAACAGATGTGTTTGATAACAGTAACTAATGCCAACATTACATGATGCATAAACACACTAGCGCTAACTGGCCTAACTAGCAGGCTAGCTGACAGCCACAGCTTTAACCACAAACTGGAACACATATTTCTGTGTAATGTCCATACAGATTACGTCCAACAAGACAGTTAACTGTACATTGCAACCTTGATTACATCCAGTGTGTTTTAGTTTCAGGCTTAAATAAATGTATCTCAGGTGTCATAGTTAAGAAGTGGATCCATGCTAATGTTCGCTGTTGTCTAAAGGTTATCAAATATTATGTTTTACCTCCTTTCATCATCCATTGTCTTTTCAGTTGCTGATGTGAACTCGTGAAATTAAAACAGTTTATCAGATTCCTGGCATTTATGACACAAACAACATTAGCCTCTGGATAATGGCATTTGAGCTTCCCACCATGACTCCAGAGGAAAATGGCTGCAGTATGAATATCATCCATAATGTAAACATAAATATGTATAACTCTTCACACACATTTGCAAATAATTCTATTATAATATCTTGATATCCCTGCTCTTTGTCAGGCTGATCTTCTCCACAGGCAGTTACTGAATGTTTGCTCACAGCATGTAGACGTCTTCATGTCAAATGAAAATCGAAAAGTGTTAAATCTGACATCTGCTCTGGAAATCATTTGGTCTTTCATATCTCAGCTTAACATGCATATACTCCAGGAAACAATGGTGTTGATAATAGCTAATTAACTGATCAGCAGATTACATTAACATAATGCAATAACAAACATCACCGTGGCGTCAGCAGCCTGATCCATCGTAATGACCAGCTCACAGTTCTCAGCATCAATCAGCGAACCCGCACAATATTATAAGCTGCATTGATTAAACTTGTCAACAGTATCAACAGCACCTGATGCTCACCAAGTCGGATCATTATCAGAGGTTGCGTCCAGCGGCAGGAGCCACCAACCCCCTTAATGCTCATAGATTACCTCACAGCATTTCATTTGTTAGGTATTTTATAGGAATAATACAGAATAGAAACTAAAAGAAACGGCTGTATTTGGTAAACAACTTAAAATAACCTGACAGCATCACTTTAAAGCTTTGTCTTATTATCACACTGGCTCTGCTGCTTCTATATTTACCAGTATTTTGAAAGGGAAGTGGGCAGATGTAACAATGGAACAAATCTCGACAATGACAATAAATTCAGATTATTGCCTGCTTTTTTTTTATCTTATGGTAGTTGTTGACACTGACATTATCACCTTCTCTCTTCATTAACACATCCAGTGACTGCATTGTAGTTCTGTTTAACTCAAGGGTCTCCAGCATCACAGCTGTATAGTCAGTAAAGATCAGCAGAATGTTTTATGATCAGATCCATCTAATGGTGAATTTTCAGAGTCAAATGAGGAAGAGCCACAAAGGTCAGATCCCACTTCTAAGATGAACAGACAGTGCAATAGATGTTGTGTATACAGAAATCTGCACATACACTATGGACAGAATATTTACACATATAGCTATAAATATGGAGAACATAATTGAAAAGATGATGAGCAGAAGAAGAATGCCGCTATGTTGTGAATGTACACAAAGAAACATATATTGTATATGTCAATATGTGGCCATTAAATATGACAAATTCAGAAATTAACATAGAATTGACCAAGGTACGGTAGACCTTTTCTAAGATTTTCAGGTTGAAATGTGCTGCAGATTTTGAGTTACAGGTGTGGGTAGACAGATAGAAACCTGATTGCAAACCTGATTGCACTGCCCTTGCACGGGTGAGGGCAAAAAGGACAAGATATCCAGACACCCAGGAGGACACACCACACGGCACACTACTCACCTACGGGAGGCACTTACACACATACAGAGGACAAAGACAAGAGGGAAAAAAGAGAAGCTATGTCTGATCCAACATGGGAGGAGGACCAACGGACAGGACATTGAGGACGGCTGATAATCCCAAACAAGGCATGCTGGGTAATGGAGAGGACTGGAGGAGGCAGAGGGAGAGAAAAAGGCACATTGGAGAGCATGTACGGAGAGAGAAAAACAGAGGATCAGAATGATGGCTTGAAAATTCATAGAGCATAGGTGTCACTTATCTCTAATTCTGATGATTACTAATGAATACACTGAGACTGAACCCAGTTCACCGCAGGGCTAATCTAAGTCAGGAATTTAGCTGAATTTTAGTCAAAAAGGTGAGTTTTAAGTTTCGATTTAAAAGTTTCAACAGGCTGTCTGATGTTAGCAGGGAGATTATTCCACAGAAACAGTGCACATTAGGAAAATGCCCTGTAACCTGCTGATTTCTTTTTGATTTTAGACAGGAGCGTTCCATTTTGAAAGCAAAGAGCATTGGATGGAATAGAAAGCTAAATAAAATCAGTACAAAGGTGCGTAACCATTTTGAATTAGATAAGCCATCAAAAGAACTTTGAAATCTTATGTAATGTGAATAGGCACCCAGTGAACTGAAGCTAAAGTTGATGTATTATGGTCAATGTTGTACTTTTTTCATTAACATTCTCTCCGCAGCATTTTGAACCATTTGAAGTCTTCTGTATCCGGCAGACAGGAATACAAAGCATTAGAATAATTGAGTCTTGATGTAACAAAAGAATGGATAAGAAGAGTCTTTGTATCTGCCAAGGACAGAAACGATTGTAACTTGCCGTTATTGTGTAAGTAGAAGGCATTTTCAGTAATATCTTTAATGTGCTAGCCAAAACACAAAGTAGATCATAGATGACACCAAGATTTTTGCGGTTGAATTGTGAGTAATTACGTGGTTGTCAAGTGTAACAGTTCAGTGTGTAATATTTAGTGACATGCAGAGGTGGAGTTGCAGATTGCAGCAAACTGAACTCTGATGAGACTTACATGAACAAGCCGGGCAGTGGTCAGATTCTTCATTAATGGGACAATTATGTGAATGTGAAAGGTTTTAACAGTACAAATAAAAACACAGATGTGTCGTAATATTACATTTTTTTTGCTAGATTTCGTAAAACAGCCAAACAGAGTATGAACCGTAGCCTACGCACCGTATTCTTGGAGGCGCTACAGTAGAAATGAATTATGGGTCCAATTTGTTTTGAGTGGAAGTAGCAGTAACCCAAGTCAGTTCCCTATGGTCAGTCCAGTTAGTAAATGACCCCTGAATTGCTTTGTTCGAACAGATATTTAACTTAAAGAGCATTTTCAGCGTATTTTACCTCTGACTGCGTGGCGGTATGGAGTGATAAGTAACAGTAACACAAGCATAAACACAGACCAAAAGCATCAGCAGAGCCCAGTCCATCTCTTCTCCCCTCTGAACGCAGAAACAGCCTCTCCCGTCCGTCTTCACTGTCGTCAGCCTCACCCTGAGTGACACAGCCCCGATAAACACGGCTCTGCCCGTTTTACCATCCAGGTGTATGACTGTCCTTTTATTCATAGACTGTTTTCATTATTATTATTATTCTAGCAGGGTCAGCCCTGCCTCCTCACACAGGTGATGATCATCAGTAACTAATGATGGTTGCTTACATTAGTTACTAACGATCATTAGGAGGTATTCAGGCAGCATTTTCCCCACGCGCTTTTATACAACACGGAGTAGAGACCTTTCCCGTTTCCTCATCACAATAAAATAAAAGCAAAATAACACGAGCACGGGTTGAGTGTGACTGAATACTGAGCTTTTCAGATGTATGTAGTTAAATATGTACACTATCAGAGGCCATTTCTTCTGTTATACCTCCCATCCCTCGATAGTAGTGGGCAGAATTATGATCACATTATCACGTTTGAGGTGTAACAGGGGTTATTGTTTTGCTCTGAGAAAGATAATGACTAGTGTAGCGTTACCATGGAAAACGCCGCTTCCAGTTCGATGTCTGAAGTTCAGGAGGCATAGGAATAAGATCAATTATTCAAGGTTTAAATGTCATCATTCTACAAGTAATTACAGAATCACAATGTAACCGTATTATCCATTTAAATATGTTACAGCAAATCATGATCATGATTGAATATGTAGTCTAATTAGTTCATGTTTTTAACATTTAGATTCTCATTAAACTGCTTAAAAACACAAACAACGGCAAGATATTTGCGACTCAGCTTCCACCACATCAATGTCCATAGCATCCATATAACTATATATATATATATATATATATATACTGTACTGCACTGCACTTTACATGACATCATCTACAGCAAAAGGAAAGCCCTTAAACTTTTTAAGATGCGATGATGCTGAGGCAAAGCACCAGCCACTCACAGCCCTATTCCAACAAACATAGTTTCCATTTCCATCTTGGATTATCTAAGTAATTTCTCACTCTTAGCAGAAGAGTTAGTATTTTCATCTCATTAATGTCTTTAATAATTTTAATCCACTGCAGTGCAGATAGTTCAGCCTGTAACCACTGCTTTTTTGGTGAATATTTTCAGAAAGTATGTGTCATTTCATTTCTTGTGGGGGATCACCCAGGGTCCCATAAATGTGGCAGTGACTTGCGCTCACATCTCCACAACTCATCCAGCATGCATGGCTGAGTGATGCTTGAAGTGCCTTCATTTTAGGTGTAATGAAAAAACAAACAAGGTTTTTCAACACAATTCGTGCAAATTTGCAGAACAGGAAGTTGAAAAAAACACCACCTCTCTATCTTTAACATCTTCCTGCCCTTTGCAATTCCTTGAAATTATTGATTTAGATTTACAGTCACCAATAATGTGTGCCTGTCTGATCAATTGTATGATCCCATTAGGTTCTGCATTTGTCTCCCTTTAAAAAGTATTGGCATAACCCTCCTTCTCCATCTTTTTTCTATAGTGATTCATATAGATGACTGAACTGGCTACAAACGTTAATGTAACTATTCGAGTACCAGTTAAATAAAGTTCACATCTATAGGCATGAATTCAGTTGTAAACATACCTTGGTGAATGAAAGCTTAGAAAGATATCTGGTCTTGTTTACGTCTGGTTCTAGCAGAGTTTACCTTAAAGAACTGAAAATCGAGGGGTTAGAACCAGAGGGGCGTAAGTGACATTTCGCCAATTTTACAGGAGGAGCAAAACAAAACCAACTGATCATTGATTTCAGTGTTAAATCTTTAGGTTTTTCATCAATAACTCTAAATTGATTCATAATTCAGTTTTGCCCTTTTGGCAGTGGAAAGACCTCATCGAGAGCTTTCGTTTAATGTATATAGCTTGTTGTTGTTGTTGTTGTTTGGATGCCGACTACCAGACTACGTCCTGTGAGCCAGACTAATGTCTTCAATCTTTATTAAACCTTTTGCTGGCATTACTAGGATTAATACATATTATCACGTATTAATAGTTAACTATGCTTTTTGCAGTTGATTATTTTTGGAAAAACCTTCAGAATGGCATTGATTGTTCTTTTCAGAGTGGCAGTTTTTCCACTTTTATACTGACATTATTAGGGCTCCCTATGGAAACTTTTTAATTTAATTAATACATTTTTTCACCAGTTTGTGGCCATTTTGGAAGAGTTAAACGTGCGCAAAAACTCACAAAAATTTGCATACGTCATAAGTAGCGAAAATCACGGATTGATGGGAACACGGGAAGTTTCTGTCGACAATGCTACATCCTCGACGATGTCTGACCCGACGGCTAAGAAGGTGTCATGTTTAATTAATTAACATTGTTTTTACACAATTTTCCTTGCTCACAAGATGGGGTTGTCTTACTATGCAGTCCTGGTTTTTTTGTACATGCATGTGCAACTAGTACGGTATAGTATAACCCCCTCTTGTGAGCAAGGAAAAGTATTTTAAAATGAAGTCAATTCAATAAAGTTCACAGGTTCCCTTAGGAGATTAACATTATCGTTGTCAGGTTCCTGTCTCTTCGTTTGATTACACTGATCCACACGTTGTCCCTCAGTTCAGTGTCTTTATCATTTCCGTGTCCTATTTCATATACTGTAAAACACACACAATTTAATCTGCGGATGCCCCTAGTCTCAGTGCAAAAGCTCAGAAAAATCGACTTTGGTCTGAAATAATCTAACATTGTTTTTTTTGCGAGATAATAGTCACATTCTGTGTGACAGTTGCAAACAAATGTAATGACAGGAAATTTAATGACTCAAGAAAAACATCTCTGGTGTGTAAAGCCCTTTTCCAGGAACTTTGACTCTCGCAAAACATAGGAGATACATACAGTATGTGTGTATTACATGTACCAAAAACACTGCTGCATAGTCAGACAAGTCTCTCTTGCAAGCACAGAAGAGCACTAGACAATATAAACTACACACACACTAGGGCTGGGCGATCTCACAGTCTTAGGTCGTGATCGATCTTAATTTGTCATATGATGTACTTTTCAGAGGGATCGTAAAGATCGTGTCATTAAAAAAATAAATAACAGCGCTGTCAAAACTTTACTACTCAGCTGAAATTCGTCTTCAATGCCCCGTTTATTAGTGTAATTATGGTATTTTACAGAGAGTGTTGCACTAACCTAAGGCTAGCGAGTTAATTTCAGTCCGTTCGTAGTGATACTTTGGTGCCTCTCCGCTCTTAAGTGCTCAGTTTTAGTCAGCATTAACTTGCAGGGTTTGTGTAACGTGTTGTTTTGCTGCTGCTGAAGAAATAATGAATTACCATCCGTGAGCTGTGGGTTCGGCTTCTGGACTCTGATTTACACAGATGCTTTAGAGTTATGTTAAAGTGTATAAATGTTTTTAATTCGTTATAAAACACCGGCGGGACACCGGCGGGACACCACAGTCTCGATAATTAGTGGAAACAGTGCAGCTGTACGTACAGGAAAATGTTGATAACATTTACTTCATCTAGTTATTTGAATTGTCATTAATGTAATAATGTTGGGTCCAAAATGATGCAAAAATGCAGAGTTTCTAGTCAAATAACAACAACAAAAAGGGATCACAGACAACTTGAGCCCCAGAAACCAGAGAAAATTAGAGGAAAACTTATAGTTAGTCGCGGATCATGATTCTACCTCTTTTTTACCAGATTTTACATTTTATGGTCATTTTTGGCATTTTACTCATGTTGTATTTTAACAAATTCCTCCTAGAGGTTTTATTAAATTGACTCCAAATTTGGTCAGTGCAGTCTTAACATGTTAAATATGAAAAGTTGTCAAAACAGCGAAAAGCCTCAACAAGTTGATAATACAGTGTTAAGGGTTTAGAGTTTGATGTTTTGCCATGAAACATGAAACTGTCTCTGTGCCTAAATGCATTGAGTCGCAGCCATGTGACTGGTGTTAACGAGCAGCTGAAAATGCGTACCTGATAAAGCACCGGTGAGTGTATACCCAAATGTCAAATGTACCACTTTTTGCACAGTGACAACAGGCTAAAAAGAAAGCTTCTCCAGTCAGCTTAAAATTGACACCATTAAATCCTTAGGTTGAGAGGGTTACACTGTGGAGATACTGACCATGACATTTGGAAACCCTGATGCCCAAAACAAAGTTACACCCAAATGTCAAATTTAACATTTTGTGCACGGTGACAAGTAGCTAAAATGAAAGCTTCTCCAGTTGCCTTCACGCTGAAACCGTTTATGCCGAGAGGGTCACACTGTTAAAACTTGAGCCTTCTAGCCCATGGCATTGTGTTGATGTTGACTGTGACATTGGACACCCTTATGTGTCATAGCAAGTCGCAAGAAACTGTTGTAACTCAATTCTACATCATCAGCTCTGTCTCAAATTTCACATTTGATCAGTGTCCAATTCTGAAGACATATGCCCAACGTTTAAACTAAGTCATGGCACAAATGTCACCCGATTGATATGAAATTTGCACGATGGGTTCTACACATGATACACAGTGATGTGTCGTATACATGGGCATTATATCAATTATGCTACAACCTCAGCTACATGCCCGCGGTTGTAAAACCCCTCGACCACGGCACATCCCGAGTTGCGCGGGGCTTCGAGGGCCCGTTCATAAGAGCTCGCAGTTACTAGTTAACATCACATTGATTTGAGCATTTAATGTTTAGATTCGGATAAAGATAGAGTAGAAGTATTTAACAATGTCTCTCCATCAGAAGCAGAAACAGAAAAAAAATTCCGCTGTTCTCACCTGTACAAGCATCTGCACTGTACCTGTCATAACGCTGTGTGTCTGTCCACCTGTAAAGCATAAAAACAGGCAGAGCCTTTGCCATGCCCACCCACAACCTGGATGTGCAGTTGCCATGGAGATGTGATCCTCTGAGTCAATGTGAGATTCTTATTTTTGTCTTTTCCTCATCCATGTTTCACGTGTGAATGTGTGGCCACATGATGCTCAGCTCATGACTTCCTTATTTTTAGCTGCATTGTGTTATTTCTCACCTGACTCTAAAAGTCACAGTGTTTTCATCATTTCTGACAGAACGTGTCTCCTCTGTCACCTGAAGGCGTGAGTTTATAACCAGCAGATTATCCAGAAGTTTGTCTTCATTAGATTTCCAAGTCTGTCTTTTATTCCTCTTCTTCTTTCCCTATAGTTACGTGAGTGTTTTATGTTTATTACACAGTGCTGTTATATATTATACAAGAGAGATTAGGCATTTAAAGTTTTGTGGCTCTGAATAAAAAGTTGTAGTGTACTGTGTTATTGCCCCTATTATGGTTGTGAGTCAGACGTTGTGTGTCCTCTGCTCTGGTTCATTATCAGCCTGAGAGATGTTTTTTAATGCTGATGATGGAAATGAGCAGTGTGTCATTAACATTTGTGAGAGGAAGCAGCAGAAATGTCCTTTTATTCTCATTCATGAGGACATTGAAGTGATGGTGCTGTTGAATGTATGTTCGATACAATATTCATCAGTGATCCACATGTATGTACAATTTAAATGAACAGAAACCACTTATTAGTCTGTTGCATTTACAGCATTTTTATTAAAGCATTAAAACAATGTTTCTCACCAGTAAAACCCGATGGATTCATTTAAATAACAGAATCCCTTAATTATACTTCAGACATGAAAATGCTTCTGACACACACAGAAACCCACTCACACATTTAATTTGTTTTCTGATGCTCACACATCATCATCTGTTCTGCATATGAACGATTAAACACAACTAAGACATCTCCCGTACATTTGTAGGATGAGCTTAAAATGTATTCACAGGGGTAAAAATATTTAATCACTTACTGCAGGCTACCTTTTTTTAGAGGTTTTCTCATTTTATTTTTTGATTTACGTTACCTGACTATAATGAAGCCAAACAATGTAAAACACTACAAATGTAACGCAGATATTCCTTAAATTAGAGCAGCAATTAAAGCTACAAACAGTGGTGTTCTGAGCAGGCCTGGGTGAGCCGCAGATGAAGGATTTTATTGCGGGCATGTAGATGTCTTCGGTTCTGATGTTCATGGCAAATCAGGAGGGTTTTCATGAATTTCTAGCCCCTCAAAAACAGTTTCCTGTTTCATAGCGAGGAATACTTAAAAGTACAGAGGCAGTAACTTCCTGTTGCCAGTGGATGGTGCTATAACTCTGAATCAATCCTGACATGTAGACGTGTGCAGGCCAGGACTCTTATCCAACATGTACAGCCAAGTTACAACAGTTTAATTAAATTAAAGAAAGAAACGAACCTTGCGTTAACAAAAACTTGTTTGCTACATGTGTCTGATTCAAAGACTGTGAAACGACGTAGCTACCGTGACATCAGCCACTGGTTTGTGGACGACCCTTTCGATGGATCAAGCTTGCATTTTGGATGCTGCCATCTTGTTTTTTTGGAACCTAGTGGGCGGAGCTGGAGAACTGTTCATTTTGATTTTTGCCTAAAATGCCATTTTGTTTTGGTCTTATTTTATTCATCTCAACTTTACTCAACTAAATATCACAACAGAAAAACAGAGCAGAAGAGCTGCTGATTGAGATGCATG
>JAPQRN010000005.1:4015131-4039673 GCA_037367275.1 Coranthus polyacanthus | reverse complement strand
CTATCAGTCACACAGTAGAACATGGGAATAGAGCAGCAGCGAGAGAATTCAACATTAATGAATCAATGGTACGGAAGCTTCTATTCTACGCGCCCTATATATGAAAACAGTTTGAAAATGGGCCATTCATTGAAGGTGCGCCTTATAATCCGATGCGCCTTTATAGTGCGGAAAATACGGTAATAAAAATTCAAAGTAAGGTTTCTTATACTTTTTCTTAAGGGTCTGAAAGCTTCTTCCAAATATGTTACATTAACTACAAACTAATAATATGTGGGCTGTTCAAGCACTTTTAGAGTCTCGTTTTTAAGATTCAAGCACAAAATACAGAATCTTTTGGGGTTTGTTGAATGATACCGATTGGAACGAGACATCAAAGAGGAAAGTCACTAACACTATCAATTGATAAATTTGATCTAAACTCCTTTTGTTGATATTCCTTTGATTCATCTGAGACGTAGCACCGCTTCAGTGTCTGTGGGAACTGGGTGTATTAGCAGCAGCTCAGACAGAAAGTGAATTAAAAACAGCACCGTACAGGTCACGTATTCCTGCAGCTTATGGTTCATAGCTGCATCTGGCAGCTACACTGTATAGGCTGCCAGCTTTTCTCTTATCTGTCAGTGAGTTTGATCTGTGGCCGAATTCCAGTCTGACAGATTGCAAGTGTAAATCAAAACGCACTTCTGAAATCTGTGCTTACAGTATGAGAAGATTTCTGGATGCGTTCTGTTTTTATTAGGAAAATCAGAATTGTTACTGGCAGCGGGGTCTGCTGATGAGTTTTTATATCTGCAGGTATGGCTTAATTCAATCAATTTTACATTAATTTGTGTTTGTTTTTCTCTACTTCTGTTTAGTATCTAGTTAATGATGAGAAGCAATCGAAGTGACAGAAGCAAATCCTTTATTTTCCATTTCCACCAATAGCCTGAGTAATTACCCTGAAATCTTACTGTGTAAAAATGTTTAGATTAGAATGAATATTTTCAGCTTTTTAAGTGACCCTTCTTGTTTCAGGTTTTTGGCTTGTTTCAGTCACGTTTACAGTTACACCTGAAAATGGACTTTGCTCTGCAGACTCTCCTTGTTTATATTAAGATGAGAAGACCGTTTTACCAGTAGAAACACATGCTTTTCCATTTACCGCAAAATTCTAATTAGACACAAGCCCCTTGTCAAGACATGACAAAAGTCACTGGCATAAAAACATCATCTGATCTGCTACATGACCTTTTGAGAGATAAAGAAGAGGTTTGTGTTCCTTTAATTTTCTGCTAATATCTTTCTGGGACATTAAATAATCAGATTTCACTCTTATCTCTTTGCCCTACAGTTGTGAGGAAAAGGAGCACTGATGAAGGAAAAAGATAGAAAGTTTTCCCACAGGAACATAAAGGAGCAAGGCGGCGGGAGAAGGTGGTGACATTTGTCTTACGAGTGAGCTTGACTGAGTGTCCTGGAGTCACTGGAGGAAGAACAGATTTGGCCTTCTGTATAAAACAGCTGAACTGCTTTCACGTCGTGTAAATTTCCGGTTTGCTCACTGTTATTAATTCGTTGAAATATTCTTCAATACATAAAATACAACTGGAGCATTTTATTTGTCTGTCCTTGTTTCGTCCACACACAAACACACAGAACGAGAACAACAAGTACAGACTGAGGCTTTGCTTGGACCGCTTCAATCCCAGGGAGGATTTCAGAGGCTAATTGGCAATGTGGATTCGTTTTCATACGTTGGAATCTGGGCCAGTAAAGCCTCAACATTTCCAGTACAACAAATATATTGGACACTTCAATTGGGAAGAAGCAGCTTGGGACCAAAAACTGGGCATGACTTTGTAAACGATAAGTTTCAATACAAAAAGCCTCGGCCACGATCGTAACCGACTGTTAACTAGAGTTGTCGGGTCATCAGGTGGTGGTTCGATCCGAGACCACCTCTCTGTTCAGACCAAGGACCGGCTGTTTGGTCAAGATCTGGTTTGGTTCTCTTGGGGAAAAAAAAACAAAAACAACTTAAAGACCTGGGATCTGATGACTTTACCCACAAGTAAAAAGAAACTGAACTTTTTATCCCCTTTTGCATATAACGCGGGGGTATGCAGCGGTCAGCATGTCTGTCATCATTTTGTTTCTGGAGCATGAATTGAAAACCATTGCATATTTTCCCACCAAACTTACTACAATTTATCAGTTTTGTGTTCCAGCGGTGACTTTTGCTATTTTGTCTGTCGTCCGTCTGTCCGTCATCGTTTGTTTCAGGAACATTACTGGAAAACCAGTTGATATTATTCAGCCAAAATTGCTGCAATTTATCAGTTGTGTGTTCCGAGTGCTGCCCTTTTCCATTTTGTCTGTTCTCCGTCCGCCACGTCTGCCATTTTTCACACTCTTTCCAACCTCTCTACAAACGCTGGGTGAATTAACTGTGAAGTAAGTATCGGTTGCAAATGGCAATTAAGTTTTCTATATATGTTTGTATGTTGATTCAAGGGGCCATTTTGACACTATTCGACTCAATGAAACTCCGCTAACATCACAAACAGGTACCACTTTTCGATTTAGTGGGGGCTGGGGGATTGTTTGTATTTTCAGGCTCGTGATTAGTTGTTACATCCATGGTTTGTATGGGTAAGATGGTTGTCAGTGTCGTGCGTACTTGTATTTTATTCCACCCAGTCTCCGGACATAAAATGTTACCATACGTTTCTGCAAATACATAGAATCTCAACATTTGTCTTTGGAGGATCTACTGCATTTTACAACATCCAGGACTTTGGACTCCAGAGAGTGGAGTTTGCATCCTGACTCCTGCAAGTTTTTAGGTCTCAGCAATAAAAATGATTTGGATAGGGTTGGGAAAAGATGATGGTTTGGTTTAAATATTAATAAATGCAGTTTGAGTCATTTTTAATAACTTGTGCACAGTGACAAGAGCAAGAACTTCTCCAACCATCTTCATATTGATAATGTTTCGTCCTCATGTTTGTTCATTCTCTTCTCTCACAATATAAAACTGCAACGAGCGGATAAAACACTATAACAGTGATGTACACATGTATAGAAATGTTGACGGCGCATACTTATGGTTCAATAAAGCTGAGATAAAAGATATGCTTAGGAAAGGTACAATGGCACCGTTTAACTCTGGCGATTGTGTTGAATTCATTGTATTCAATGTACTTCATGTCATTTGATGCTGAAGGAACATGTAAATAAATAAAATTGCCATACCTTGCCTAAAGTAGTGATTTAAAGTGATAAATGAATAAGAAATTGACACGGACGCGTGATTGGGGAACAAAAACAAAACAGAACAGACAAAAAGTGTCATCTCTTTGCTGTGATAAATGACCTCTTTCCATTGTAAACAGATGTAACTTTTTCCAGGTATCTGTTCGTAGCTACAGTTTGATTTCTAACTCAAACTGGCCTCTCAGCCAATTAAGTACAAGCTTACGGAGCTCCAGAATTTTACTTCTGCTCTTGTGTATACACTACTGAAAACAATGTCAACTCCTCACTCCACCCAGAAATGTGCTTTCTGACGGTAAACGCACAATGTATCGGCTGCGCTCATCCAGGCCCACGTTATTTCACACAGAGGGGATAAAGACAGAGGTTACTGTGGGAGTTGATGGCAGACAGGTTTTTATTCCAAAACCTTGAATCATTTCAAATCGAAGAGTCTCGCTTCTCTTCTCGAGCGCAGAATAAACATCGAGGGGCACAACAAAACGGCTGCGTTTAATAGACAGTGCCCTATAATCAGTCAAATAACTTAATAAAAATGTCAGCCCTGTTCACACACAGTAAACAAACAACGTTTAATCACACATGCAATGAAATCCAAAAGTCGGTCAATATGGTGGTGGTTTACTTTTGATGACTAATCTTCTTAGTGTCCCGTTCTTGTTTCAGTCGATTCATTTGATTTATATTTTATTAGCAGCTCTTATTTTAAAAGTTTTATAGCTTTACTGAATCACCTTTTTATTACTCTTATTGCCATTGTTTATTTTACTGTAATTATGGCTGTCATTTACTTGGCTAAATGAAAATGAGGCCTTCACCTCAATATAGTCCAAGTCAAAAATAAAGGCTGAATTACTATGTCTGATTTATCACATAATGCAAAAATGTCAAACCTCAGACATGCTTTGAACATGTCTGAGAGTGTTATTGTGTCTCAGAAACCTAAAAATTACCGACCAGACTAAACACATGTTCATTGATGTTATATTGAGAGGAAAAACCAGCTTTATAATTAAAGTCTGATGCGAATGTGCTTGAAAAACAAACTTCGACACTGCCTGACTGACCCACAAACAGCATGCGTTAGTATTAACCCACACTGGGGCCTGTAGCCCCTTTTATAGACAGAAGTCTGGGTTTCTGGGACAGAAACATACACCAGTCACTTTGTGGTGTTTGCTGTGCATCATTATAAAAAGATATGTCTTCATACAAGGATGGGACAGATCTGTGGTTTAATCTGTCTTGTGTCATTGTAATTTACATGCTTCTTAAAGGCACAAAGAGAGCTCATGCTGATATTCCTTCTTGCTTAAACCATACTTTATATGGCCATGCAATATAGTGATGTGATGCGTATGATCATTTCACGGTGGTTTGCATATATTATACTATACATGGTTATCAAATTTCTTCAAATGATTATTTTTACTCCATATTGCTCAGGAAGAACTACTCCATATCATACAGCAAGAACTGGCCTTAACAAAACAAAATGTCTTTCCTTCTCAAAGCAGAGGTTATTTTGTTAAAGGAGAATGAAAATGATTTCATCAGAGTGAGTTTTGGACCTGATCCCCCTTGTCCCATTGAAGTTAATCCTCCTCACTTCCTGCTCAGAGATGAACCACTGATAGAGAAGCTGCTTCTATTTTAGACCCATGTATGTACATACATGTGGATATCTATATGTGCGTTCTTCTGTTTTGGCTTTTAAGGAACAAAATTGGCATAAAAGACTAGGAAATGGTCTGCAGTTGTTCAATTTGTTAAAATCCTGCAAAAGCACTCTATAAACATACTCGTCTTTTTCAGTTATTGTATAAAAGTCTACAACATGGGTGGTGGTGGCATGCATGCCATGCATTTTTTACCATAAAGCTCCTACACAGAAATTCAATATGCGTTCCACTGATTCAGAAATCTAATCACTATATCTATCTATACCCAAGAGTGTAGGCTGTTTGGATTTAATAAAACCCAATTAAAATCAAATAAAATGATTGACATGCAGCAGAGTTTTATATGGACTGCACAACTACTGGACAATTACTAATGCGTACTTCATACAAAAACACGCCTATCTAACTATCTTTCTGTCAAATCAAAAACAAACAATCACACCAACACGCACACACAGCATGTCAGTCACTACAACTTAAGTATGAAAAACAGCCCTGCCCAGATTTAATCTTTTGGTAAAGCTGAAGCAGCTGGATGTTGTCTGTAGCCACAATCCCTCAGTATCTTGAAAGTAGCAGATGATGGATTATGACAAATTTGACAGTGGAGGAGACACTTCAGGCCGTCCATCATCTTTCATTGTCTTGTCAGAAGGAGGTGGCTCTATACGGATCGGTTGAGGAAACTACTTTGAAAGCTCTGCAAATAACCAAGGAAGTGATGAACTACAGCAAATCCACCCCAGGGAAATGTTGTATGGTTAATCAAAACTATTCAGAAAAAGTAGTTCAAAGTACTTTGTAAAGGAAAAAAAAAAATGGTGTGACAATACACACGTGATACTAAACTTTATCGCATACCAGCAACATTTCAACTATCTCACGTGTTCGGTTTGGAGTGATTCTTCCTCATCCTTCAAGATGACGTCGGGAAGTCTGCCTTTTTTCACATGACTACACACGGCGGTAAAGTGAGTTGAGGTGACTGCCTTATGTTGAGGATGAATGAAAAGTAAAAGGGGGCAGGGCTAACGAAAGGAGCTTCAATTCTCTTCGTACCAGTAGACCGAGTTTCTTTGACTTTTTTTTTTTTTTTTTTGCAGGACATTTTTCCCCCTCCGTTTACCTAACTGTACATGTTACAACATAAACACTTAGAGCAACCTGCTACTAGACATCACACACAGACACACACAGTTTATAGTCCATCAAACAACAAGGGGCAGTAAAGACATAGACTTCAGTGTTTGGCATGAAGGGAGAGCCTACTGTAGCTCTAACTGAGAACACGATGTTCAAACAAAAGCTTCCCAGAAAACAATTTGACTCATATGAACTGAATTGGACTGAATTGAACTGAATTATATTGTCATTGTTCCTGTGGGAGAAATTTGCTGTCCAGACCAACTTTAAAGTAAAAACACATGATCAAAGCAATAAAAACAAATGAACAAACAAATCCTCAGAATGCCTGAAACTCATCCCTAAATTTAATATCGGCTCTGCACAACGCACATGCTCACTGGCCTTATTTATGTCAGATTTAAACTGAGCCTTTATATCATCTGCATCAGACACGGTTCCAGTATTTTGCTGTGTTTTCTGCAGACGGATAAAAGTAAAGTATGCGATTCACCTGAAGCTAAAACAAGGTCAGCAGTTAAATATTCACCACTTCTGGCCACTGAAACTCAATTGCACTGCTATAAATGTGAACTGTAATAAAGGGAAAAGAAATTAATATATGACTTACTTAAACTGTAGGAAATAATGAAATAACCCCAAAACACAATGCATTATGGGTAGAAGATCACTGCTGACAGCAGCCGGTGGTCATGCTTGAAAAGTGGGACGTTTGTTTTAACACGTGTGCTGCTGTTGGCTGTTTAAGGCGAACAAAATTCCATTCACTACATAAACTGCTTTTAATATTTTCCATTACAAATCCTAATTTCCTAAAATTGAGCTGTAGTCATGTAGTGAAACTTAATTAAAAGGCCCCTGTCTCCAAAAAAAACAATTTTTGGGACACATTAATTCTTTTAACAATACAAATTCATGATAAATGACACCAGGGTTAATATCAATACATCTTAGTAATGCTAAATAACATTTAGGAAGGACATAGACTCACCGGCCACTTTATTTGCTAGACCTTGCTAGTACCGGGTTGGACTCCCCCTTTTGCCTTCAGAACTGCCTTAATTCTTCATGGCATAGATTCAACAGGGTGCTGGAAACATTCCTCTTAAGTTTTGGTCCATATTGACATGATTTGAGATTTGAGTTGCTGCAGATTTGTCGACTACACATCCATGATGCAAATCTTCTGTTCTGCCACATCCCAAAGGTGCTCTATTGGATTGAGATCTGGTGACTGCGGAGGCCATTTGAGTACAGTGAACTCATTGTCATGGTCAAGAAACCGGTTTGAGATGATGTGAGCTTTGTGACATGGGCCGTTATCCTGCTGGAAGTAGCCATCAGAAGATGGATACACTGTGGTCATGAAGGGACAGACATGGTCAGCAACATGTGCAGCACGTGCCAGGAAAAATATCCCCCACACCACCAACACCAGGCTGAACCGATGATACAAGGCAGGATGGATCCCTGCTTTCATGTCGTTTACACCGAATTCCGAGCCTACAATCCGAATGTCACAGCAGAAATCGAGACTCATCACAGCAGGCAACGGTTCTCCAATCTTCTATTGTCCAGTTTTGGCGAGCCTGTGTGAATTGTAGCCTCAGTTTCCTGTTCTTAGCTGACAGCAGTGGCACCCGGTGTGGTCTTCTGCTGCTGTAGATCATCTGCTTCACGGTTCGACGTGTTCAGAGATGCTCTTCTTCATACCTCGGTTGTAACTAGTGGTTATTTGAGTTACTGTTGCCTTTCTATCAGCTCCAACCAGTCCTGCCATTCTCCTCTGACCTCTGGCATCAACAAGGCATTTTCGCCCAGAGAACTGCCGCTCACTGGATATTTACTTTACTTTTTTCGGACCATTCTCTGTGAACCGTAGAGATGGTTGCGCGTGAAAATCCCAGTAGATTAGTAGTTTCTGAAATACTTAGCAACAACCATGTCACGTTCAAAGTCACTTAAATCACCTTTCTTGTCCATTCTGATTGCCTTGACCATGTCTATGTTTAAATGCACCTAAGGAAGTGACCGGTGAGTGTAGATTTACATTCCTTGAGTTGAAGACCAATAAATAAACATAATGACATTTACCCAAAGGAGCAGAATTCGTAGAAAATATATAAACCATCATGTTTCATAAAACCATAAATATATAAAAGGATAATCTTATCTGTGCCTATAATTTTTGTCCTTTTCATACTTAAATATCAAATATACTCTGGATCATAGACTATATGAAAGAAGTGGACTTACCCACTGTGATGTGACTCATTGGTTTGTAAATTACCATTTTGACGCCTCAAGTTTTACATTTGGTCGTTGCTATGTTGGCTTTCTGGAGCCAGAAGTGGCCGCTGAAACTCACCAAGCTACCGCTACCGCTAACTCACTGAAAACACAGACCGCACTGCAAACTAGGAAATGTGTTAAACGCCACCAAGTAATTAAAGCTACTCGCTAAATATCATTACATACAGCGACGTAAACTCTAACAGGCTGGGTATTGTAATAAGTAGCCTACTGATGTATGAAACATTTGCATGACAGTCGTCTTAGCCACAACTATAGTAGACCTGTCAGTTTTATTCAATAAGCAGAAGCTCTGAAAGTCAGCAAGTGAACAGGCTGTCGGTCAACATCAATTAACATCCACATGGCAGAAACCAAAGTCTTCTATACGTGTTTTTCACAATAAACATTTTCCTTTATTAAGGTAGAAAACACGCAGTAATTAGTGTGAGAGTGTAATTGGCGTCGCTTTAAAAGGCTGCAGCCCATTCAGGTGTATCAGTTTCAGGTTGGTTCACTGCAGTGGCTTCCAAGGTGCAACGAAATGGAACAGAGCCCTCATCAATGTTGTAAGTAACACCTGTTCTGTGCCTGCTTTTACAAGCCAAAAATGTCTGCTGTGAAAAGGTCTACTAGGCTTAAAATCTTATTAATGGAGGAATAATTTACAAAGGAACCACCAGGACACTTACTAAAGGGAATGAGACCAGAACGACCCCTAGAGAAAAAAAAGAAAAAAAGTGGAGATAAATAGAGATAGCATCTAGCCGTCCTTCATTTTCATTGGTTGTTGCCCTATGTTCTGGATACAGACACCAAGGGATTTAATTTAAGCATTTTGCTTCACTACACAGTGCAGATGTACACGCATGTTTATATTTTCATGAATTATCTAAATAAATATAGCTGCAGTGATGCATCTTCTGTCAGTTCAGTCAGTTCTGGTTTGAAAATGTAACTATGAGGCTGAGTTCGATTCAGTAAAACCGCCCAGAAGAGGCTCATTGACGGTCAAAATCGTATTTACAGAAAACAAACAAAGCAAGCCTTTTGTCCCTGGGAAAATAGACTGCCTTAATTGAATTTCAAAGAGCTGATTTGTCCAGGTGGGTCCACTCTATGTCCAATTTGTCACCAAGGAAACTACATTTCTGTGACAGAGAAGAGCCGAGCCAGAGACGGCTGAAGAGAATGAAGGAGAGATGAGTTTCATTTACAAGCACAGATGAGTTTGCGGTGTTGAAAACTGAGTCCGCAGCTGAATAGGTGGAGAGTTGACAGCAGCATGGTGTCGCAAAGTGCAACAGGAAGAGCGGCAATCAAGACAACCACGACGATGATTTCGCTTCTAACTTAAATATGATCATTCCTTTCTTTAAGTAAAAACTGCAATATTGAACAGCAATTTTGTTTTTTTCCGAGCCGGAGAATATTAAACAGAAAGTGGACGGCGGGACCTCTGTGCCAAGCAATCTCGCTTTCTTTTCTTGTTTTCGTGAAATATTTTCAACATTTATAAATACTCTTGGTAGACAGAAAGAGACGAGCGCAAAAATGGCAAGTAGCTGTCTAGAAATGGCGAGGTAAGGAGGTGCAGGGCTAATTATAGACGCAAAAAAACATCTAACATCAATATTTAACAAAAAGAGAAAGAAAGAAAAAGGGAGATAAAATCTTTTGGAAACAAAGAAATGTAAAATATGGAGAGGAGCAGCTGGAGGATTTGGGGCTTCAATCAAACAATAATAAATCACACCAGTCTCATAATAATTCACAGACTGGAGTGTTTACAATTCTCCACTCTGTCTGTCTAAACGAAGTGTCTGTGGTCGACAAAATACTTTTTTTTTTTTTTTCCACTACTGATCTGTTTCTCTTTCAGCTACATAAGTTCACACCTGTGGTTTGAAGCCTCTCATTTTAAGAAGTCAGGGTGGCCGAGTAGTCGAGTGCATAAGGCCGCTGATCATAAATTGCACTGTTCCCTGTTTGACTCCTGTTCTGGGTCTTTGTTGAATGTCCTTCCCTGTCTCTATATTTGTTTCTTGTCTCTATAATGGAGGCAAAAATAGAAGTTCAGTCACATATCTGTATTGCTCTCAAAACATAAACCCTATAGTAAAACTACCCTGCGATTTATTTATAATTCAAATGTATTATTGATTGGTTACTGCTGTGAGTCAGACTTAAAGCTGCAGGAGTCAAAACCAGGGGGGGAAAAAAACGCCAGAATCTGCAGCTCTCTCCTCTCGGTTCAAATCAAAAGGCTGAATATAAAGAGAGAAAAATACAAAGATAGAAGCCGTTTCACGCCGCTGCGAGAAAGTGAACTTTTGTGTCGAGCCACGGAGGAGAGCAGTAGAGTCACGTCTGACTGAATCTTAACGCCGATTGGGAATTACAGCTGTCAATCACATATTTAACCATTTCCCTCTCTGAAAACACCAGTGATTAGCCACAGGGTAGGTTTTCTACAGCCAAGGGCTCGATGCAGAAGTCTCGCTTCCTCTCAGATCACTCGAATGACAAAATGCTGAAAAGGAATCATGCAAAATGCTAATGTACGCTGACGCTTTAAGTTATGAAAACTTTCCTCATAAGAAGAAACACTTGGCTTTATTTCCTTTGCCAAGTAACAATGTAATCACCAGAGTCTGTTCTGTGGGTTTGTCTGTCAGCAGGATTATATTCATGAAACCCGGTAGAAGGGTAGGGCAAGGGCCAAGGACGAGCCCTTTAAATTCTGGAGCGGATCCATAAAAAGAGAGCCTGGGATTTTTTATTCCTTCACTTTTTCTAATATCATGAGATAGAGCATTTGATTGTATTACAGGACTGTGTGTCCTTGGCAGGAAAATGCACGAGTGCATGAAAATCAGCGCAGTAGTTTTTGTGTAATCCTGCTGGCAGACAAACCAACAAACAAACCAACTAAACATTACAAGACTGTGTGTCCTTGACGGAGGTATACGCTCTGCCGAGTGCCCTTCAAGTTTAAGTCGTAAAGAAAAAGGAAGTTTTGACTCAAATCTCAGAATTAAAAGAAAATGAAAAGACAGCACAAGTTGCGCTGTATTGCTGGATACCTTGAATATTTATTATGCGGAGCTAATGCATTTACGACGTAGGATTTTACTTTGTCTTAATCCGTGCAGTGCAGCTTATTAATCAAACCCCACAATCCTTTGCAATGTGTTTAAGAATCCGTTCTTGTCTCGAGACGGTTCTTGTTTCTATTATACATTGAATTTTTACCCTCATAGTTTATTTGTCTTGTCTGTGCTGCATAGATCTAATTTCCCTACATGGATGGAAATGTTTGATTTTATCTTAATACTCAAAACACAGACACGTTTGAGAAGGAAAAACAGAAAAGGTTCATACATTGAGTGACCACGGCAACATGGCCTTGAGGCAAAGAGTCGTCTTACTCGTCTCCCGGATGACCTTCATTCCTGTGAGATTTCAGATTCTGCTTTTTTTCAGCGCTGTGCCTTTATGTTGGCTGCCAGATAGTTGAATCACATAACAAATCACACTGACTGTTTATGCTTTCTTGGATGCATTTAGCACTTAGCCCCTATAATCTCAAAGCGGATGTGAAGGTGAACTAAGGATATAATTTAACATAAACTTTTGCAGGAAGAGCTGGACATTTTGAGTTGTAGTTTGTTATTCCTCAACAGACAACTGTGACATTTTGAGGGGGAAAAAGTTTTTATGAGAGTACTTTAGCTATCCCAGAGATGACTTGTACTTTATTTCATGCTACAGCATTTGATTTTTAAAAGAAACATTTGCAATTGTGCTGATTAAGCCAATACTACCGTTACTTTTATTTTGAAGATTAAGCTCACACATTCACTCCCACATTGTTTTAGGTACTAATGTCAGCTGCTTTGAAGGAGGTAAGATGAGACATCTGAGAGAATCACTGAGAGAATCGCTGAGAAAACAATGAACGCCAGAGGACAGACTGGAAAAATCCTCAGAGTCAGAAGCTCCAAGGACTATTTAGAATACACTGTTTCAAGGGTCTTTTGACCGGTTTAAAAGGCGCATTATAAAAGAATACGGAGATGAAGACAAACATGTTAGAGCACATGGTTCCCAAAAATTTTCAGCTCGAGACCCATAAGAAAATGTGGCCCCAAACTTAGACAAACTGAATTGCCATAATATCCACAGTTACCTTTCAGCATATTGTAATTCGAGTGGTCTGAGAGCAAACAACAATTGTGGTATTTAATATTGTTGATCTAGTTATGATTTCATGTTCCTGTGTGTGTGTTTGTTAAGGGCGAGTAGTTGATCCTGGTTACTGCTCAGATTCATTGAGAGTTCCCTCAAAGAGCAGAGCCTTTTTACCCCCACATACAAAAATATGACCATTTTCTATAAAAGGCCATTCTCTGACAGAAGTGTTTCTGACTGAAATAACATATAACACAGATTACAGCCGTCGCACTGCTCTCTGTCAACTAAAATTAAACATTGATGCAAGTAAACTGTAATGTCTAAGATTGCTGTGGAGGAAATCGTCTAACCTGCTCAAAGAAGAACAATAGAACAAGAGTACAAAAAAAACCCCAAAACAATTCACGTACAGATTAAAATGCGACAACGAGGAATTTTTTTTTTTTTTTTTTTCGACTGGAGATACAAAAGGACGAGGCGGACAACGTGACTGTATTTACTCAACAGCTTTAGCCCCTTTCAGATGGCCAGTGTGTCTTTTTTTACGTCCTCTACAGTACTAGTGGTCATAACACAAGGCCTTTGTTATGACTCTACACAGTGTGTGTGTTTTGTGTTAAGACCACTCAGGAAAACAGCCTCAGGTTTTTCATAGCTTAGAAATATTATATCCATACCTTTCACACACGCGTTTTAAGCAGAGACGGGAGAAACTATAACTCACATTCATAATGGTTAATAAATAAAAAAAAGTTTTTTATTTTGATGTTTAATTGAAAAATGGATGGATGAGCTACACGTTGGGCTGTAAGTAAACTCTAGCATCAGATCTGTTTTTTTTTTTTTTTTTTTTTTGTCTCTTATAGGAAAACACCTGACCAACCTGGCAACCAAATCATTTAAATTCACACTGTTTTTAGGCAGCATCGCTTTCAGCAGCCAAACAACTGTACAAAAACCGTGGCAGACAACCGAGTGGAAGGCATTTTTCACATAGTCCTTGGGTCCAAAGAGTAAAGTGGATGGACATGAGTTTATTAAGCAACTGTAGCTACACCTGAAAGAAATTAGGTGATGACCAATGGCTGGTTCCCAACATTTTTCAGCTTGGGACCAAAATTTAGAAAACTACATCATGAATTGCCATAATGTCTAGATTTTTACCGACTCTTCCATCGTCAAAACAACACTGAATTAAATGCACTTTGCTGGAACATCCGAACATCGATTCCAACAGTGACGAGGAAGGTCAACACCGAGCAACATGAAACAAATGATTCATGTGCTAACAAACAATTCAAATGCTAACACACACAAATAAATTCATGACTGACTTTTCTGCTGCCAAATCAGTGTCTGAAAATGTCTTTCTTACATTGTTCTCATTGCGTCTTTAAAGCATTTTCAATTTGTTGCGTTTATGTCATTTGACTTGTTGAATCTTTGACTCTGTTTTCAACTGTTGTTTCGTCTTGTTGCGTCTTCTTGGTCATTTTCATCTTGTTAGGTATTTTACGTTTGTTTTCATCTTGTTGCATCATTTTCACCTTGATGCGTTTTTGTTTTTTTTTTTGTTTTCGGCCTCTCCTCTGCATTTCACACGGCTTTGGTGAGGTCAAGATTTCTAAACTCTGCCAGAGAACACTCTTATTCTATTTGAATGAAGAAAATGAATTCGCATATCACATGACATCACGCAGTTATCGCTGACATTTGGCAATCCAATAAAAGCAGCTCCACAACCCATTTTATGTCTCAAACCTCACACCTGGAGCTCGCTGGAAAAAGTACGTCGACGTGATTTCCATTAATCTATGTAGTACATTTTCAGGATCTGCTGGCTGTAATCTGATTTTCTGAGTCTGTTTCTTGTCAAGACAGATTTTAAGAGAGGACATCAGATTAGATTTAACACTGTTTGCCTTTTTGTTTCCTACACAAGGACAGATAGAAAGCCCAAAAAAACTCTATAATACAGGCGCACTATTACCGTTAAAACTATTAAAACTGCCAAATCTCTGCTGCGGAGAGATGTCAGGTCAACATGTGTGTGTTGTCAAAATGTATTTTAGAGGCGCACGCACATGAAGAATAATGTTTCATTTGTGCAAAGTGGTTTTCAGATTTGTGTGTGTATCTGCGTAAGTCCACATGCGGTTGTTTCTGTTTCGCTCCCTGTGTTGAAGTGCTTGTGTTAAAGTTAAACAATGCAGACACAAGCAGTTCACCTCCTCCATCATCCTCCGCACTCGAAGGAGCAGAGAGCACGAACACAGCCGTCTACTAAATCACCGACATTAACGTCAACAGAAACCTTGCTGTAAAAGACACAAAAAGTATTCCGTGGCCGTTATCTGTTTTATTGTTTTTCAATTACAGATTTCACTTTGTAAAAAAAAAAAAAAAAGACAAATTTGGAAAAAATCTATCCGTCTTCGCTGATCTCCATTACCGTTTCAAACAATCAAAAGAAACCCTAGAGAAAACGAATACAAATGAGACAAACGAGCTGAGATGACTCATAATTTTACAGCAAAAAGAGCGAAAGAATGTTGGGAGAGCAGGTGTCAGGTTTTTACAGAAAGACAAAAACGTACAAGGGAAAAGTTTCAAATGACTGGACGATGTGGAAAAGGGCCTCGTGAGAGTCTACAGCAGCGTGACAGGCGCATACGTTTGTCACTATGTTAAGCAGGGATAACGTTTATCATGTTCACAATCTTGAGCTTGTTTTAACCATGGACCGTACAAGTGGAGTCACCACCACTGGTTTGTAAACTACCATTTTGAAGCCAGTAGTTTGCGTTTTGGCCGTTGCCATCTTGGCTTTTTTGAGCCAGAAAGCAGAGGTGAGAAGTAACAAAGCACAAATACTTAATCACTGTCCTTGTATTTTTCAGGTATCGCAAATATCTGTATTTTCTACTCCTTACATTTTCAAAAAAGGCACGGTTTTGAATGCATTTGAGGAGGATTATTGATTTTTTTTTTTTTTTTTTATTATATTTTTTTTTTTTATTTTGCATTATAGTGTCTTCCCAACATCAAGACTGCTTTCAGCCTACATGGATTGGACAATAACTCATAGAAAAGACGACCCCTTGGTGCATAGGGTAGTGCACATCACGCAACAACAACACGAAACTGACAAGATCTGGACGAGACAAGAAAAGGTGTCGTCCGTTTAATGAGACATCAGAGACCGAGAGAACTCGTACCGACATGGATGATGTGAGGTTCAGTTTTTGCAGCCGGAAATGGAGGAATACTTTTAACTTTTATATTTCAGAGCTTTTACTTTTTGAGTAAAGAAGTTGAATCAGTACTTCTGTAGTCAAGCTGTCTATCAGCAAAAAAAAAAAAAATGTTTTATTCAATTAAAAGAAGCTCAGAATGTCCGACTCAGCAGCCGAGCTGTCAATCAAAAGCCACGGCAGATATGGACGCCACCCACTCACCTGTCACTCACGGCGGCCACGCCCTTAATTATGCACAACTTTAAGCGTTAATACAACTTAAACATGAGGCTCTATAGGGATTGACTCGCTTTCTGAGCCTCTAGTGGACATTTGAGGAACTGCAGATTTTGGCACTTGTGCTTTGGCCTCATCTTTCAGCCGCTTCAGCTGTTCTTCATCCACCTCACCATCTTCCCGTGGCCACAATACAAGTACAGAGTATGTCTTAAAATTAAATGACTGCTATTTCCATATATGCAGTAAAAGTCATTTTCCACTAGGCTTATTCCAAGGTGATTTTCTTTTGCGAGTAAAATGTTCCATCTGCAGATCATCATAGTTGGCCATTAGACCTATTTCCAAAGGAGGAAGAGCATGTTCACATCTGTCATTTAACTGTTGGGATATTACACATGACTTTAATCAAAGTAAATGCTTAATTCAAATAAGATAGGTCTAGCAAACAAATCATGATATGTTCTCTCTGCAGCGATATGATCTACCACCTAATATGATCTACAAAATGTGGTACGATTCAATTGAAGTCAGCGAATTCTTATTATTTTAGAATGCAAACTATCATCATTTATACTTTGAACAGGCATGTTTAACATTTATCATATTTGACATAATTGAGCATTAGGGTCAAACAGGATGCTCCTCGGACTGATCTGTAAATCTCGTGCTTTATTACATTAATGAGACTCAAAATATTCAGAACTGGCTGAGTTACAGAGGAATGTGTTAACTGGTTTAACCTTTGAAACTGCTGTGAAAATAGGGTGCAAATGGGTGATAAGTTGCGTCAAAAAGACAGATATTCGAGTCTCTATTTTTACAGTAGAGCACAATGGATGATGATTACAAAGACAGCAACCTGCTGGCTGTTGACAAGGTTACTGTATGACAGCCTTTGTCTTTACGGGGAAGATGAATTAACCTGATGCTCGAGGCCCTAATCTCTTCCATGATGGAGTTTTAGAAAGGGCACCAGAATTCAAATGTTAATTTAACATCAGTCATCAGGATATCATGACCTGATATAATGACACATAATTCCAGCAGTATGGAGGTAGAGGCCAAAGTTTCCATCTAAAGTTTCCAGAAAACACATTTTTCAATATGTCCATCTCACTGGCTTCATTGTATTTTGTTTATATATTTATTTATCTTTGAATCTACCTGAAGCACACTGGGTTTCCTTATGAATAAAGTACAATAGATTCAGTAAATTGTGGCTGAAGCCTTATGTTTACATAGATGTGTTCTGAATGCGTGACACCACAGAAAAATGAGTTACTGGCCACTCAGCCAACTCCGAATGACCAAAAGCAGAAAAGTAAGTATTTTATGCATCTAAAAAAAAAAAAAAATCAGTATCTGTTCAAGTGTATTTAGAATGTTTTCACCACTTCCCAGTCCAACAAAGTCTCCAGAAAGCCACCAGACTCCCTATGACAAAAACGTCATTTTATCTCACCCTGACACAAGGTAAAGCAGTGAATATGTTTTAAATGCAACATATTTCTAGATCTGACTAAAATACTGGTCCTCGTGTCTGCTTCTCTAAACAGTGGGCAGAGCAAACCAACCTGTATGAAAGTCGCAGCCTCTCTCACATGTACCACTGTGGTCATTTTTCCTCAACTTATTCAAGTTTTTTTTTTTTCCTACCTTATCTACATACCTAGCCGCTATGGAATGGGAGAAGAACTGATGCTAATGTGCTCTGGTTCACTCGTGGAGCCACTATCTCTGACCCAAAACCCCTGAACTTCAAGACTTTAAGAACAATCGAGTGATGTTTTCTCAACCTGTTGCATTGCTGCCTCCGTTTGCCAAACATTCATGCCTTGAAGGTCTTAGACTGAACGCTTGCAAGTTAAAAGATTTTCATTGTATTTATTAAAAGTACAATATGCAAATATGAATGTGACTTTATTGTGAGTTTACCTCAGTGCCATAGACGTCCCATTGACCGATGCAGCTGAACAAACTCTGTGGGTTTGTCCGTAGGAGCAGCTGGCCTGTCGCGTGTACCGCTCATCCCCACAGCAGAGAATCACCAGAAAAGCCCTGCGAAACGCTCTGTTCAAGAAGGCATACAGGAAGGGGTTCAGCCCTGAGTTGATGTACCCGAGCCACAGCCAGGCTGTCCAAAGCTGCCAGGGCACTGAGTAGTGGATGAAGGGGTCCACCACGTTGGTGATGAAGAACGGTGCCCAGCATAGACAGAAACAGCCCATTATAACCGCAAGTGTCTTTGCTGCCTTAGTTTCTATGCGCATGCGGCTATTTGTGATGGGAACATGGTCTGAAGAGGCGGAGCCCGTTGTCGTCCTCAGGCGGTAGTGCTCCAGTGGATCAGAAGAGGTGGAGGACCTCACTGTGATGACGGGAGCCGTCCCGGTAACGGGAGCAGAGCCGGCACGCTGCAGTGTCTCGATCTGCCGCACATGGGTCATGGCAGTGACATAAATACGCTGGTAGGCCAGTATCATGAGGGCCAACGGGACGTAGAAGGCCACTGCAGAGCAGATCAGAGCATACGGCCGATTGACCAAAAACACACAGCTTGTATCGTTGGAGCCTCCTGTCAAGGCTTTTCTCTCTTCAATCTATAAAACACAAGGGACACAAAAATGTGACAAGCTTAACACTGTAATTTAGTGTCCAGTAGGGTCACACACCCATTTCACTGCTGTGTCAGGTCTGACTGAACCCATTATTGTTAAGGAACAGGGTGAAAAATCAAAATCGTTTTGGGAGGATGCAACCACTGTGACTGTACACTTGTTTTGGCGTAACATTGCTAGAAAGAACCAAGCAAGCCTGCCCTATTGCGCTATCCAAATCTTCATCAAAACTTGTGATTTTCAGTGTGTAGTTGCAGCTCAGAGGTTGTCATTGTTTGTTGCTTTGAAAATGGTATAACGCATAAATAGTGGGCAAGAACAGCAACTGAAATAGTTGGCCAGCAGCAGTGAGTCAGGCTAATTTTCAATGCAACTTTCTTGCTTGAATTGTGGTAAAAAGAGCAAAAAGGGCTTGTTGGTTTCTCCTTGTTTTCAGTCATTCAAACTTATGGCTTCCTTGAGGTTGGCTAATCATGTAACCCCGGGAGATAGTAAACTGGTCATTTTGTGTCATGGAGATGTAAAATCCTACAAGCCTTTTGAAGTACTCTTCCCATATTAAGCCCAACTGATTTTGAGAGTTTTAACAATCCATCCCAAGCGTAGACCATGGACGTATTATTAGAAATGAATACAGGGAAATGGATCAAACCAAACGTTTAACCTGTGTCACAGTGAAGCAGTGTCCTTGTGACTGCTCCAATGAGAGGAAGCTTTATTTTCAAATAACTCCATTTTGGAAGCAAAGCAGGAATGCAGGGGACATTTTCACATAATTTCCCTTATTTGAGAGAAAGAAGTGACAAATTAGTTTTAAACACAAATACACACAGGATACAACACGAAACTAGTTATTTGATTAATCAGTCTCATATACTATAACCGTTCATTTTACATATTAAGCCGTTTTTCTGAGACAGGTAGAAAACACTAAACACCAAGTTTTGTTTGGATGCTGTTGGTCTGTGTATTTCATTTAGTCTGGCTGAATGAATTCATCTGTCCCCGTCTGCCTCTGGGAGTCCAGCAGCTCTGAAATAACCTCACGCCAAAACATATTCAAAGCAGCAGAAAATTCTTGTTGAAGTGGTGCCGTTGCTTGCAGCGAAAGAGCCTCCGCAGGGACTGAAATTGTTCTGTGATCACTGCATTACTGTGTCATTGTTCAAGGGATTGGAAATGTTATTAGAAATTGAGAATATTAAGCTGGAAATGTTTGTGCTGTGTATTTGTCCTTGCATAAAAGAACATCTCTGTCTTGAGGACGTTGGAGGAGGTATTTGAAATCTTCTTCTGTCTCTTTGGGTTGATGTAGATCTGAGGCATTTTTTAATAACAATCATTTAACCAGTGCTTGTTGATTGAGTTCATCACTTGCTGCCCTCTCCTTCATTTCATAATCAAAGTTACTCACAATGTCCTCGATGCCGATGGCGTTCCAGCTTTGCATTATGGGTAGGAAGGAGATGAAAGTGGGGATTAGCCAGCAACCACCAAGCATCACAGCCACTCGGACCGGTGTCATCTTGTGTCTGTAGACCAGCGGCTGGCAGCAGATCGCATAATACCTGGAACAATACACGAACATTAACAAACACTAAAACAGGTTTTGGAAAAATACTCGACAGGAACAATACATATTGTCCAACATTTAAATCTGAATATAAGATGACAAGGTATTATGTAAAAACACAGCATTGTGTATGTAACGCAATTATGTGTATGTAATAAAATTTGTAATGAATTAGTACAATAATAACAAATGGCACTTATATAGTACTTTTTTTTATTTGTTATTACAAAATACAAGAGTTGCACTTCTGCAGCTGGAGCAGTTGCACTTTGAGGAAGCTGAAGGTATTTTTGAGGAGCCCTGTCGCATTAGTCAACCCTGTTAGAAATGAAAGCATGAAAGAGTTTTTCCGGTTGGGCTTCTGACATGACGTCTGTGAGTTTGACTGTAAGACAAATGAAAAGCTGATCATTCAGAACAGATCGTTCTACACAGATGTTATAGATCGTGTAATGAATGACAAAAACAAATATTTCTATCTTTTGTTTCATGAATAAAACTTACATGAAAATGTAGTTGTACTGATGTTGGACTTAATAATAAATTTGCCATTTGTCACTCATGGCTCATGTTCTCTAGGTTGCACTGAGTGGATGTTATGTCAGTAATGATATTTGTAATTACATACACACCTGTCCAGTGCAATGCAGCAGAGGTGCAGGATGGATGCTGTAGTTAACAGGACATCCAGAGATGTTCGAACCAGGCAGAAGATCGCTCCGTACCTCCATTGGCCAGTGGTCAATTCAATTGCAGCAAAGGGCATCACAACCAACGCAACCAACAAGTCAGCAAACGCCAGCGACACAATAAAGTAATTGGTCTTCTTTTTCCTGACAGAAGAAAGAAATCTGTGAAATCACTGATACAAGTTCTCACTGTCAGTGATGTACTGTCTTTAACCAACATGTCTTCAATTCTCCCAAATACAGTGACTACAATAAGCATCACCGCTCACATTTTAATGCAGGTTTGTGAAATGTCGCAGATAGTCAGAGTTGTTTAATGCTTAATAACACAGGGGTTTTTTTTGTTCAAGGCAGACTCTCTGTAACGAGTGCTTTGACATTTGAGGAGTGTGTTTCAAATTGCTGTCCTCTTCCCTAAATTGCGCAAGATATAATGTCGTTGGTCGCTTGTTAATTTTTGTTGAAGCTGTGGAACAATGAGGTGAAACTCGATATCACATTCAACCAGATTTGCCAAAACTACACAGGTGCAGCCACGTGACATTTTTACTGTCTCAGACAATACTACCTCTTTTTATTGTGGTACTATCGACACTATTTCCTAGAATGTCTTACAGGAACCATCTTTTATTAAAAGTACATCTGATTTAAAGGTACTTTTTCACAACCTGGTTTCTGCAAGTTTCAATTAAAGACTTTTTAAGACCATTATGAATGCAATTTAAGACCTATTTCACATCCCGTTGCACTGGGGTTGGACTTTGGTGATGCTCTGGATGTGAATACAGCACCATACTGGGTGATAGCAGACATTTACTGGTGGCTTATTGCAGCTTTCCCATGTGACTCTAATGCCTTTACTTTTATACAGTCTGAGCATTTTCTTGGGCAATGGGCTTCAAATTTGTTATTTTCAACAGGCTTCAGCCAAGCCCTAATCCAAAAAAAATATTTAATCTTGTCAAAATCATATTTAAAACATTAAAGTTTCAATATGGAAGATTCACACGTGCTCAGTTTGTGTTGGAAACTGTGCTGTGCTGGTCGTTCATTGACGTTAGTGTATAATCACATGAAAATAAGAATTGTTGCGTTTTTTTGTTCTTACTCTTCTCTTTTTTTTCCCCATTCTGTAGCAGGCGGCATCCAGCAGTAAGGTACATTACCGTCACCTATTATGTTTGAATGTGAGCCAGAGTTATTATCCCCTGAATGCCCGGACAAAAAAAAAAAAAGTCTCACACTTTTCTATTTCGTTGGACCGCCATTAGCTTTGATTATGGCATGTATTTGCTGTGGCATTGCTTTGATAAACTTATTCAATGTCACAACATTTATTTCCGTCCAGAGTTGCATACATTTTTTTCTTGTATTGATGATGGGAGAGTCGGGCCACTGCCTAAAGTCTTCTCTAGCACATCCCAAAGATTCTCAATGGAGGATAAGGTCTGGACTCTGTGGTGGCCAGTCCATGTGTGAAAATGACGTCTCATGCTCCCTGAACCACTCCTTCACAGTTTGAACCTGATGAATCCTGGCATTGTCATCTTGGAATACAACCGTGCCATAAGGGAAGAAAAAATCCATTGAGGTAAAAAGCAACCCCAGATCATAACACTGCCCCCATAGGCTTGTATGGTAGGCACTAGGCATGATGGGCGACTTCATCCATCTCTCTTCTCACCTTGATGCACCCATCACTCTGCAACAGAGTCAATCTGGACTCATCAGACCACATGACCTTTTTCCATTGCTCCAGAGTCTAATCTTTATGCTCTCTAGCAAATTGAAGCCTTTTTTTCCTGAATAGCCTCACTCGTAAGTGGTTTTCTTAAGGCTACACAGCTGTTTAGTTCCAATCCCTTGAGGTCTCTTCACATTGTGCATGTGGAAATGCTCTTACTTTCATTATTAAACATAGCCTTGACTTCTACTGTTGATTTTTTACCATTTGATCTCACCAAATCATAAAAAAAAAATCAACATTCAAGATTTCATTCAAGATATTTTTTCCGACCACATTTTGTCCTTGAAGATGAGGGTTTACCCTCATGTTTTAATACTGCTTTGGACAGTCCTTAACCCCATTTTAGTAGTTTCATCATGTCCATAGTTGTTTTCTTTGCTTGATGCAGGCCAGTTCTTTGACCCTTCTGAAACACAGTCACATGTTTTCCGCGACCACGGGATATGTCATCTGACATGCTTGTTTAAGAAACGAGAAGCTACTCACTGCATCAGTTAAGGTTAAATAACTTGTTGCTAGTTGAAACATATTAATCACTGCATTAATTATCCAATGGAAAGCTCTTACCTATTTGCTTAGTTAAATCCAGGTGAGGACTTTTTTTTTTTTCGGCCGGGCTGTGTAAATAGCCCAGAACAGACAAAACCAACATTGGCTCAAATGAGGGCCTTCTGTGTTTTGTTGCCACCACTGTAGGTGAGGGTGAGGGGGGTATTCAGTTGGTTGCAATCTGCAACTTCACCACTAGATGTCACTAAATAATACACACTGAATCCTTCAGCCAAACTGGGCCACTGCTCCTGCTTTCAGAGATACAGTATGAAAAAAAAAAAAATGGCAAAGGGCTCACCGTAGATGTCTGTCCTTGCAGAGGGCAACCATGACCAGCAGATTGCCAAATACCGTCATGATAATAATGATGGACAGAAAGATGGTGAGAACAATCTTTTTCACCAAGCTCAGGAATTCCTGCTGCTGTTTTTCCTCTTGTTGTCCTGTGTTTCTTATGTCATCCAACAAACTGCAAAAAACTGTCAGTTAGTATACGGATAGCCACATTTTTCATGCAGGTTCTAGTGTGCTTAGACAAACAATCACATAGTCTTATGTATGTTGGCAGTTCCTGGAAATAAGTTACATAATTTGGGAACTATGGCACATTACTGCTTATCACAGATATCACATGTGAGACTACTGGGACAACACAACCCCCTCCTCTAGTCTGCCTAAACATGAATAGTGGTCTCTTCATATTTCAAAATATTATTACTAGTTTATAGTTTATGTAGTCTTTATTCATAGTAGTGTGTAAGTAGACAAGAACCCAGGGGAGACAATGAGGAGAATAACATGTAACGAATGTCAAAATTAAACCTGCCCTCGCAGTTAAAATGTAACTTTGTTTTCTGTTGCCCATTCATGGCACATCTGATCCCATTACAACTGTCAAAAAAGATGTAAATTTAATCAGCAGATTCGGGTTTTAAAACAGACTACAGGCTACTTGTGCTATAAAATTAACAATTTAATTTTCTGGTACATGTTTTTTGTCTTTGTCATAAATAATAGCTTTACTCAGTTTTAAAAAAACTGCTTTTATGTTGGTTTTCTGTTGACGTTCCTTAATTAGGTTGTAACTCACTTGATTGACCTGCGAAGACCAATTGGGGGGTTTATTATATGTCCAGGTTTAGATTTTAAAAAAGTTTTCTTTTTGATTTAACATTACAATTTATTACTCACTTTTGAGGTGATGCTGTGGCCATCACTGGTTGTCTGCACTGATGTCAGCAGAGGAGAGTCCTCATCACCCCATTCTCCGGCCCTGTCGACTTGTGTACATGTGTACGTACACACACACACA